>CM034150.1:654910791-656110791 GCA_019776745.2 Taxus chinensis | reverse complement strand
AGGAATGATCCTTGTGTATAAAGTAACATTTCTGACCACCCTGCCTTATCAATGAAAATGATGAAATTGTCTAGTAAAGATGATGCCATACTCTCAAGTGCCTGCATCCTTTTCAGCATAATTCTGTAGATCTCCAAACGGAAAGATACTGTAAACTCAAGTTGCTTCCCGTTCTCAACTGATCCGTCGGGTACAATATGTTCTACAATCAACACTTCTCTTGATAACTTATTTATTTCAGCCAAAGTACTCAGGTTACTCTCAGTAACTGTGTTCATATCTATCATGCTTATCATTAGTTACTTCATCTGATCTGATGCATCTTTCATAACCTCTAAGCGGGTTGGCACCTCTCCAAGTTATACAGAAGCTTGATGAATGATCAGACTTTTCCATTCGTCGATAGCTTTGACCTGGTTACTTACATCTTCCATTTCTTGCATCAGATGATCACTCACCTGCTTTTGTGTTGAAATGGGTTGAGTGGAAGATTTAGCAACCTTGGTAATGATCTCACACAACTGAGATACCTGTTTTTGAAGTTCAACTTTCTCCACCTTTTCTTTGTGAAGCCTAAGGAATAGAGCATCTATCAATGTCTGTGTGTCCTGCTTCAATCCTTTTGTGGTGGTTTGACCTATGGATACTCTGGTTACTGTTATATCTTCTGTCGTGAGCTCATCCTCCTTCTTCCCATCTGCTGGAACTAATATCTCAGCGAACTTTTGTCATGATTCCTCAATAATCAACCTTGAAGTTACCTTGGCAACTTTAGGTTTTCTATCTTTTCCACCTAGATTCAGGAGCAGTTGCAAGTCATGTTCCTCCAAGTAGATTTCCTCTCTAGCCTCTGGAACCAACTATGAAGTCAACCATTCTGAGAAATTACTTCTCAAAGAATGAGAAGTTACCGAGTGTACCACTATCTCATGCTTTGATTCCTCTCCATCTGAAACCACTACAGTGTGTTAGGAAATAAGAGATAAAATATGCGGAATAATCCCTCACAGAATCGCAACAGTAGAAACTAATATGCAGAAATTATTATAGATCTCAAATAAAATTGCAGAATAACACAACACAAAGAGACAGTATTTAACGTGGTTCACCCAATTTGGGCTATGTCCACCAAGAATCACTTGCTCATATTTTATTACAAGCCACCTCTCTCTCATTACAATACCCAAATCCATTTGGAGCTATGCTCAACAAACTCTACAGAATTCACAGCTGAATTCAAAACACATCTGCAATACATTTACTTGCACATCTATCATATGCATAAGACCATATAAATAGACAACTGCTTAAGCAGTTTTACAAAACCGTGGGTATCAAAACCATGGGAAAAACCCGTCCCATAAACCTATGGGTCAAAAAACTCGCCCATATGAGAAAAGCATGTTTCCCAATATGTCAGGTGCATTTTTCAAGGCCAAAAAAATTTACGCCTAAAAAAAAATTCGGGGCCTGCGCCTCCAGACCCCCACTCGAGGCCCGGACCTAAACCCCGGCGAGGATACATGAAAAGTGTACAGTCTTCAACACTTTCACACAAGGAAAACAGGCTCCACAACCTAACAATCTCCCACTTGGAGACTGATTTTCCTCTGAGCAAGCTTCTCAACCCTTCACTAGTTTATGTGAAGACTAACCAAAGCTAAACACAACTTAAGTTTTTCCCTTGTGACCACCTTCGTCATCATGTCTGCAGGATTCTAACTGGTATGAATCTTCTCCAACTTCAACTTATCTTCCTCCAAAGTCGTCCTGATGAAATGGTACCTTAACTGTATATGCTTTGTCCTAGAGTGGAAAGCAGACTTCTTAGCTAGGTGTATAGCACTCTGACTATCACTATGCAACTTACATTCCTCCTGCTTATGCCCCAGCTCCTCAAGCAATTGCTGTAACCAAATCATCTCTTTGCTTTCCTCTGTGGCAGCAACATACTCAGCCTCCGTGGTTGACAAAGCCACCAGCTTTTGTAGTCATGAAATCCAGTTCACTGTTGTCCCACCTACAGTGTAAATATAACCTGTCGTGCTCCTCCTACTGTCTACATCTCTAGCCATGTCTGAATCTACATAACCATGTAAAGTGGTGTTTGATCCACTGTAGCACAAAACTGTCCCCATGGTCCCTCTCAAATACCAAAGGATCCACTTTACTGCTTGCCAATGCTCTTTACCTGGATCACTCATAAATCTACTCACAGCTCCCACTGCATGGGCAATATCAGGCCTAGTGCACACCATAGCATACATAAAACTACCAACTACTGATGAGTAAGGTACTTTGGACATTTGGTTCCTCTCCTGCTCTGTCTTGGGACACTGCTCCTTTGATAACTTGAAATGGCCTGCCAAAGGAGTCCCAACCGGTTTAGCATCCTACATATTAAACCTCTCCAAGACCTTCTTAATGTACTCTTCCTGAGATAAAGTCAGCTTTCGTTCCTTCCTATCCCGAGATATCCTCATACCAAGGATTTGTTTGGCTGTACCCAAATCCTTCATAGCAAAGGATTCACTTAGCTGCTTCTTGAGTACTTTTATTTCCTGCATGTTTTTACCTACAACCAACATGTCATCTACATACAAACACAGGATAATATAACTTCCATCCTCAAATTTCTTTGTATACACGCAATGGTCAGAATGACATCTGATATAACCTTGCTCCATCATGAAGCTATCAAATTTCTTATACCATTGACGTGGAGCTTGTTTCAAGCCATACAAGCTCTTCTTCAGTTTACACACCAACTCCTCTTTACCTTTGACCTCATAGCCCTCTGTTTGCTGCATATATAGTTCCTCCTCCAAATCACCATGGAAAAATGTAGTCTTTACATCAAGCTGTTCTAAGTGCAAGTCTTCTGTTGCAGTTATTCCTAGAACAATTCTAATAGAAGTCATTTTTACTACAGGAGAAAAAATCTCATCAAAATCTATACCTTTTTTCTGTGCAAACCCCTTGACCACCAACCGAGCCTTGTATCTTTTCTTGCCTCCTTCTTCCTCTTTGACTCTGAACACCCACTTGTTCTGTAATGATCTTTTTCCTTCGGGTAGCTTTACCAAATCCCATGTCTGGTTCTCCATGAGAGCCTGATGCTCCTCATCCATGGCTTGCTCCCACTTCTTCCTGGCATCTACCTGCATTGCTTCATCAAAGCTCTCTGGTTCTCCACTATCAGTGAGTAATAAATAATAAAGAGAAGGAGAAAAACGTTCAGGTTCTCTTCTTACCCTAAAAGACCTCCTCAATATAGGGGTTTGGGGTTCCTATTGAGGGGGTTCCTGAACCTATTCATGTGTCACTTTCCCATCTGGAAGATCCTCTACCGCTGCATATTCTTTCTTGGATTCTTCCCTATTTTCCTGCAACTGTTGCTTATACATGACTTTCTTATTAAAGACCACATCCCTAGATCGAATGATTTTCTTGTCCTTAATACTCCAACATTTATATCCAAAGTCATCACCACCATAACCAATGAAAGTACATTTTTCTGATTTAGCCTCTAGCTTGGTCCTATCATCCTTTTCTATATGAACAAACACCTCACATCCAAAGACTCTAAGAAATGAATAATCAACTTTCTTACCATACCAAGCCTCCTCAGGTATGCCTCCATCCAAGGCACTTGAGGGTCCTCTGTTTATCAAGTGCACCGCTGTGCTCACCGCTTCTGCCCAAAAAGAAAGAGGCAGTCCTGCATGTAACCTCATGCTCCAAGTACGTTCCATTATTGTTCTGTTCATCCTTTCTGATACCCCATTCTGCTGCGGAGTTCCTGGAACCGTCTTTTGCCTGTGGATTTCATTCTTAGAGCAGTAATCATTAAATTCATTGCTGCAATACTCCCCTCCATTATCTGACTTGAGATATTTTAGCTTAAGACCTGTTTCATTCTCTACCAAGGCTTTCCATTTAACAAAAGTGTCAAATACATCAGATTTGTTTCTAATATAATACACCCAAAATTTCCTTGTTGCATCATCAGTAAAAATAACATAATAACTTGAACCCCCAAGAGATGATACCTGAGCCGGTCCCCACACATCAGAATGTACTAGCTCTAACTTACTCTCTTTCTTCATAGGTCCAACCTTGAGAAACCTTACTCGCTTCTATTTCCCATATATGCAGTCCTCACAGAACTCCAAACCTCTTTCTGTATATCCAGGAAAATTCTTTTTTATGATGTCCATGCCCTTATGACTCATATGACCGAGCCTATAGTGCCATAATGTTGTATTTGCATCTGAAGCCACAAGATTACAATCATTAGTACTATCAGTGGTTAAATACAAGGTTCCAACCTTCTTACCTCTTGCCACCACAAGAGCACCCTTGGTAACCTTCCAAGAGTTAGCTGTAAATATCACATTACAACCATCACTTCCCAATTGCCCTGCTGATATCAAATTTCTCCTTAATGTAGGCACATGTCTGACATCTTTCAATAGCCATGTATTCCCATTCTACATCTTAACCTGTATAGAACCTTTTCCAACTATACTGCAAGACTCATCATCACCAAGAAAAACATGCCCAAAATCCCCTTGAACATAATCAACAAAATAATGTCTATGTGGAGTAGCATGAAAAGAAGCCCCTGAATCTAAAACCCAAGATTCAGTAATATTATGCAAAGAAAGAATCAAAGCATCCTGGCATACATTACCCGATGCCACATTTGCCTCCTTGTTTTCTTCCTATTGTTTCTTCTTATCCCAAAGCTCCCAACAGTCCTTCTTTACACATCTAGGCTTTCCACAATTCCAACATACAATCTTGTTCTTGGATTTTGACCTTGCCCAATCTTTTGATTTTCCACTGTTTCCTCTATTCTTCTGTCTCCCTCTAGTTTCCACTGTCAAAGCATTCCCTGAAGTAGAAGATTCCCCGAAGCTTTTTCTTTGCATTTCCTCACTTAGAATCACCCCTACAACATCCTCAAACTTCAACTTCGAGTTATCTGGAACTGAGTTACTTACCGCCATTACTAGGCTATTCCAACTCTCAGGTAAAGAGCACAGAATTAATAAATCCCTAACTTATTCATCAAATTCTATTGTAACCAAAGCTAACATATTCACAACCATATTGAAATCATTTAAATGATCTACTACTGAACTATTCTCAGACATCTTCATATTAAACAACTTTGTCATTAAAAATATCTTGTTAGAGGCAGAGGGTTTTTCATACAACTTCCCTAATGCATCCATTAGATCTTTTGTATTCTTTTCCTTTGAAACATTAAATAATACCGAAGATACAAGACATAGCCGGATTGTCCCAAGTGCCTTCCTATCCAGCAAATCCCATTCGGCATCTGTCATACTCGAGGGTTTGTTCACCTTCTCAGACAACGGAGTATAAAGATCCTTCTGATAAAGGTAATCTTCCATCTGCATCTTCCAAAGATTGAAATTCTACCTGTTGAATTTATCAACCCTAGATCTTCCTTCATCTGCCATAGCTCCCACTCAAGCTAAAAACTTTCCCTACGATTCAACACTTTAGCAAACCAAACCAGGCTCTGATACCAATTGTTAGGAAATAAGAGATAAAATATGCGGAATAATCCCTCACAGAATCGCAACAGTAGATACTAATATGCAGAAATTATTACAGATCTCAAATAAAATTGCAGAATAACACAACACAAAGAGACAGTATTTAACGTGGTTCACCCCAATTTGGGCTACGTCCACCAAGAATCACTTGCTTAGATTTTATTACAAGCCACCGCTCTCTCAATACGATACCCAGATCCATTTGGAGCTATGCTCAATAAACTCTACATAATTCACAACTGAATTCAAAACACTTATGTAATACATTTGCTTGTATATCTATCATATGCATAAGACCATATAAATAGACAACTGCTTAAGCAGTTTTACAAAACCGTGGGTATCAGAACCATGGGCAAAACCCATCCCATAAACCTATGGGTCAAAAAACTTGCCCATGTGAGAAAATCACGTTTCCCGATATGTCGGGTGCATTTTTCAAGGCTAAAAAATTTTACGCCTAAAAAAAAAATTTGGGGGCTACGCCTCTGAACCCCTGCTACCGGGGGCTACCGTCCCCAGACCCCCTCTCGAAGCCCGGCCCGGCCCCGAACCCCGACAAGGATACATGAAAAGTGTACAGTACTCTTAGTGTACAGTCTTCAACACTTTCACACAAGGAAAACAGGCTCCACAACCTAACACAGTGTTGTGGCTATCATCCTCTAAGTTATCCAAAGACAAAGCTCTTTCAAATTCTACCATCTGTAGCTTCAACATTTCTTCAGGAAGAGGCGCTAAACAGAGTGGCTAAGGAGAGAAGATGAATGTTTCCAGATTCAACGGAGGAATGGTAGTATCCTGCTGAAGTGTAATAGTCAGTGAAGTACTTGATGCTGGAGAAGCTGGAACTAACACCATAGCCATAGAAGTGGTCTTCTCCTTCAAATGAGACCTTATGTGCAATTTAATCTTCTCAGGCCTTCTGATACTTTCTCCTCCGTGCTTCCTCTTGAGGGAATCTCCTGTGCCAAAGTTTCCCGTGATTTGATTCATCAATGCTTCATCAAGGTAGTATCCCTTCATTAGCAACCAGTTTGAAGTATTGACCAGAACAGCGGTAGACCTTTCCTCGATCGTATGGCAGCCCCCTATGTTCTCCTGAAGTACAACTCTATCTCCTCCCATCCGATGGTATGTATCAAGTAACACAGGCCCATCATCTTTAAGATCCACAGGTGTCCGTGCTAATCCAAAGTCAAACACTTGCCACGCCGATAACCTACTGAAATCTTTCTTTCTAACCTCGTACTCACTTCTACACTTCATTCAGAAATCTTCCAATGAAGGCATGTGCACGTACACCTGGGAGATTGTCTTCCTTGCCACTCTAAATGGATCAAATTTTAGCCGTGCTGGGAAGAACTCTTGCTCGTACTCAGAAAATATCTCCGCTTCAATTCCTCGGGCCTTATGAATGCTCAGATAGCTATAATGGCCCACAGTGATTGAGAAGAAGCATGTAGAATTGTGTCATTTTGACTGTAGGTCATGCATCTCCATGAGTTGTCTAATCAGCTCCATGATGACCAACCTATCACTCGAGTATCTGGGTAACTTAACTTGAGGTATCTAAAATCTGCAAACTGAATGAAGATACTGCCAATCCTGGATAGCTTCCCACGCTTCCTTTCTCACCCTGTTGGCCTTTAGATCACCATCCATCCTGCAAATGAATTTGTAGAATAATCCATCATTGACCACCTTGTAATCTTTCTTACACGCAGGTACAGTAAGTTGTGGGTAGCACTCGAAAATAGGGTCCTTAGATAGAACACCACATCTTTCTAGCTTGGAGAAGATCCCCTGTGAAGCTGTTGCATATACCAAATACGAAGTCATTTTGAAACTTTAAGTACGCCTCACATTCCAGAGCTACTCACCAATGTTGTCGCTAATGATTTCCGACCAATTGATTATTGAATCTGCTTTGTTGATTTCAATGGTCCTGATGAAAGCATACATCCATGCACGGAATTTGTGAGCGTTTGCTTCACCATTTACCCTGCATAACAGTTTGGTAATATCATCCACCTCTTATACCAAATTGGATCGTGGAAGAGTTCTCGGGAACTTGGAAGGAGATCTGGGCTTCTTCATGCATCTGTTGTTCATTATGCCTATGCAATCAACTTTATGCTTTTCCCATTTGTTGTCAGCATCCTGTATGCTAATAGTAGTCACCACCTTTTTTTGCCGGAATATTCAAACAATAATTGATGAACTGTTCATTCCAACCAGATTATTGTTTTCCCAACAGCATCTCAGAATGATATGGATAATGGATGGTAATACCTAGCACACTCCATTACGAACTCTGGAAACTAGGTTGTGAATGGAAATGTTGCAGCTCGGATGATTCCACTACTTTTGACTGCACACATGAGGGAAGTCTTTCCAGCTCTAGATCTGTTAATCAATTCAGAAAGAGGTTCTGGACCTAGATTTGTATCTCCAATGTTAGCAAACTTAGAAGTGATGCATGACTCTACTGTGCTCTCTTTCTCATCCCTCTTTGCCATGGTAGTATATGTCTTTGTCTGAGCAATTCATTTTCTTTTTATTCGGTCGGAATTCTTCACAACCGATGCAGATCTGGATAATTCTTCAAATTCGGAAGATATGTTCAATGTATTGGACATTGATTTAAGCTCCCTTTCTCTTATAAAATCACCTGAGCACCTATACCACTATGCAGGCAATTATTCAAACACAAATCAAGCTCCTTCAAACCTAGGCACCAAATTTTGAAGCTTCCAGCAGTAATTACACCTTCTTCTGAGCAAAATTCCTCTCCAAATGGGGCGCACTTTTTGTTTGGGTTGCACTTCCTTGCTAAAAAATTAAATAATTCATCCTTATGGCAACCCTTGCTTATATAACCCTCATCATTCTATAATTAATTATTGCCCCTCATATTCCTGGCAATTAATTAATTAATTAATAAGCTTTTTTCTTCAAATGAGGCGCCTATTTTGTGCATGTTCATGGCTGCCATTAAATAAATTAAATTTATTTAATTTTAGCTCTCTACTTCCAGTTGACTTAAGCCTCACAGTATGCTTTGACCTCATCCACTGAAAACAGGAATTAATTATATCAATTAATACTTTAAATAGTATTATTTCTCTTCCAAATGGGGCACACTTTTTGACATGAAGGGGTTGCATTAAATAAATAATATTTATTTAATTTTAGAATTTCTAATTCTAATTTCCCTTATCCACTTTCCCTTTGTTGACTTTTCCACATGCATGGGCGCCAAATTTGGAGAAGAAATTAATTAATTTAATGCATTTAAAGTTGCCCTTCTATCCCAAAAGGGGTCGTACTTTTTGGCATAGGCAATTTCTATTATTAAAAGCCAATTTTCAATGGGATTATTCACCCTGCACCGCAGGTAAGAAATTCTCGCCTGCCCGCTGGCTCTAATTTTCCCATTGTGACTTAAGTGGCATTGCTTCCATGGGAAAAAATATCCTGCTAGGTAGGTACAAAAATCCCACCTGCCTGCTGCTACTAAAAAATCTCATTGTAGCTTTAAAGTATTCTTTTTCCAAAAATGTGGCTTGCCCAGAAGAAGCTTTTTCGTGCATGACTTTGTCTTTTCAGAGAGAACCAAACCTCCTGTGGTGAATTCCTTCTGGCATAACGTCTATAGGTGATATATAGATACTCCAGGAAAGGAATCAGACCAAACCGGCAAAGGAATTGACCCAGAGAAATTTCACAGAAAATGAAATGGGAAAACACCAAAAACACAAAACGTTGTCAGAAGTCACAAATAAAGCCCAGGATTCATTCCTAGTTAAAACCCTACTGGTATATGGGAATATTGACATGTACGATCACAACATGGTTAAAATGGAGAACAATTTGCCTCAAACGGAGCTCAAAATAATTAAATACAAATTTCCCGCAGGCAAACCCCAGCAACATAATATAACAATTTCGGGCATCTAAGTATTTTTCGAAATTGGCTTATATGGCTCTTTGGAAATATCTTGACATAATACAAAAAATTTCTGGCAATAAAAACACAAAATGATCCATTATTTTAAAAGTATGAATTTTTTTTTACATAGGGTAGTCCCAGATTTCAGGGTGAAATCTGGGGACACCAGCTTACAATCAACCATGGTAAACCCAATAAGAAAATCAAGGTCATACTTGGGTTGATCAATGATGATCCCTGAGTCAGACTAAGTGATCTGAATCCCAAGAAAGTAATAAAGCAAACCCAAGTCATTCATGGAGAACTTTTTGACTAAGGCAGCCTTAACAAAATCAATGATGGATGAAGAGTTGTCTATAATCAACAATTCATCGACATATAGAACTAAGATAAGCATGGACTTATCTTGCCACAAGATGTAAACATTTGGGTTAGAGTGTCACCTAGTGAACTTGGAAGTGATAATAAAGGAGTCCATATTGTCATACCAAGCTCAAGGGGCTTATTTGAAGCCGTAAAATATCATAAGTCTACAAATAAGGAAGGAATCTTGGACATAACCTGATATTTATTCCGTATAGATTTCTTCCTCTAGGTAACCATGAAGGAAGGAAACCTCAACGTCCATTTTTTGGGCATCCCATCTATTAGCAATGGCTATGACTAGGGTCAGTCACATAGAACCCATCTTCACGATGGGAGTAAAGGTCTCAAAATAATCAACACCAGGAACTCAAAATATCAGAACGAAAATGATCTACCTAATTTAAATACCTTAAGTTCACTTTTGATACAGGAAGAGCAAGTGATGATGAAATTTGACTCTAAGGAAAATGTCTCTTAAACACTTCTTACTCAGAATTCAAAGTTCAAACCTTACAAGCCCTTCTCATATCATAAATTTATATCTAAATCTTCTTTTGTTGATAAGAAAAATTTTCTTCTGATCAATTGTGTGTTAACTTTAGTGGTAAATGTCACAAATGTGGTAAATTTAGACATAAAAAGTAATATTGAAAAACTAAGAAACCTATCCATAAAAAAAAAAACAAATTGTTTCTTCTAAATACAATTTAAGGAAAAAGGATAGCTTCAATGATATTCCTAAAATTGTTGCATTATATTTTATGTTGTATTCTTCCTCTAATTTTGAATGGATTCTCTATTCAGGTGCATCAAATCATATGACTGGTGTTTCAAATTCTTTATTTGATGTTGTGAAAATCAATGAACATGTATATCTTGGTGATAACTCATCTTTAGAAGCAATAGAGAAAGGAAAAGTAAAATTTGTTAATGGTGTGTTAAATAATGTTTTATTTGTTCCTAAACTCAAAAAGAACTTTTTATCATGTTCTCAATTAACTCGTGATGGTTTGGATATTTAAATTTTGAAAGATACTTGGTATATCAAGGATAGTAATGATAAGATAATAGCTAAAGGAATTTAAATAAATGGTCTGTATATTTTTGATGATTTCTTTTTTGCATCCTATTTTATTTCTCAAAGTTTGAATAATTCAAAACTATGGCATTAAAGATTAGGACATGTTAATTATCGAAGTTCATATGAAATGGATAGATATAATCTTGTGAAATATTTGTATGTGTTGTCTTCTTCTCATGATGTGTGTGAAGGGTGTTTACGCTCAAAATAAAGTGTTAAACCCTTTCACTCATATCTTGAAGAGAGTTCCTCTTTCCCACTAGAACTTATTCATAGTGATGTTAGAGGACCTCTTGAAGTGGCTTCATTAAATGGTTCTTTATATGCTGTGACTTTCATTGATAATTTCACTAGGATTATTTGGTCATATTTTCTTTAAAATAAATCTGATGTACTTGGGAAACTTAAGGAATTTAAAGCATATGTTAAAAACTCTTCAAATTATAAAATTAAGAGACTTAGAACAGATAATGGGGGTGAATATGTTAGCAAATCATTTAAAAAATTATGTATTGATTGTGGTATTAAAAGGGAATTAAATTCTCCTCATTCTCCCCAATCTAATGGTGTTACAGAATGTAAGAATAGGACTATTTTAGATATGGCTCCAACTATGCTTCATTATGCTGGTCTTCCCAAATTTATGTGGGCAAAAGCAATGAACACAGCATTCTAAATACTAAATAGGGTTCCCAAAAAAATTATTCATCTTTGAACTCCTTTAGAAAAATGATTAAATAAAAAACCTAATATTTCTCATCTATAAGTTTTTGGTAGTCACGCTTCTTTATACATTCCTAAAAAATAAAAAATAAAAAACTTGATATGACTTTTTTTTCTTGTGTTTTCATTGGATGTGATATCAACACTGTAGGTATAAGGATTTACGACCCTACAAAAAGGGAAGTAACTGAAAATTGTAATGTGGTGGTTTTGGAAAAATAATTTTATTCATATGATAATTGTAAAGATGTTCCTAACTCTATCAATATGTCTAATGATGGTTATGATTCTGATAATAAGAATATAGTAAATGGTCATGATGATGTTTCTTGTGTTGATACTATAGATGCTTCTAAATCTCCTAACTCCCTAGTTAAGAAACCAAAATGGGTTCAATCTATGTTAGAAAGTTTTAATCCTATTGATCTTAGGAAAATGACCAGAAACCATCATACGTACCATGCATTAATGACCTTATATGAACCTGAGCTGCAAATCTTTGAAGAAGATTCTCAGGATGAGAAGTGGATCAATACAGTGCAAGCTGAATATAATGCCCTAATTCAAAATCAAACCTAGGAGTTGGTTTCACCTCCAGAGAAAAGAATTATTATAGTTTTCAGGTGGTTATACAAAGTAAAATATAATACAGATGGTAGTATTAACAAACATAAAGCTATACTTATTGCTAGAGGTTTCACTCAAAAACCTGGTATTGATTATGTTGAGACGTTTGCCCCTATAGCGAAAATGAGTACTTTTATGACCATATTTGCAATTATCGGTCAATTTGGGTGGAAAATCCACCAAATGGGTGTGAAAAATACATTTTTTGAATGGTGATTTAAAAGAAGAATTTTACATGTCTCAACCTAAAGGATTTGAAGAAACTAGTAAAGAAAACTACGTTTGTAAATTGAAAAAATCGTTGTATAGTTTAAAGTAAGCTCCTAGAGCTTGGTATGCTAAAATTAATTTTTTCTTTAAACAGTTAGGATTTATTAATTGTTCTTATGACAATGATCTATTTATTAAGCAAGAAGGATCACATATTATCATTTATTCATCTTTGAACTCCTGTAGAAAAATGATTAAATAAAAAACCTGATATTTCTCATCTAAAAGTTTTTGGTAGTCCCGCTTCTTTATACATTCTTTAAAAAATAAAAAATAAAAAACTTGATATGAATTCTTTTTCTTGTGTTTTCATTGGATGTGATATCAACACTACAGGTATAAGGATTTATGACCCTACATAAAGGGAAGTAGCTAAAAACTACAATGTGGTGGTTTTGGAAAAATGATTTTGTTCATCTAATATTTGTAATGATGTTCCTAACGCTATCAATATTTCTAATGATGGTTATGATTCTAATAATAAGAATATAGTAAATGGTCATGATGATATTTCTTGTGTTAATACTATAGATGTTTTTAAATCTCCTAACTCCCTAGTTAAGAAACCAAAATGGGCTCAATCTATGTTAGAAATTTCTAATCCTATTGATCTTAGGAAAATGACCAGAAGCCATCATATGTACCATGCATGAATGACCTTGTATGAACCTAAGCCCGCAAATCTTTGAAGAAGCTTCTTAGGATGAGAAGTCGATCAATGCAATGCAAGCTGAATATAATTCCCTAATTCAAAATCAAACCTAGGAGTCGGTTCCACCTCTAGAGAAAAGAATTATTTTAATGTCTAGGTGGTTATACAAAGTAAAATGTAATACAAAATGATAGTATTGAAAAACATAAATCTATACTTATTGCTAGAGGTTTCACTCAAAAACCTGGTATTGATTATGTTGAGACATTTTCCCCTATAGCTAAAATCAGTACTGTGAGGACCATATTTGCAATTGCCACTCAATTTGAGGGGGAAATCCACCAAATGGATGTGAAAAATGTATTTTTTGAATGGTGATTTAAAAGAAAAATTTTACATGTCTCAACCTAAAGGATTTGAAGAAACTGGTAAAGAAAACTATGTTTGTAAATTGAAAAAAATCCTTGTATGGTTTAAAGTAAGCTCCTAGAGCTTGGTATGCGAAAATTAATTTTTTCTTTAAATAGTTAGGATTTATTAATTGTTCTTCTGACAATGATCTATTCATTAAGCAAGAAGGATCACATATTATCATTGTTTGTATATATGTTAATGATTTGCTTATGACTAGTGATAATCTTGCTTTAATTTGTAGAATTAAAGAAAAATTGAAATAGTACTTTAAAATGACTGATTTAGGTGTCTTACATCATTTTCCTGGCATGGTTGTATTTCAAGATAAACATTATATTGTTGTTTCTCAAGCACAGTATGCAACCAGTATACTGAAAAAGTTGAACATGATTGATTGTAAACTAATTTCTACTCCTATGGAAGTTGGACTAAAAATTGATCCTAAACCTGCATGTGAAAAAATTGATCCTACTTTATATAGGCAGTTAGTTGGTAGTTTGATTTATCTAACTATCCCCAGACCAGATATTTCCTATGGAGTAGGAATTTCTTCTAGGTTTATGCAGGAACCTTATAGAGATCATTGAAATCTTGCAAAAAGGATTCTTAGATATATTAAAGGCACAATCAATTATGGGTTGTATTATACTAAGAATGAAAATGCTAACTTATATGGATTTTTTTATTATGATCATGTTGGTGATGTATTGGATAGAAAATATACTTCTGGTTATGTGTTTAAATTTGGTGTAGCTGTCATTACTTGGCGCAGCAAAAAGTAGTCAATTGTTTCTATCTCTTCAACAAAAGATGAGTATAGAAGTGAATGGAATCTGCAAAAGAGGCTCTATGGCTAAAGAGCTTGTTGGATGAGATAAAGATGAAGGATCCACGCAATGTCCCTTTGTTCTATGACAACCAAAGCACCATAGCTCTTGCACATAATCTAGTACAGCATCAGAGGATGAAGTACATTGAGATATATATACACTTCATCCATGAGAAAGTGCTAAGTGGTGAGATAGATCTCAATTTCATGCCGACTAAAGAGCATGTTGCTGATATCTTCACAAAACCCCTGAGTGTTACAAAGTTTTGTCACTTTCATAAAAATCTTGGATTATCAGAGTTTCTATTGAAGGGGAGTGTGCATGATAATCTCACCTCTTAATGGAACTTGGTTTTTGTAAAAATACCTTTGATCATTTGTAAAATACCTTTGGGCAAGTGTAAAAAAGACCTTCGAGAAAGTTTTAAAAGACCTTCGGGCATGTATACCTCCTCGGCTTCTTTTTTAGAAAGAAGTGTAGAAATATCTTAAATGTAGTCTTTAGTAAACTCTTTAGTGTTATTGAGTTTACTGGTAAACATCTAGTACAAACATATTATTAAGGAGGTCCTTCGTTATAAAAGGATCCTATATGCTTGGGTTCAGTAACCTTTTATGAGAACCTGTGAGAATATGTAAAACTCACAAATCATACTTAGCCATTGATCATGCGATGATCTTTGGGATTCCAAATCCTTTTGTTCCAGAAGGTAACTTGAGTATGATGAAGGTGTTATAATTCCTTCACCCGATATGTTAGCCTAAAACCTTTATGCTTTAAGGATTGTAAATCTTGTAGTGTACCATGAGTAGGTAATCTATTGGCATATGTTATCCCACTTAACATTAAGGGGGAGTGTTGGAACTAAGTGGTCTGACCAACCCTTAATTAATATGGGTCCATCACTATTATATAGGTTAAATATTTAATAATATGAAATACTTTTCTTTTATTAAATATTCATACCTAGGTAATAAACATTAGGTAAGCATTTAATAATGTGAATCATTTATGTTTCTATTTATTAAATACATTCACCTAGGTATATGTGTCGACCATTTTAGGTTGAAAAGGTGGGTCAGGAAACATACCCAATCACCTTATATAAATTGACTTTAGGTCCTCATTTGATATGTTCGGGAAATATATCAAAGGTGCGAAAATTAAGTGATTTATTTTTTCCCTTGGTAAATAGGGTTTCAAAGGAGGAGGTGATCTTACGAGATGCAAACTAAGTTCTCTGAAGTAAAAGGTTATTTTCAAAGTGGTTTTTACCCTATTGGGGTTTTCTACTATAAATATTGTGTCATCTGTGTTTTTTTTTCCTATAAGTATTTCTTTATTTATTTATGTTATGATATAATGTTTATTTAAATATTTATTGTAACATTATATAATATGTAATCAGAATCGGTAGATGAAGGAGTGGGAGGAGCGGGAGGATCAGGAGCAGGGGGCCTAGGATATGTAAAAGCATCAAAATAGTTTGAATAATGATCATATAAGTGTAGAGTGACCTCTGTGGGTGGAGAAGTGGAAATAGATGAAGTCTCTTAGAATTTAACACTTCTCTTGATATAGAGCTCATGAATGGTAAAGTTCAAAAGTATATAACACTTCATACATTTGGGATTCCCGAAAAAGATATAAGGTTTAGATTGTGGTTCTAAGGCCTTGTGTTTATTTTTGGGTATTCAAACCATGAAAATTTAACCGAAGACACGAAAGTTCTCAACATCAGGTTTGCATTCATACCAAGCCTCAAAGGGGCTCATCCGTTTTACTACTTTGTGTAGAATCCTATTATCAATGTAGCAAGTATAGTTCAATACTTCCACCCAATATTGTGGTTGAACGGATTTGGATCTAATCATACATTTTCCCATCTCCTTAAGGGTTCTATTATTCCTTTCTATAACTTCATTTTGCGAAGGGTTGTGAGCCATTGTACACTATAAGGCAATACCTTTGGAGGTGAAAACTTGGTAAAAAATTTTGATCACGTACACCCCTCCATTGTTAGTTTTGAGAACCTTGATAGACCTTTCAGCTTGTTTCTCAATGAGAACCTTCAAGTTCTGAAAGTGGTTGAAAACATCATATTCATGTTTAAGAAAATAAACCCAGGTGTACCATGAAAATTCATCAATGAAGGTAAGGAGGTATTGAGCTATAACAAACAAATGAGACATAAGGGGTCCAGAGATGTCACTATGGACTAACTCCAAGGTCTGAAAATATCTCAAGGATTTTCCTTTGCCAAATTTCTCTTTCGGGTGCTTTCCAAGGGCACAACCCTCACAAAGACCCTTTGAAATTTGATGCTAGGAAAACCATTGACCATCTCACGTTGACTCAATTGCTTAAGGTAATGGTATTTCAAATAGGAAAACCATTCATTTCATAGCTTACTAACTTCATCAACATGAGTTAGTAAAGTGGTGGGAGAAGTGTCGAGAGAAAAGTGGGAAAAGGTGTACAACCTTGCTTGGTGGTATTCCTTTCCCTCTACCATTGTAGACTCACTATGCATCTCTTTAATGATCACTGAGTTAGGTTTGAATTCCACACGCATCCATTGGACAATATGGGTGATTTGGTAGACTAACAATAGGTTGGTGGAAAGTTGGGAAGCACTAAGGAAATCATTGAAGGTTCCACTATCAACTTCCATTCATCCACTATTAGCCATTGCGACAGATGTATCATCACCCAAAGTGATTTGGGACATGTTGCATGGTTCCACATTGGAAAAATTAATGTTTGAGGAACCCATATGGTGTAAGGCACTAGAATTTATAACCGATTTCGATGAAGGAGATACTCTTGCAACGTGGGCTTTTCCTTTCTTCTTCTCAGACTTATTTTCCTTTTATTTAGAAGACTCAGGTTTTGGAGCATTTTTCTTGATAGATTAATGAAATGATATGTTATTATTCTCAAGTAAATGAGTTAGGTGGTTAATTTGATTTCTCATGCATTAATTCTATTCATGTCCTGACTTCTTGCAATAGGAACACTTACACTTTTCCTTATTTCATTTGGACTCATAAGTAGGGGTTGAAGTAGAAATATTAGTGTTAGGTTTGGATTGGGTAGTCTTAGCTTCCTTTTTAGGTTGGTCATTTTTCTTTGATTTATTCTCTTTATTCCCCTTCTCTTTACCATTACTAGTTATTACGGAATGTGACTTGGACTTGATTGCACCCATTTAGATTAACTTGTCTTATTTTTGAATGATTTGGGTAGAAAAGTTATCGAATGAGGGAATCTTCCAAGTGGCCCCTAAATATTCTTTCATGGCATGAAAGGTGGAAATTAAGATAGAGTACTTGGTTCCAAGCTTTAAAAGTACAGACAAAATCAGTTGGGAATCCTTCTTATCAACTCCAAATTATTTCAATAACAGTCTAGTGTGGGTAAATTTGGAGAAGAATGCCTATAGGTTATCAAAGTTACTAGGGGTCAATCCTAGGAGTTCATTCTCTAACTCATGTGCTCTCATGCCATTTGGTTTTCCAAACATATTGTCTAAATTTTGCTAGGCTTAGTTAGGTGTTCTGGAAGAATCAATGTGAAAGAGAAGGCTAGGAGAAATAAACATACAAAGAAGGCCTAAGGCTTCGTTACATCTATTGAACCACTTAGATTTTGCATGTTCATCTTTAGGTTCAATCTCCACTCCCATAGTGATGTGATACAACCCTTTACCCCTTAGTTTAATTATCATTCTTTATTTCCATTCATAAAAATTAAATGGCATGAGCAAAGTAACAATATTGTCATCCATCGTAAGGAAAGAGAAAGTAAATGCAGAAAAGAAAGGAAACACACACACCACATAATAATAGTATCACCCCCTATTTGTGGTAATTTATACTTAGTTTTTTTATTATAAATATGTGCATTTGTGTGGTTTGAAATGATCGGTCCCTCACCTTGTAATTAGCAGAGTCCACGCAAGAGTGGAGACCACAAAGTGTTTCAACACACGCAAAACGAAGTGACACTGTAACAAGAAAAAAATGTCGAAAATGGGAAAAGGGCAAAAAACTACTGACCTATGTGAGAAAAAATTTCTCACATCACAAAAGTGAACTCCCTTGCTGCAATTTTTTGGCAGACGTGCTCACTAACCTGTAAGAAATAATGAGAGCTTTATTTAATTACAATAGACCTCAAATAACTGATAATAAGTTCCCGAAATTGCATTATCCCCATTACAATAACCTATAAAATTCTCCTCAACAACAATAGACCCTATAAAATTAAATAGTTTCCCCAATTTGATTTAAATTTTGAGTTTCATAATACCTTATCAAAAATCCTTAGAATTAATTCTAAATATTTAATCCTCATTTTATTTTAACCCTTCATACAAATCTCTAAATTCTTGAACACTATATTGTACTATCACAAAATGGGATTTGACAACCAAATTTCAAAGGGTCAATGGGTAGGTGACCAAGACTGTCTTCTCGACGTAGAGCCTACATACACAGCTTCCTACTAACACATGAATGAAGACAATAAATCAAGCTCAAGGGAATCCAATGATGGAGCCATTAACATGGGAGATTAGATGATAACATAAAAATTTGCAAGAAGATATAAGCATTTGACCAGACACGATAGCTTTATTCATGACTCAAAATATACTAAGCCTTGGGCATACAGGTTACAGTTTGAATGATTATAAGAAATACCAAGCTTAGGGATTCTTGTCTCATAGATCTCCTTGAAGGTGAGTCCTCTCTGACATTATCATTGTTTCTCAAACATGATTATCACATTCCCAGATCCTAGGAATCTTTTGATGTATTTTCATATTCTATATGAAGAGATTAATAGTTCCATGTCTCTTTACCTTCAAGAATTTTCAAGAGCTCTATTCAGCTAAATTAGGGGATGTTTCTTGTTTATTAACTAACATTTGTAAGTGATCGTGGCACATGTAGAATTTAGGTGTGAGTGGAGCCGAGGACTATGCACAAAATAGATATTACATATTTTATGAACTCCCCATGGATTTTAGGAGGAGTGTGACCAGGTCGATTTGAGAGAGAGGGGGGGGAGAGCTCACCCAGTAAGGAGAATTTTCTAGTGGCAAGCTAACTAGGGATATCAGTGAAAAGGGATCTGAATTTTGAGTTTAGTGAGTAGTGAGTGAGTAGAGGGAAAAGAACTGATTTTAAAGCTGAGTTAGGGTATGAAAGTTTGGACTCAAAAAAATATGAACCTACATCCCCTAGACCTACTGAAATATTAGATCTCATCTAAAAAAATTAGTAGCTAGTTTCCTAGATGTTCCTACATAACAACTAGACCTACATACGAACTTAGTGGTTAATGTGATTAGCTCCATACAATACCAATGGTGACCAGTTTAATGTCATAATTGTGACATTTATTAAGAACCAATATGCATAAAACAAATGTGCTTCATAAGAGTTGAAAAAATCATGAAATCGAGAGTAATCAACAATGATAAAGCAAGTGACATGATTACCAAGAAAGAAAGTGACACGATTACCAAGATTTAAGCTCTGATACCATGAAATAAGGCATGAAGATAATCCAAAATGCATGCATATCGATGAAGTTGCACTTTTAACAAAATGTGAAGAACTCCAAGTAATTAGAAAGAAAATATCTCAAGGAACTTGTGCATTAAACATGGTCTACTCATTCTCATAGATCAAAAAATGGAGAAGTACATAAAGGAGTGTTGTGTAACTCCCATGTCTAGACTTGTCATACCTCATAAATATGAGAGGGGAGTTACAATGCAATAATGATATGTAACTACCATATGACAATGACACTATGATGCATGATAGATTTTATGAAAACATATGTCATCCATCATATAACTCCTAATGACTCATCTAAAGACCTATCACTCACCAGATGACTCACCATGGGTTAGGGAAACTCACTTAATTTATAAATAATACCCCTTCATACCAACACATATCATGTGCCCCGAACAAGGGGGGCAACCATCGGGTGATATTTCATCCTTACAATAGCTCAGAATCAAGAAACAAAATAACATGTACAAAATCAAACTAGTTAGAGGCTCAAATAATGGCTCAAAAATAGAATTGGGTGAGGAAATACATAAGGACCAAATTGTATAGTAACTACCATATCATATAGACGTTATGGACCATTCCATACACTTATGTCCTAGGGGTAGACTCAATAATTTTCTTAGTTGATACAGATTCTAAGGGACATATACAGGCCTTTCGCTTAGTTTTAATGACAAAATGCATTGTACAATTCAAGTTATGACAACACCAATGGTACATGCAATCTAGCATTGCCCTGGTACATTGTGTCATCATTTGTAAATCAATTGGGTCCGTGTTCATATGTAGTGGCACTTATCAGTGGGTCTTGGGAAGTGTTGAGGTGACTGTTATCCTCGTAGGCTTGACTTCCCATTGCTCTTATTTTGTAGAGGCATGTGGACCAACTTGAATGCTCCCCATATAGTTATCTTCACTTCATGGGGTGCATTTGCACTTCTTTCTATACTTGGCACATTCCACTTGGATATTGATCAATCCTAAGTCCTTCCAACCATATCCAACATAAAGTTCAACAAATCTCAATGGCAACAGTTATAGGAGTACTCCCACACCCTCTCTCACAAAAACAATCAGGTGTAATTTTTCCTTTATTTAATTTTATACTATAGTTATTGTTATTTTCACACTAAGTTCAAGCTTTTCAAATTTAAAATTTGATTTCATATAGTATGGACATTGACTACACTCTTTTCTCCGTAAGTACTCATCCTGGAAAAACAAATGACAACTAGAATAAAGACAAAGTCCTTGCACAAGCACAAGGCACTCTACGTGAATACAAAGTGTGTCTACACACTCAAACAACTTTTCCTTTAAGCATGTAATTTTCAATTCCATACTTAAAGGGGGGAAATGTAGACACTCATCTTGGTAATTCATGACTTGCAACAACAAAAATTATACAACATTCTTACACTAGCTCACACTTTCTCAATTTGGCAAACAATCCTATACCTAGCTACATAACACTAATTATTTCTTTCAAACATAACCTATTTTTTCGCACAACAGTCATATTAATCCATCAAATTAGGCTATACCATTGCATATCATAATTTTAACTTTTAGATCACTCACACATGAATTTGGGACCATAACCAATAAGGAGGGCCATAATGCGCATACGTTATGGGATGACCTAGCCGCTTTAGTCCCTCCTCCTCTGACATCACTTTTTCTAATTTGAATCCCTTTGGTACATTCCTAGTTGGTATTATTCAATTTTTCTAGATGCAGACACTCATTTTGGTAATTCATGTCTTGCAACAACACAATTTGTACAATGTTTTTACACTAGTCCACATTTGTCTAACTTGGTCAATCATGTTACCCTTAGCTATATCCCATTCATTCTTGCATGCACACATAGCTTATTTATTCACACAATGGTCATATTAGTCTATAGAATCAGGTTAAATCCTCAAGCAGTACAATCCTAGTTTTAAAAGCACTCGCACATGCATCCCAAACCAAAACACCCAAAATGGGCCATAACGTTTGTATGTTATGGCCCTTCCCATCTGATTTAGTCCATTTCTCTCCAATAACACTTTTCTTAAGATAAATTCCTTTGGGGACACTTCCAATTGACCTTATCCAAGCTTTCCAAATCCATAACACATATATAAGCCAATTATTTGTCCATTATCAAAGAGGAGGTCATACACACTTAACACCCAAGGATCCTAATGAGCATACACTAAAATAAAACACATTAAAACCCATTCTAAAATTCCCTTGAGATCCATATACTCTACATATTATTTTTCGGGTAGTCATTCACTCATATCTACAAATACAAGGAACATATCATCATCCCAAGTCAAGTTACGAAAAAGGTGCAAGTACAATCTCATTGTTACAAGATCATAATTATATATATCGTTGCAAACATTCTAGATATCACATGCTATACAAGAACTAAATGTAGTTTGATCCCTCTTTGGATTAGTGGTGACATCAACGATGCATGAAGGTGCCCAAAACCCACCTAATGTTTGTTTTGTAGGACTTCTTGGTCATTTAGGGTTTTGAAGGCTCAATCAACTACAAGTTAGCATTACATAGTGTTGAACATACAAGTTATACATAGGAACAAACCAAAAGGAAATACACAAACCCAAAAAAATGAAGAGCAGAGGATCTGAAGTGACAGAAGTGTATGGAAAGGGCCATAACGGGGGTACACTTTGGCCCATGCCATTTGCTTTGGTATATGTAGTAGTTCGAGACAAATTTTCAAAAATGAGACTCTATTAGGTCATTTCCAACATTTTTTGGTCATCATACCAACCCAAATCATCACACAAAGTAAGAGATCAAATAAGTCATCTTCTCTCTCACCACAAATGTTTTGTTTCACTATTTATCATTATTCATCATATTTTATCATTTTTAATGGTTATTTCTAATATTGTTGTAGCTAGCCTTAGAAACTAATTGATTAGGATAATCTACCATTGGTTACTACCCCTAGAGAGATATTAACTAAATTAGGTTAAATCACTAGATTTGAAGCACATATATAATCATTTTATTCATCTCTTGTTAAGGAGGGCACTATTTCTACTTGACACCTAGCATTCCAATGAGAAAACACTAAGATAAATCACAAGAAAAACTATTCCAAGACTCCCTTGAGCTCCACGCTCCACATACTATGCATACTCATTATAGGGTAGTCATACACTTGGTTCTACAAGTACAAAGGAACATTATCAAAGTAAAATCAAGTTAGGGAAAGTATCAAGTATGATTTCATTGTTGCAAGATCATGGTTGTCAATATGGCAACATGCATTCTAAATATCATAAACTGGGTGAGAACAGCATTTGATTTGAGATCTCTTCAGAGTAGTGGTGACGTTAGTGGTGCACATAGGTTCCCACAACCCACCAAATGTTTGTTTTAAGGGAATCTCTCACCATCTAGAGTTTTGAAGGTTGAATCAAGTACACAATGAGCATCACACATTGTTAGAGGTCTAGATTCCAGACATGAGTGAAACAGTAAGCAACAAACAAGCACAAAAAGTTACAGAGTTTGAAAGTACATAGGGACCAAAACATGCATAAAGGGTTGTAGTGGGGGTGTGTTTTGGGATGTATAGTACACCCTAGTCTAGAAAGCTACTCAGGTCAAAATTTCGATATCAAGGATCTTTCATATCATTTCCATCCATTTTCAGTCATCGAACCAGCCCATATCAGTACACAATCTAGGATATCAACTAAGTTCTATTCCCATCCTCATTGATAGTGCTTTATTTTATTATTTTTCATTGGTTAGCTTTGTTTAATGATTATTCCTAATATTACTGCAATTAGCCTTGGAAACTAATTGAGTGGTATAATCTACTATCGGTTACTACCCCCTGAGATATTAACCATTTAGGTAAAATCAAAATAAGATGGAACAAGAGAGACAAACATATCACATGGAGAAGATAAATAACATGAGGTAGAGGTCTTAACAAGGGGAATGTGTATCTGAGAGGAAATTTGAGGGCACAATGTTAAAAATGGGCAAGGGGATCATTTTTTTAACATCATCTATGATAAAATTATCTCATACCTGTAACCTTTCAATGGAATTGACTATCATATATATGTTTGTTACTGAAAATTATATATTTTGGGCATGATTTATTTCTATCATGAAAGTTTTTACATATTCAAATATGATTAATAAGGTTAGTAACATGGGAAAATGTTAAATACCCATTGGGAATACTCACTAGTTTTATAAAACATTTGTCTACTTGTTTTTGGATTTCATCTTTGATGAGCAAGGTTACTTTGGGATGCATCTTTTAGATTTTTTCTTTGATTGGTTTTACATTGGGAAATAGAACAATGTTTTGTAATACAACCTTGAGATTAATGTTTGACATTTTTTTGTAACACCACACAAATATATCAAGAAAATATTATAATGTAAATTGTATCATCTTTTCTTCATTACCATGTAACAATTCTCTTAGGGCTTATTAACACAACTGTAGGGATTTCTTTAGTACCAAAGTTAAGCTTTATAGTGATGTCATGTATTAGTGTGGATGATATTTGATATATTTCATAATAGGTAATGTTTTAGGACCATTTAAGTTGATCTCTGCCTCTAGATCCAACTCTTCATTTTTTTCAAAACATGCAGGGGCATTAATAATAGTGGGAAACCCTTTCTTGTGATAGAAGGAAGGGTGATCCATGTATGTGTACAAGCAATCTAAGAGGGATTCATCATCATAAAATTGATTCAAATATCAAGATTTTTCGAGGTGTGTTGATGTTGATAAGTCCAAGATATAGTAACTATAACGATGTAATATAATTTAATTCTTGCACATGGATTTTGAGGATTTTAAGAACCCCATACGTATCAAAAGTTATTTTTTGTTGAAGAAATATTAATGGGTAGTTAGGTATCTGTGATTCATTTGAAGTGGTATATCATATGGTTTAACCACCTTAAATTTGAGTCCATGTTTATGTTTGGTTTTAGTTACTTGTATTTTCTCAATAATGCCTTGTTCAGTCTTGCCTAAACCTTGTCATTTGTACCCCATTTTAGTGCACATACTATCCCAAGCCCATAATGTTACGATGCGGTCATGGGAAGAGGGGGAAACAAAATTGCCACTTGAGATCTAGGAGGTTCATCTTGTATAATGCCTTTTCCTTTGTCCTTAATAGTTAATTTTTGGGGAAACCTTCTAGGTTTTCCATGTTATTGTGGAGTACAAAGCAAGTGATTTGTATCATTTGATGCTTATGAGTGACAATTGTGTTGGCTACTCTCATCAACCTCTTAAGTATAAATGTGGTTGATTGTATGACTCACATTGGAGTTTTTATGGTTATTATGGTATATTGGAGTGTGGAATGAATGGTTACACGAGATAATTATTGTTACACAATTTAAAAGGTATATCATTTACTGGGCATGTATATATCAAACCATTGTGATAATACATGAGACAATTATGCATCATGGAGGGTGCATTGTCCATAACATTGTAATTTAAGTTGTTTGGAATGACCACACACATTGTATAAAGTGTTTTTGGTCTGAATACTATATAAATTTTAATCAGGCCTAGTGTTTATCTATCAACATTATCAAATCCTCAAATATGTAATTCGAAGGAAAGCATGTCTTAGTATTAAATCCTATTGCCTGAACAAATTTTATATTACTTATATTCAATCCCAACTCATGGTCAACAATTTCATTTTTCACTTTTTTATTTATAATTTTTACTTGTATGTATAAAGGGAGGTATTATTTGATAACATTGTGGAATAGAAAATACTCTTCTTCAAAGGATATGGTGATGTTATTCTTTCTTAAGGTTTTTGAAATAGAAGAAAATTAAGAACGTTTTATGTTGATAGGTAGAGCGATGGTGTACAAATCCTTGTAGAACATGTATTTGTCAATTGTAGATCATTTCACTAGTTCTAACATAGAAATATTAGTTTGAGTGTGTTGAATTTAGTATATGAGGATATATTATATAGTTGCATGTATACTAACTCTAGGGGGTAATGTGGGAGTATTTTTGTGCGTACCTAAGCAAGAGTGGGATTGATGGAGCATCTACCATGTCAAGTTTCAATTACAACCATCTATGGTTGAGATACATGGTAAATGGCCAGTCTAGGGTCAGTGTAGTGGCTCACCCTTCCCTTATATAAAATGGAAGGAGGGAGGGTAAAGTGGGCCTAAAGATATTACCCTCTTCATGTAATTTCCATAACCATTTTAAATGTTATGTGTTTATGAATAATCATGTGAGATAGATTATTAAAGGCGTTTTTGATGAAATAAGAAATAATATTTCTTTACAAAATATGTACCCATAAACAAGTTCATAAAACTATAAGAATTTTTAGATATTATCAAATAAGTATAATATAAGTACACACAAGAAAGAAAAGGTTATGTTAAAACTGTAGGGTCTACAAAATAAAAAACAATAAGCTAGAATTTTGAAACTATAAGGGTGGAGAATGAAACCCTACGTTAATACAGTTCAATACATAAGTGGGTTCACCAAAATGTAATGTAAAATTAGGGAGTAGTCCCTAATTTAATATAGTGTGTAATAATGATAATTTATAACTCAGATAAATAGTACTTAAATATGTCACTCTTTCATTTTCTAAAGATAAATCGATAAAGTAAAAATTATTGTTTTATGGTTAGAGAAATAAGCCAAACTTGTGTAATCAGGTTGCATGAAATTTTTTATAATGTGCACAAAAATGGACCATAGTGTTCTAAAGTTGATCATAAAATATATTAACCTGGAACTCAACACATTATAGGTTTTTGGGTCCCTAGAGACCTTTGTGGTTGATAACGTCCCCAAGGGTACAAACTTATCTTCTATACTTGTATGCTTAGTTTAAATTTTGGGATTTGGTTATATTATTTATAGAGGCATGATTTCTAGGTATTATTTCAGACAATGAATGTTGTGATGAGATATAGATTCTCCTTACTTGAAACCATAACTTTTGCACTTAAGACCTAAGAATGGGTTAATAAAATTTTTGATAGAGTACCTCGCCACACCCCCATTGATGTGATGAAGTTACAATTTAGACCATAGCATCAAAGAGAGATCAAGTCCATGTAGTTCCCCAACCTATGATGAGATGCATGTGATATATAATAATAGTAAAGATGAAGCCCTTGATCCAACCTTGACACTTAGTAACATGAAATTGATATTAAAATTGGGTTCATGGTTGATCTAGGGAAATAATATAAATGGCTTTAGATTTTCAATAACTTGTTATTGTCGTAAGTTCTCTAAGGAATGAAATAGTGTAATGATTTCTCTTAACATTCTTAGAGTGAGTGAGTATAGGATACCTATATGCCCTCAATAAATTAGTGTGGATTGTATTTATATGTGGCCGTTTATATGATTTACCACTCAACTAACCCAAAAAGTATCACCTAGATTGACTAAGCTAAGTCACCCTATTGAAAAAGTGTATGTTATAAGTGTAAATGATATGTTTTTGGCTAAACCTATCTTATAACTATAAACCTAACAAGGGTGTGAGAGCAATAATTTCCCAGACAAGCAGAGGTTTGTATATGTGTTATGTAATAGGTATAATGATTCATGAGGGGTTAAGCTGAAGAATAAATGTTGTATACTGAGATTGAGATTCAAGATAAAGAAGGAGGTGGCTTACATTGGTAGTGTGTATGTAAATGGAAAAATCATTAGAATAAATTCCAAATGCCTTTTTCCAAGTGCTTGGGCCATATTTTGTGCACTACAAGAATATACCCATAGTAATTAATATTTAAGTGTAATGCATATCCCACAAGACCTTAAACCTACTAGGGGTGTTTAATAAAATCATCACAATCTACATGAAAACATCGTAACTACTAGAGAAAACCCCGCTAAGTGGTGCTAGCTACAAAGTGTGTTAAGGTCTACTTGTAATCTAAGGTAGTAGTATAATCCAAAAGCAATTATCATACTTGAATGTTATGCATTCTTTAAAGCCCAAGGGGGTTCAATATAGTCATACACACAATACCTACTAACATGTTCATCTAAAATTACTCATAATTAGTTTATTTATGATTGTAATGAAGAATCATACTAGACACGAGTCTAGTTCACTAAAATTAGTATTAACACCTAGAAACACAATTATTATTGTTATTCAACTAAGGACCCAATTAAGTGATGTCCTTCAATTCTGATGTTATCAACCCACTCAAACTAGTGTGCCCCAAATTAGGTCTATGAATACACCCTATATAAATAAACAAGGTGTTATGTTAGGATGTGGTCTTATTTACTTATAGGTGTAAGGGTTAATAATAGATAATAGATTCAAATTAAATAGATAACATTAATGCTCAAGCCAAAATATATTATTATCATAAATTTGAAACATAGAATAATATAAATGATTACTCAGATAAAAAAACACTAGAAAAATGGTGCACTTGGCTGATTATAAACTTAGGAAACTACTTTGATAGTGGTGTGTGACTATATAGGCTAGAAATGATCTATAAGTGCTTCATCTCTAAATCTAAGAGTGAAAACTAAGTGGGAACAAAACCTTCTGAGCTATATGGAACCTTTGAATGGTTTAGTACCTACTGAACAGTTTCATATGATAATAAAATGGCATTCTACAACTTTTTTTTTCCTAATGACTGGTGAAACCCTAGGTTTCACACATGTGAAAAACTATTTGTATGATTCAAAATAGCTTTAAATCATAACCATGAGTAGGAGACCCTAAAAAAGGTTATTGGTTGGGTTAAATTATAATTTATACAATTCTCATGTTGGGAATACTCTGAAGAGGACTCAAACCACACATATTTCTCCACTTTGCATGTGTTATCTATATAACTAGCTTCAACCATTTGATTACTTGATGATATAAAAATGGTTTAGCATGTTTAGCTTGGCTTGGATTAGATGATATATATCTTGGGAAGTGTGACCTTATAACTTGATTGAGTGTGCTTCAAACCTATATAGAAGTTACTCCTAAAAGGTGTTACTACTTTTTAGGAATTTAGGAGAGCTTGGAGTTCTTTAGGAATGTTATTTGCAATAGGTTCTCTTGAAAGTTACAGATGAGTAAATGAGTAAGTTAGACTTAATTATATAGGGTTTTTAGGTATAATTTCAAATTAAACATGAACCCTGAGGAAAATACTGACCCATATAAAGATATCAAATTAAGAAAGTGACCCTTGGGTGGCTAGGGATAAAATTGTTAACTTCAAATCGAACCACTAGATGGTTCAATCCTAGATGAACCTTCCCACATGATAGGTGTTGGGATTATATATTTTTTGTAAATTATGCCTTATAGAAATGCACTGACTTGGACTGATGTAATTATTTATGTGAGTGAATAAGAAGTGTGAATAAGGAATCAAGTGATGTAATAAGGATAAGGATGTGAAGTTAATCCTAAAAGGCACTCACAAGTCGTGGTTTAGGTACATAACTAGTGTTGCCATTACCAAATGATAACTTGCCAAATTTATGTGTCTACATTTGCCCCCACTTTAAATATGAAATATATTCAATGCTTAAATGAAAAGATACCTAAGTATATAAACACACTTTTCCTTTGCTCAAGGTACATGATTCAATTGATTATTAGCATGATCTTTAAACTGAAACCTACATAACAAAGTGTAGTCAAAGTTTATAGAAAGAATTGAACTTTAAATCAGAGTTGAAAATGTAATTGAAACTTTCAATTTAAAATTGAAACTTGTAAATTTGTAAAATAACAAAGCAATGAAGGAATGTACATGTTTGCCTTTCCAAAAGACAAGCTCCTCGATGGTGCAATTAGAGAGATGGACTAAAATAGAGCCATTAAAGGATTGAGGTTAATCAGTCCCCAATTTTTTAATGTAGATGTTGGAGCTACAAGGGTATTGGGTTTATCTTGACCCAACACTAAAAGGAGAGTGTCATAGGGATTTGTAGTCAACCCATGAAACTAAAATAAGGAGGGGTGTCACAAGGATTTCTAGTCGCCCCAAAATTCTCCTAAAAGAGTGAAAATAAGGGTGCTAAAGGGATTTTTAGTCGTCCCCAGATCTATGTCCAAGTGTCTAAATGCTAGGAAATTATATTATTAGTGCTCACAGTATTAATATTGTTTTTTTATTGAAAAGCATAACCATATATTAAAGATGATATAAGAAGTACAATGCTAATCATATAAAATTGGGTGGAAAATATCACACCCCATAAGCAGGATCAAAGCAGCCATAAAGAGGCTACAAGTAGCAAAGTGTCATATCAAACATAGCATTTTCAATCAAAAAAGTTTAAAACAAAAGTGCAGAGAACCAGAGAAAACTCCAAACATGGAGCTAGGAAGTGGTAGCAAACATGTAAGATGGTGGCAGTGGCGGTGGGCTCTTTAGATGGTCACCCCAACCAACAAGAGTAGTGTCGGGGGTGTCATTAGGTTGCTCCCAGCCATCTGTCTACTGCTGCTCCTCCTCGTTTCCCCACTGGGAGGGCAAGATAGCCAAAGAGAGCCGTGAAAACTTTGATTGGTCGGGCGCCTACCACCTGGAACCACCACTGCCAGAGCCTAGCCGACCAAAAACCCCGGTAGCAGGCGAAGTAAGACGAAGGTGGAGAAGGGACCCACTGGTGAGGAGAGGCACTACGCCACCCACGAGCCGGACCCCGGTCAAAATTACGCCGCCCATGGGAAAGCGAGCGGTGACCTTGCGAGCGGGGAGCGGCGGCGAGGGGAATCTAGCGAACATGACTAACAACACAAGGGGCACTCCCCCAATGGTCTAGAAGAGTTTGCAAGTGCTCAAATTCTATGTAGAATTTCTCCACCTACACCTGGATCTGAAGCGAAACATTGGAGATGACAACAAGCTTGTTAGAAATAGCAAAAATTCTATCCACTGTCTCCTTATTAAAAATAGTACCATTTCTAGATTTCCAAATGTGATATAAAATAGCCGCTCTGAAAGAATGCCAAATGTTGTAAAATTTTGCAGGAATAAAGGTTGGATCCCCCAGAAGAACCATTTTCCATGTGAAGAAGGTGGGAAAAAATGGTTGGAAAAGGGTATGAATCCAGCACCAGGAAGACTAAGCATGAGGGTAGAACCAAAAGAGATGAAGAAGAGTCTCAATGTGGTTGTAGAAAGGGCAACACGATGGGGGAGCTCCCAGAAGAACAAGGCGCTTTCCCACAGGAAGCCCTTGATGAAGAATGCTCCAAAGAAAGTGTGCAACTTTGGGCTTTATAGGAATGGCCCAAACAACAGTGAAGCACTGCTTCCACCCAAAACGAGTGGAATGCAGGCTCTCAGTGAGCATTTAACTTATTGAGAGGAAGCTTGCTTTTGGGTGAGAAGCTTGTAGCCCAACTGAGGTTTAAAATTTCTGAAGGGGGTGGCAGAGGGCCAATGCCAATCAAACCACCATGGACACTGCGTAGTAACACCAATTTTATGCAAACAATCGCCAGGTATGAGATCTTGAATGATAGAAATGGCTTGTTTGTCATTATCATTTAGAGAAAAATTAGCTTTTAGGCTATCCCATGGAAGCCAATCCCTGGTGATAGGACAAAAAAGGTCCTGAATATACTGAATCCCTTTTTTGAAAAGACGCAAACCCTTGAGCTGTAAGGAAAGAGCAAGGGGTTTGTCATGAAATTGAAACACCGGATTCCACCACAAACTAAGAGAGTTAAGAGAGAGCCCATTCCGAAAACCATCACCCTACCAGAGCAGATGGGGTTTGAGAAGTTCCCAAGCTTTCCATATGCTTTTGGCCACAAAAGAGCCACCTATTTTAACAGTAGCAGGGCATAGGAGTAAGGAGTAGTAGTTCAAACCCTGCCATGCCTTTCAATTAAGTGGAGACCCTTGAGATATACAATTTCTAAGAAGAATTTTCCAAGATTCCTCACCTTCAAGGCTGTGAATAATCCATTTGGTAGTAAGAGAAAACCCCTGCATATGAATGTTGATTAGGCCAAGACCACCAATGTCCTTGGGTGTACAACATATGTCCCAAGCAACTATGTGAAAACCATGGTTCCCTTCGGAGTTGGCCCACAGGAAATCACACAGAATTTTCTCCAGTCTATGGTAAGTGGCTTTAGAAGGTGCCCAACATGATGAGTAATAGACATGAGTGGCAGCCAGAACCTTGGAGCAGACTTGGAATTTTCCAGCAAGAGACAGATGCTTGGTAATCCAAAAAGAGATTTTTTTCTCAACTCGCTGAATCACATAGTTCCAAAGGTCAGCAGGGGATGCCATAAAGGCAAAAGGAATGCCTAAAAATTTGAATTGAACACCAGGTTCAATCCAAAAGCCATTGGAATCCCTCTAGCCAAGGAGGTTTGGGACCCATCGCCTGTCTGTAACATTGGGTTTTCTTCCATTGGATAGCAGAACCAGAAGCAAGACAAAAAATATCAAGACATTTCATGGCATTAGTGACAGAGGCCTCTGTTTCAACCAGAGTGAGAAAAGAGTCATCTGTAAAATGACCATTAATCAACTACTTAGGAGAGGAAGGTAGTTGAATACCTTTAACCAAACCAGCATTGGTAATATTAGCAAGTAAGTAGCTTAGACCTTCAGCAGCAATGACATAAAGAGGAGCAAGAGGGCAACCTTGCCAGATGGAACGATGAAGAGAGAATCTCTCAGACTGCTGACCATTGATAGTAATACAGGCACCCACATTTTGAAAGAGCATATTAACAGAGCGGATGAATTTGGGTCCAAAACTGATAGCCTGCAACATGGCCAGAATGAAAGGCCACTCAACTCTGTCATAGGATTTTTCAAAATCAATTTTAACAAATAGAGTCAGTTGAGAAGTCTGGTGGGCATATTCCATGCCCTCCCAAACTACAATAATGTTGTCCAAAATATATCTATTTTTGATAAAGTCCAGTTTGCTCACTCCTGATGATCAGGGGCAGTAAATTAGTGAGCCTGATAGCAAGAGCTTTGGCAATAATTTTGTACGAGACATTGAGCAGAGTTATTGGCCGCCAACTGGTGATAAGCTCGAAATCCCCAGATTTGGGAATGAATTTGATGTTGCCTTGGTTGATCAGATCACCCAGGGTGTTGGAGGACATAGCTTCCAGATAGACCTGATGAAGATCTAGACCAACAGTCATCCAAAGAGACTGGTAAAACTCACAGGGAAAACCATCAACACCGGGGGCTTTATCAGAGGCCATCTACATAACAACTTCCTTCAAATCATCAAGAGTGAGAGGTCTATCACAAGCAATGCGCTGAAATTTCAGAGAGCTTGTAGGGAACAACTTCAATGCATTGGAGGAGAGCAGCATCACGAGCCGGAGTAGTAGGTTGAGCAACAAAAATAACATGATAGTGATGCACAAAAGCTTGCAGAATGTCAGGTAAGAGAGTAAGCCTTTGATTGCCATCCTTGATTGCTTTGATTTTGGTGAGAGTTTGATTAGATTTAAGGGAAGCAAAAAACTCCTTAGTAACTCTGTCACCAATGCGAAGCCAGTGTAGACGGGCTCGAACTTGGGCTCCTCTAGCCTTATAGTGCTCCTCAATTTGAAGCTTATGTTTCCAGTGAGTAGCTTGCACTTGCAGGTGGGTGTTGAAAGGAGACTAATTAAGCTCTTGAATAGCCCTCGAATATTCAATATGAGAGGCTTCATGAGCATTCTTGTGAAAAAGAGCAGCTTGTTTCCCATAGAGCCAAAGGAAAGAAGTGGTACGAGTGATGGCATGAGACCACCAGTCAATCCAGCCAATCCCATCAATAGGTCTCGGGTCAAGATTCCAAATATGTCTTATATAATCCAAAGTTTTGGGATGAGAAAGGTGGGACGTATTTAAATAGAACTGGGTGGACTTGGGCTTGGGACACTGAAAGTTCCATTGAATCCCAAAGAAGATAGGCTTATGGTCAGAAACCAAAGCAGTGTCCACCACCGAGACCGGGAGGCTGTATGAAGAGTCAAAGGAAAACCATTGCTGCTCTAAAAGTAGAGCTCTGTCAAGACACTTATAAACTCTATCATCGCCAGCTCTAAAATTAGACCAAGTGAACCAAGGAGTGGCAGCAGAAGAGTGTTTGCGGTGGTTGGGATCAAAAAGACAGTTTATTGTGCACAAGTAAAACCAGGCTTCACATTCACCAGCACACCAACGCATTGGAAGCCAGCCCAATTTGTCTTCAGGGGGATTCAACCATGTTGAAATCACCACAAAAAATCTAGGTAGCAGAGGGTAGATGATCAGCCAACCACTGCCAAAAAGAAGAACGTTCAGAGGCATCGTTGGAAGCATAGATATTGGCCAACCCAAGAATGTGGCCGTCAAAATAAAAAAGGGTCCACACCACCTGAGTGGGGTCAGAACCCCAAGATATGATATTGGAGGTGAGGTCAGGGCTTAAAAGAGTGACAACACCACCTCGACCATTATCTGAGCTACATCTGGCAAAGAGACCAGGCCAGATGGTACGCATAGCAGCAGAAAGATGGAAGCCAGAGATTTTGACTTCCTGCAAACACAACACCTGAAACTTTGTAAAATGCTTACAACTATCTCTGACAAGATATCTTTGAGTCAGATCAGTAAGCCCCCTGACATTCCATGAGTAAACTAACATGGAGAACTATCAAGGTGCATGGTTTCCTCCTCGAGGCCGGCTAACGCTCCAAAGCGGTTAGAGAAAGTGACTTGCCACGCATTCCCATGAATAAAATCACCGAGCTCAAACTGTCGGTGGGGTCTCTACTGAGAAATCCTCCTCAGAAGGAGGGGAAGGACTTCAGGAACAGTGTAAGGCAGCCTTTCTATCTATCTGAGTAGCCGAACCACCGGCCGTGTTATCTAGAAAGCTTGAGGTCTCAAGAAATGAGGGGTGTGAAAGAGCAGGAGCTGAGGGGTGAGAGCTGATGACAATTGCATAGCTTGCGGAGTCTGAGAGATGGCAGGCATGGGCTTGGGAAGGGTCACAACAGACGGATTCAAAGGAGTAGAAGTGGAAGTAACCACTAGTTTGTAAGTAGCCTGTTGGGGCTTATTTCGGGTTGAGGCTGAAGGTTTTCTGCCATTGACAGTAGTCCATCCATCAGAGGAGGGAGTGTTGGATTTAGGGTCCATCGGGGTTTTCTCCAAAACTGGCGGTGGGCTTGGAGTCATGAGAGGACAATCCTTGATCATATGGTCAACAGATTGGCACCGAAAACAAGTGTTGGGTAGATTGATGTATAGAACTTTCTGCGCAAAGCGTGTGTCTCCAACCTGGATATCGAGGGTATCTTTGAGGTCTTTTGAAAGATCAATTTCAACACAAACCCATTTCTGGGGTCGAGCCGAGTAGAACTTATGTTGCTCATGGCAGATGAGGCGACCCAAGGGTTTGATAAGTTGATCAATGAATCCCCACAGAGGCAAAGGAAGGCCTAGAAATTTGACCCAAATAGGAATTTTGAGTTTGGCTTGCTCAGAGACTTGAAAATCTCGAGTCCAGTGGGAGAAAACCACAAGAGTATTGCGAATAAACCAAGGACCATGGTTAACAATGGCTTTGTAATGTTCAGCATTGGTAAAGTGAAACAGAAAGAAACCCTTGGTCATGTTTTGGACTCCCTCTACCTTGACTCCATGAGGTTGCCAATGATTATGAATCCATTGGCGGAGGATACCTTCAGGGGGAACTCGGCCCACAAAATAAGCAACAAGAGAAAATGATTCAAACCAGTTGCAAGCTTTGTCAAAAGTTGGTAAATCAAGAACAATATCCGGGGAAGGAGTATCAGTATCCTTACCTCGTCGAATACCTTCGGGATGAACTTCCTCGCTCGTTTCGGTGCCATTGTCTAGAGCTCCTACGATAAGACCAACATCAATAGATGCATGGCCCGAGGAGGTGGTCATTTTATAAGCCACCACCCAAGGGGCGGACTGGTGATTGATACAAAATTAATGCAGATAATCCCACCTGGATCTGCAGATCGGTGGTGTGATGTGATGGTAGCGTACAACAAGGCTGAGCATTCACTGCAAAAATAACTCATTGAGCCTAAACCCTAGCAGAGCATGATCTTTGTGTCGACATTCACGTGATTTGGAGTCGATTGAATATCAGTTTTGTGTGCATATTCAAATCTATTGTTACCATATCGATTTGACAATCATGATTCAATGGCTTACATTGAGCTTGCAACTTGCATTGAATAGTCCTCTTGACACTTGGCATCATTATATATTTGTTTGCATTCATCTTTTCTTTGCCTTGATTAGTGAGATTTGAAGATATTTCGACTACGAAAAGCTCCTCTTAAAGTGGTATTTGTCTGAGTATCCCCACATGCAGATATGTTTATCTCTACAAATGAGTGAAGTCTATGATATATAAAAGATACATGCAACGTCGTACAACTTTCTATCCCTACAATATTTGTACAAGGCTTTGTTAAATCTGTGACATGCAATAATTCTGGTGTGCACAAGTAATCTTTTGTTGTATGTGTTTGTTGGGTAAAATATGTTCTTAGTTTTTTAAGCATGGTTAACTAATAATTTGATAGCTAGATGTGTCAATTTTTTATGTGTCTTAGTGTCATGTCGGTCACTCATTAAGTTTTTATGAATTTTAAGTAGTCATCATTTAAAAATTATTTTAAGATTTTGTTGGTCATGTCAATAATATATGTTTAATGCATTGGAGTTTAGGATTATTAATGTTGTTATGTCAAGAAGTCAAGAAATTATTCACAATTTTTTTATATATCTCTTAGTTGTCAAGTTTAATGTAAGAGTTGTGTCATCGTTAAAATTATAGCATTAAAAAAGTAATAATAAGTTATTAGATAGTATTAGTTAAGACATCAAAGTGTTGTCATTGTTATGTTATTAGTTTTATCATTGTCCAAATACATCATTTATTGTAAAAGATTCAAATTCATATATGTGATTTTAGGATTTTTAATTGTTATTTTGTAAATTTTCATCATGAGTCTGAGTCAAAATATTGTCAAAATAAAAAAAATTCCTCATGAACACATTATCATTGTACGCGACGTCCAATATGTAAACTTGAGCTTAATTTTCACATTTCGCTGAGCTAGCAGCATGAGATCAGAGGACGGAGGAAAATGGAGTCTGGAGGCTGATTAGCAGTCTCTCGTCAGTTGCCAATGATGAGGCCGTAAAATGATTTGGTGACATTTTTTCAGTATGTGTGTTCAATGTGTCGGTTTGCTAAATAAACCCCTTTCCAAAATTTTGGGGAAGATTCATGTTCTTAGGAAACTCAATTTTTGGGGAGCAGGAGAAGATTATGAGGTAGGCTCGAGGATGGTTATATATCTAGTGCCAAGCTTGCGGATCTTGGAGATTCAAAATTTGGGTGCTCTAGGAGGAATGGAAAGTCTCACAGGAACCCAAATAGGTAGGGAGTATTCTTGCATAATTCAGCTCATCACTAAGACTTTACGAGGGTAAAGAGATAATCTATGAAGTTTGTACCTGGTCTTAGCAGTGCTTTCGGGAGGTGGTTCAACTTCTTCAAAATATATGGTTCTTCGCCATGTTCACATTAAGGGGGTGAATATTGGGAATTAATAATGTTCACACTAAGGGGGTGAATGTTAGGAAACTATATTATTAGTACTCACATTATTAATAATTGGGTTAATTGTTACGTTTATTATTTTATATGTGAATTTGTTAATAAACTCATGTATATAGGAAAATGTGAAATATTTGTGGGATTAGTAGTTGAGGCAGTTTCCTAGATTCTAGGGATGTAAAATCCTACACATATGGAGAGTTGTATATTGTGTAAATATCCTGAATGAATTGAAATCAAGATCATTATTACGTGAATTTTATTTTGTAAATATGGACTCAAGCTCTCAGTAAAATAGTATAAAGTTAAAATGGAATGAATTATACTCATGCCCCCATCATGATGTCTTATGTGTATCAAGTATAAAATTCTAAAATATATAAAAAAGGAGGAGGCACATGCCCCTATATAGTGTAGTGTAACTATTCTTACGATGCACAAAGTTGAAAGGGAATAAATTATACTCATGCCCCCTGCATTTCATACCAAGATGTATTAAACTCTATTTTGGATTGTACCAATTATCCTTGAATCTATATCAAAAACTTGTAATTGTTTGCATGTTCTAGAAAATTCTAAAATTTTCATTAAAAACGTTCCAAATATGGAATTGTCCATCTTGGACAACAATGTCGATCGGTTTTGTCATATGTTGGAAAATTTTGTACCCATATAAATTCTAATTTTTTTTTATTTGCCCATATTCCCTATGTAGTATCTATATCCTATTTTTATGCCTAAATTGTATATATTAGTGTGTGATAATCCCACTGAATCCCCTCTCTTTTGAGGTGAGTGATATGTGAAAATATCTCACTTGGCTTTAAAAAATGATTTTTCCCCAGGTCGGATGTAACATATAGCTAGCGTTGAATCACATTGAGGGCATGTTGTAGGTGGCTACCACAAATATTGTGTTCTCTAAAAAGAGTGCATGGTACAAACCATGACATAGAGAAATAACAATCAAATCATACTAGAAAACAAGCATAGAGGAAATAAAGCATAAAAGTAAACAAGTGTAAAGGAAAATAAGTATAAAAGCATGACAAAAAACAAGTACACAAACAATGTCACATATGTTATTCATAGTACAAGTGAAGAGCTATGTATAAAAGACACAAGAGTATCACACATAAAAACAAGCATGAGAAAAAGAAATAGAAATTGCAAACAAGAGACACCAAAGTCTGAAAAAGACGTACATATCAACATCCATATGACACATCCATGAGAGAAAGTATACAAGCAAGCTGATACAATAGTAGACAATATCCTAGAGGCACATAAAGTAATACATGTTAGGCACAAAGCACATTGTAGAAACTAGTTTTTCGATACCTTTAGGTGACCTACCCACACAGCTCATATTCATACTTTAATCACTATATCTAAGTCCCATCATTCCCTAAATCATATTCTACCCCCGTAATATCTATTACTCCCTTTAATACTCTCTTACTCCCTCCCAACCTCCCGAACACACTATTACTCACGTTATTTTCTCCACAACCCAAAACTTACCCATTTAGAGGTGGTTTCAACCAATTCCAAATGTTCTCCCAAATTTTTCTGGATCGTTGGCAACTCCCAAAATCGCCAACGATTATATATAAACATGCTAGCTTCCTTGAATGGGCATCCATGGACATTATATCAAAACTCTGACATTCTAAAGACTGAGACGATGTCATTCATGACATCTTAGCACCCTGTGAAGTCGTGCCAAGCCCTTGGAGTGCCCACACCATCATAAGGCCTCTCTATAACATTCATCATTTGCATTTTACATTATAGGAAAGGTATTGTTTTCTCCTTACATCCCCTTTTTATCTACACGTAATTTTTAACAACAATTCGATCATTTAATCACACATCCAAAGTACAAATTTTCATTTTATTCAAATTATCTAATTACACAACAATTGCCAACGATTCCCTTGAATCATCAACAACTGTCCTGAATTGCCAATGATTCCTGCTTCTCAGCCCTTTGATCACATATTACATGTTTTCAATCCATTCCATAGTCTATTTTCTGTTAATCTCTATGTTTCAAGTATCCTTTGTCTATAGATGGTCATTCTAAGCAAGGGGTATGAACTAGACACCATCTTTGACTTACCAATCGTGCGACAACCATTTATATGGGAGCAGTTAGATATCAACTACAAATTAAGTCTTTGCACCATCGTTTTCACACCCAATCCAAATGATATCAATGAGTAATCAGAATTTCTCCTCAAACAAAGTGACAATGCTAGCCATTACTGGGAAGACACTTTCAACCCTCCTCAGCCTATCATTGAGGACATTGATTGAGTCCTACCATCCAGACACTACATTCTAAATTTATTGTTCTATATTATTTGTAATCTTGTCATGATTTCTAACTTAATTATCTAAAAAGAGTTGACACCTGTTAAAGGAATCCCTTTGGTTCCTGGGATTGGCCCTTCCCAAACAACTTATCATATTATTATCTAATATCTCTCTTGTCAAGTTTTTTACTTGTGTGTAGGATTTCTCATTCTCTGGGACAAGAGTCTTTTACACCCATTTTGGATCTATACATATTGAAGTTGTCGACACAGGTATCGTTAAACCCTGATATTTTTTGAGTTTTAGTGGTTTAATTAATTTAAAAGAATAAAACCCTAAAATCTACTAAAACATTATGGCACACTAGGTGGGACCCTAGTTTCTTTTCGATCAAATTTTACATCTCCATAGTAAAATCTATTTCTTATTTCATTTCTTGTCACAACAACTAACTTTTTAGTTTAGAGTCCTCTGGTGTTTTTCTCAAAAATGCGTAAAATAATTAAAAAGGAGTATTCAATGAAAAAGTGTATACCATTCCTTTTTCTTTCTGTCTCCTTCTAGCATCGCATCTTGTGTGCTTTGTCCTCATCAAAATCATTTTTTCTTTTGGGTCTTAAAAAGAATATTCATTCATGCCCACTCATCTAGCTTAAATAGGGCTTAAAACTCTACATCCATCATTCCCTTCACAAACAACCAAATCACATTACAAATCAAATTTACATTATAGACACTTCCCAATCTACCTACTTAGATTTCATCACAAAGGGGGAAGCCAACTCAGTGCTCTAGTTGAGTATAAACAATTGGTGGGTGGTATATCAACTAAGCACTTGACACCCTTATCAATGCGGGATCATGAAGTGAGGGGGTAGGCTCTAATACCACACCTCATACTGATACCAACATAGATTTAGGCCTCTTGTACCTTTGAGTATATCGAGGACTCCAGCCTTAAACACACATGAAACCAGCCTAATTCTTGGCACCCTTTATCAGTCATCTTTTTCTTTTCACACATTTCAACTTAATCAAGATAATTAAAATCTCTTTCTGATTGTGTGACTTGTGTATTAATTAAATATCTATCTATTATTATTCTCTTGTTGTATCATGGTTTTGAATAGACTACAATCTCATATTCAGAATACCACACGCATGTCAAACCCATTGTAATAATCCCCTGAACCAATTCAAGATCCTTCGCACTCCCCCAATATAAAATCAAATACATATGAAATTCTTGATTAATCCATTCCACAATGCTTTCATAGTGGAGATTCAATATTCTAAGAACTTCTGGATACCAATCCAATCACCTTTAGCATTTATCTTGTTTCTCAGGCTATCTGCCTTCCCCATCATAGTCCAAAGTCTTGACCAGATGTCACCATTGTCACCTTCGATCACTCTTAGCTTATTGATCCCTCTTATCATCTAGTTATTGAGAAAACTACTACTTACCCTACCACTAGTAATATAGGAACATCAACACCTACCTCATCCACTATCGCAGTTAGCTTTGAACTCAATACTATCTCATCATAAAACACGCTTAGTCAACAAGGGCAATTATCATCTCCATTCTCAGCTAACCTTCAAGGTGTCCAAACTCCAACTATTAATTCATCACCCATGGTTAGTCACACCCCTTCCACTTCTCTTCCTCCCCCGATAACCTATGTCGGTATGTCTTGTTCTACAAGCTCTTTGGCCATGTCTCAACCCGTCATCTCACAACAACATGTGTCCTCAATACAGAACTTAGTAGTATTTATTCTTAAGTCCTTATCACTTATCAATACAAGTGTTATCACTAGCACTCATCCCCTTTCACAACCTATCTCTATGATGAGTGTGTAATAGTATGAATACATTATGACTCAACAAAATCCACAACCGTCACAACCTCTTGTCAACACTTTTATCCCTCACCCCTATCAATATATCCATTCTTCTTTACAGCCATTAGTTTCTCAGAAAAATTACAACATACTAAGAATTTTTCCTCCTTTGCAAAATCCCCTCCTATTGTATCACCCATATCAACAAACAAACCCCCTCATCTATAATCAAGCTAACACCTCAAACATCCAACCTCCTCTGAATGATCCCATGCAAGCATTGCTAAGTAGAATCGTGAGTATCAAAGCTACCACCGTGGGACCTCAAAACATGTTTTCTTATAAGTAGATCTATAATGAGCCTATCAACCTATCCATTCCCTTTAAACCCTATCATCCTCATTGGGAACTTCTAGAGTTTATCAAATTCTATAGTAAGGAAGATTTTCAAAAATACATTTAGGCCTTTCGTCATGCTTGATATCTTATATCTCATGATCAAGATCTTATGCTAAGGACATTCCTAATGTTGTTAGTTGTGCCCCTTCTTGACTAGTATAACAACATTCCTCAACATTCCCTTTATTTATTTACATAACTATCATAGTTATTCTTGGAACATTTCTCTATCAATATCACATGTAAGATATTAATCGCCAACTTATACACTATCAAAAAATTCAAGGATGAATTTGTTGATGATTTCATCACCAGATCCTGGTGAATTATTAATCAATTATCCTTTTCCTTACCCCAGATGGAGTTTATAGCTTTATTTTCTTGATATTGCATGAAAAATATATCATCCATCCTTTAGATCCAATCGTTTCAAATGTTTGATGAGGCCTTTATCATGGCCCAGAAGTTGGAACTCCCTTATGATTTAAAAAACCCAACCATAAATATTCCTTTAAAACCACTTCCAACAGTGACAAATCCAAAGGTTCAACGAATTTAGTAATCTTGAAAACTGCGTATAAGGGGTGCTCAGGATTTTAAGGGTCTTCACCTCCACATAAATACACACTTCTAGGGGTGTATTATAACTCTAGTTTTGACAAACTCAAGGAAGATTGCATGATAAAACTCCCTCCCATCTAACCCATTGATGAATTCGACCCTAAACCATCACAGTATAAGGGTGAAAACTATTACAAATATCACTAAGTTCATGGATATGACATTGAGAGACCCCGCTCTTTTAAAAATACCCTCCAAGATTGCATCGATCAAGGTTGGCTACAACTTGCCAATTTGAATGCACCTCCTAATCAAACAATAGATGTGTTCAAACAACCTTTTCCAAACCATCCCCCAACTAATAATCAAACTAATTCCATAGGGGCTGAAAATTCTACCGCTCATTTCATCAACACCTTCAACAACCTCTCATATACACCCACCATACCATGTGTTTATACAACTAAAATAATAGATATATAATCAAACTCTTTGGATTTCCTTACTATTGAGACCTCAAACCCGCCTACGTCATAACTTCCAATCCCTTCCATATCAACTCACATAAATATTCTTGATATTATCCCTTCGAGATTGCAAGAAAAGTGATTCGTTATCGAAATTTCAAACAACCCTTCTAAAGAAAATATCACACAACATCAAATCAAAATCCCTAGCAGTCTTATACAAAAATTGACAAATCATCACCATAAAAATATAGAACTCTCACGACGCTAGACAAGTATACCATAGGATACGACATCCCTACCCTCTTTTCTAGGACCACATCCCTCATCAAAACTCACAGTCACCATCTTAGAATTAAAAGTGCCCTCAAACCCACACCTAAATGTACCACAAGATAAACTCTTCAATTGTATCATCCTTCTAAACCATAAAACGACATCCAAAATTCTATGCCCTTGTTATCTCAACAAGCCCCGTTAGGATATTACACCAAAATACTTGAACAACTCTTATAATCATCAACCATAGTATTACCAACAATCAAGCCCTCTTATCATTGGGGGAGGAAACCTTCTTGGTACAACTATGAGGAAGTTTTTGTTTATCATCAAATACAAGGAAATTATACAGAAGACTGTAAAACACTCCACATCGTGATCCAAAATATTTTTGGTAGAGGACTCCTCTAGGAAAACAAGAACTATCCTCATCCACCTATCAAGTCCAAAATAACAATATTAAGCCACCAAATCAAACCTATCACTAAACCTAACTATCTCAAAACATCCTCTAGTAATTTAGCCAATAAATACAAGGCCTCTTCTAGTAAGTCCCCTTTCTTCCAAATCGATGGCATCCATATAACTACAAGAGCCCACACCGAAGATTTGAAAGCATAGAATCAAAACAAGCCTAAAATATCTATCTTCCCCGCTCACCCTGAACCATCCAATCCTTCATCACCTAAAGCCAAGGTATCCATCCTTGCACATCCCACACTCAATCTATGACATTTACAAAATATTGTTCTCAATCAGTTACATCAAGCACCCGTCAATATGTCCCTTTACGAACTTACCCAAAACTCCCCACAACACTGAAAAACCATGATAGAATCCCTTCAAGCCATCTCAATACCATCAAATGAGCCCCAACTATTTACCAACCTTGTTGGTGCCCTAAAAATTTCTATGTCCATCACATTCGACAATTATGAGATTTCATCATTACAACTTGAGGATCACGACCTCCCCCTCTTCATCACCACCCATATCAATTATACTATGGTTAAAAGAGTTATGATTGATAATGGTGTTAATATCAATATAATCTCATCTCATGCCTTTAAACAACTCCAATTACCCAGTACCATTGTTGCTCAATCATCCGTTGTCTTGTGTGCCTTTAATTATAGTGTTGTTCCCACCTTGGGCATAGTTATCTTGCCTATCAAAATAGGTGTTAAAAGCCTCAATGAACACTTCTATCTTGTAGAAGGAGAATTCCAATAAAAGAAATTACTAGGTCATCCCTAGATCCATTTATGTATTATGTCCCATCTACCTTTCATCGGTGTCTGAAGTATGAACACGAAGGTAAGACCTTTATGGTTCCCATCAATCCCAATCTATTTAAAGCCTATAATATGACCTATATGCCTAATGACTTGTTGCTTCCCTTACATAACCCCACATCTTCGAACCAAACCTCTACGAGTTCCTCTATCCCCACATCCAAATTACCAGATGATGGATCCATCAAGGACATCATGCAACATCTCTTATTGGGGGAATATCGACTCCTAACTCTCAATCCACTCCCTACACCTAAAATTTATGGGATACTTGACAAACAACTCCTCTATGAACCTAACATGGGAAACATTATTTCCTTCGATCCCTTGGTCCTTCGAAAATAACTTGTTTATGAAGGAATCGATCACCACTCCTCTCTTTTTGATAATCAACCACATTCTAAACCATTTTCTCATAATTTTCAGTCCTAGAAAAACCTTAGTTTTCTTGAACTTACCTTCACCATTGTGGGTGGAAAGGTTTTGGTTTTGGTAGGTATAAATAAGGTCTGCATAATGTACCCTTTGAGGACTTGAGGAATCCTTACGAAAAACATGGCCTCAGATTCAAAGCATCTTCTTCAAATCCATCACCACCAACATTAGAACTTTAACCATACCCATTACCATTATCAAACCTACCCTCTAGCAATGACAATACTATATCCATCCCTTCTGAATTTTTTTAATTAATGATATCACATTAGGGCCACTGATTTATGAAGCTAATAGTAATGTCGAATCTCTTCCCTTAACACTACCTCATACAATAAATGAGGATTCCCCCACTAGCAACATTCTTCGTTGTCACAATGACGACGCTATCTTAACCTATATGGGTGTTGACGATCACTATATTAAAAAAACCTTACCCCCCAACACATCTATGCTTGTCACTGAGTCTACCATCGACATTAATATTGGCACATCATAAGAACCATCTATTGTCAAAATCATCCAAAATTTAGATCCGCATGAACTCTATAAATTCATCGTGTTCTTATTCAAGCATAGTCAAGACTTCGCATGGTCTTACAGTGATATGCCTGGTTTAGACCCTAACATTGTTATCCACAATATCGTCACCATCCCATATGCTAAGCCAATGAATCAAAATATTTGTATGATGCATCCTCGAATCACATTGTTAGTTAAAGAAGAACTCCAACATCTTCTTTCAACCAATTTCATACTACCTATCGACTATCCCCAATGGGTTTCCAATAATATCAACTATGTATGATTCTATGTAGAAGCTATTAGGTGGAGGGCCTCTGACATCCATCTTTCCTCCAAATTGAAGGAAATGAGGCCACCTCAATCAAACACTCAATCCTTTAATATAATCCTAACCGATAGCTTGAGAACCAAGTCTATTTGACATGATTTTTAGTGTTAGCTCCTCCTAGTCTATTTAACAGGGTCATGGCTATCATGATTCCTAGCCTAAAACTAGAAATAGGAAGCTTAAAATTATTATTCTTCAACAACAAAGGATTTATTTCCCAATATTTTAATCCATCCTCATAAACATCGCACATCTTCATCAAAGCATCAACATCTTCTTAATTATAAATTAGCTTTGGCTCAGCAACTTATAGAAATCTTTAAACATGCATTCCCCTTCCAATGTTACGGTGTTTGTAGGGGAACTCAAAATCCCATTTTTTAATGTACAAATAACCAAAACATCCTTAAAACTAAATCATTAAATGAAAATACCTCTATCTTAACAACCAACTTATAGAGCATAAAATCCCTAATAAATTTTAAGTCTATAATATAATCCTTATTTTGGGCTCTTAATCTTTGTTTTGGTTGGATCCTTTGCATTTTCCACCTCGTAATAAAAATCATTATAATTGCTAAAAAGGTTTTAGCATATATGTTACTAGCAATGTATGTATGATTTCAAATTCTACCAAGGTTGAAGTGGAAGGAATTGTGCTTAAAGAAGCCATTGATGACACTAAAACTATTCTCTCCTAATGTTTACATGAAGGTGATAAATAAGTACTCTCTATGATAAAATCACTATTTTCCTCTGTAAGAATTTCGTGGTGAATAAATGGTCCATACCATTATTCTTTAAAGGTCACGAGACATATCTTTGTTGTAGTAAACCAACAGAGATATCTTCTCTATGAATTAATGGAAAATTTCAAATTTCGGTAATTCACATCGTGTTATTCATATTGTAAGTGGTATTAATGGAAACTTAATGTGTACCAAGACTTTGGTGCCACTTTATGACTCAACATTTATTTATTTTCTACCATCCACATGTCCAAATCCCTAAGGGTCATGTTGTCTATGATTTGTCTTTATGACTTTTCCGTTTAGGTTCTTAGCCTATTTGAGAGACCATTATTTGGTCCACATGTCTAGATACTTAATAGTCACTCCCTTTTAACTCACAGACCCTTCCATTGATTGATCTATGTTTACTTGAGGATCCAAAGGATCGTGATTAGATCCATGTGTTACCTTATAGTGTCCTCTAGGTTATAGGTTTCCCAAGCTATTAGAAGGCTATTTCCAATGTGTAATTTGTGGACCCACAGAATTGTGGTTGACCCACGCGTGTCAATTCTTCACTCTTTGATCAAGCATGGGCTTGAATTTTCAACTAAGGGAGAGGAACCATTTTATTTGCACCTTAAGTTTAATGGTGCACATAACCACCATAACATCATATAATTCAAAACAAAAAATACCCCTTAATAGGATATATTCTCTCTATTATATATATTTCACTTTAGATATTAATATAATGTGGAAGGGACAATTTTTAAAAATTTAAATTAGTTTATTTTAAATACAAAGAAATTCAAAGTAAATCATTACTTGGGAATTAAGTCATATATTTATTTCTACTTATTTTTCATCATTTGATTGGCTAATTGGGGTGAAATGACTTGATGTGACTTATTTTATTGGAAACTTTTTTTTTCAAAATTTAAGAGGGAAAGTGACATGTACTAGCTCCCTAATTTCCATGTACCCTCACAATTATTAGTACATGATCAACAATTGGCTCCTCTCCTTTAGTCACATTTTTTGCTGTGAAAAAAAGGTCTCCAAGGTTTGTGATAAGTTTCCAAATCCCTAGTACTCTAGTCGTTGGTGCCTTAAAGTTTATTTCAAACTCCTGATGTTGATTAAAGACCCAAATCTTAGATTTGTTTCCACATGTCCTTTTCGTCAATCTAGTTGTACACCACTCATTAAATAAACTATGAAAGTACTTTTATACATTTGTAAAGATAGGAAACAAAGTACAAAACAAGCCCAAAAGTTTACAAGTGTTTCCCATTATGGGCTCTTAAAGCTCATAGGGTTTTCACCAAGTCAAAACGTAAGGGACAATGAGGTAGACAATGGGAACATGCAATTGGTTGAGATTAAAATCACCTTTTCCCATTTTATAAAATGTATAAAGGGCTCATTCAAGCCTAGTATAAGCTAAAGTTTTATGGCATTTAAAATTGTGTTGAAACCAAATTTATACCAAAGGGGCATGCAATTTTCACAAGTGTTTTTGAGATAAGTTTCTTGGGAATCCCTTTGGGAACATGATCAACAAGAATATTACATAAATGTGAAAATAACTTAATGATGGTGTACAAACCATGAATAGCAAATTTTGAGGTTTTTATTTCAATTTTTTTTTCTCTTTTTTTTTATTCTCATGTCATGGGTTTCATTTAGTTTAACATACATTTCCCCCACAAATTAAGCTTTTCAAAATCTCAAGAGGGTCCCCACTTTTTATGAAGAAAGTAGAGTCGTGTAGTTCACAACATGTTGCATTTAAGATTTAATGTTTGGTGTGGCTTGATGCTCGGTAGCTATACGTTGAGAAATAAGCAATGCTTCTATTGAAATACTATCCTATGCAAGTACATCTTACTTTGGTGTTTCCTTTACAAATTGATCTTATTCCACTTCTATTGTTTTATTTCCTTTTTGCACAATAATATGTTATGATTCATGTAATGAGATAAAATCTTGTGAATGATGTATTGCTTGAAAATCCTTTTCATGAGAAAGCATATTTTTATTATTTAGAATTTCATGGCGCTTTTTTGATATAGATGTGGTAGCTCTAGGTACCCATATAGATGTAGATGACCAAATACGAAAGGCTCCTCTCCAAGAAACATCACTCGTAGGAGATTGAAAAGTCAATGGCTCCCCATGAAGGGTATTATGGGAGATCATGGTATCCACAATGTGATGCCTTAAAGAAGGAGACACACACACACACACACACACACACACACACACACACACACACACACACACACAATAGTATCGAGTATCAAAATAATAATGCCATTGTGCTCAGTTTGTTGTAAATCATAGAAATCATTGCCATGACAATTGCAAAATGTTTTTACTTAGACCTTATCGATTTTATGAAGGGGATAATAATATTTCGGTAATGAATTGATTAAGCACTTACCTAATGCAACATAAAGAATATCATGTGTTATATCAATTATCTTGTTAAACCGAATAGATTCTTTACAATATGGGTGCATTATGACTCTAGATTGATTTCTTGTAAAAGGGAAACAATTGCCTCTATATAGGACTTTCGTGTTACCTGGACTATCAGATGTATCTTGTATGAGATTTGTATCACATTACTTACCTTTATATCATGCTTTTGATTGATCGTGATGCATAAAGACATGATTGACATGAAGATGTAGTGGATTTAATAAGTGTGCAATCTCAATATTAAGTGATTTGATCTCATTTATCATAGATTAGATATGCATTTTACAATGCTTCAATATATTGTATGATAGCCTTATAAGAGATGTCATTTCCATTCATAACATTCACAAGTAACCTAATAGGAGTAGGAGATGAGAAAGCATCAATAAGAGCACTAGTGGTAGGCACATGTGTAGCATTAGGAACTAAGGGCTTAACATCACATGTAGAATCTAGAGATACATCATCAATAATATAATGTAAGTCATTTTTAATAGGTATAGAATAATTAAGAGCATTATTTTTAGTAACATCATAAGTAGTAGAATCATTTAAAACATGTTCACTAGGAGAAAGAGATTCATTACTATGATTTTCCACGTCATCACGTATAAGAGGTAAAATGAACAAAAGTAGATGTATCTTTTTTGCTTTTAAGAGGAATAAGAGAGTGTTGGTGAAATAATTTTTCGTGGGGTAAATTATTGGTTTCCACCAATGGTCACGAGGTTAAGCCCATCCTTCTTGGGTATGGGGAGGCTCCCATTATTGAATTTAAACTACCTCAATTTGTGGGGTGGATAGTACATACATGCAATAAAAGTGGATATTCTACCAGAAGAAATATACAAAACAAGAGATATAAATCAACACCAGATTTAACGTGGTTCACCCAGTGTGGGCTACATCCACCAAGAAACAAGCCAATCTATTATCCAAAGCTTTCAGAAGATATACAATTGAAGATCTACAATCTTCCACACCTCTCAGATGTACAATACTTTCTTTCTCTCAAGCTTCTCCTTCTTCTCCAAGAATTCTCTCTCTCACAATTATTCTCACAATAATCATCAATTCTTACAATCCTCTTACTTTCTAAACCCTAGCTTTCATGCTTATATAGGCATATACAAACTTAGGGCACTTAGCCATGCAATTACAATCAATAGATCTGCTTTAATACTAAAATTAGATCTAATTCCCGAGAGTTAAATAAAACACCCACACACAGGTAACCGACGTCGGTTAGCCCTAACCGATGTCGGTTCCTCCTTGCCTGACCAATGTCGGTCATAGGTGACCATGTCAGTCCCTCCATAACTGATGTCAGTTACTGTGCTTTCCTGCAAGTTTAATATAACATGCTAATTTGAAGTAATTGAGCTCCACAACTCAACAATCTCCCACTTGGAGATAAATTACTGCACTATACCTGTACAACATCATTCTTGGATCCTTTCCTTAGCTTTGTTTCTTCCTCTTCAAGTCTCAAACTCGAAGACCAACAGAAGTGGAGTGTAGCTCCAACTTCTCTTTTGTTAATGGCTTTGTTAGCATATCCACAGGGTTTTCACTCATATGAATCTTCTCCAGTTTCAGTTCCCATCCTCCAATACCTGTCGTATGAAGTGATACCTCAACTGAATGTGTTTCGTTCTAGAATGAAACGCTGAGTTCTTTGCCAAATGAATTGCACTCTGACTGTCACTGAACAATTTGCAATCATCTTGCTCCTTTCCCAACTCTTCCATGAACCTGCTCATCCATATCATCTCTTTGCTAGCCTCTGTAGCTGCAACATACTCTGCCTCTGTAGTAGACAAAGCCACAACCTTCTGCAATCTTGAAATCCAGCTAACTGTCATCCCACCTACTGTGAAAATATATCCAGTAGTGCTCCTTCTACCATCCAGATCTCCAGCCATATCTGAATCAACATAGCCACATAAAGAAATATCTGAACCTCCATAACATAACTACATGCTAGATGTCCCTCTCAAATACCTGAGAATCCATTGGACTACTTTCCAATGCTCTTTACCTGGATTGGCCATAAATCTACTCACAACTCCCACTGCCTGTGCAATGTCTGGTCTGGTACAAACCATAGCATACATGAGACTCCCAACTGTTGAAGCATATGGTACTCGTGTCATGTATTTGACCTCCTCATGTGATGAAGGACACTGATCTTTGCTCAATTTGAAGTGTCCAGCCATAGGTGTACTCACTAGTTTTGAATCTTGCATGTTAAACCTTTCCAACACCTTATTGATATAAGCCTCCTGAGACAAATACAATTTCTTGTTCTTCATGTCTCTGTGTATTTACATGCCAAGGATTCTTTTTGCAGCTCCTAAATCCTTCATAGAAAATGTGTGAGCTAGCTTTCCCTTAAGCTCACCAATGTCCTGCATACTAGATCCTGCAATAAGCATATCATCCACATACAGTAACAAAATAATATAGCTCCCATTTTCAAGCTTCTTGAAATAAACACAATGGTCAGATTCACATCTCAAATAACCATGCTCATGCATGAAACTATCAAACCTCATGTACCATTGCCTTGGAGCTTGCTTGAGCCCATATAGACTCTTTTTCAACCTGCACACTAATTTCTCCTTACCCTTGACTTCATACCCAAGCAAATGCTGCATATAAATCTCTTCATCCAAATCACCATGAAGGAAATTCGTCTTCACATCTAGTTGCTCTAAATGCAAATCATGTACTACAACTATACTCAATACAGTACGTATGGAAGTCATTTTAACAACAGGAGAAAATATTTCACCAAAGTCAATACCTGCTTTCTATGTAAATCCCTTTACTACAAGCCTTGCCTTGTATCTTTTCTGTCCACCCTCTTCTTCCTTGATCCTGTAAACCCACTTGTTCTGCAATGTCCTCTTACCTGCTGGCAACTTAACCAAATCCCAAGTCTGGTTTTGTTCCAAGGAGTCCATCTCCTCATCCATGTCATGCTCCCACTGCACGTGGTCTTATCCTGCATTGCTTCTTCAAAACTTTTTGGTTCACCATTATCAGTCAATAATAAATAAGATAGAGAAGGTGTAAATCTTTCTGGAGGTTTACTTACCCTTTGTGACCTTCTCACAGAAGTTTGGGGTACCAGAGGCTCATTCTGGACCTCCTAGACATTTGTTTCCAATTCTGACAGTGACTGACGCCAGTCACCTGTAACCGACGCTCGGTTCTGCTAACTGATGTTGGTTTGGCTCTTCTGTAACTGATACCAGTTCAGCTGACCGATGTCGGTCAGGGGTCAACCGACACCGGTTACTGTGTAACCCTGTCAGGTATTATTTTTAAATCTGAGAGTTCATTTTCATTCACAAACTTCTCAACCGGTTCATCCTTGGGTACCAAAATTTGATCCCTGTACATTCTCTTTTCATTCCATTCAATGTCACGACTCCTAATAATTTTAGAATTCTCTAAATCCCAAAAACAGAATCCGAAATCACCAGATCCATAACCAATGAAAGTGCATCTCTTGGATTTTGCATCCAACTTTTTCCTATTTTCCTTATCAATATGCACAAAAGCTTCTGAACCAAAAACTTTAAGAAAAGAAAGATCTACCTCTTTTCCGGTCCAAGCTTCCTCTGGTATTCCTCCATCTAGTGAACTTGAAGGCCCACGGTTAATCAAATAAACTGTTGTATCAACTGCTTCTACCCAAAACTGCAAGGGCAATCCAACATGTATCCTCATACTTCTAGCACATTCCATGATTGTCTTGTTCATTCTTTCTGCAACACCATTCTCTTGTGGTGTTCTTGGAACCATCCTTTCTCTACGTATTCCATTCACTGAACAATAATCATTGAAAGCCTTGCTACAGTATTCACCACCATTGTCAGATCTAAGGCACTTTAACTTTGAATTTGATTCATTCTCAACAAGGGCTTTCCATCTTTTAAAAGTCTCAAAAACATCAAATTTATGTTTAATACAATAAACCCATACCTTTCTTGTAGCATCATCAATGAAAGTAACATAATACTGGGATCCTCCATGAGAAGCTACCTGGGCTGGTCCCCACACATCTGAGTGTACAAGCTCCAATTTCTGCTCCTTCTTAGTTGCCCCAACTTTGAGAAATCTCACTCTCTTTTTCTTTCCAAAGATACAATGCTCACAGAAATCAAGATCTAAATCTTTCAAATATGATAACTTACCCTTAGCCTTTAAGATTTGCATTCCTTTTTTGACTCATATGGCCCAACCGATTATGCCACATGCATGCATCTGAATCTGAAGTAGATAACACAGAAAAGGAATCAATAACACAGGTAGATAAATATAACGTTCCTACCTTCTTACCTCTTGCCACAACAAAAGCACCCTTGGTGACTTTCCAAGAGTCTGTTGTGAATGTAACCATGCAACCAACTTCACCTAGTTTCCCTGCAGAAATAAGATTCCTCTTGAGGCTTGGCACATGCCTCACATCTTTCAATACCCATGTATTTCCATTCTGTAATTTTAGATGAACTTCCCCTTTACCAGTAATACTGCAAGGTTCATCATCACCCAAATAAACATGCCCAAAATTTCCCTGGACATAATTTCTGAAATAACCCTTATTAGGGGTTGCATGGAAAGAAGCTCCTGAATCTAAAACCCATGATTCTATTCTATTATCCAAAGAAAGAATAAGAGCATCTTGCATTACCTCTGCTGCAATATTTGCCTCTTTATTTGACTCTTTACCTTTGTCTGGGTGTTGGTTCTCTTTATCCTTTGACCAACAATCTTTCTTTGCATGTCCTTTCTTTCCACATTTCCAACAGGTAATTCCCTTACCTCTGGATTTAGATATGTCCATCCCTTGACTTTGATTTCCCATTATTCTTACTCTTGGATCTCTCCTTCTACCTGCCTCTACTTTCTACATTCAAAGCATTCCCAGATGATGATTCCTCTGTACTTTTCCTGTGAATTTCTTCATTCAAGATTATACTAACCACATCATCAAACTTCAAAATATTATTAGCAGATGTTGTATTACTAACAACCATTACCAAGTTATCCCAACTATCAGGCAAAGAACATAAGAATAAAAGTGCTTTCACTTCATCATCAAACGGAATATCAACCGATTTTAACTGATTTACAATAGATCGGAAATCATTCAAATGACTAGATGCAGATCCACCTTCATGCATCTTAGAACTAAATAGTTTCTTCATCAAATAAACTTTATTTGAAGCACTAGGTTTTTCATATAAATTAGCAAGAGATTTCATTAACTCTACCGTAGAAGTCACTTCTGTAATATTGGAAGCCACGGATGCTGCCAGGCTCAATCTTATAGATCCCAAAGCCTTTCTGTCAAGAATCTTCCATTCTTCATCAGTCATCTTCGTAGGTCTAGAATTTTCATCCAACGGTAAGTACAAATCTCTTTGATACAGATAATCCTCAATCTGCATCTTCCATAATTGATAATTTCGGTCGTCAAACTTCTCTACCTTGTATTTGTTTTCTTCTGCCATTGTTGTAGCTCCCACTCAATCAGAAAACCCTCTGTGAGTAAATCTGTCAACACATAAAACCCTCAAACAAAGCTCTGATACCAGTTGTTGGGGTTAGCACAAGGTTGTACAGATAATATATCAGATCTAAGCATACATGCAATAAAAGTGGATATTCTACCAGAAGAAATATACAAAACAAGAGATATAAATCAACACCAGATTTAACGTGGTTCACCCAGTGTGGGCTACATCCACCAAGAAACAAGCCAATCTATTATCCAAAGCTTTCAGAAGATATACAATTGAAGATCTACAATCTTCCACACCTCTCAGATGTACAATACTTTCTTTCTCTCAAGCTTCTCCTTCTTCTCCAAGAATTCTCTCTCTCACAATTATTCTCACAATAATCATTAATTCTTACAATCCTACTTCTAAACCCTAGCTTTCATGCTTATATAGGCATATACAAACTTAGGGCACTTAGCCATGCAATTACAATCAATAGATCTACTTTAATACTAAAATTAGATCTAATTCCCGTGAGTTAAATAAAACACTCCCACACAGGTAACTGACGTCGGTTAGCCCTAACTGATGTCGGTTCCTCCTTGCCTGACCGATGTCGGTCATAGGTGACCGATGTCGGTCCCTCCATAACCGATGTCGGTTACTGTGCTTTCCTGCAAGTTTAATATAACATGCTAATTTGAAGTAATTGAGCGAAGAAATATAATTACAGAGAGAGAAACAAAGAATAAGAGAGAGAGAGAGAGAGAAAACTCTATGATCAAATGAAGAAGGATGAAGAAGATTTGGCCACGAATAAGATCCATTCCTTATCTCGATGACCTCTATAGCAATAATCGTGATGAAGAACTATGACCCCTAAAACATCGTCATGCTTTCTTGACCCTCTTGTACATGATGAGAACTTGAGACAGTTGCCCATACAATGCAAACATGATGACATTTCCACCTAGGAACATAATAACCAATGAAGTGTGAGACCCAACACATTCCAACTCTAAGATAGGTGAAGGTAGGAGGGAGATATTGAATGCAATGGCATTCATTTTATAATCAAGCACCATGCATGAGATGAAGAAAAATGTCCTCTGGTACCAAAATGTCCTCAGTACCAAAATACACTTTGAGACCAAAATTGGGAACCAAGAGGGTTTTCTTTCTGCTTGAATTACAAATCAACTTTCAATCCTTTGCAAACATGAATTTTTCCCCCTCGCTCCTATGAGGAAAGCTCCCGAGACTTGGTCACAGTATGATGCAAAGGTCAAAAATAGCCATGTGATTTGAAACAGGTAACCCTTTACTTTGAGAGAATCACCGGCGGAGACATAACAATGATCACCATTATGTTTCCCATTATAAAATATTTACCATTGTGTTTCCCATTATAAAATATTTTAAATAATCTAATTGAGTATTTTTTGAACAACAATCCTCCCACATATGCTGACTCAAGTCCATAAATGAATTTTCCTTCTTCATTTTTTGCTTCAGATCATCGGAATCCATGTGCTCCATTGAAATTGAGGGATGTCCATGGGGCATGGAGTTTAATGAAGATTCATCTAGAATTTTGAATGAGGTCAAACTGAGGCTTATAAAGCCTGATATGAATGATATGGTGTAAGCAAGATAAGTAGCTTCCTTAACCGCTTTCCGGAAACCCATAGGTGTGAGAGCGATTTGAGTGAAAAATTCTATGGATTTCGTGCTTCGGGAAATGGATTTAGTTTTGTACATATTGCATGATAATAAAGGTTCATTATAAAGATAATCCTCCATATTTCCAACAGAGGTATGATAGATCTTATGACAATATGTGGGCCCCACTCAAAATCAACAGGCTTGTTTCTAAATATTTTCAGGTTATGTGGCAAAGGTGGTCCATTACAACCTATGAGAGGTAAATCATCATTTCATGAAATCATTCCATGATCGTTTTAATCCTATGTCCATGATCATTTTCAGGCTCATGGTTTAATGTCTCGGAGAGAGGAACAATGGATGATCCTAATCTTAAAAGACTAGTTTTTGGGCTTAAAAGGGTAGTTTAGAGAATGTTGGAAAATGGAAGTGCTTGAGCACTTGGGTGTATGGTTTTGAAGGGATTATAATGGAATTGGAAGAGTGTTTTACATCATTTATGTGGCATGTATTCCATGTTTAAATGGTGAAGTAATCATTAAAAAAAATTCACTTGAGGTGGCATGGTTGAGGCCTCCATTTTTTGGATTATTTGATGCCTTCGATATGCACTGGAGAGTGAATAGAGCTTGCAAATCTTGGTTCCTATTGAAGTGCAAAGGATATGTCTTGTCAAAGTGACAGAAAGGGTGCAAACTCCATATGAGTTTTCAAAACTCATTTTTCATAGGATATGGGTATTAGTAACATCTGTTGAAGGCATCCAAAAGAGGCGTGGTTTGCTTCAATTTTGGTATGTTTCATGAGGTCAGAGAAAGCATGGATGTCATCTAAAGATTTGAATGTATTTCCAGATTGAAGTTGTTACATGGCATCATTTGAGGTGTTCTTGTGTGGTCTTGAGCTCTATAGATGACATATTTGTTCCTGGAAGTGTCTGTTTTGAGTAGGAAATAGTCCTACTATTCAGTGGTTGTTCATGAAGAAAATGATTGGTTAAGATATTTTTGCAAGCATGAGGATGATGTTTTTATGATGTATTTGAATTTTTTGAGGCCTTTAGAGTCTTGAATAATCAAGGTGATGATTTTGGAAGTTCTTTGATGAGCTTGAGTGATAGAAGTTTTCAGGCCTTTTTGGGCTTGTTTTGTGTAAACTTGGGTGCAATGGTCGACCTCACATGGGTGCCCAAGGTTTATGGTGGATTTTTATGGGCAGCATGGATTTTTTTATGTTTTTAAGTCATCATGGTGGATCTCTTTGGTTAGTACTAAGCCTTATGTTCATGTTTTTGAGTTGGGCTGGCATGCATGTACATGGAACTCATGGACCAATAAGATAATGACACACTTTTGTGGTGTAATTTCCCCTCAAAATTTCACCCAAGGTACAAGAGGGGTCATAATGTGCGCTTGGAGGAGGATATGGGATCCATCATCACTTAAAATACCCAATTAAGCTTCTTCGTGCACTTTTTGGCTTCAACCTTATGTTTTTGAGCTGAGAAAATGGACCAATGAGAGCGAGGCACACTTATGAGGTGAAATTTAACCTCAAAAATGTGCAAAGGGTGCAAGGGGACACCAAAAGTGCACCCAAGCGCCCAAGTGCATGCTCCAGAACTTGATTTGAACCTTTGTTGACTTCCAAAATTTGATTTCTTCGCCATGAGACCAAAAATTGATGAATTTTGGTTATACAATATATGAATTTACGTGGAAAAGTGCCAATTAATCCAATTAGAATAAGTTTTAGTCCTAAAAATTAGTTCTTAATCAATGTTTACCTATACCCTCTCTTTCACCTATAGCAGTACGCCGGTGAGCTGGGTTGCAGAAGTAGTTTCCAAAAAGTGCAAGCTAAAATGAATTATGGATATTGGATAACATTGAAAATACCCCCACTTGAGATTTAGATAGGCTCACAACTCCTCCTTAGCTTCTCATAATATTATGTGCAAAATTCTAGTGCAAAGAGGCCACCTTGCATGAATGTTCGAAGTGTTTCTCCCTTTTTATGTTCTCAAAACTTTGTCACACTTAGTACATCACGAATTAGGCTCCAAAATATTTATAATTCCTAGGATATGAGCCCCCAAAATTTCATGAGGCTCCTGAAACATTGCACAGAAGTTGAATCTTCAACACATTATGCATACTCCTTTTTCTCAAAAAGCAACAATGAGAAAAAATTTCCAAAGACAAACCAAAATTTTCCAGAATTTTTCCTAAGTCATATAATCATAGAGAAGAATCTGATACCTTTTCGTTTACTATAACTAGACCTTACAAAATGCTTAGAGGCTCCCGAAACCTTTCCTAAAAGTTGATATTTGAAAATGAGCAATTTTGACAATTTATGTAATTTAGGCAGTTTTAACCAGTTTGACTAGAAAGGAAAAAAAATTCAATTAGGTTGTCATATAAAATGCAATGAAATTTTACATGCCAACAGAGAGATAATGCATTCCACTTTATTATTTTATATTACAATAAATTTTGAGGGAAGAGAACATGCAAGTGTAACATTACCCGTGTCATTAATTGTTTCATTTTCCATTTCATCATAAGAGAGAAGGAATGCAAGATCAACTATATCATTTAGTGAGGGTATATTCATTTCAAGTGTGTCGTGATAAGAGGTAGAAGAACTTTCACTTGTATCATTGTCCATATCACCATGAGAAGAAGTAGAAGACCATTCTCTTGTATCATTGTCCATATCATCATGAGAGGAAGTAGAAGGGAATTAATTTATATCATTATATATTTCATGAGAAAAAAAAGGAAAATCATGTTTAATAAACAAATTATCTATACCAAGATTAGGAGGAAGATTATACTAAGCAAACAAAGTAGTTTATAATTCAAGAGCAAGTTCAAAACTAACATCATTTGATTCATTCCCTTTATCACACGCATTGTCATTAGAATTATCTTCAAAATTAAAATCACTATGATCATCATCAAAACATGTCACGTGTGTATCATCAAGAGGAGGTACTATAATTTGTTTATAAGTAAAGGAAGAATCAATAGGAGGATAAGATCTAGGCACCTTAGTAGTGGGTGCAAGACCCAAAACATGGATAATAGGTGTCACATATTATGGGTTTGTATTAACATGGATCTTTATTTTTTGCAACACCCTATAAAGACTATATTTACATGCAGAGTTGCTTGGAAATAACTCAAGCAAGTAACCTTTTGTATAAATGTTTTGCGATGGGCTAAACAAGTCATAAGCAGGGTAAGACTATGGGGTAAGACATGAAAGTGCAAAGGAGAATAAATCCTATAGCTAGAGAAGGAAGTTTGCACCAAGTAGTAAATGGAAGGCCAAATTTCAATATACCATAGATTATTGAAAAACTAACAGGAGAGTGGAAGATGTATAAGAGGAATCCCAAAGTTAAAAAGATATGTAGGCCTAAAAGTAACTCATAGAAAAAAGTGATTTTTGTCAAATTAATGAAATATATATTGTTAAAAATAGAAGATGAAATTTATGAAACCAAAAGAGGATTTTGAGGACCTTAATGTAATGGACAAAAAATTCTAAGGTATTTTCAAATAATCGTGTCTTCCATGTGTTATGCACTTGTTAAGGAAAATAAAGTTTTTTGAATTCCACCAATTATGTTAAAAATTATTTTAAAATGAAAACAAGTTTTTGTTTAATTTATCAAAATGAAATAAACCTCTAAGGATTTTGAAAATATATTTGTTAATTTTTAGATTTACCATGAAAGGTGCTTAAACCAATTAAAAACCCTATAAAAGGGACCAAAGAGAAGGACCAAACATGAATCCCCAAGGAAATTTTTGAAAATCATATTTAGGTCATGAAATAGATAAGAAACTCGAATTAAATTTGAATAAAAACCCTAAAAGATGGGCAATTTGAAACCTTGGGGTGGGGGGAAGGTTTTGAAAGATCAAGATGCAAGTTACTAAATAATTACACCCTAGATAAATAAATAAGGTGTTGTATTAGAATATAATTTTATTTACTTATAAGTGTAAGGGTCATACGTCATATATTTAGATTCATTAACTAGTATTAATGTTTAAATCAAAATATACTATTATTAACAATTTTCAAGATAAAATATTGGATACAATTGCTAAGAAGGTGAAAACACTATAAAAACGGTTCACTTAATTGAGTACATGCTCAAGAAGATGAATTGGTAGTGTTATATGATTGTACAATCTAGAAATGATTTACAAGTTTTTGATCTTTGAATCCAATATTGCAAAATGAATAGGGATGAAACTATTTGGGATGTATGGAACTATTAAATAGTGCAGTACATGGTGAATGATTATGTATGGTGATGAAATGACATTATGCAACTTTTTGTGTCTTGATAACTGGTTGTTATGTGCTTTGCTATAAAACCCTAGGTGTCACACACGTGTGAAACACTCTATATGGTGTGAAATAGCTTCAAACCCTAACCATGGGTAGGAGACCATGTAAAAAGGTTAATGGTTGGGCTAAAATGTAAGTTGTACACCACCTACGTTTGCAATACTCCAAAGAGGCCTCTAAATACACGTAGTTCTCCACTTGTTATGTGATATCTATATGAATGCAGCTAGTTTAAGCAATATGATCACTTGATAATGAAAAAATGGTTTGGTGTACTTTGCTTGATTTGGCTTGGATGGTATTAAGCTTGGGAATAATGACTATATAACCTAGTTGATTGTGCTTCAAAATTGTGCATGGGCCTCTCTTATAGTGTGTTGCAAATTTTTAGGAATTTAGGAGAGATTGAAGTGATTTAGGAATGATAGTTTATAATGGGTAATCTTGTAAGTTCCAAGAGAGTAAATGAGGCATTAGACTTGCTTATATAGGCCATTTATATGTATAACATCACATTAAGGCAAACTCCCAAGGAAAGTACCAACCCATAAAAATATATCAAATTCGAGAAAGCAACCATTGGGTGGTTGGGCATGAGACTGATAACTTTAAACTGAACAATTAGATAGTTTGGTATCAAAGGAATGATCCCATACATATGGGTGATAATATTATGCACATTTTTGGGAATTATGTTTGGGAGGAATATACTGCTTCAGACTTATGCAAGTAGTTATGTGAGTGGCTGAGCAATGTGAATATGGAAATAAGTCATGCAACGAGGATAAGGACGCGTAATTAAACTCGAAAGGTATGCGTAAGTCATGGTTTAGGTACAAAGAAAATGTTTTGCCAAATGATAAATTACAAATTTTAGGTGTCTACAGTCTAACAACTTAGTATGTGAAGATCATTACAAATGCAACAAAATTTGTCTAGTTACTAGTGAAAATTTCAAATGTGGCTTGTTCACACCAGGGGTCATATATGCCCCATATATCAACACAATTCTAGTCACCTTATTCATAAATAACAATTACGTACTTGTTGATGGTCATTCAATTCTTAAATTCAAGGCACCCAAAATGGGTTATGACACTCATTCCTTCCCATAAGGAGACATTCTACTCCTATGCTCAAAATGTTTGTCTCTTGGACCACACAAGGAATATACTTGTGTTAGTCTAGCTCATATCATACTCCCATATGGCAAACTTACAAAATACATGCATGTGTTTACGATGATACTTTGTTATATTACCTAGATAAATGATTTTATTGCTTATTTTACACATGATCCACGTAATCTCATTCTTTTGAGATATGTGTTTTACAAGTTCATTCCACACCTTAATAGGGGCATTTATTCTACTCATTTTATCTCTATACTTCATAACACATGACATTATTAACACTTTTGCTCCTTCGCATGGAAGAAATCACATGTTTATTTTAAGGCATACCCAATACATGACACTCATTCCCATCACATGATACATTTAGATTCATCGCATGTTTCAAGATTTGGTTCACACAGGGGCATCTTCATAATTTAAAAAAAACTAGGCTTATTTGTTCCCTTTATCCCTTTCTAGATCTCAACAATTCATTGATTATTTATATAAACATTGATTCACTTGCATATATTTTCCACATGTTTGCAAGGGAACATGTTTTTATATCATAGGACTCAAAAACATGGATGTTAGTTTTAAAATATTTACAATCTCCACTTTTGAAATTAGGTGATCTCTCTTTCTCTCTTGTTTTGCCTTCCAATTTACTATTATTCTAGTATTGACTTTAAGAACTCTCAACATGTTTCCAAACAATCAAGGTGGCTTCTTCATATTCACTTGTTTGCTTTACTTTAATATGTATGCACACACATAAAAAGTTAGACACATTCAATTTTCACACGTGACTATTATTTGTTATAAATTTTCATTGTTCTAATGTACTTGCGAGTTTGTCAATTATTGGTTTAGATTATGCTCTTGTTACCATGTGCTTTTTATCACTTTACAAGGTGTTATTGCCATATAAAGGATTTTGAAAGGAGATCAATTTCCTAGATATTTGAGCATAATTATGAAAAAAGAGAGATGCTTTTATAGTTTAGGAGTGGGTAAACATGGTCATTGTTGCCAGCTTTGAAATGTGTTATGGTTATGAAAAATAATATAGTTTTGGGAATGGTACGATTTTGGCCAAGTTGTTTTGTTTGCATTGATTTTTTTGGTCCTCGCCCCGTTGTCTAAACTTGCACTATAGTATTTATTTTCAATGACTATGTCAGAGAAGGGAGATATGGGGTATCAACATTGGTATCGTGTTGATCAATATCGACATTGTATTGATAGATTGTGCAGCCGAAATGTTGGTATTGCCCATCCCATCTCGTCCCATCGGGGGGTTCTAAAACCAATGTTGTCAATTATTTACATTCCTAAAATATATTCGTATGTAATTAGGTATAAATTTATTCTTTAAGTTTATTTTGATCTCACAATTGTAATGAAAGCTTTATAAACGGGGAAAGATGGTAAAGGATTAGAAGCCCAAAGTGATGAATTATATTCATCAATTCCCCCCTTTAAAAAATACTTATGCTTCTTATGTGCTTAAGTTGATCCCTTCACCTTGTGATTATTGCCAAATAACATGAGGAAAAATGTCATTAGATTAATAACTACTCATGGACGTCATGTGGGTAATGACTAAAATCAAGTCACTAAAAATCCTATAAAAACCAATAATATATTATAAATCTCAATTATGATGTACATGGTTAGTTGTAAGTCATTCTTAAGGTAAAACCACTTTCCAATTATATAATGATGTAATACAAATTTCTAATTAGTAAAGAGAATCTAGAAATCTCTAATCACAAGTAGTCTCAAAATTAAATCATTAGTTTTATATGAGATTTTATTAGCTAAAACAAGTACTTTCTCATTGGAGGCATCAATTATGATTAAACGTTGAGTTATTTAAAGAAGAAAAATGTATGGACACTCATCGATGGTCCAAAATAGTTGTAGTGAAAGAGTTAATCAGGAGGAATAACACGTGGATGAAACATACTAAGAAGTGGATACGTAAACAAGGCATCAACATGCCCAATTACTACTGAGGAAATAAAAGGGTATGTGAGAGAAATTTAAGGTAGCCAACCATGTACACAAAACAAACTAGGTGGAAGAAAGAATACCATGTCAAAGAATTTAATTACACATGTGATCATAACAAAAGGCATAAATAGAAGCAAAACTAAAGTTGAAAGAGAAAAATTTGATGGCTCAACTACAAACTAGCTCATATCATCTTAAATGTGAAACTGATAAGTGGACAATACCCAAAGAAGAGTGGGATAAGAGAACATGCTTATTTTGTACTAAGGGGTGGTGGATATAGAATGACATGCTAGATCATGGAGTGCACAACTTATAGCGATATCCAAATGAGTATACAACTCGAAAGTGGACAATCTAATTGCCTTGTTGAGGATGCGAAACTAGATAACATATCAATTTTTTGATCAAGATTTATAGCAGAATATCTAACACCATAAAGAGAATTGACATTTTGCAAAACTCCCAGTACACGACACTACATCGTGGAGTGCACTACCTATAGTGATATCTGCATCAAGTACGACAACCTAAAAGCAAACAATCTAATCATTTTGTTTGAGGAAGTGACGCTAAATAATACACCAATTTTTTTTTTTTTATCAAGATTCATGATAGAATCCAACATCATAAAGATAATTGACATTATGCAAAATTATTAAAACCACCCTTTCTTCAAATAAATGCTCTGACATAATTTCCTTACATTACCATTCTTAATCTTCAACACCAAATGATCTCATAGACATTATTAAAATCATTCATTCGTTCCTTGATTTGGCCCCTCTATGAAGCCTAGCCATAACTTTCGTCTAAGCATACAAACCTCTTATCATGCACGACACCCTTGTGCATTTAAACTTTATAACTCCAACGGTTGGGTACTTAAATTTAGCTTTAGGGATTATTTTTCTAGATATTTACCCGTCTCATTCGTCGAGGGTTCGAATCCCCATAAACACCTGCTGTATCATAGACAAGCAGTAACCAGCCATCCGAGCAAAGTGGGAAGACTCGCCTGGAAATTGACAGGGTGTAGACCGTTTTTTGTGATTTTAACCGTAGTTTACAGGGAAAAAAATTTAGAAACATAGACAATAACAGGGTGAAAATTTTGAAAACCGACAAAACTTTTAAAGGGTTTATTTAAAAATATAATACCTATTTTTATATATATATGAACAGATTCTACATATATCTATAAAAATTTCTTGAAATTACAGCCATGTGAAAGAGGTAAACCGTCAACAAATTTTGCTTTGACAGGCACAGATAATTTGAAATTCCAGCAATACAACCTTTCCACTAGTTCCGTATTTATCTTTCTTTAATTTCTTTTACTTTAGAATTAAATTCTGGTTTATTTATTCAATTCTAGTGGAAATTTAAGCTCGTTACCAGCCTGCAAGCGCCCGGAATTAGTCGAGGAATAATCTCCTCGGGTAAGTCCCCTCACGAACGTGTACTATTTGCTTTTATTTCTTCAATATTTTTAAACGGCATAAATGTTAAGCAAATTTATTTTGTGCTTCCACGGGTATATGCTCCATATTTTAAAGTTGTTCAGTTTTCCATTTCAAAAGGCAATGGAAGTCGTTTATGGACCCAGGGCAATGCTTTTGTTAAGGCCGTTTTGCATTGCCCAATTGGGGCCGATTTTTCTTGAAGTAAATAGCTATTCATTTTAAGGAGTGACCAGACTTCAGGGATTTGTGCCGAATTTGTTTCAATTTAATATTAATAGATCGTTTTGAGAAATTGGATATCAGACGCTGCGAATTGGCCCTAATAAAGCCAAAGTGAAGTAGAATTAGGGTTTCATTTTTGCTCAGTGGATGACGAGTTTTGAGGGAATAAGTTAAAATTGGATTAGATTGTTAAGTATGTTGTCAGGAACCCAAAGAGATATAAACAAAGTAATTTGTTTTGATAAACATATTTACAGGTGACTGCATACATTAAAATAGCTCTATATTTTTCTTTTTTTAAAGAAAGGCATTTTATGTTACATCAGCTGAGCATCAATGTTGAATGGAAAATTTGTTCGTATGGAAAACAAGCTAACATGTGTGCCACGGTTGATTGTATTTCTGGGACAGTTTGGCAAGTCTGAGAAACGAGTGACCAAAATTGATTAGAGGGAAAGAATTGGCTTACCAAAACTTGGAGTGTCACGGAGTTCTGTAGAAACTTGCCCAGTCTACTAGAAGACTCCTCTGCCTTAAAAGCAGAGAAAAAAGCCCTCAATTGGAGTAGCTTCATATTTTTGTCATGTCCGAGTTGGCTTGATGTACTGGTCTTTCCAAGTGCAAGATGATACTGCCTCTGTCTATAATAATCAATGCTTTTGCCCCAAGGTGCAAATAATCTACATCCTTTGTGAAATCATAGTTCCAGCTTTGACATGAATAGCCAGATCGCTCTAGAAGTATGCAATTACCCTGAGTGAAGTGGGGAATTATGCTCTGTATCTAGTCTTAACTTAGTTTAATTTTAATTGCCATAATTTCCAATAGTCATAACTTTAATGTACGATGGAGTGTCCAACTCTGGGCATATAAATACTCTTCAAACATTAAATTTTCTAAAATGCTTTTAGACTATTAACAAATGACATGAGAACTGTATTGCATTCTAAATTCCTGTCAAATTCATCCTTCACAGACTGTTATGCAAGAGATTGGACAACATGTTTTGATCAGCTGTTTCAATCATAGTTACCTAAGACTCCGGGACGGCGGGACGTCGGGACGGGGTTTCCGGGACGGAAATTTTTTTTAAAAATTTCGGGACGGCGGGGGGGATGGCAAGGGGACGGCTAATAAATTTTTTTTTTTTTTTAATTTATTTTACAAATATAACATGAATAAAGAATAATTCAATAACCTAATGATTAATACAAGAAAGTTTGAAGATTGTAACTAGTAACCACTAATGATTAATCCAATTATTCATCACATAAGCCAAGGCCCAAAATGCTACAACTATATATATTATATTCAATGTTCAAAACTTCAACATGACAATGAAAGACTAAATAATAAATAATAAAGCCGAAAATTAAAAACAAGTCTTAGTCTCACTCTTCAATAATCAACATGAGAAGACTACAACTACACCCACATTACATATGCTATGAAATATTATGTCACGTCTCATAACCAAAATGACATTACATAACCACAATGACAACTACAAGTGACAAGTACAACTCAAAAATCACTATCAGAGCCCTTCGAAGGAATAGTTGCGAACCACTCCTCCTCACTAGGAGTATCTGTATCAACGTCATTTGCATCTGCAAAGGAGATATCAACTAGTCCTCGCTGCTCTTGATCTTCATCAATCTGCCTTGCATCCTCAGGATCCACATCCCACCGCAATGTTGGGCTCTCTTTGTACGCAGGTGTCTTGCGATCCATGAGACGCAAGGCACTATGTACAGTAACAAGTTTCTTTGTTCTCTTAGAGGTAAGTCTGTTCCTCTTAAGAGAGTGGATCCACCCATATGTTGACCAACTCCTCTCAGAAGCAGAGGAACTAGAAACCTGAGAAAGAAGACGAATAACAAGTGTACGTAGTAATCCTGCATGTCCATACAATCGCCACCAACTAACTGGACTCTCCTGTGCAAATGTGGTCTTGTTTATCTTTGATGATTTTTTGTAGCCATCCAGATAAGTGAACTTGAGCCAATCAATTCTGACTCGTGAAACATCCTCTGCATTATACATTTTTTTTAGGGCTTTCAAGAAACCCTTCCTCACCTGCTCATCATCTACTGGGAGAACTCTGCCAGGCCTCTCAACATACCACTTCAGATTTAGTGTATATGCAACCATGTGTAAAGGAGTGTTCAACGCCTCCCATCTCCGCTCAATGATAGGCTGAATATGGTGATGGTAGAACTCCAAGGTGGGGTCCCTTGCTCGAACAACAACCTTCATTTGGCCAAGCATACTATCGATACATTCATATATCTCACCAAGGCTAGAGATCTTAGAATACCCATATCTTTTTCACACTGAAAACTGGAGATATTATGGATGTGATATATCTCACATCTATCCAAAATGTTTCATTCACCACAATTACTTTCACCTTCTTCCCCTACTCTGTCTTCGACCCATCCCACCTAGACCACTCTAATGTCATGACCATACACTGTAATGATTCCTGCAACTCAGCCATCCTATCTAGCAAAATAAAATATGATGCAAAACGTGTGTCCACTGGCTAGAGGAATTCCTTCCTCGAAAAGCTATGGAAGAGTGCCAGTGACGTATGGTGGTTGCAGATGAACATCTGCACATCTCTAGCATTAGCCACTGCATTTTTTGACCCAATCAATTTTTCCAATATCTTTTAGTGCATTGTTCATGGCATGCACACAACATGGGGTCCATTATATATGTTGGTAATGAGCCTCGACAAGCTTACCTGATGTCCTACACACATAAGTTGTATCTGTAATAATCCTGCACAACGTTGGTAGGGCCAACCTCCTCAATAGCATCTCGTAAAATGGTGAATTGGAACTTTGCATCCTTCATCTTCCCTGAACAATCAACTGCCCTCAAAAAGTAAGGACCCTCTTTGCATGAAACAATGATATTTATGAGTGGGTGGTGTCTAATATCTTTCCACCCATCCATGATGATGGTGCAACCATGAGAGACCCATGTGCACCTCATTTCCTCCATCAATTAATTAACCTTGGAATAGTTCCTATCCAAGATTGTGATTCTCGACTTTGTGTCTCCTGGGGGCACATAACTCATACCTGCTTTGGCTATCCTTAGTCACATAGCCTCCTTGAAATAAGGAGAGTGAGCAACATGAAATGGAATGCCAATAGCAAAAAAGAATTTTCCAATGGAATCATCAACTTCTTCTCTAGCCTTTGTATCATACATTTCAACAAGTGGATTGGAGGCCACAACCTTCCTCTTCCCCCTACCAACTACCAAAAGCATCCAATTCAGACACCTCATAAGATGCACCTGTAACACTGCTAGTATTAATTCTCACAGAACTAGAAGGGGTGCCAGTGCCACTAACATGACGGCCACGAACTTCTGGAACCTTTTCCACCATATCTTCGTTATACAGCTTCACCATTTCTGACCTCTCTTCAAGTGATAGCTGTCCCACACATACCTACACCTTTCCCCGCAATGTGCAATAAATGTGCATTCAACCTAGTAATGCTGCCTGACCAAGATAATGAGCATATGTTGCATTTCCATATTTTAGTGCCCCTTGAAATGTTTGATCTAGGACCCTGCATAATTTGACCAAATTGTTTCAAAGGTTTTTTCTTATCAAAAGGCTCCCTAGCATACTTTTTCAACCTTTCGGAGGGGCAACTGAACTTGTCTACACTTTCTTGTGAATTAGGTAGCAGTATTAGGTGTTTCTGATTGTGTTCCTTCTCCTTGCACACCCATTTCAACCTCATATTCAACTTGATAATCACTATCGGAACTCATTTTGAAGCTGCAATAATTAAAATACAAAACAATATATCTATACAATACAATAAAACAATGAATTCAATTTAAAAAAAACAGCGATGAATACACTTAAAAAAAAACAGCGATGAATACATTTAAAAAAAAAGTAATAAAAATGCACTTCCTATATGCTTTATCTCATAGTTGGAATACTCGCACTCGACAAATACTCAGCAGACCCCAAAAATAAAAACTCGGCAAAACCTCGGCAATATTCGGCCAATACTCGGGAATACTCGACAACTTAAAAAATACTCAGATTTCTTTAAAAAAACATAAATTTGCAGCCAAAACCGTGTATTTGCAGCGTTTTGTTTCATTGCTATTAATGCTTTCTTTTTGTTGGGACCTTTACGATAGCCTTCAGTCTTGTGTGTGAGGATGCGCAGATTGGACGTGTAAACACACAAAAAAAATCTTAAAATAGCAAAAAAAACCTACGCATTTGTTAATATGTGAAGTCAACATTTGAATTAGTAGGTTGCGACCAAGCTGGCAGGTGGGACGGTTAGTCCGAGCATCGGAGAATAGGTAGTGTCCTCGTATGCGCTGGGCGTGGTTCTAGAATGCCAGGGGGTTGGCGAGTTTTTTGCAAATTTTGGTGAGTTTTGGCGATTTGGAAAAAAAACAAAAACAAAGAATGGTAGTAAATTAGTAATGTATGTACATACCTCTTGCTCTTCCTCTTCCTCCTTGCTCTTGCTCTTTGCACCTTGTTCCTTGCTCTTGCCATCACTTTTTTTTACTCTTGCTCTTTCCTTCTCTTTTTTTTGCTCTTGCTTGGTGTGATTAGAATGAGTGTGAAATGCTCTTTTTATAAGTTTTTTTTGTTGCTTTTAGGGTTAGGTCATGTTAGCTTTTAATTAGAAAGCATTAAAAGTTAAAGAAAATATTAAAAAAAAACATAAAAATAATATATTAAAGAGCTGTAATTAGCTTTTGCTTGCCGAGTGAAAGTCGTTGGGGACGTCGTGACATCCCCAACGACAGTCCCTAAACCTTGTTTGCACCCGGGACGTCCTGGGTGCATTCCTTGTTTTTAGGGGATGTCCCCCTTATTTTTTTGGAAAATGGGGACGGCAGGGGAAACGTTGCGTCCTTGTCCCCAAGTCCCCGAGACGTCCCAGACGTCTGGGAAGTGCTGCTGATACCTCTGGGACGCGTCCCCCGCGTAACACGTGGTTATTAGTCAGTGTAATGCATAAAGGGTTTACTCTCCGTTACTATTATAGTATTATTTATATAGCGTGATTATGTAAAGGGGCCATTTACTCATTGAAGATGGAGGTTGATGTCACATGTGGATTACCCTTCTCCAGTAGTAAATGTAGAATAGGAAGGTGGGTATTGCAATCAAAGTAGTGGGAAATCATCTTGTAGTGATTCCTACTGTAAGTGAATGACTTTATGGTGTACACACACTACACTTACAGGATGTTTCTATTTCACTAGATGTGGTATGATTGAATCTAGGAGTCCTGAGTTGATGAGGGCAGACACAATTATAAACATGCGGAATCCTCCTTGAAAAAGTCTATGGAAAAGCCCTTGGTCAGTTTTCAATAGATATATCTGCCACCGCCTTGTTGGGGGAGTGCCCTGCATTGATTTCTATAGCTCATCTGGAAATGATCCACTTCAATAACATAATATGGAACATGTCAATCCACTATTTACATATTAGCCCACTAATATATATGGTTGCTGGTATGCATTCATGGTCTGTTCAAGAAAACAAACTAACGTTTTTTATAACAACAATTTGAAGGGCAACTCTGGGAGACTGGACCCATAACTTATCCGTGCTGAGCTGAATTTGTGTATTCTATAGTCTAATATTTTCTCGATACCGACTTTAAAGCTTTTGTTGAATCATTAAAGTAGCAAGTTTATCAAAACATTAGCCAAATTTATGATGGTATGGAATAAATAATGATCAATTAAGATTTTTTGCAGGCATTAATTTTTCATCAAATCTGAACATATTGCTGTCTGATACATTATCAAGTTCATGCAAATAAGTGCTCCAAACTTGATGATGGTATGGAATGTGTAAACTACCAGTCATCAGGAATTTATGCAGGCAAATTGGCATCAATTCTGAGATTGATCATTTATACATCCTCAAGAAAATGGGTTTCTTGAGGTCGAAGGCCTGAAACTATTGGTGAGATGGCTCAGATGTAATTCTCCACTGTGAGGGATTCAGACTAGACACCATGGGTGGACAGTTGTGCATTTTACATTTCCCTGAAACTTCAGATGCCGACCTTGTTTGAGAAGCCATTACCCCAAATAGAAGATTGAAGTGAGAAAAACTATCCCATTGTTGCACAAATCTGAATTTTTTTGGTTGTGATGTATGGTCTTAAATAGTCCCAAAATGAGAAGCTAGAGAAGCTACAGGTCACAATCACTAAACTTATTTGGCTCTGAAGGGTAAATAGGACACTGGACTAGAATTAATGTAACATCAATGTGGAATGGGACATGGAGCCCAAAATGGCTATCTCTGGCCTCTGGTGAAGAATTTTATAATGCAGCAAATGGATGCTAGAGAAGCATCAAAGGTTGGCTTGTAATGCTCCCACGGGTTTCTCTGTAGATATGTAGCTACCTGCATATAATGAAACTGCCTTGTTCTTGTTGCTATGAGTTTCTGGGACTAGCAATGTAGCTATTGAATATAAGTGAAACCCTTGGTCTTGTTGTGGGACCTTGGACCATTCATGTTGCTATATATGTTCTGCTAGGTGCAAAGAGAAGAAAGAAATAGAGAGAGCAAACTGCACTGTTTAAATGACACAGGTAGAGGTTTATTTATTATAGTGAAGAGGTGGTTACAACCTCCTAGGACTTGAACAGTTACCAACTTGAACAACTACATAACTGTTTTACATGCTATATAAAGTGTTATATTTTAACACCCCCTCTTAATGACTAAACCGGAAACAAGACAAAGTTTGTCCCGAAATTTTACAAATTTCCTAAAACCCATATGTTTAGTCATTACATCTATACACTGTGCCATAAGTTTTACTTCTAAAATCAGCAGTCCATGATTGTGTTGTGGTTGTCTTGAATGTTAAGAAGAACTGCAAAACAAACAATCTGGTCCCATGAACAAAGGATATGGCAAGTGGTCCACTGGTTCTCTATTACGTGATTCATTGACCAGTGATGAATCACCAATGGTATGAGAGTGTCAGTCCCATCTCCAGAGTGCTGAAATCAGAACCTTAAGATGTGGATTGAAAACTCTGATTTACAGGCTTGTGTAGCCTACTGGAGTCTGTACAAAGACTCAATTATCCTACAATCGAAGTCACCTTGATCATGTCCTTGCAACACTGCTGAAGTGCTCATCCAACTTTTTCAATAAGAGAAATGTGACCATGTAAATGTGCAGTAGGAGTATCCAACTTGAGCAATAGTAGAGAAATGGTTACCATTTATATAGTATGTAGTGTACAATTGAACTCTGCAATAGTAGGACTTCAATAACCATCTCCGTCTCAGCAGTGATAGGAGTGAGAATCAACTTGCTCTTCTATTTGCTCATCATATCCCCCTCTGTTGGGAAATATTTTCACAACACAATGAGCAAATTGGTCATGCTCTAATATGTCCTTCTGAGCAAGAACCTCTGAGTGAGTGGCTGGGCATGCCATCTCACCATGCAATTTCAGTGCATTTGGAATAGTTGTGAGTCTCTAGTCCACAACAAACCTGTTCTTCCCCAGAATGAGGAAATCCATCCTCCCAAGGCATGTCAGCCTTTGGTATAGTGGATACTCCCTCCACAATAGGTGCATGTAGGTTGACTGTATGTTCAAGTAAACAGATTTGTGAGGAATGACTTCCTCCCAAGGTATTGCAGCCTCCTGCACATCCTGAATGGTAGAGCTGTCCTCCACACGTGCATTCATGTTGATCGCAGATTTGGATCAACAAGCCGATACTGACCACCTTCCCCAATACCAAGGGCAATTATCCGTCTCTGTTTCACATTGAAAGACAACACACTTCTTTCTACGATAAATCCACAGAAATATTGGGATTTTCAGTCAATTGACGAATAGATAGAAGATTCTTTTGTAAAGAAGGTACATATCTAACATTCTGTACCAACAATTTATGAGCATTATTCAATACAATGCATATATCTACTATCCCTTCTACTGCAAGTGATTCTCCATCAGCTAGCACTACTGATTCAAAACAAATATTTGTAGTAAATGAAACATACCAGTCCCTACGACATGAAAAGTGTGCAGACGCACCAGAGTCAATGATCCAGCAACTGATACCACTGTCATTCGAGCATGATATCGTAAGACAATAAAAAGCATGCTTGTCATCCAAATCCCGTTCTTCTGCAACTGCTGCCACATGTTCCTCATCACATGGCTTTTTGTTCTGCTGTGAAAGATCATACTTCCGCTTTCGGCAATCCTTCTTGAGGTGCCCAACCTTGTGACAGTAATAGCATGTGACTTGATACCGGGTGGAAGACTCACCAAATTGATGTTTCCACTTTCCCTTTGATTGAGTGACAAGAGCACTCTCTGAATGGTCACAATTAGATTATGCCTGAAGTTGTCTCCGCTCCTTTTGCAATAGGTAGGAACACACCTTGTCAAACATGAGTGTTTGACTTTTAGCCATTAAATGGAGTGCCTCCACAAATGACTCATACGAAGAAGGTAAGCTGTTCAAAACCAAAGCCACCATATCATCGTCGTCCATCTTTTTGTTGATGGAAGATAACTGGTCTCGGAGGTCTTTCATCCGAAGTAGGTGCTCAGACAGTGATCCACCTTCTTGTAATTTTACGGAAAAAAACATATTTTTCAGGTATAAAACCCGACTCTTTTTTGATGTTTGATATTTATCCTTCAGACTGGCCCACAACGTGCTTGCCACAGTGGCATTCTGCACTTTTGGTATCAAATCATCCAACACCGATAACTTGAGAAGTAATAACGCTTCCTTATGACGTTTGTCATAATCCTTGAAGTTCGTCGTTGGTCGACTTTCATCACCCTTGATTATTTTATCACAATCACGAAACTCCACGACCGTTAAAATCTTATGATTCCAAACATTGAAATTAGTGCCCGTTAATTTTTGTCTCTGGCAAAGTCAAGTGATGAAATATTTGCCATTTTATTATTCCAAAGTAATGGAAAATAATAAAATAAAATTTTGCCTCACACTTAATAAAATACCTTTTGCCAGCAAATATATTTAATTAATTTAATTTCTCCAGCATATAGTATGAGATTAATTTCACACATGCAAATTACTCCTCCAACTGCCTTCGAACTATATTTGCTTATATTAAAAAAATATTATTACTCATTCCTCCCAAATTGATTATTGAAAAGCAAGGTGAATACCTTTGTTGGAAAAAGTGAATATCAATCTGCTCTTCATTTGACTCAATATTATGTCTGCCCAAATAATATTATATCTTGCCCCCACGACTTTGCTGTCATGAACTTCTCCAGGGGTATTTGGGACTGTTCTGCCCACAACTCGTGCTTTTTCTTCCACACGACTTCAGATTTTGGATTTGCGGATGGGCTTTGCACAGACAGAAGTGTTTTTCGTGCTTTTTCTTCCCACGATTTCTGTAGTCATGTTTTGCTTTCAAATGACTGGGTTTTTGCCCCCTTGAGCAGCCACGTTTTTTGTCTTTACACTTGGATGTTTGCCCTCGATTTCTCCTACTACTGTATCTGCCACGAACTGTTTCTTTACTCTGCTTGAAACGACTTTATGCCCTCGACTGTGGATTGGTTCACTTGTCTTTTGCCCTCCAAAAAGACAGTCTTGACTGGTTGCCTTCGAACTACCCACGAGTTCTTCTAAACGAACATGATAACAACAGTGAACAGCAATAAAAGTCTTTGCTGTCGAAGCAGCGACTCGAAGATCAGTTTTCTTTCCCTCAAATGCCCTAACCTCCCTCCAATTCGTGCCCTGTTAGGGCTTCCTCGAATTCTGTGTCAATCTCCCGTACCCTTCAAGGGCTTCCTCGGGTAAATTGCCTCTGATACCGATGTTAGCAGGTGCAAAGAGAAGAAAGAAATAGAGAGAGCAAACTGCACTGTTTAAATGACACAGGCAGAGGTTTATTTATATGTGAAAAGGTGGTTACAGATTGGTTGAACAGTTACCAACCGAACAACTACATAACTGTTTTACATGCTATATAAAGTGCTATATTTTAACAATTTTCATCTTTCCATCTATGAAACAGTTACTATTATTTTCTTGTGCTTTGCATTTGCACTCTCCTTTAAAGGTAGGACTTAAATAACTATGATCTTCACGTGCTTTGCATCCGCACTCTCCTCTGAAGGTAGGGCTTGAATAACTTGCAGAGTAGTCCTTCAGAGGAGATCCTAATCCCTGCCTAGTGTAACAACAACAGTGAGACTTAATTGGGCAAGTTTATGTGCTTTTTGGATTGTAAAAATAATAAAATAATTCTTATTTGTTTCAAAATCACTAAACTAAAGCCCGGTATACTTGGAAGCTTCAAGCTTGTTTGAGTAGTGGCAAGAGCTCTATGTTTGTTCCCACTGAAATGTGCTTTCAGTTTCAAGGACTTTGATAAATATATTTGAAATGCTTTTGTTTTTAAATTTACTAGTCTCTGTTCAGGAGATTATTGGCACCAAATCCATGCACATGTAGGCCAGTTACTTGTCCTCTCTAAATGTCTTTGGGTTAGAATTTTTCAGTAGTATTTAATAGTACACAAGGTCTTCGTAAGAATGCTCTAGCTATCTTCAATGGATTGCATTTCTTGTACATCATCTATTTGTTGATTTCCAGTTTCAGACTTTACCATTCATTCAATTTTTTTGTATGTACTTTTTTCACTGCAGAAACATACAAGTTTATTTCTTTCTATATGGTTCTCATAAATTCCTATTTCGCAGGATATGTATCATGTATAAACAAGGTGCAAGGTTACAGTACAATCTTAGACTTTGACAAAGCAAATGGGTGAAAATCTTGGCCCGCAAACCAGAAATGATTTTTCGAATGACATAGGATCGGAGAATAAGCACAGATGTGATGCACTTGATAGCACTTCTCCAGCAGCAAAGAAGTCAAAAACTGACACAGATCAAACTGTAAAAAATGAATTGGGTGTAAAAGATGTAATTTTTTTGAATGACAGGACCAAGGATGCTGATGAAGATGCCGAAAATAAAAATGATCAGGGCAGCAATAACTTAGCAGTAAGTGAATGGAATTTAACTGAAGCAGATGGAAAAACACATGGTGGCCATACTTTGATTATTGACTCAGATAATGGAAATAGACAGTGGCCGGAGAATGATAAGTTAGAGGCAGATGTGCACAGTTCAAATAATAAAAATGGCGTTACAGAAGTAGCTCAGAAAATCACTCTTATTGAAGCAGACGCAGCAGAGGATAAAGGTTCGCGACATACCATGGAGGATGCTTGGGTTGTTCTTTTAGATGCAAGCTTAGGGATTCCAGGGAAGCTGAGGTAAAATAGGATTTAGGCTTTTCATTTGTGCATCTAAGCAGTATTTGGTATGACAGCTTACATTATTCCTTTAAGAAATCTACTTTCCACACTTTTCGCCTAACTGAGTAATATTTGTGAGTTCCATTACTTTTTAACTATGCCGAAGAGCATCCTACAATGGCAGCCGGTGATGGCAGTGGCGGACTGTAATATTGGTGTTGTCAATGATTAACGGACGACCTTAAATATGACATCTATTTGACTGTCATAGGGTATTTGTAACCTAAAATTTGACATCCATTTGACCATTACGTCAGAGTGTTTTTTTGCCTTGGAGAAGTCGATCAAAAAATCGTAATTTCTTGGCCATACGTTGGACGTTGGATGCCTTTTTTTCTGTTAAGATTTTTTCAAGCCCGAAACAGTGGTGCTGCTAGATTGTTGCCATTTTGTCACAAGCTAGCGGGAAATTCATGGAGAACGTAATGGAGTTATTAGTCAATGTGGTATGTGAAAATCCAGATAAAGGCCTTGAGAATGGTATCTCTTGGTGGTTTTTCAGATAGATGTATTTAAGCTCTTCTAGTATATATTTTTGTTACAAAGTAAATCTGTTGGAGGTTGTTATACACATAATGTTTCTGACATGGCCTTTTTATTTTTCAAACTCCATATTTTTGTGTTTTTGTTGATGTGATCAGGAAATCATTGTATTATTCTGTGTACCTATTAATGGCAGTCTTCTTATGGATTACTTTCCTAAAAAAATCTCTTAATATTTTGAAGTTTTAAAGCAATCAATGATATTCCATCCAAATAGAGCTACATAAAGGATTAAAACATTTCAAGTTTCTTAATTACTTTAAAATATTTTTTGCATTGTATCTAAAAGCTAAGTCACAAGGTTCGAGTTTGTGTTTATGTTTGATGAGGATAAAGTTCGGTTCGAGTTCGCCAAGGGATAAAATTTGAGGAAAAAAATGTCTTTAAGTTTGAACAATTTTTTTCTATCATTTTTATTTAAAAAAAAAATGCATAAATATGTCAGAGGGACAGAGCGGAGAGAACATTTTGTCCGCTACTTTCAGTCGTTATATGTATATATACACACATTTGTAAAATAATGCAAAATTGTATAAAAAACTTCCCATGCAAAAATAATGGATAAAGTTTGAGCTCATGTTATAAGAGAGTAAAGTTAGGAAAAATTTCAACTTTTTCGATAAAATTCATAGAATATTTTGGCACAGTCTAAAAGCTACATGTCTTGATTCAAAGAAACATCATAATGTAAATACATACAAGCCTGTAGGGATCTCCTAGAATATTTGATCCGTGTGCAGTTGTGGAGGTCCGCGCTCTCTTCCTTGGGTTTTATGAGCAAACTGGTCACTGGGTGTTCAATCACTACACCTACAAGAAGCTCAGTCGTCACTCGGCCAAAAGATGACTTGTTCTCTTCTGTAACCGTCTTCTGTTGTAACTGCCTTCTTGTAATGATGTATCTATTTATATGTCAACCATTCAGTCCAAAGGGGGACAAAACAAACATAGACTGGATGGTAGTGAATGCCAGCATACCTTAAGTATCTAGTATCTCTCATACACATCTGTGATCACATTTCAGTCTAGGAAAAATCAGTTAGGAAGTGCTTCCTCCTTTTTGATCACAAGAGTCCTCATCCTCAGCCTTGCTGAACATTGTACCTCAGAGGTCAAGACAACAGCGAGACAACTTTTCCAAAACATATGTATAAGATAAACAATATTTCTTTATGGCCACACATAATGAGCTATCTTCTTCAAAGTCAGTTTGGTACATGGATTCTGGAGCAACATGTCATATGACTGGTCTAAAACAGGTATTCTCCAATCTTTTCAATTGTATTCACAACGCAATAGTTGATGAAGATAGTTCAGTTCATTTGATAGAAACAGAAGGAGAAGCACCTATAAAGATTCTTGGAAATCACACAAAATAATTCAAAATGTTTTTTATGTACATGGATTAAAGCAAATGAAACTTTCAGTTGCAAAATTATGGATGGAAAATGTGTAGCTTTTTTTGACAACAATCAACGTCTCATCTAGGATAGATATGAAATTATATATAATTATAATTATAATTATATATATATATATATAAATTGCAAACATCTATAACTAGAGAGTATTGGAGGATGCAAAAATGAATGAATTTAACACCCTAGGGAAAATTACACAGGCCCCTTTTGGCTGTATGTATACATATTTTCTTCACCTTTTCATTTTTTATCAAATAATTGGGATAGTGTAGGCACAAGACTTACTCTATGATAATAACCTCATCCTCCTCCTCTGAAGAGGACCCCAAGCTGCAATGAAGCGAAGGAATCTATGCAGATGGGGAGAGCTCCACCCGTGTTGCTTCCGCTAACTTACCTTGCAGGGTACCTTTAATACCCTGCATGATTGCATGAAAGCGAAAATTGGTTTGCCCCTGGTTTCTGAGGAGTGATTTATCCAATCCAGCATGCTCATGGTGTAGAAGAAACTGCCAGTAACACCGGCCATCATGTTCGTCGTGTTGAGACTCTGTGCCATACTGAAGACATTCTAATGCCCAGTTGTGTGACCTGGGTCCTCCAACAAATTCTCGTTAGCCCCATTAGGTCCTTAGCCTCTGCATTGTCCATTTCTTTCGCAACCTGCCAGACCTTCGCAACCCACATTCTCATCAATGGGTTTCTGATTTCTCAATCCAGAATTGCAGAGAATGCCTCTTCCACTGCCGCTGTCGTGATTTTTTTGCTTCCACTGCCTTCTTGATTGCAGGGGACATTTGGGAAGCACAAGTGAGGAGGAAGGAATGAATTCTCGGGATACTCACTGTCCCGTTTAAGTCATTTCACACACCTCGGTGGCAATGCCTATGTCATTTGAATGCCGTGAATCCTTAACCGATTATTGCTTGGAATGATCTTTAGTAGAGAGTGGTGACATAGGAGATGTGGCAAATTTATAAGTTCATAAAAAATCTTAGCAATTTGACCATCTCATGATTACTACCTGACACATCTAAGAGGTTGCATGGGGATACAACATTTGATATGTCTGTCCAACAAGGGCCTTTTAATTGTGCTTATTTAGAGAAGAAGGCCATTGCATCCTTAGACACTAAACGTCTTAGGTCCGCAAGAAAGTCATAGGACCAGATGTGAATGGGGGAACCGGATCGAGCTAGGAGTTGGAGTCCCAGATTTGCTACTTTGTCGGTAACCTGATTACCTTGTCGTCGAATGTGAGTAAATTTGACTTCCTCCAGCAAGGCCATTATCCTTTATGCTTCTTCTTGGATGGCTCACAGAGACCATGGACTGATTTTGCCATTCTTCATCACATTGATCCAAATATGTACAATGAACTTTTGCCAGCCTTGCCTAGCAGCTTCTTTCAACCCCTTTAGAAGGGTGAGACCTTCAGCCTGATTATTAGACCCGAATCCAATATGAATTGAAACTGTTAGAATTAGTTGCGCCGCTGAGTCCCAGAATACGTAGCCCCCCATAGTGGCCCTGGATTACTGTTTGCTGCATCATCAAAATTCAACTTAATATTTCCTTTGGGTTGAGGGGTCTAAAGGATTTTATGATTATTCAATCCACATGCCGCATTATCAGGGAGAAAACATGCATTTGTAATTACTGCTTTTTTGACAGATGATAAAAGCTTCATCTATCAGTTTGAAAAAGTTCTAATAAGTTAATAACCCTGATCAGGCATATATTTGAATTTTTGAGCATGCATGTCTTCATTTTTATAGCTTTCTTACCTGCAGAATTGGTATCCTGGCTTGTACTGCATGCCTTGAAGTGTAAAATAATACATGCGAGTATTTTCTGTATCATCATGAAATTTTCTGGTGTCTTTTTCTAAAATATGTTATATTCTTAAGAGGTTGCAATAAATTGCTTTTATGATTTATTGAATTCAACTTGAAGCTTTTGTTCTTGAGTGGCAGGTCTGCTCATTTTGCCATCTATGATGGACACGGAGGGCGCCAGGCTGCAGACTATGCTCGGGCCCATTTACATTCAGATGTTCTTTCTGCTGGGCTACCTCGTGAGTTGGTGGGTTTAACTGGTTTGATGTCTTACTAGCCAGTCGCAATGGCCGTGTTCTGTTTTTGGGGAAGTCCCACTTTATCAGAAATTGTATGATCTCTTTCGAGATTAGTAGTTGTCATAGAGGACCTATATTGAGATGAAGAAGAGATTTGCTTAAAGATTGAAAATGTACTGAGGGGTAGGCTTGTTATTCAGTTTGAATAAATGGGTTGTACATTGTTATTGGATGAAAATTGCAGGAAGCTGTGCCCCTACTGTTTTTGTTAATGTGAGCTTATTGTTGTTCCTTGCTCTTTGGCATGGACACATTACAATCAATGAGCTAGTGACAACTTTTTGGTGTAGATTTTGATGGCATTCTTGTTATTTTGGAATATATTGTAGAAACTTACCTTGTTAGACCCAGTGGGAAACTTTCTGCTGGATAAATTGAGATAAAAGTACAAAAAGGAATCTGAATTTATGTGCTACCTCTGGTTGAATTTCTATTTTAATACAGCAATTCCACAAAACAGTACACACAGCTGCAGGACCTTTGAATTTTTGGTCTTGCTTGGTTATTTTTGGTAATTGCTGTTTTGTGCATTTACTTGGTCCATGGATTTCTTCTTTTCTTTCCTGGGTCAAAGGAATGTCTTATACACTGCCCTTACGAAAACAAGACCAACTTAAATGAATTAACGATAACATCATTTCCCAATTCTTAATGTAAAAAATGACAAAACAAAATGAAAAATTATTCACTCTCATGAGAGCTATTCACAAGTACTGATATAAGGGATGATATCTGGTCAACCTATGTTGTCCTCGACTCCTCAGTATTGTTCCACTGCCTCACGAAACCATGGGGATTTCCTTACAAATATCAAAGGCCTGTCGCATCTCAAGACACTGCTGAAGTGTTTTGCTGGAGGTCCAAAAGATCATCATGATACGATTAAGCAACATTGATGCAATAGACTAATATATGAAATCAGTATGGGTACCATGCAATTATATCTATGATAACTGTGTAATTGTTCTACGTGCCTGACCGATCCACCTAAATTGTGGTTTGACCATAATCACGGGGTCTATGTTATTCTTACTATCGAAATTCTCATCTACTCCTATTCATGGAAATTTGATCTCTGCATTTTAGCCTTTCAGTTTGTGCAGACTAGTCATATGAAAATTGAATTTCTACCGGGCAGGGTCCAGAATAATAAAAGTTAAAAAAGATAAGTTTTCTGGTCCCAATATTCATGATATCTTTGGTAATAAATGATTTGTTTTGGATGCCAACCTGGCAGTGCCTGTTCATTACTAGGTTTTTCAGGTATCCGTGGACATTTAAATTTTAAAGCAATCTGGCATCCGAGTTTTGCCATGCAGGACCCAGAGGCTTAACAGTGGCCCCAGTAGTACTAAATCACTTCTCTGGGGGTTCGTTGATGTTAAATATTAGAAGTGCTTCCTCTTTGGCTTTTGTTGAGAACATTCTGATGTAACTAGGATTATATCAAAGGCCCCTATGAGGTTCATTCCATTTTCCAGAAGGCATTCGCTAGCAGGTACTCGGAGATGATGTTTTATGGTTATTTATTTGGAGGACGAGGAGGATTAGTTTCTTTCTGGAATTTTGGCGGTAGCAACACTGTCTTCACTTTTTTATATCCAAAGGTTCTTTAACCTTCAATATTAGGAATGCTTCCTTTTTGGCTCTTGTTAGGGGCACTCCAATGCAATGAGTGTTATCCTAAGGGCCATCCAGGCAATTCTCCAGAAGGCATTCTTTAGCAGGCACTTGGTGATAATGTTAACATTTCTTTCTTTTGAGGATGAGTAGGATCAGTTTCTCTCTGGTAAATTTGGCTGTAGCAATGCCTCCTTTCTTTTGTAGTGCCATTTTCTTGGACGGGGAATCTTTAGAATCCCTTTTTACAGCTGTTGTGCATTTTTTACTCCCATAATTTCTTCCTTTTTGTATGTTCCTTATTTTTAGGCGTGCTTCGCTTGCTGTTTCAGTGTTTCCTGTACAAGTCTATCCCCTATTTTGGTCATTTGTGGACATTTACATAATCTCAATTCTCAAAGGCTAGCATTTCGAACTATAGAGTTTGTGAATTGCAAAGCTGTAAATGCTTATTGACAAATTAGGTACAAAATTTGCTTACTGGGGATTTATGATTTTCTTTGAAGTCAGAAGTACTGGCTAGTCTGTTGTCTTTTATCTAGGTTGTACGACGCCCTTGATGTAAAGTGAATTTCGAGTGTGTAAAATGTTGTAGTAGGCTTAGAGATTTGCACATTCATTTTCTGAACCTCAGCTGAGCAAACTATTGTTTTGAATCTTTGCAGATGGACATAAAAGCGGCAAAGAAGGCTATTATTGATGGTATGCATTTACTTCAATTTCATGGGAGACACCGGTGAATCTCTTCCATGTCTTTTTGACAGATAGATTTCAAGAATAGAATATTCATGTCTAACATTGCTTTGATTTTATTTTTCCTCTTGAAATTCCACATACTTTTATGCTTGTTAGGATATAAGCTATCTGCACTCAAAAGCATATTTAATATATCATCAGTGATTCAGCAATCCATAGATGCAGATCCTCTATCTTCAGACTGCACCTATTTTGGGTTTGATGCCTGTGGAGTTTGGCTTCACTGTTTGAATTGTTCAAGTCAAGTGCTCAGATATCATTTGTTTTCAAATAGATTTACATTGACATCCTTTGATTCTAATTTTTGCTTGATCTCCCTAATGATTGAATTTGAGCAGAAAAAATACAATAAACATTTTAGTCAAATCAACTAGGGGATTTGACTACCTTGACATCGAACTGACACAGAGTAGAGGTCTAGCAGTGCAGGTAAGGTTATTCTGGGTAAGTTATTGGGGGCATGGCCGTTTAATTTTATATATAGAGTTTGCAAAACACTCTTATCTCTGTTTATAAGCACACAATTTTTTTTCCAAGTACTATGCATATCCATTAAGGAGTATTAGGTGATTTCTTTATTTATTTGTATTGGAGAGTATATTGTGTATATTACGTGAAATCTCATTTTAATATTTTATTATACTTTATGATGATCTTGATGTTGGCTACTCCATTGTGCCTAAGTTGCCTATACGTTTTGGATATGGGTACAGGTACAGGTACGGAGTATCCGATACGTGGATACAACAAAAAAAAACTGGTTCCGGATACGGCGTTGGATACGGCTGTACAAAAAATAAAAATAAAATATAAATTCCAGCCCAATAAATAACAATTAACCACATATACAACAAAATAAACTAAATAACCACAAAAAACAACTCATAATATGATTAATCCAAGGCTCCAAGCAGTACCATAATGCATTGCAATGTGTCAACAGTATCATTAAAATGATTTGTTTGACATTACTTTAAAGCAGACTAAGAGCTAGTAATTTGTTTCCAGACAGTACTCACCTGCAGTTTAACTTGGCCAGCCCTAGATATATATTCATATGTTTTGACATTTAAGATGACTTATGCAAAGTACTACCTTTAGCATTTAGCATTTAGTTTATCCACTTGACTTCTCTGAAACATCTTGATTTCTGCTACAATACACAAAACAGCCCTGCAGGGCACTTTAGCTGACAAATAATTCAACATGACAAGATGCAATAATACATCCCGCCGAAACGACAAGTACAAACCTTGGTCAGAATGTAGATAAATTAACTGTGTTAGAAGGGTGGGAAAAAATATTAAAAAAAAAAAGTCCCAGAAATGTGCCCAGGAGTGGCCAGGACCCCCGGGTACGCCTGCAAACGTACCCAGCTGTACCCAGGGGGTCCTGGCCATACCTTGGCCGCTCTCGGACACGTATCCATACTGGATATGTACCGTACTAGTACCAGTGCCTGTTACCTGTATAGGCTACTTAGGTGCTAAATGTATCTTTCTCATATGGGCGTGCATTTAGTCTTAAATAATTACCCTCTTGAATGGAGAGCTTTCCATCCCCGAAGTATTATGTGCATATCCTATATAGCTTAGCAAATTGATATCCTAATATTTTACTTTTTATTTATTTTTAATTATTGGAGGTTGTGATGCTTGTATAATGCAAAAAATGACTCTTTATCTTTTTCTTTTATAATAATTTTCCAACCAAGTTCTATGGGGAAAAGGAAACTTTCTAAAGGGAGCTAATACTAGGATAGAACAAGTTAGAAGAGTAATAGTTTATTCGTTCTCCACATCCTTCTTGTCTCCCAAACATCTTATCATCCCTGACATCTAGTCACCTTTGTTATCCTCAACCCAAGAAATCTTATCCTCTCAGATCATTTATTATTCTATTGATTTTCAATCTTCTTGAATTGTTTGCCTCAATCTTTTTGCCTGTGAGGTTCTTTCATTTCCCAACAATTTAGAACTTTCCTTGTCGTTCCCTGACACATGGATCAAACCACTACGTCTGATGTTCATACTTTCATGTTGCTTCTTTATATTTGGCCATCATCCTCTGTTGTTTATGCTCGATCCACAGGCAGGTTTTCTGCAATGATTTATTCCGAGCTCTCTCACTTGATCTTCTGCCTTTCTTTGCACAATCCTTCAATCAATTTCCATTTTTTATGATTGTCCACGGGTTCTTTAATAGTCACCACAGCACATGTAAGAGTCCTCGATAGTAGGATTAAGGTAATCTCAGTGTGTAGATGATCAACATTATTCAAAAACCGTACACAGATTTTGACAAGCAATGACAAATGCTGCTAATTATATATTTATTTACAATTTTGACAAATTTGAATTATTGGAGGCCTACAATCCAATAAATATAATATATCAAAATTGATGGAAACATAATGAATAAAAGCAATAAGTAAAATGGGGGGCAATTATGCCTATGGAAAGATAAATGCACAAAATCTACTAGCCACTATGATATTGAATCTAATGGTCCAAAAGTATTGCTAGTTGTCAAGTGCGAGGAAAAATAAAAACTTCTAATTATCATTAGCTTGACAACTTCATTGATGTATTAGTGGCTTGAAAATGAAGTTATTTATGTACCCAAAGCCAACTTTCAAAATCAATATTGGTAATGAAATTACTATTCAATGTTCTGGAAAATGTAATGAGATCAATCTCAAGATACACACACAGTGATATTCCAACCTGACTTCCAAGGCATAAAGATCAAATCATTGACTCAACCCTATTTAATGTGCACTTGATATCCCATCTAGCGAAATGGAGACGAGGAAAAGGCTTGGCGTGAAAGGACTAGTAATTACATCATTGATCACCTCAAAATGGCCAATGCAAGATTTGATTGTCTATAGGAGAATGAATGGGGTTAAGAGAGACTAACTGAACAATCTTAGGATGCGAGGTACTCCTCCCAGAACCTCTCCCATCTATGTTCAGCATGAGAAAAAGGCAAACAAAATAGGATAAAATTTCAAAAAAATGAGAGAGGTTTGTTGTGCTGCTGCTCATTCCAATCAGAAATGAAATGGGTGAGTAATAAATATATGAAGTGCGAGAGATGACCAACCGAATACCAACTAACCTTTAATTACAAGGTTAATTAATGCAACCTTCTTTATTACTAACTTTTATATAGCACAATGTTATATATTCTTATTGTTAATTTATGTCCAACATGAGAAATAGGCAAACAAAATAGGAGAAAATCTCAAAAAAATGTGAGAAAAAAGGTGGTTGTGCTGCTGTTCATTCTAATCAGAAATGAAATGGGCGAATATATGAAGTGAGAGAGATGACCAACCAAATGCCAATTAACCTTTAATTGCAAGGTTAATTAATGGAACCTTCTTTATTACTAACTTCTATATAACACAATGTTATGTATTCATATTGTGTATTTATTTGCTATGTCAAAATACTTTTATAATATACTTGACTTACATTTATGACCATTATATTAAATTTAATGGTCATCATAGTGTTGGAAAAATATTTTGCAAAGGGAAAAACAGTGGGTTTTAGCAATAGTGTGAATGAGATCTCTCCTCTATTATGATGGGGAGGCACCCTTTATTGATTAACTAAAATGCATGGAAAGTAAAATGTACAATATCTACACTAATCTATTCGTGGGGGCTTTGAGATCTCATCCCACGGATTGTTACTCTCAAGAAGGGAAATGTAGATGAAAGGGAATAGAAGAAGGAATATAGGAAGGAAAGGAGAAGAATCACTTGTGCTTTCTGATAGGCAAACACAGATCCTTATTTTAATAACATTAGCTAACAACAATGATCCTCTAATTTGAAATACTGGAATAACAAGACTTGATTATATTTTGAACATAAGAACAAATAATAATGCAAAAAGATAAAACCACAGCACAAAATTTGAATATCTCTCTCTCTCTATTCTCTTTCTTAAAAAAGATGTTGAATATAAAGCTTCCACAGTTTTTTCTCCATAATTTCTATCAGCCAAAAAAAGTCCTTTACAATAACTTGTGACCACATATTTGTACGAATACCATTCCTGAAAAGAAGGCTACATGCAGCCTTGACAAAGTCCAAATTTCTAATTATAGGGATTTACTAGTCAATTTGTACTTGGCTTGTAAGTTGATAAAATCTATATGTATTCAACTTATAAACAATTAACACTTGCACAAATCTTGCAAATTGACAGTCAATTTACACATGCAAATCAGAGAGTTGCAATTTACATAACAAAATTACACGAAAATACATGCGTGATCACAATATGCTGCAGATTATTAATCCTCCTTTTGCAAATGTTCGCCCTTATCATCTTGCAAGTTGATTGTTTCTTGTTGGGAATCCTTGAGCTTTTCTCTATAGGTGTCAAAACACTAGAGCATGTCTTTGATTACCTTTTCGTTGGGGCCTTGCGAATACTTGGTGCATATTTCACTCTGTATACCTGCATCAATCATTCTTGTTGGAAGCCGTTGTAACTTCTTCAGGGCTTTCTTGAACTTGTCAAAAGCATTCTGGTATTTAACAAATCTGTCAATTGGATCAAGATTAAAGGAAAACTCGGGAGTGGATTCTCCTTCTATCATTTGCTTGAATTGATCAAAGATTGTTTCAACAGGAAGCGGTGCCATGTCTTTATCATAGAAGCTACAAGGGAGTTTTTCAATCACTTTGGCAATATCATTTGTAGCTTCTATGCCTTTCTCACCTCTCTCAGCTTGACGAGGCATTCCTCCAAGATGTGGATATGAAAGACAACAACATCATGAAGTTCAAAACTCTTTCCCTGTTCATCTTCCATCATTACTCCTTTGATAAGGACATCTAGTTTAACCTTTTGACATGCTTCTAACTTGGCAAATAGGCCTTCCACAAATCAACTTCTTCTTCAAGCTACTCCTCAGTGGCCCCAATAGCTTTAGATTCAGTCTCAATTTTGGAGTCTACTGACCCTATGGCTTCGATGGTCTCCTTGCCCTATGAAATGAGTCTATTAGACTAGGCATTGGTAGTGCGACCCATGTTACCAATTCTTTCTGCAACAGCGAGTCTTCGAATTTGTGAAGGTTAGTAAGGGGAGAGATGATTGGACAGGTTGAGTTATTTTCCGAATAATGGCAGATACTTGATCTACCTTATCTTTTAGTTGTTGTTTTGTCTTCTTGACCTTGTCCATTTTATTAAATAAAGTTTCAAGGGTAACCTGCACATCCTGTTTTAGTTCTTCTCTTGCAACCTTTCCTAAATGAACATCGGAGATATGATATTCAAAAGCCGAGATCTCTCCTTCACTCTTATCTACAGGAGGCACCGACACTTTAGCATATTTTTCTCCGCCCTCATCCATTATGATCCTAGAAACCATCTTAAACCGTCTTTGGTTTCCTTGCTGTTCTGGAAGAGGGCTACGTCAAATCGATAAGATAATTATATTAATGTCCAATGTATGACCACAAAGAGGTCAATAGGACTGTACAATACAATGTAAAAGGCGCCAACAGGGAGACCCGAAAGGGTCATCCAAACAATAAAAGAAGAGAGAAGAAGAGAGAGAGGAAAGAAGGAGAAGCAAAGGCCATCGTGGCAAGAAGAGTGCAGATGGATGTAGTTGAAGAGATGGATGGAGCTGAAGAGATGGATGGAGCGCTGAAATCAATTTCTTCTGGTGGGACCTATTTATTCCTCTTCTTTAAGGTTACACTACTTAGCCAACAGGGAACTTGTGGGTCTCCCTGAGCTGGGGCTAGTTGCTGCTGTGAGTCTACTTTTGTTGAATCCAACACTAGGGTTTGAGTGACTTGGAGAGAAGAGGAAGACACAATATTTTTGGCAATAGGATCCACTACAAAAGCAATAAGTGGGGAAGTGGATATGCGCATGTGACTAGATGGAGGAGGTGAAGAATGTTTAGGAGGTGAAAATGGAGGAGGTGGAGTGGAAACTCTAGGGGAATGAACCAATTTTGGAGATGGTTGTTCTTAACTTCTTAGGGGGAGAAGACATTGAAGTAGAAGAAATAGAGATTGGAGGAAGGGAAGAAGTGGTTGAGCTTGAAAGGGGATGAGGAGTGGAAACACTAGCGGAATCCATTGCTAATAACGATTGGGAAGTCTTTAAAATTAGGTTAGGGGAGAGAGGATACAAATTAATAGTTTGTACTTGGGTGGTAACCTTGGTAGACACAGGTGTACCTTGGGCCCCACCATTCTTCCTTACAATCTTGAATTTCATTCCGGTGCCGGTGGACCCTCTTTAATTACCTCCTTACCTTTTCCTTTGTTAATGTCCAAAGGCTGATCATCTTTGAAAGAGCTTACCTCCTTTTGTTGCGATGGTTCCCCTTCTTGCCTTGGCTCACCTATTTTGGAAGTACCACTTGCATTACAGAACCTATTTGGCATTTGTAGCTTTACCCTCTTGTGTTTGATTCCTTGATCAATGAGCCAATCTAGAGTTCATGTTTACAACCACTGTTTTGTCCTCAAGTGAAGTAAATTTTTCCTTTGTCCAATTCATGTGGGGCAAGGGCCTAAGTTCAATTTGGGATTGAACCTGTACCGGGTCCAGAACATCCCCATCATTTATCATTTTCTTAGGAATGTCTGCCATGTCAAAATTTGAGACCTGTTGTAAGGTCATGTGAGACCAATCTTATCTTCTTACCATTATTAAATTACCACAATCCATTCATAATATGGTACATGAACATGAAAGAATCCCAAATCACTGTTTAGCACACCTTAAATATCAAAGGACGACCTTTGTTGGAAAGATCAGAGGGTGACCTCAAGCATTTATGTCTCAATGTTTTTGGCATGTATACTTGGCAATTGAAATTGGGAAATGTATCCCCGCCTTGCGCTTACTAGACAAATACTTGTGTACTTCAACAAGTTGACGTACTAACTCCATCATAATCCATTTGTCAGTGCAATAACTGGGTAACATGGATGGCGCATCCTCAAAACCACATAACCGTATGTAAGAGAAGTTGGGGAATTGGATGAACAAAGACCCCCATGTAGTGACAGTGTTTGAGGCCTTAACAAAACACTTGGTGTGGCCAACATATCATTTAGTTTGCAAACGATGTGATAAAAGAAAACATCATTGACTTGGAAAAAGTGCCTGCTGCTTTCTACAAGTGTGAGAAGTGGATAAAATGTAATATCCCAATTATAAGTATTTTCAATATTCTGATTTTTTTGTAAGATTTCTGAGTATCAATGCTGATATAAACCCTAAATAATAATAAATCACCAAAATATGCAAAACTGAAAATACCGAACTGCAATATTTATTCAAATATGTAGAATATGAATTTATTGCATCAAACCCTAACCTGAAATTGCATAGAAAGCAGGAAAACTGAGTTTTCTCTGAAACCCTAGCTGAAAGAGAAATTTTGGAAGTACGACACCTTGTTGGAAGGTACAATAGACCCCTGGCAGCAATAATAAAACCCTATGAGTGTCAGCAGAATTTTCCTTGAAAAGAATAGCACCAAGGCTGGAAGTGTACTGCAGGTGGTACAACAAACTATAATTACAAGTATAATAGTGAATAGTGATGACGTGAATAGTTACATCAAGCTGAAATGTCACTTTTGGAGCTTATTTTATTAATTTTCTGAACTATTGCAGCCCCATACACATCCATAAATCAGCTTGTCTATACCTGTGTGATGGATTTCCTTTGAATCTGAAAGCTTTGGTGTAATCCCTGGATGAAATTACCAAACGGATGTGAGGGTTTTCGTCCCCAAGCCTTGGCACATGAGGGTTTTCGTCCTCTGTGTTAAAAATGGAAGCTGTTGCCCCAAACTTTCAAAACAAGTGTATGTGAAATTGTCCAAATGATCGAATGATTCAATTTTTCCAATCAATTCTTTTAATACACTCTTTTTCATCCAAAATCGTTAAAGTACTTTAAATTAAATATTCACCTTTTTTCCATCCTCATAATTATTAATTACTTTTGGCCATGTAATTAATATTTTCTTTTTGGTCCCATTTAATAATAATACACTAAGTGTCCTTTTTCCAAGTTATAACTTAAAGTACCTTTTTGGACAACTTAATGAATAATTATTATATTATTTCCCTTTTTTAATCCCCCATTAGCCTACGGGGAATAAAAATAGGCTTCAGGTCCTCCGATTTAATTAATTCGAGAAAGGGGACATTACATAAAAGTTGTATACTTTATCAGTGTTTAAATTTCCCATTGTTGTCAATCTGGGAAACAACCTTGTTTAGGCAACAACATATACAAGATAAGAAGTCATATAGAATTTATTGGTTGTTTGCACTGCACATAACTGCTTATGTATAGAATTGCTGATTAATTTAGACCAGTGGATATACTGCTTGTCCGACTTTATGATGCGGATGTACTGATACGTGCATTCTTGAAAATCCCTGGTTGTTGGATTTCCCACTTCTTTATTCAAGAGTGTGATATAATCATAGACCTCTTGAATGAAATGAGATCTAGGTAGATTCGTGGGAAACCTAGAAACGGAAGCTCTTGGCTTTACCAACCACTGTTTGTTAACCACCTTTGTGCATGAGGTGGTGTGCTTGTTCTAGTACCGTTGTGCAGACTTTGGAGATATGTCTTCGTAATCATTGAAGTCTGGAAGTTTTAAAAGGTCATCAATGTAGTCTGCATCAACCTAGAGGACTTCACCTTGTGAGTTCATGACTGACCTTGTGTTCTGATCATAGTGATGAGTCAAGTCCAGAACAAATTCAGGAGATTGGGTTGATATAGGATTAACAACTAGGGTTATTCCACTGTTAAAAATACCTTGGATCCAATTTGTCTTGTAATTGTCATTAATTTGGGTTTGGCACTCTGTGAGGTCAATCTTACCTAAATCAGTATCTGTGATCTTGCCCACATTTGAATCCAAATTTGATGGAGGGGTAACCCCTTGGAACTGGAACTTCATGTCTTTCTCGCTTCTAGATCCCTTAGACATGGATGGAAGTGAATAGAAGTAAATGCCTTGAGAGAACTTACTAATAGCTGTGACGTAAGGCTTGCCAAACTTTTAACTTGTTGATGCAGGTAAAAAGTCTGCTAAACACTTGGCGGAGAATTTGAGCTGCAAGACACCTTTAGAAAGTCCACTATATACTAGGCAGAGAATTTGAGCTGCAAGACACCTTAGAAAGTTTGCTATACACTAGGCGGAAGTTTGAGACTGCAAAACACCTTGAGAAGTCCGCGAGACAATGTGAGGTTTAGAGCTTGCCAAACATGTTTAAAACTCCGCTAAACACTTGGCAGGGAATTTGACTTGCAAGACACATCCAAAACCATGCAATATACTGGGCAAAGAAACGGACCTGCAACGTGCCTTGGAAGTCTGCTAAACACTTGTTTTTTGCAAGCTAAAAGATCCTGGAGCCTCTGCAACAATCAACTATCATTGGGAAAGCATAACCCAAGAAGTTTATTTAATTTCTTACAAAAACCCAATTTATAAATAACTGAGAGTGGGGAAAACCCTAACCGACTGTCGCATGTTTACTTTTGAAAAGGTGTTAGGTTAAAAAACCAAATAAAATATGCGCTTAACGATTGACTCACCGATTGGCTAAATGGGTTTGGAAAAGATTGGTGGAAATGTGAAGAAATTGCTTTGAAAAATGTAGGCAGAGATTTCAGGCGAAGAAACAAGTTTGAGCTGCGAATTAATGGTGTGAAAATGACGTGAAAAACCCCAATTTATAATACTAATATTAATTGCAGGGATTTGACATGTTTGGGCAGTCAACTTACAGGTATTAATGGCCTTGACTAGGAGATGGGAAGACAAACTGTATTTTGCGTACGTGTAATTGTAAACCAAAACCTTGATTGTCTGATCGATAAATGGAAAAAGAGTAAGTTGTACTTCTAAACACTGCTTGCATAATGCATGTAACTTGCAAGTGTGCATCGGAAGTCAGAAAGTCTGAATGCATGTAATTGGGTTTTGGAACTTGGTGAACACATTGAAAGTTAAATGCAAATGTGTTCCATAAGTCCAAAAGTCCAACAAACAAGGCGAGTAGACTATGGCTGAGGTCGGAACTTGCTTTGCATTTTGCAAGTAACATGTAGAGGTGCTCCGAAACCCCGAAAGCTTGCCAAAGACTAAAAAATGCAAACACCTAGACAAAGTTTTGGATTTTATAGTTATAGCTAATGCTCCAAAGAACCAATTTTGACAAAATTTGAATGGTTACCTTAAAATTTCAGTTGGGTTGAATTTTTTGGGATAACACATAGTTACCAAGTCCGAAAATCTAGATCCATTTGGGAGGGCAAAAAATACTGAAAATCCAAAATTCTTAAAAAAGTTTGGAAAAATCTGGTCTGAAATATGTATGTATATATGAGTACAATTTTATAAAGATACAAAATTGACAAATATAATGAACAAAATTAATAATGGAACATAAAATGTCAATATATTTAATATTATATCATACATAAGGTTGGAGATTTTTTTTTGGCTAAAAAAAAAACAGTGCCAACCCATACTGAACTAATTTTGGCTGGCCAAAAAATCCGGATCCGGCCAGATGTTGGTGCAGACCTGGCTGGATTTGGTAACTATGATGGTCATATATGAAAAAATGAAAGGCTTTCTCTCAATCTAATTAATTTTTCAATACAAAGATGTTTTGTAAATGTATCTGCTGCTTGCTCCTTAGTTGCATAACATATTAGGTCAATAACTCCTTTCTTTACCAGAAAACGGATAAAATGGAAATACATATCTATTTCTTGGTATGCAAATGGAAAACTAGATTTTTGACCAGTCTGAGTATATGTTGATCATCACAAAATATACTTGTAGGCTGCTCCTGATATGATTGTAAACCAGCCAACATCGTCCTCAGCCAAACTGTGTCACATGCAGCCTCAACAACAACCTTGTACTCGATTTTGTTCGAAGGCAAAGGAAATATCTTTTATTTCTTGCTTACCCAAGATAAGGCACTTGTTCTAAAATTGAAGATATATCATGTTGACTTCCCATCCTCAATTGATTTGGCCCAGTACAAATTTGTGTTGCCAACTTTCTGAAAACCATGAGAAATACCATATCAAATTCCAAAATTGCATGTGCCTCTGACATACCTCAAGATCCTCGTTGCTGGCCCCTAATGATCAACATTAGGTTTTCGATCTACTAACACAACTAACAACAAAGGATTCTTTAACATGATGTAAGAAATCATTTGAGCCTTGCCAGTTTTGAACCAGCCTGGATAGGGTTCATCATTGGCTTACAATCTTTGTGCAAAATAAACTCACCCGAGCCATCTTATTACACGAAATAAATCTTAAGCAATAGTGTATTAGACCTAACTCTTATTTTACTTGTGACGTCATACTCTGGTCTTGCTTCCTACGATAATTAAATATGGGCTTTTCGAAAAAACGGTGTCGAAGATTTTTTGCATTGATGTTTTGGATCACACTCTGTGATCCGTTATTGACTTTCTTTCATCATGATGATGGATCATGGAGTGCGATTTACAAGGTTGATGTAAAATCTTTGACACCATTTTTTCCAAGAACTCATTCTGTAATGTTAAGGAATTTGAAACCTCAAGTCTTTAAAAGAATAACTATATCATTCACCAAATTTTTGACGTGTATATAAAAATTGAAAGGGCTCTTCCCAAGCCATGAAATAATCAAAATATGACCAATTTTGGTGTACCATGCGCTTGGTGCTTGCTTCAGCCCATAAAGCACCTTCCCCATTGACCGAGTCCCAAGGCAGAAGAAGCGTGCGCGACCTTCTCCATTGTTGGGCCCTGAATTGACCAACTCCCAAGGCAGTAGGAGCGCGCGTGCATAAGGCAAGAAAGGCGCACGGGAGAAGAGGTTAATGCGCGGAAGTAGAAGAGGGTTTGGGGACTTAGCCACAGTTTGAAGGCGGTATCGAAGGAGAAACATGTGAGGGCCCGAGCAGGCGTGATAAATGGATAAGGTACCAGCCTGGAGCCTTGTAGGTCAAGAAAAGAATATTACACGTAGGGAATATTCCCAGGAGGATCATTACAGTTAGTGGAAGCCTTTGCAAGCTGGCATAAGCACTCGATCATGGAGGACCACACTTCCACTTGGCATGTGATCTGCTCATGGGTGAAACTATGGCGGTGAATCCAAATTCTATTTAAAGGGAGTGCTTGGGTCCGAAATAAACAGAGTTGGAGAGAGAGCAATGAAGTGCTGCAAGAATGTTGTTACTAGGCATATATGTATGCGCTCGGGTCTGAACAAGGGCTGTAATGGGAAAGCATAGCTAGGATCTCTGTTCAGAGTAGTTTTGTAGGGTTGGAATGTTATTTCATGATGTATATGGTCTGAGATGACCCTGTTTGATGTAATATGGCTACTGTAAACGGATTTAATCAATATATGGAATTTTGTCTCGTATATCTGTGTCTATGGACTAAACCCTAGTGTGTTCTCATGTTGTTATGGATCAGATCTAGTTTCTTTTGCTTAATACAATGTTTATTTCCATTGATGGTACATCTGTGCCTGAATATGGTATCTGTACTTTCTGTTCTTGAGTAATGCATATGTTTCTACCCCTGCACCCCATCCTCCATTATGTTGTGTGATGTTTATGTTTATCTCATGGAGCATTTCTTCTTAAAACTAGATCCACTACCTCTGTATTAGATTAAATGCATGTGTTCTTGTTTTGCAAACCTTTCCTCCATTAATGGCATGGGACATTCTCACAAGGCTCACATAAAGGAGGGGCTCGGTGCCCTGCGTGCCTCGGGTGAGCACCCAACACTTGGGTGATAGGCTGGCGCACTTGGGGTTAAAAGAAGGATTAGAGGATAAAGGTAAATGAGACTACATTTTGGTTCCGTTGCCGGGACCTCTTTTGAAGCCATTGTGAGAATGATGTGTGATGATGGAGCGTCTAACCTTGGACAATGTCGAGACCTGGCTTAAAAGCACAGAGGATGAGTTTGCTCAAAGGTTTAGTACTGGATCTGAGTTTGATGCACGTAAATGGGTGGAGGAGAACTTGTATCATGAGCTATAAGAGACATTCTTCTGTTGTTTCCTAGTAGAGTTGTATGAATGGCTCTCAACATATGCATCAAGGATGAGTTGGTACTATAGACCTCGTGTTTGGACCCAGGAGGAATATCAGCGGTTGCAGGATGTTGATCTGACCTGGACTCATGTTGTTGATCACTGGTGGAAAGGTGTGTTGACTAGTTACACGTTGGAGTATGCAATCTCAACTTATTCTTGTCCGGAGGTTACTGAGTTTGAGTTCTTGCGAGAACCCAAAGGATCTTTCTTGCGTGCTTTACCATTAGCCATCAAGATCCTGATTATTACTTTGAGTTTGGAAGCATTTCCTATGGCTGGCTAAACTCTCGCTAGGCGCGGGGCACAAAAGTTGGTGTGGTAGAGATGGCGGACCTTGCGGTGGAGGCAGAGAGAGAGGAGAGGCGGACTCAAGTACAATGAAGCGTGAGAAAGGGAGTTGGTGAGACAACGTGAAGTTTTTGGTGTGATGGACTTATGGAGACAGACGTTGCGAGAAGGATTTGAGGTTAATGCAGAGGGCACGGGACCTGAGCAGTTTGTGCTACCCCATCTTGGCAAGCGCAGGGAGAGAAACCCCCTCGGCTTCTGGTGAGAGCTCATTGTATGGAGAAAGGAGGAGAGCCATAGGCACGCATCTTAGCCCACCTGGTGACCAAACCTTGGTGCTTAGTTTTCTAGTATCTGAGACAAGTATTTCTAGTTCAGTTGGTGTTGGTGAGAAGATAGCATCAGGTAGATATCATTTTACATTACACCCATCTATGGCCGCGCAGACATTTCTTTGGTGTTTGGAGGTATTTTGTCTGGCACATCATTTGGGCAAGGTGTGGGTTCACAAAGTTTGGGTATCGTGTCTGGAAGTGGCGTGGGAAACACATCTGGGAGTGGTTCGGTATCACAGACTGTCAGCACGTGCAGTTTAGCACGACGATGGGAACGGAGAGCGCAACTGCATCAGGCCCCTTACCTGCAACAGGAGGAGGAGGTGGATCCGGAGGAATAGGAGCTAGCGGATCTAGTGGTGCTGGTGGTGGAGGCAACACAGGAGGGAATCAAGGTCCTGGATCTGGTGGGAAAGGTCCACAACACCATCAATAGGTGTTTTATGAGATGTCGCTCCCACTTACCTGATTACAAGGGTGTTGAATATGCCGTGCAGAGCATGTACAAAGTGCAAGTTGCTATGGCACACAAAGGAATCACTGCCCCGTAGTGGAAGGCAAGTCAGTTTGCAACTATGTTGTAAGGGGCGTGCACATAGTCTGGTACTATAAGTATGACCCCCATCAGACGATGGTGGATTATACCGCGTTGCGTGATGACTTCTTGGTAGAGTTCCACATTCTTGAGTTTGAACAGAAGAGCATCAACGCATTGAAGGAAATCCAACAAGGTATGGTGGAGAGTGTGCGGAGTATGACATGCATTTTAAGACTCTCCTATCAAAGTTATCATATGATATCCATCCTTCACAACATGCTCAATGGTTTTTCGGAGGGTTGATCACACCGTTCAGGAGGGCACTTTCACATAAGACCTTCACAGATCCATGCATGAGGCCTTGGAGGCTTGCCTTGCGCGTTGAGGCCGTGGGAAGCATTGATACCGAGTTAGCCCATTTCTTGAAGCCCAAATTGCTGCCATGGATAAAGCAGCTTGAAAAATTGTCTACGAACTCGGCTCATGAAACTCGCAGTGGAATTATGGTGCACAAATTGTGAAGTAGAGGGGCACATGAAGGATAGTTGCCCATGAAATTCAATGTGCACCATGTCAGTAGACTGTGAGATTTTCCACAGGAGATCATGATGCAAGCAGATGCCCATTGTTAGCAATGCGCAATCCGTAAGAATGTGTCTTGTTATTGCAAGATTTGCACCTCTACTACTCATGACACCAAGGATTGCAGATTGATAGACCAAATCCATGACGTAATTGATCTCGGTGTGCGCCAGACCAGTATTGCAAGTAGCTCCAAGGATGATGGTCGTCATTATGAAGGGCACATGGATGGAGGAGGCAGCGGAAGAGGATTTCAGGGAGAGGATTCAGAGGCCGTGGTAATCATGGAGGAGGAAGAAGTGAATTTCCTCGTGGAACCTACTATAATTGTGGATCCATGAACACTACAAGCGCGAGTGCCCTGACTTGTTGCAGTGCTCATGGTGCGGAAGAAGCACAAGTATGAAGAATGCCCAGAGTTGTATGACCACATGAGCAAGAACCAGAAGAAGGACAAAGGCACGGGGATGGTGAGTGTAAAGAGGACCGACCCACAATGGATGCTCGAGGGTAGTCCTTAACTATGAGCTAGAGCCTGTTTTGGTCACTACACGCGCTGAGGCTGCACGCACTTGAGAGGAACCAAAGAAGAGGCCTCTTATCACAAGAGAAGAAGTGATTACATGGGAAATATCCTGATCCTACCCACCAGAAGGAAGTGTACCAAGAAACCATGGAGGTGATTAGGAGTTTGCAAGGAGAAATCCAGTGTCTGAAGGAGCAATCACACCAATTGGAGCAGAAGAAGAGCATTGAGGTTCCTTGACAACAGGATATGGATGAGGTTAGGGAAGTGTGTCGGATGTTGAGGCAGGAGAACATTATTCCTTTGTTGGGAGAATGGCTGAGGGAAAAGGTACCGCATGCTGGAGGAGAGGCGAGAGACAAGTCCTACATGTTAACCTACCTCCTCACAACATTGATTATGATAAGGAGATCACACTGAATGCATATTGTTGATGGGTGGCTCCTGAGTAATATATTAATTGACACAGGCATGAGAGGTCAATGTTCTTACTCTAGATGCATGGAATCAAATGGGGAGGCCCCCATTGCAGCCATCTTCGAATGTGTTGTACATGGCTAACAGGACAAAGGCCATGCCTCTAGGGGTGTTGAAAGGTGCATCCATAACTATTCAAGGGGAAAGGTTTACTGGAGACTTTGAGGTTCTAGAGCTTGCTGAGGCTGATAGTTTCCCAAGCATTACTTGGGTGCCCTTGGTGCTATGCAAATAATGTTGACCTGTGTTTCAATAAAGGCTACATCAGTTTTGAGAACAAGGAGGAGCATGTGATCATTCCACTAACTGATGGACGGTCTGTGTCTTATGTGGAACCATTGGGTGAAGAAGACTTAAACAAGATATATGTGTGCACCATCAGGGACCCCAAGTTCGTTCAACCATCAAAGGAAGGGGTCATTCAATGGGATGATGCACAGTCCATAAGTGATACAACCAGTGTTTCCTGTGACAACTAGGCACATGGGACATACAAGTTAGTTGGAAGGAATCTGAAGGATACTGGGACTCGAGTTGTCAAAACATGCTCAGTTAGGCACTTGGGAGGAAGGCAGTTGCCACTGTACACTGGGGAGGGAAACCCTGATGTCTTTCTGTGTGAAATGGAGATCCATTGGAAGTATCAAGTGGAGAGAAGGAATATGCTTACCTATATTTTATGTGGGACAGTAGCACGATGGTGGGAAATGCATCGAGATAATCTTCTAGAATGGCGTGAAGTGAGAATTGTGCTCTCTGTTAGGTTTATCTGAAGAAATGCATCATCTCAGATTTGTGACTATGATGGAAGCCCACCTCATGCCATTTTCGTGAGTCTGAGAATGACTTGGATGGGAGGTGTAGAATTTTACCCCCTTCCCTATGATGGGATAAGTTTTATCCGCCTGCACCTAGTACATCCATTTCAGAGTTACGTGTTAGAAGGGGAATTGGAAGGATGGGAGGACAGATATCATCTAGACTTTGAGTACCAATCCCTAAGAAATCAATGAATGAGGCACTATGGGTAGTCAAAGCCTTACTTGGGAGATTGTGCAATGACCGGGTCAGGACCAAATCTTGGATTTATAGGTGAACACTGAGTTGGGGGTGCATTCAAGAAGTAGAGGTGGACAAGTACAAAGAGTGTGCTTACATGGAGAAAGAGAAGGGTAAGTTGGTGTATAGTGGGATTAGAGGAACCTACTAGTCAAAGCATGGTGTGCGGTTTCCTAGGGCATACAAGGTACTATAGGAAATTCATCAAGGGATATGCCTAGATTTCCATGCCCTTGGAAGAGTTATTGAAACATAAAATTAAGTTCTATTAGGGAGAGGCGCAGCAGGTGGCATTTGACACATTGAAGGAAAAACTTACCATTTCCCATTTTGCACTTTCCCTCTTGGGATAAACCTTTTCATGTGCATGTTGATGCATCTGTGGATGGCAATTGGAGTGGTCTTAGCACAACCTGGAGAGGGAATTGTTGACCATCCCTTGTGTTTTGCTAGTAGGAAGCTTACTCCAGTAGAACAAAATTATACCACCATGGAGTGTGAGGCATTATCAATGATCTACGCGTTGCACAAATTCAGGTAGTATTTGCTAGCAACTCCTTTTATTTTCTACACAGACCACATGGCATTAAAGTACTTAGTGAACAAGCCCATTTTGCAAGGGCGCATATGTCGGTGGATCCTATTGTTTTAGGAGTTTGAGTTTACAGTTGTGGTGAAACCAGGGAAAAGTAATTTGGGACCTGATCATTTGTCAAGAATTACCTCAAGTGAGGACACACAAAGCATTGAGGATACGATGCCAGATGCACAGTTATTCAGGCTGTAACGTGCGCCCTCTGACTTGGAAGATATTGTTTTGTTCCTACAAATGGGTGGGGTGCTAGAAGGGATGAAGGCATTAGAAAGGAAGCAGTTAGCCATACGCGTCACGCCCTATATGTTAATTGGTGGAGACTTATACAAGCTAGGTCATGATGAGGTTTTGCACTGGTGCATACTAGAGCATGAACGCACTGCAATCATGGAAGAGGCTCATGGTGGAATTGCAGGAGGACACTATGCAGGGAATGCAACCATGTGCAAGATCCTTTTAGTTGGCCTTTGGTGGGAAATGGTTTACAAGGATTGTATCGAGTATTGCAAGGCTTGTGACCATTTCCAGTGCCTTGGTAAACCAAGGGAAGAGAGATGAAATGCCATTAAGGCCTATCACCAGTGCAGAACCATTCGAGAAATGGGAAATTGACTTTGTAGGCCCTATTTCCCCAACCACTGTGAAGGACTGTTCATGCTATATCATTACATGCATAAACTATCTTACACGGTGGGTAGAAGCAATGCTATGAAGGATTGCACGGCGGCAACAACAGTACTAGATTCTTGTGGGAGAATATAATCAGTAGGTATGGATGCCCATTGAGCTTAACAAGTGATAGGGGTACTCATTTCCTAAATGAGACAGTTAGAATCCTATTGGCTGAATTCATGGTGGCCCATCACAAGACTACCCCTTATCACCCACAAGCTAATGGGACAGCGGAAGCTTTTAACAAAATTTTGAGTCACACATTGACCAAGATTTGTGATGTTGGTAGAAGGGATGGGATGACAAAGTTTCAGCCATGTTATGGTCATATCAGACTACTTATAAAAGATTAAACAAGGCCACACCTTTTCAATTGGTGTTTGGCGTGGAGGTTGTGTTACCTATTGAATTCATGTTACCATCATTGTGTATTGCACACACAAGAGGTTTAGCTGATGAACAAGTGCTTGAGGAAAGGATTGACAAGTTAATGCAGTTGGATGAAAGACGTACAATAGCACGATGGAGTCAGAAAATGGAAAAAGCCAGGCAAGAAGGCATGACATGATAGACACATCAAGAACAAGAAGTTTGAGGTTGGGCAGATGGTCCTACTTGTATGATTCTAAGTTTTTGTGCCACCCAGGGAAGCTCAAAGTACATTGGTTGGGTCCATATGTGATATCACATATACTTGATTCAGGCTCTTGCAAGTTACAAGCACTGGATGGAACAATGTTTCTTGGTTTTTTAATGGGAGTAGGATGAAGCCCTACTATAAATAAGTCTTCTTTGTGTTTGTAAATAAGGTAGTATTTCCAGCTAGCTTAGGATTTCCCTTAATGCAGTTTCCTTTCTTTGTGTTTCCCTTTTTTTCACTTTGCTTTGTCTTTTCGTTTTGGGTGCGTTTGTGCACTGGTAGCCTGTTACTTTTTGAAAGGGTTTTTATGTGCAGAGGACCGTGCATCTATTTAGTGTGGGGTGGAAGGTGTCAAAGAAGAGTTGTGTAAAATAATGTGGTAAGGAGAAGTGTTGGGAGTGATGTGCATAGGCGGCCCAAGTGAGAAAATCAAAAGCACGTGGGTTCAGAAAAGTGCATGTAGCAGAGGTGATCATGAGAGAAGATTGGTGTCAAAAGGCTTTGAGAAAACCACGTACAAGGGTAAAAATTGATAGGAGCAACATGAGGTAGGTGAAGGAAAGAACTTGGTAAAGGATGCAGAGGTTGACATACTTCGGCATGGGGAGTGCGCACAAGTTAGTCTGTTGTCAAAGAAGTCTTGTGCACCAGAAGGTTGCAGAAATTTTTTACATGAGTTTGCACACAGAGGGAAAGCACTGGACAAAACACGCGAAGGGATGTCGTTGGAAAAATATGAATTTAATGCATTCGTACATTGGTAGGTGGCATCAGAAGTTTGTGCGGGAAAAAAAAGAAGCTATAAATAGAAGGTCGGGGGTGAGTTATTCTTTTACCTTGCGTTTGTGTTGAAGAGCTCTTGCGAACTAGGGCATCCTTGCAAAGAAAAATTTGTGGAGATTTGCATGCGTAGCAGAAGATTCAATGGATTTGTGAACCAGAGTGGAAAGGGAGTACACAGAGCATGGGCGGAGAAGTGTGTTTGGAGGATTCCCATGGGTGTTACACCATCTTGTGGAAGGAACACTTTCCAGGTTAGGGTTTGCAGAGCTAGGGCACAGGATTTGGAGTTTTCGCAGAGGAGTAAAGCCGCAGGACTGAGAAGAGTTAGGGCAAGAAGGAAGGAAGAGCTTACAAGGACCAGATGAGAAGAAATGACACCAAGGAAGGGATCTAATGTTTCACCGAAGAAGGGAAAGGGAAAGAGTAAAGGAAAACCCATTGTATCAACAAGTTTTAACGAAGAATGGTACGCGGAAATGCAGTACCCAGATGGTGTTTTGATGGGAATGGAGTGGGTTTCTCATGTGCGTAAGATGGCCATAAGTGATTATAACCACATAACAGATACCACAGAAAAGGAGATGGCACTGGAGTTAGTTCATCTGACTAGAGAGAGGACACAAGATGATAAGCATGTTTATGACGACTCGGTGAAAACCACGTTGGAGAAGGCCGACTCCTGCAACTCTATGAGTTTCCCTATTTTGGTAAACCTGACAGGTTGTACCAGTGGTTGATGTCACACATACATGAGGATTATTTCTACTTTGCAGGAAGAAGAATGTGCCTAACTACCCAGTTGATTTCAAAGTACACTGGACTTATATGCACAGGAGAATCAATGGAGGATGATTTGGATGACAAGGACATCGTCAAGGAGACAGCCGCAGAGTACGAGTATAAGAAGGGTTCACGCTACTTTGACATTAGCAAGATCACAAACCCAACTATGAAGATGGCCATGCATCTACTTACCAAGCTGAATGGACAGGAGCGCTGGACGCAAGTGAACAAGAGATGGTTGAACATTTGCAAGAAGATTTCAGAAGGAAAAATCTACAACCTCTCGGCCTTCATTGCGGAGGAGATTATAGATGCGGCGCATGATGGAGATAAGATTATGTATGGTAACATTCTCCTTACCATTGTGTTTTCAGAGATTGGAGTGCCCGATGGGCCAAACAACTATGTATGGGAATACCCTGATGAGAACCCCTCCCCCATGAAGAGGTTCAAATCCTACACTTGTGACTCGATGACTGCACCATACAAAGCACACTTAGAGAAGTGGTATAAGTGAATGCATGATGCATTCAGGGCAAGAATGGAGAATCCCGGAGCAACTACCAACCTTGGTGGATGGTGAGGTTGAGTTCGCTGTATACCAGCACTTCTGCATAGGTAGATTTACTTTGATTGATGGAACAAAAATCCCTTGGTGTAAACTACCCTTTGCCTTCACAAGCAGTACTTTCAAAGCATGGTCAATAGGTTCAAGGAGGAAAAGAAGTTCAGATTTGATCTAAGTGAGGTAGATCAAGATTACCATGTGCTTGCGTGAAGTCTAGTTTACCCTAAGAAGCACATATGTGGAGAAGTATGTCTCCCATGAAGTAAATATGATGAAGCCAGTGTCAATTCCTATTGTAGGTAAAACAACGGCAAGGGTGTATATCCACCTGAGGCCCAAGTTCGAGAAGGGTGCATACTTGGAGGATGATGTATCTATCCCAGAGGACCCTGCCTTGAAGAAGGGAACAAAGAGAGAAAGAGTAGAGACCACAGCAAGCAGGGCGCCGAGCGCGCGTACCATTCAGACTACAGTAGCGCAGGAGTCAGGTGCAGGACCAAGTACCTACACAAGGAGGAAGAAGTCTCCTGTTAAGGAAAAGATACCAGAAAAAGAAGAGTCCCCTTGTTAGAGGAGTCACCAGTGAAGAAGAAGTAGAAAGTGGCGTGCAAAGCTCAGACTCTGAGGAGACAAAGAGCATGAAGGGTGATGATTCTGAGGAGGAGATGAAGAGCATGATGAAGGTAAGAGTCCCCCTATTCATGATGTGCATGAGTTTGATGAAGAGCAGGATGATTATGAAGAAGGCACTCACAATATGGGAGGAAGTGAGGAAGTAGGGACATGCATGCTCAGAAGACCCCACCCTTGGCCAGAGAACAATAGATGACATGGTAGAAAGGAAGTGGTAGGTCATATACAACTTGGTGGAGCAAGAGGTGGAGCACAACGCCGATGAAGTGCTAAAGGAAACAGAGGAGAGCATGAGTGTAGGGAAAGAGTATGGAAGCATGGGTGGAGATCCCAGCCTGGTAGTAAGTTTCCCCAAGGTAGTGCACACAGGTGGAAAGGGCATAGTAGCGGTGCAGGAACACACCATGACTTACATCAATGATCCAAACAAGGTACTATGCACATTTTTCCAAAGCACAGTGCCCATAGACCAACTCCTCACTTGGTCTTCTTTTGATGAAGAGAGTGTGTACCCGCACACAAGGAAAATGCTATCCTGGGATTTTGAGTCCCACGTTGATGAGCCCGAGTTTGAGGTTAATAGTGATGCATTGATGAAGACACCAGATGCCAAGGGAGTAAACCCTCTTGTGAATGCCCAACAACTGTTGGATGAGAAGTTTGCAACGTGCTCAACAAAGTGTCGGTGGAGGTGGAAGCAACAATTTTCAGTAGAAATGATAGAATAAGAGTCTTGGAGGATGAGCTTGAGAAAAAGAATGAGGAGATCATTGAGAGGGACAAGGAGATAAAACAAAAGGAATTGATCAATGTGTAGTTAAGGCATGAGCTGAGGGATGAAAAGGTGAAGGTGTGTGAAGTCTACAAGAAGGTAGAGGTTATTTCAAATGTCATTATCTTAAAGCACCCAGACCTGGCCCCTCCTGAGCAGAAGTACAAGTCGACCATTCACTTCTTGGAAGACTTGACGCACATACTCACCATGGAGAGGTGACCACTTGCATTGGAGTCAGTAGAAGAGGTGATGGCATGCCAGAAGGAAGAAGAAAAGTTGAAGATTGGGGAGACAATAACTCATACTCTGAGCTCCTTGCCTCAGTGAAGACTGCAACGCAAATGGCTGAAGTTGTGTATGATAACTGTGGTGAAAGAGATAGAGTAGCAAGCATATTGGTTGCTAGCCATGAGGCAGATCTGAAGGAGTTTCAAGAGAAAAACAAGGGAATAGGGTGGAGCGAGATAAGATCTTGGTAGAGGTCGAGAAGAAATCAGAGGTGATTGAAACCTTGAGGGTTTCGATTAAAAATAAACTGAAGGAATTGTACCCCCAAGTCACTCGCAGGATGGACGCGTTGGGTGACCTTAGCAAGCAGATGGAAAACATCAGAGATACGCTGAAGGCTAAGGGAGATGAGATAAGTTTTGACAAGGTTAGCACATTGGTGGGTGATTTACTTCAACATGCACAGGGTGAGGTAGATGCTTGGGATAAAATTGAAGCATCCATGAAGAGAGATATTCCCACTCCTCATGCAGTAGTAGCAGATCCTTCTATTCTTCCATTCTTTATTCAATTGTAGATTATTTCATTTCTCCTATTCTTTATTCTTTGGTGAAAGAGCAGAGTGTTTCTGGGGACGGATAACACACGTAGTGTGGGGTAATGTTGGGCCCTGAATTGACTAAGTCCTAAGGCAAGAAGGAGTGTGCACACGCAAGGAAAGTAGTAGGAAGGTGCTCAAGGAAAGGCACGTGGGAGAAGAGGTTGGCATGCAGGAAGAGAAGAGGGTTTGGGGACTTAGCCACATTTTGAAGGTGGTATCACAGGAGAAACACATGAGGGCCTGAGTAGGCATGATGAATGGATAAGGTGCCAACCTGGAGCCTTGGAGGTCAAGAAAATAATATTCCATGTAGGGAATATTCCTAGGAGGATCATTACAGTTAGTGGAGGCCTTTGCAAGCTGACATAAGCACTCGATCATGGAGGACCACACTTCCACTTGGCATGCGATCTGCTCATGGGTGAAACTATGGTGGTGAATCAGATTCTATTTAAAGGAGTGCTTGGGTCCAAAATAAACAGAGTTTGGAGAGGCAACGAAGTGCTACAAGAATGTTGTTACTAGGCATATATGTATGCACTCAGGTCTGAACAAGGGTTGTAATGGGAAAGGTAGCTAGGATCTCTGTTCAGAGTAGTTTTGTAGGGTTGGAATGTTATTTCATGATGTATATGGTCTGAGATGACCCTATTTGATGTAATATGGCTACTGTAAATGGATTTAATCAATATATGGAGCTTTGTCTTGTATATTTGTGTCTATGGACTAAACCCTAGTGTGTTCTCATGTTGTTATGGATCAGATCTAGTTTATTTTGCTTATACAATGTTTATTTCCATTGATGGTACATTGTGTCTGAATCTGGTATTTAATTTCTTTTCTTAAGTGAATGCATATGTTTCTGCAACCCATCCTCCATTATGTTGTTGTGATGTTTATGTTTATCTCATGGAGCATTTATGCTTAGAACTAGATCCACTACCTCTGTATTAGATTAAATGCATGTGTTCTTGTTCTACAAACCTTTCCTCCATTAATGGTGGAACATTCTCACAAGGCTCACATAAAGGAGGGGCTTGGCACCCGCAACATGCCTCAGGTGAGCACCCAACACTTGGGTGATAGGCCGACATGCTTGGGGTTAAAAGAAAGATTAGAGGATAGAGGTAACATTTTCCAATGAAACTGAGAAGCAATATCAGTCACTAATCTAATTGTTTTTATCTTGGTTGTAGGGGCTAATGTCTTAGTCAATCCCCTCCTATTGGAAAAACCCTTTGTTACAATACTTGCTTAATGTTTGTACAACATTCATTTTGTTTTTATAAATCTATGTATAGCCAGTTGCCTTTTTACTTGGTTGCAATTCAACAAGCACTCAAGTTTTGTTCCGCATAAATGCATCAAATATGACATTCATTGCTGCCTCCCACTTTGACTTTTCTTGTGCTTCCTTATAAGAAGGAAGGCTTTCTCATGCTGTTAGTAGCAAAAGTAGAATTGCCACCAACATCAAAGGTAAGAGCCATATCCCTTATTGTCTTTAATCTTTGGTCATGAAGGAACATTTGACATATCCAACTGATCCTGGTTTAAATCCTTTAAAGTAGTAAGATACCACTTTGGTCTTCTTATTAGTGCAACCTACTCAATTGAATCAGGGTTGATCAAATTTAAATCAACCTCATTACCTACCTATCTAAGAGTCAAATGAACCTTCAAATCAGCCTCTCTAGTAGGCATTTCAGCCCCCAAAACATCTTGAACCTCCGGCTCTATTTTAATTACTATTCAAAGCCATATCATTAGAACTCAAAATACACGGAGAATCCGATTTTACTGCTGGTTTTGAATGAAATTCAGAATCGAAAAGACTATCATCTAAATCAAAATCAGCAATTTCTTGGACTTCTTATCCAATTTATTGCGAACCTGATTTGGAATGAACATAATACAACCAAAGATTTTAAAGAAATGTACCTTTGGTTTCTTGCCTAACCCATCCTCTTGTGGTGTGATCCTTCTCAATGCCTTGGATGTGATCCTATTAAGAATATAGACAGCTACGTTTACTGTTTCTACCCAAACCTCTGTAGACATATTCTTAGTGTATGTTGAGTGATTTCCATCACCACTTGATTCCTCATCACAACTTCTTTGAATCAAGATTTATCAAACTGAAATCACATCATTACCAATCTATCCAAGAGGCAAATCAAACCTCCAAATCAGTCTTTCTAATAGGCATTTGAGCCCCCAAAACATCATGGATATCCTGCACATTCTAAGTGCTATCCAAAGCCAAGTCATTAGGACTCAAAAAACATGGAGAATCTTATTTTACTGCTAGTTTTGACTGATTTTTAGAAATAAAGAAACCCCTCATCAAAATCAACATAACTTTCGTCTACTGATAGTTACCTTTCTAGTAGACTTGTCCATAACTTTGTATGCTTTTGACAACTTACTATAGCCAACAAAGGTGAATTTCGTGGATTTCTTATCCAATTTACTTGTGAACCTGATTTGGAACATGAACACAATACAACCAAAGATTTTAAAGATATGTGTTTGTGATTTCTTGCCTAAGCAAGTCTCTTGTGGAGTCATCTGACTGCAACGCCCTGGATGGGCTCCTATTGAAAAATAAATAGCTATGTTTACCACTTCTACCCAAAACCCCATACATATTTTTAGCATATATTGAGTGATTTCTACCACCACTCGATTCCTCCTCTCCACAACTCCCTTTTGTTCCAGTGTATAAAAGGTAGACAGGTTTTTGCACTTTCTGCCCAATAATCAGCAAATGCTTTGCTACAAAACTTATCACCACTATTAGTATGTACAAACTTAATTTTAAAACTGGATATTAAACTCTACAATAGCTTTAAAGTGCTTGGATTTCTCAAACACCTCACCCTTGTGTATGAGTTAATGCACTCACATCCTTCTACTACAATCATCAACAAAAGAAAACCTGCGACCATATTATTTTCCTGTAGCAAAAGTGGGATAGATTCTATTGTTGTGTCCATTCCTTTGGTGCCAAAGTCGAAGTATTCAGCTTGGACGCAGCTAAAGCATAAACCTTTGAGAAGTGTTAGTAAGGACTTTACCACTACTCTTATCCACACTTACCATCCATAAATACAACCTATGATCAGTGGGCTGACTAATAGATAACAAATTCTTAGTCAAACCAAGAACATAAAGGACTTTTTGGATCCTGAGTTTCGTACCCTAATTCAAGCTGATCTTGACATCTCCAGGGCCTGCACAATATGTGACTTGCCATTAGCAAGTGTGATCGAATTTTTCTTGCTCGAGTCTTTACCAAGATTTACAAAACAATCACGTCAGTTAGTCATACTGCTACCAGAACTTGAATGAAAGAACCAAATATCCCTTCTAGATTGATTACATTGGGACATCATCAAGGCAAACTCCTATTCGTCAGCCAAATTAGCCTGTCCATCTTTCCACTTTCTCTCTAACCATTGCAACCAATTCCTACAGTATAAATTTGTACGACCCACCTTTTTTCAATAATAACCTTATAAGCATAATTACACAAAGTGGTTAAAGCATCTGAAGAAAATTGTTGATTGTGCTTCTTTCCCTTTGAATTTCCCAAAAAAGCACTCTCTAAGACCGAGTCCTCCCTTGAACCTTTGTTCAACCACCCTTTATGCAATACTTTTCCATACAATTTATCGAAATTAGTATATTCTTCTGTAATAGTTTGATTAAAAGGTTCAGCAAATGTACTAAATGAAGGAGGAAGGTTCCGAAGAACAATTACCACCAGTTTTTCAACAGCTACTTTTTGGTCGATGGCTGCTAGTTGACTGAATTCAATGTTGTTGAAGATAACCCTCTTCCTTCATCTTGAGTGAATACATAACATTTCTCAAATAGCATACCCTTGCAATATAATAAATCTCACACTTTTGAGTTTCTTCCACACCTTTGCAGGATGTGTCAAACCTCATACTTCGGCCAACATTTCATCAATAATAGGTACAGTGAACAGCAAATCTTTGCTATTCCTTTGAACAAATTCCTTATCTTCATCTAATGTAGTCTAGTCTTCTTGATTCCTAGTCGATTCTTTATCAATACCAACTCCCTATACAAAAATATGCTTACCATTCTGTTTGTCCAAATTGTGAAATCTTTACCATTAAACCTTTTGGATTCTAACACCATAAGGTTATTGAAATTTGCCATTGCCATAACCAGAAATAACCACCAAATTCTGAGTCAAACCAAGACTTATTGAATATTAGACTTCTGCCTTTATATTTCAGAAATGTACCAAATATGAACTTAAATTATGTGAAATGAAATTCAACAATCTATGCAGAGATTGAATGTTATTCTGTATATCCAGAGATTGCTCAAAATTGCCTTGAAGTTTTGTGCCAACGACCCAAAATTTTCAAAACTACAAAAGATCATCAAAACCTGAGATTCAAAATTTGAAAATTTGTGCTAGAAAATACTGTACTAAAAAACTCAAAATTTTGCCTCTGAAACACCACAAAAATGCCTTGAAATTTGTGCCAATTTACCTTTTTGTCAGAATTCTAGGGTTTAAATATTAATTGCAGGTCCATTCCATAAGAATTTGACAGTACAATTCCTCTCCTACACCTTGCCAAAATCCTCACACACATACAACTCTAATTTCATGAGAGAGGCTAACAAAAGGTGGTAGAAAAATTAGAAAATGAAATGGATGATACCAACTGACGTTTCGAATGACAAGTAACATTTAATTACAAGGTTAATTAATGCACCATCCCTAGTGACTAATTTCATAAAACTCAATGTTATATTTTCATATTGCTGTATTTATTTCTTGTCAACGTTTTTTATAATATACATAATGTATATTTATGACCATTATATTAAATATATTAAGATAGCAATCCTTGTGGTAAAGAGGGAAAATTGGAAATGCATGCTTCCCATGTACTTTGAACTATTGAGGAAGGGAAATCACTAACCCTCTATGTTGAATATTCTTTGAAGCACCAAGCCTAGAGGGAGAATAAGAGTCCTATGGTGCTTTGGTTAGTTTGCAAAGGTGGGTCCCTTCTCATTGACTTATACGTGGCAAATTTCTGAAGGGTGTTCTACACCTCCAACAACTAAAGTAGACAAAAGGAAGTAATCAGCCTAGGAGTCCGGATATTCCTATCAAGATAAAGGGTTTAGCAACATTTTGGGGTTAATGAGAATTGGTGGCTAAGGGAACTCCTTGGGTTTCTTTTGAAACTTGTGACATCTCCCTCAAATCTCATAATAGGCATCAAACTAAAAAGATAAAGTGCTCCTCTGTCTCCACTTCCGTTGAGAGGATAAACCCAACATATCACCTCCTAAAATGTGGTGATCTATTTCAATTTGTAATTGGTGGGAATATAATCTCAAGTGGCCAAGGAGAATCCTAAGGCCATGCAATCAATGACACTGGAAATGGTCAGCTTGGATGATGCCGCCATAAAAAAATATGCAAGAAATGCGAAGCCATCATTAGGGGACCAAGAATTTGTGGAAGATGGGATCAAGGTATCTGAAAATATTGCTGATACATGTTCTCCATTATAGCTCCATGGAGATGCTAAGAAATTGTGAGGTATAGCTTCAACTGACCTAAATAGAGTGTGCGGGAAGGTGTGTTTGAGGAGTATTTGAATGGACAATGTCATTCTATGGAAATGCCGATAAAGTGAAGAACCAATTCGGTCTAAAAAGGCTAGCATCATCATTGTCATCATCAATGAAGACTTATGAATTCATTCTTCTCCAACAAACGAAGGGATTTTTAGACTTGAGCCTAAGGGGATAGAAATTGCGTCTGGACCATACGTTGAATAATGAATCTATACTTTCTCAATATGGCCATTGTCCACAATCTATAAATTTGGGCCCCAAACTCCGACCCATATAGAACAACGGATATAATAATTGTGTCAAAGAGATGCCTCTTTGAAGGGATAAGCTGGAAATGTACCTTAAAATACTGCCACTCCAAATCAAAAGGGAGATATGCTGTATACAAAGCTACAATCGAGAAGTAGGAGTGAGATTGAGAAATTCACCTATAAATGGATCTCCCGATACATAGAAGTGGTTGTGATCTCCATTGGCTTGCGCCTTTGTTAGAAAATTGGAACTTAGAAAGAGTTTTTTTGAAGGCATGGAAGGTCATGATCTTAGCTTTACTAAGGTTAATCAATACTTGGTGATGCTTGTAAAAGTAAGGAAGGGCCTATAACGTCACTATGAATCCTCAGAGGAATGAGTACAGAGGACATCATTGTTGAAACACAGCCCAACAATTAAAATATGGTTTAAGGTACAATCATCAATAGCACAAAATGGGAGGCATGCCAAATTGCAACTGTAAAGTAAGGTTTGGATTGAAAGATACTTGTCCACAAAACTCCCATGTAAGTAGAGGCCATTGTGATCTCCACTGGCTCATACCTTTGTTGGAAAATCAGAACCTTGAAATAGTCTTTGAAGGTAGTGAAGATCATGACCTTAATTTTAATAAGGTTGACCACTAATTGGCAAAGCTTGTCATAGCAAACAAGGGCATCTATCGGTTACTATAAATCCTCATGAAGGATGAGCGTAGAGAACATCGTTAATGAAAAGTAGTAAAACAATTAACGTGTTGTGCAAGGTACAACCATCATCAACACATAAAGCGAGTTATTCCCTTTATAAAGTTGTGAGTGAGAAGTATGGTTTATGAGAGATGTACACGAAACCCCCAAGTGGGTAGAGGTCGTTGCGATCTCTATTGACTCATGCCTTTGTTGGAAAATCCAAATGCCGTTTTACTAAGTTTAACCACCAACCGGTGAAGCAAGGCATCTAATTGTGATTGCAAGTGCTTAGAAGATGATTGGAGAGGACATAATCAATGAAAAACACTACAATAATGGTGAAAGGTACAATCAATGTCAACACTAAAAGGGATGTATGCCCTTTGCGACATTACGAATGAGAAATAAGGTTTGGATTGAGAAAGAAAGAAACTATATTAATGTCCACAAATGACCGAAAGTAGGTCAATGGGACTCGAGGATACAATTGTTAACAATAGAAAGATCTAGGAAGAGAGAATCCTAGAAGCAAAATGACAAAAAGTTCATAAGAGAAATAAAGCAGTGTGCCACCAACATAGGTGATAATGAGATCAATACAATAATGATGAATGGAAAACAAGAGCACCTAAAGCATATGTGCCAATGAAGACCGGAAGGAAATCTCATCAACTCTCTCTATCTGTACATGAAGTGGAGGAGTCAACTGAGCCATTATCAACTGTTGTGGAAGATCCGAAATGTTGGTAGGGGGTATCCAAGGTTGGAGGAGCCAAGTCATGAGATCCTAGGAAGCAAAACACTTCCTCCAGAATCTCTCCTAGTATCAAAGGCTGAAGTAGCTCTTGTAGTAGAATAGAAGCTTGTAATATGAGTTTGTGCTTGTGGTTTGGGGGGCAACAGGTAAGAAGTAGATCCATGTTGTGAGGAGGGGCAGAGCCATGCCAACGGGAGGGAGTAGAGCCACGATGCCGAAGAGGAGCACGCTAGGAGGTTTGATTACTGTAAGTAGAATTGGTGTGTTGAGAGAAGCATTGCTTGACTGACGTATCAACTCTGATATATGAAGTATTGCTGAACAAAGGGCGCTTGGTGTTACTTGTCGCCTGGGTGGGCTGGAAAAAAGAGGTGATCAACACTTATTCGTGCCTGAGAGATGAACTTGTACACGAAATAGAGGAGGTTGTGATCTCCATTGATCCGTGCCTTTATTGGAAAATTGGAACTTGGAAAAAGAGTCTTTGAAGGTATTGTAGATCAAAACCATAGTTTAACTATGGTTAATCACTAATTGGCAAAGTTCACAAACGTGATCAAGGGCATCTAACTGTCATTGTGAACTCTTATAAGAATGAGCAGATAGTACATCATCAGCAAAAAGCAGTACAACAATAGCATAAGGTACAACAATTATCAACATGGAAAGGGAGGTATGCCCTTTACAAAGTGGTGCCTAAGAAGTAAGGTGTAGATTGAGAGAAGCATTTGTAAACAAAACCCCAAAGCAGGTAGAAGCCGTTGTGATCTCCATTGCCTTGTGCCTATGTTGGAAAATTGGAACCTGGAAAAAGATTCTTTGAAGGTATTGAAGGTCACGACCTTAGTTTTACTAAGGTTAACCACTGATTGTCGAAGCTCACAAAAGTGAGCAAGGGCATCAAACTATCACTGCAAACACTCCGAAGAATGAGTGAAGAGGACATCATCTGGAAAAAGCATTACAACAAAAAAACATGTTGTAGGTACAACCATCATCAACAAAATCTTTGGGTCCCCTAGCTTGTCTCTGTAGATCGCACAAGGAGCTTGGGAGAGAAGGTGCCCGTGTTTGAGACTGAAATATCCCTTGTGGGATACCACTTAAAAATGCACAAAATATTGAAAATTTGCAGCCAAATAAAATACTGATTTTTGCAGATCTGTACAGTTAGGGCAGCGAACTAAATAAAATGAATATCTCCCAAAATATCTACCCAAATCACTTGAAAATTTAAAGAGTTTGCTAATTTTATGAAGAACATAAGAAAACTGTTTTTGGAATTTTTCAGATAATAAAATGCTGCCAGAAAATTACAGTGTGCCCTAGACAGCTAGAAAACTTCTAAAATTCTTAACTCTCTGAATACAAGTTCAAAAATTATGAAACTTTGGAAATAACATTTATAAATATAGGAGATGATATTCCAACCTTCAGATCTGAATTTGTACCATTGGAAACCCCTCAAATAAAGGCTGCAATATTCCAAACAAGTCGTCTAGCTTGGAAAAGGGTTGGAAATTGATGAAAAGGCCTTCAAAGTGATGCTAAACCCTGCTTAAATGGCTGTCGTAAATCTGATCTGAAAACCCTCTGATTATCTTCACCAAATGTCTCCAAACCCCTCAAAACCCTTCATCTGAAACCTCTGAAAATATCTCTGTAAATAAACCCTGAAAACAACTCCGAAATGACAAGCTAGGGTAGATCTCTCACTACCGAAGAATGCCCTGCTAGCTAGGGGTGGATATCCCACCACCGAAGCTAGGGTTCCTGTGGGATTTCACTCCACAAGCTATAGATTTGCAAACAACAGTTGCACATTAAGGAAAATAATTAGGTATGCAAGAATGATCTTTCTTTTTTCCTCCCAACTCCTTATATAACTTCTTCCAATGCAAAAGATCCCCAATAAACCCTAGTTGCATTTTTCCCTTGGAAGGGCCAATAAAATAAAAGTAACTTAAGTTACTTTTCCCCTTTTAAGTTGCCATGGTCCAAAAGTGACCCCCCCAACGCAAAATTAGAACATTAGTACCATGTGACCCCTTCCTAACGACAAAACATAATATCTAGTCCCTCCAAAACACCTTTTTGCTTATGTCAATGAAGAATTATAACAAAATGGACTAGATATTCATACCCAATAGCTCCCAGCGTCCAAAGCCCCTTGGGTATGACCAAGGCTTGGACTTAAATTGGCCCTTAGGCCTTTGGTGTAGGAAAGGGGACATTACAGAGACCAACAATACTCATTACAAATTCATAGAGTTCATGGGAAGACCAAATCTGACCAACAGGAGTATGACACAGTAGAAGTGAGCAGTTTTATCGTCAATCCTTAAGAACAGGACATAAAATTCTCTGTTTTTGGTTCCTTTTGTGTTTGAATGGAAGCACTTGTTTTTATTATGTCAAAGTACTGGCATTAGTAGCATTTGACTTGTGATTTCCTATCATTCTATTACTGTTCTGTCTTGTTAACAACTTTGGAATCAAGTCTTTTTTGCATGCAACTTTGTTGTTTGAACTAATTTTGTCTAAGTTTGTTAAAATATTCTTCTAGAAGTAATACAAGGAAAGGAAAATAAGCGCACAATAGCATAACAAAAATAGAAGTGAACAGTTTGATAGTCAATCCTTAAGCACAGACACATTAAACTCCTTGTGTACGTACATTGCCAGCCTTGGTTCCTTTTGTTTGTGAATGGAAGTATATTTTTTATTAGATCGAAGTACCAGCATTAGTAATGTTTGACTTTTGGTTATTCTCTTTCTGTTGTCTTTTTAACAACTTTAAAAAGAAGTATTTTTTTTGTTCAACTTTGCTGTTTTCAACAGCATTCTTCAAGTTTTCTTTTAGAAGTAATACAAGGGAAGGAAATAAGCACACATATTATGGGTAATTATAAACAAGAACAGAATGATTAGTTCACATTCCAACCATTTCTTGTACAATTAATCTTTTGTGTTTTCTTTTCATAGTTTGTACGATATTGCTGAATGACAAAATAGAATAATGTGTAAAGTTATAGGTTGTGATTCATTCTTGTCAAGTCACAAAATAGAATAATCTCTAAAGTCAACTTGTGATTCAATCTTTTTAAAATAAAACATTTCATCTAAATATCACTGTGAAGAAGTCTAATTAAGCATTTACCATTTTATATTCTCTTGAAAGTGTTTAGAAATTCCTGCTAATTAGAGATTTCAAGTTGATAGTTTTACTGCAATAATTTTTTCTTGATATTTGTTACAATTTTAGTGTAGTTCTCTCATAGTTTAAATCTCCTTCTTATTATGTAATACAAAATTTTTGATCCTCTATTAACTGCAGGTTTTCGAAAAACCGATGATGCATTACTTAAGGAAAGTGTTGCAGGTATATGCATATTTGATGTTTGATATATAGTGGTGTGCAATACATAAGATTATACAATAAAATATGATAGCCTGTTTAACAGTGTCTCGACAGAGTTAGTGCTTCCAATTCACTCCTTGATTCATAAAATTTTTAGAAATAAGGGTCCAAAGCATGCTACAAAGAATGTTGGTCTTAAGACAGCAGGAAGAGTCAAGTAACATAAAACTCTACGCTATTGTAAAACACAGTAAAATAATTGAATGAATAGAAAGTGTCTACAGGAGGGTATGTGAATGGTTTCCAAAGCAATCAAAGGGTATACTGTATAAGGGTAGGATCTACCACAATCAGTGACAGAAATTAAATGGGAAAAATATGATGATGTTCTATGATTAGCCTACTGTGGAAGTTCTGTAACTCTTTGAGTTAGATATCTCAAATTGAAATCTGTATTAAGTTTTCAATTATCAACTCATTTGCACTGCTTTTTAGTGCTTTTGTGTAATGTCCCGAAACTGGTATTTTTGAATTTTTTCAAATGTTAGCATGCAATGCATAAACCTTAACAATTTCTGATCACCCAGAGCTCGATGTGGGCGAGGTGAGACCATATGGTGATTGGAACACTAACTGGCTGCAAGTCGAATAGCTCTAACGTGAATGTAATTGCTGAAAATAAATTAGATAAACACTTGTCATGGCGGCAAAGCCATCTAGACTTACAAATTAAAGTTATATGGCAGAGAACTGCACATATGTTTACTAATTGATTGATTAAGCAATGAAATACTCTTCTATTTTCAGATCCAAGAAATATGTCAAATAGTTGGTCAACAATCTGAAGATAGACATTTCGTCAAACAGTTGGCAAGCAATCTGCATAAAATATAAAATACTTGGAATAACAGCTGATATGTTTGAGAGTTCGACGAAGAATGAACCAATGCTGCAATCTATACCAAACCACTGTATAAAATAATCAAAGCTGCTGTAGGAATCATCCACTTAACTGATTGTAGGCATATAGGAAATTATATGGTAACCCAAAGATGGTACTATTGTAACATAGTAGCCCAAAACCCAAACTACCTTGAACATATTTCTGAGTGCCGAATATTGAATACAAACTGAAGTTTAAACTCATATAAACCATCCAACAATATTAGTATGCAAGAAACCTCTGTTTATTAGCTAATAAGTAATATGAAAATGATGGAATGTTACCAGAAATTCATCATTCAGAATATAACCAGCGGGAGTTATACGTTCAGCAATAAATAGATGTCAATACTTGCAGATAGGTGAACTGTAGACCTGAATATTGTAGCAGCAGTTTATAATAAACAAATCTCACAAATATTATAAGTGTGGCACCCAAAAATTATGATAAAAGGCAGATTCAAAATGAATCCCAGCCGTTCAAAAATGACATTGAATCCCAGCCTTTCAAAAATGACATCATAAATTACTTTCCTTTCCACAAAGCGGGTTTGGCAGCCAGAGGCAAGTCCTTAAAATATTACTATGCTCCCCCAAACTGTACGATGTCTCATTGGCATTCAAAAATAAATAGTAACACTTGCTACACAGCCCACTGAAATCTGGAAATACTTTATGCATCGGCATAAATCCAGAAATCTTCAATATAAACTGCAAACTGAAATTCTTCAATCCAATCAGCACAAATGCAATCCTTATGGAATCGCCTCTATTAGATAATGGGGTTTTCGTAGTATCGTACCCAAATCCAATTCCGGAAATCAAGAGGGTTTTTTTCCTCTCGCCAAAAAAATGAACACAGATGCTCAATCTTCAAGAAAGGGATATTTTGACAACAAACGATGGATATTTTCCTCAAGCTCGGCTGTAATGCCCCTTTTCTAGGCTGAAACTGAAAATCAAAGAACTTGCACAAACCCAAAATGGTAAATTGAAGCAACTGAAATTAAATTCCCAAACCCTAGCAAAAGGCTGTAAATATATCTTTTTATGATAGAAATCAGCTACAAACTTGTTGAAAATAATTTAGAAACCCTTCAAAATAAAATTCTTCAAATCTGGAAATGATTGCAGAGAAAAGCACTGGAAAATATATCATATTTTTCCAATTTAATATCAGCTGGAAATTAATGAACAATGAATACTTTTACGAATATGGCTGGAAATGAGGGATTCCAAGCACCAAATTGAAGTTCAAATGAGGATTTTAATTACTAAAAAATAGGATGAACACAATGATGGCTGAATTTGGGAAGGGCTGGAAATGTGTTCAAAACTGAATACAAACTCCTTATGAGATCACCCTTTTGCAAGCTTGAGGGGTTTCGTCCTCAAACCAACCCACTTTTGAGAGGTTTCGTTCTCAATAGGTCTTCAAAGAGGGTTTTCATCCTCAATGGATGAGAGAGAAAACAAAACGTGCTCTAACTCTAAGAGAATTAATTCCAAAAGCAGCATAAACATCTTCCAAGCCAAGCGACCCCTTCAAATAGCTATAGATGGTGCCAAAAACCAAATATAATCTTCTAAATGGAACCAACCTCCGTGGACATCATAGTTCCTTTTTCTTTTATTTTTCAATTGGCTTTTCTCCTTTTCCTAACCGACCTGATTATATGTAGAAAATTACTTAAAAATAATGCAAAGCTCACAAAAACAACTGAAAATCGTGACATTAACATCCCTTGCTCATTCCTTTTTAGCCCACGGGAAGTGGAATGGGCCCAAGGTCTTCAAAGAGAATTAGTGTTGAGAAGGGGACATTACACCAACGCCTTTTGTAACTTTCTGTTTGCTATTTTTAGCCTCCTCAAGAAATCTCTAGAATTTCTTTTCCTTTTAAGTTTAATATTTGATTTTGCCCCCTTGTCCTAGCGACACTTTAGAAAACATCTTAAGTCCCCTTTTTTGAAAGTCACTTTGTGCAATTACTTTGAGAAACATTTTAATTTAATAATAAAATATAAGTTGTCTTTTTTATAATATTAAAGTTACTTTTCGGGCAACTTAAATTAAATTATTAAATTATTTCCTTAGTCCAAAAAACGGGACATAACATTTTGGGATTATACACCATATAAGACCCACGAGAAAGAATTTCCGCTGGGTTCACATTTATGCATTGATCACGGGGACTCTCCAAAAATGTGTAAAACAAATGGGTCTTTCAGGGTTAGTATCCTATCTAAAGAGATAAGACACAAGTTGACATGATGGGCTTGTTTTCTTTTTCATATCTAATGGCTGTCCAATACAATTTGGAATAAGAGCATGCTTATGCAATGTACAATGCTGCCTATATAAACTTGCTATCATGATGAACTCTTCCAATTGTGGAATATGATGGGATGGGTACCTAGACCCATACTGAATTCATTTAGAGTCAATGTTAGATTTAAAAAATGCACTTAATCATTTTTTTTTTATGATGTTAAATGTCAAAATTAACTAATTAAGGGTGGAAGAAAATGATTCTCTATCTTTGCAATGTGGCTCAAATGTCCAGCAAAGGAACCAGGTATATATGTTATATAAGCGTTTATCAATATTTTCAGTCGTTTCAAGATTGGAAGAGGTTTAAACTAGATAACACAACTTGAAAGAATGCACATTCAGTTTGCTGATTCATTTTTATTTTTTAGTGTAGCTGCAATTCATCTTTTCCACTTAACTTTAATTCAGTTAAACTGCTGCATATGAAATTCAAAAGTGCTACCCAAAAAACTTGATTGCAAACTACAATTTAGGCATAACTGTACTGCTATTGATGTTGAAAATTAGTATGGTTACCATTGCCATAATAGTTAACAGAAAATATAGACATGTGGACTTTATGAATACTCTTATTGTGATATGATGCAAGCATGGGAAGTTCCGAAATCTTCTATATTTTCTTTCATAGTTTTAAATTGCTTTGAATTATGTATCTCTTGCAAGAATTTAGTTAAGGTAGATGTATTTATGTCAACTAACGAGTAAAGTAGGCCAATCTGAGTAAAATATATAGCAAAGAACAATGCTTAACAAAGCTTCCATAAAAGTGACGCGTTTGCCAAACAATTGAGAGAAAAGTTAAACATAACAATGTCCAGCTGCCAAGTTCAGATGAAAAATATAAATAGCTACATCTAGAGAGAAGAAATTAATGATTTTCAATTTTTCATCATTGAATGCCAAAATCAGGATGTTGGTACCAAGTTCCTGCCGATGAATCTCTATAATGATAGGGCCAGGGTTATCGTGAGTGGCATCCAAGGAATCTCACTAAAAGGGGTGGAAAAGGAGGCAGTCCCAGCATCAAAGGAATCTCACTAAAAGGGGTGGAAAAGGAGACAGTCCCAGTATCAAAATAAGAAAAATGCTTAATCCATGTGAAGAAACTGGTTCTTTGTCCATAAGTTACTTCCCTGTAAGGAGACTGCAGACAAATGGAACCAGTTCTCCTCAGTATTCTTATCCTTATCTGTGAGCAGGATACTGAGCAATTTTAAAAGACTGACAGTGTCGGATTGGTTACCGCTGTGCTGGGAAAAGCATCACTAATTGCAGGTTGCTTAGCACCTTCTTTTTCCCAGGATGGATTGGAAGAATAAAGTAATCTTCATATAGTATTGGGAGAAATCTAGAGTTATTTTCATCCGAAAGAACCATCTCCCTAGAAGAAATAAAGTGGGACATTGTCCTCCTCATTCCATAAAAGTCAATAACACAATCTTATAATGGACTGGACACCTATAATGCTTTCTCTGTTCTTGTAACTTTGTAAGTAACAATCTTGTAGATTTTTTTAGTGTACCCCGGGAATGCGTCCCCAATGTTTTAGAGGACATTTTGGGAACACGGGGACGGGTAGGAAACGTCCCCAATTTTTTTTTTAGGAAACGTTTCGAGGAAGGCAAATTTCTGGCAGGTGACGGCTAGCCATCCCTGGTATGGCCAGGGGACGTTTATAAGTCCCCTAACTGTACTGGGGGCTGCTAGAAGTCCCCTATGTCCCAACACACAAAAATAACATTTAAAAAAAAACTCGATTTTTTTGCAAGTTTATTGAGTTCTAACTCCCCTAAAGTTGCACAATCTACCATTAATGTGATGAATGGATTCCAATTGAGTGGAAAGAAATTGAAGGTCCATCTTAAGTGAGATAACAAATAGAGCAAGCCTTATTGAATAGACATGCCTGTCATGCAAAGGGGAGGTTGAATGGATGGTGTTGCTTTTTACAAATTGAGGCTGTTCTACTAAACATGTAGCGGTTATATGCCCCAGTTTTTGGGCTTTAAAAAATGGCATGATGTATGATATTGAAGGGAGCAAATGAAGATTGTGGATGCTAATATATGTAGCGCCGATGCTGTCATATGAAAAAGGTGGGAAGCAATAACTGAGAGATCCTTTTGGTGAAGATTGAAGGCTTGAAAATTCATGTCATTTATCATTTATGTGCATACTGCTCAATAGAGCATGTGATCTAGGTGCCCTTGTTACTATTGTTTTTTGTGGAATAAACATATATATCATATATATTTTAAAATGATTTTTAGTTTTGTTACTAATAGATTAATGCTCTGTTCCAAAAATCGCGATTTATTGGCGATAAATCGTTTGGAAGCATGAAAATGATTTATCTTTTGAAAAATTGCGATTTTTGTTGTGTTGATAAATTGACGATTGTTGGCGATAAAATACCCTCCAAAATTGTGGAAAATTGTAGCTAAACTTGTGGAAAATCCCGGGTGAAATCGTGGCTTAGGTTTAAATGCAAAAAAAGACCAAATCGATTTGTTTTTTATCCTGTTTTCTTTTGCTCGCCTCGTTTTTGCTCTTGCGACTTGCATTTACTCCATTCGTGGGCATTCGACGTGGGTAGGAGGGCACGCAAGTGCAAAGTTCATTTCGTGGCCAGTTTTCCAACTCGTGGCCATTTCGTGCCCAGTTCGTGGCCCTAACAGGTAAAGAATACTGTATTTTTTTTTCTTTTTTTCCAATACACGACTTTTCAATACTGTAAGTGTAAATATTATAATTTATATTACAATACAGTGAATACACGACTTAACAAATAAATATTTAACATTGAAAATACTTATTGCATGTAACCTGTTAATATTAATATTTAATACTAATAGTATTTATTTAAAATTTTAATATATTTGTTCGTTTTGATTCTTTTATATATATTTAATATATTACAGTCTTTGTTAATAGTTAACTGTTATATAACTTATACAGTATATTGTACAATGTATATATTTATATAAAATAACAGTCATATTGTATTTTATATGTTATTTAATTGTATAAAATCTATATCATGACTGTGAGCAATAACATCATAGTTACCAGGTTCGGAAATCCGATTAAATTCGGAAGGGCAAAAAAATCCGAAAATTCGGAGTTCTTGAAAAAATCCGAAAAAATACGGAAAAATCCGGTTCGGAATATATATACTTATATTATTATAAATTTATATTATTGTATACTTATATCATTATATATAGACAAATCATACAAAAAAGCATCCATATACCATAATCATCATCATCATAATGATTCTTTCAAAAGATTGCAAGAAGTTGCTTGGTCCAAAAAGGTCCAAAATTGGATTTTATGAAAATAAGAAAATTATTGCCATCAATGCATAGAGGTCGAGAAAATATATACTTTTAGAGAAGACGACACCTAAAACGAAGCCACAGAATGAAAGTTATGGCACATGCAAGTTTTTGCTGCTACATCTTCCCGGACCCTTTCCAAAAATGGCAAAAAAATTTCCGTCCTTGCGACTTTTTCACCAAGAAAAAAAAAATTGCCAAAAAAAGAAAAAAAAAAAATTCCTGCAAAAACAGGGCCGAACCGAACCGGATTTATTCGGTTGCTTCAAAAAATACGGTTCGAACCGGATTTCATACAAATCCAGCCGAACCTGGTAACTATGAATAACATACATTATAAATTTAATTTTATACGTTTTGTATATTCTGTACAATTTGCATTATTATAAATTTATACTTATAGTTAACGCTTAACTGTACAATATACACTATAAAATTATAATAGTATATTGTATAACGATTTTAAAAATACTATCTATGAAGTTATCATAATATATTAACGTCTTCAATTTAGTTTTTTCGTAATTTTTTCTTCATGCAATAGCAATATTATTCTTAATTTTGTCTTACAATTTAATTTCTCTAAGACTTGTAAATCTAAGACAATTGTTTTTTGTTTTGTTTTGTAGAATGACATCGGGATCCGGTTCAGCTTCCACTACTCATAGTAAGCCTAAATCAAATGACCCCTCTTGGAAGCATTGTGAATCAACAGAGGGCAATTGTGTTGTATGCAATTATTGTGGCATGAAGATGAGTGGAGGTGTTTATCGCCTAAAGTTCCACATTTCACAGATACCAGGGAATGAAGTGACAATGTGCAATTAAGCACCGCTTGAGGCTCAACGAGAGTTGTCTACTTACTTTGCAGCTTATGCAGAGAAAAAAGAAGAAAAGAAGAGGAACGCTGATGCACTTGTAACCCTAGCAAATAGGAGGGCAACGAGGAAGATTTTGACATTGGGGCATCTTCTAATGCCCCAACTCCACAAGGTCAAACACTGAGACGGGGTTCATTCACTGATAGTAGTTCAATGATGTTTTTTATTCCTCGAAGTACTCTGGTTCACAACCTTCACTCGAAGGTACTGCTTGGAATAAAGAAATGCACAATGAAGCAAGAATAGTTACGAAATTTTTTTGGTACTACAACAACATTCATTTCAATGTGGCAAAAAGTCCATATTGGGAGAATTTGGTCACTGCATTGACTGTTGCTGGGAAGGGGTTCAAGGCTCCTACTCTCCATGATTTGAGTGGCCTGTTGTTGGAGGATTCCGTCACACATACCAAAACTATTGTAGAAGAGCAAAAAAAGGTGTGGATAAAAAAATGATGCACCATTTTGTCTCATGGGTGGACAGATGGGAAAAACCTCACATTGATTAACTTTCTAGTGGCATCAAGTGGGCAGTTGGTCTTCCTGAAATCAATTGATGCCTCCCACCAAGTGAAAACTGCAATCATTTTGTGTGATATGTTAGATGAGGTGGTGAAAGACGTGGGCGTGGAGAATGTCGTCCAAGTTGTGACAGACAATGCAGCGACATATGTAGCAGTATGGAGACTTCTTGAGGAGAGGCACCCTACACTTTTTTGGACCCCTTGTGCAGCCCATTGTTTGGATATCTTATTGGAGGACATAGGAAAACTCTCACGAGTGAAAAATGTGGTTGAGGACGCAAGAAATATTACAAAATTCATCTACAATCACACTTGGGTGCTAAACTTGATGAGAGAGCACACCAATGGAAAGGAGTTTGTGCGATCAGGGGTCACACGATTTGCCACAAACTTCATAACATTGTAGAGCATTGCAACCTCATTAACATCCCTTAAACAGATGTTTGTGAGCACGTAATGGTTGGAGTCTCCCTATACTAGGAAGACCAAAGGGGAAAGGGTCGTGAAGATCATTTTTGATGATATGTTTGCAAAGCAAATGGAAGAAATCATGAAGGCAATCTAAACTTGAATATTTGTTTATTTATCATTTGTTATATAATTTTTTATTAATTTTGATTTTAAATATATATGTTATTTTGTTTTAGGTGTCAGAGGCTTTGGTTCAAGTTCTACGGATGGTGGATGGGGAGAAAAAACCAATGGGTTATTTGTATGAGGCTGTGGATGTGGCCAAGGAGGCCATAGCTAAATATTATGGGCACAATTAGTGAAAATATGAACCCATTTCGCACATAATTGATCGGAGATGGAACAAGGCACTTCATCGACATATACATGCAACGATGTACCACCTAAACCCGAAGTTTTTATATTCCCCATCATTTAAGGCTAATGAGGAGGTTATGGATGGCTTTAATACATGCATAGAGAGGTTGGTATCTGACGAAGATTTTAGAGCTGCAATTCTTGACAAGTTGCAAATTTATAAGACTGCAGAGGGTAGGCTCTTTTCTTTGGCTCTATGTGTGAAAAGAAGAAACACTTCTCAACCAAGTAAAAACAAATTGAGTCATTTGTATTTAGTCTCATTACACATAGAACTAGAAACTAGAAGTCTAGAATTCTTTTATTTATTCAAGCTTAGTTAACTTACAAAATTATAAATGTTTTATTTGCAGATTTGTGGTGGGAAAATTATGGTGCAAAAACACCAAATCTTCAAAAGCTAGCCATCCACATTTTGTGTCAGCCATGCAGTGCTTTTGGATGTGAACGTAATTGGAGCATGTTCGAAGTTGTTCACACAAAGAAGCGCAACATGTTGACAACACAATGCCTCAATGATCTTGTCTTCGTGTGATACAATCTTTGTTTTCGTGTGAGACAAGTGGGGGGGGCACAAAGTTATGATGCAATCGACTTGGCTGACATTGATCCATATGATGACTGGATTGCTGAGCCTGATGATGCGCAGCCTATGTTTACTACAAAGGAGATAACAACTTTGGAGAAGGAGACTGAAGAAGCAATACCATCAGGGACATTAGAAGTTGGTGATGATCTAGATGATATGTTTATAGATGACAATGTTGGGGTTGCAGAGGAGGAATATTTACCTTCCACTTCCACGAGGCAGCGGCAAGTGCAACAGACTTATTTTAGGCGTGCTTAATGAAATAGAATATTATTGATATTTGATGGTGATATTTCAAAAGTCACATGTGACATGACTCTATGAGCATTTTTGTTTGCAAACTTTGTACTCTCTTTTTTGGTCAAAACTTAATCGAAAATATGCATATGGGCCTATGACATTCTATAGAGTCACTTTTCGCATCATTTAACATTGTGTTTACATTTAATTCAAGTATATTTTATGAATTTAAATGTTTTTAAACATAGTGATAAAGTTGCTGATTAATGCTGATAAATTGCCAATTCCCGATTCAAAATTTGGCCTGCCGATTAATCACCGATAACAATTTTTTGAACTATGGATTAATGTAAGATTATTACTGTTATGCATTGCTCCTATATTACAATGTTTTATATAGCAATGAATTTGAATGTCTTATGGATATGCAATCATTCAGGGCAAATTTTGTAGACCACTGTATTTTGTACATGTAATTATGTAAATTACTTGTCTTGAACTCTCTCCTTCATAAATGATTGTGTAATTATTATGTATATCCGCATTGAATATTATGTTAAATCTCGATTCAACACTAATGTTATGTAATAAGGTTCTATGGCATATATGATGAATGCCTTATCAATATGATAACATATGAATATTTGAAAGTTCTTATATTATGGCCTCCAAAAATATGTGTTTCGGAAATGCGTCCCTCCATCCCCATCCCGAAAACTTGATGGAACATAGGATTTTCTCTGACCATGGTATGTAATGATCTTTGCAACTCTTAGCTCATGAGAACACATTGAGACCCAGGCTAAAGGATCAAAATTCTATAGGACTAATGACTTGGGGGTGGCTTGACTACATAACAAGAATTTAAAAAAGCTAGAGAAATCGGGAACTAAAACAATCCAGGTTAATGCTAAGGGATTGAGTTGTTGTGGTCCAACAAACTTGAACAAAATTCTTTCAAATGACATCCCTAATGGAAGCCTTAATTTTTCACTTGGGTACTAGGAGATGGGGACCATCAAGTGAGGTTATGTTTGAAGGAATGCATGCAATGATGATAGCTGTTGTCTGTAAGAGCGAACAAAGTTTGAATACCAACAATGCCCTTGGTTAGGCTGGCATAGGGACACTCATCATTGAACAGATCAAAGAGCTAAAATTGATATTTGTTTCATTTGGATACCTTGGAGATAAGTACGGTGCAATTGAAATAGATTCAATCTATATTTTAGGCTTCAAATTCTCTTTGCACAACATGCTAAGGAATTTAATTTTGCACCAAATCATATGGTAATTTGAGTTCATTCAATACGAATCCCACTCTATGGGGGGTTTTTGTTCACCTCTCATTGCTATTTGTATTGGTTTCTTTGCCACTTGTGTTAGTGGTATGTTGCTCTATTTTGTCCTTTGTATTTTATTTCTTTGGTTCACCTCTAGGATTCTCTCTTCCCAAAACTTTCTATTACTTGTTAAAATATAGAGCATTATATAGCCTATAATACGGTTATGTAGTTATTCGGTTGGTAACTGTTCAACCAATTTGTAACCATCTCTCTCTATATAATAAACACTGTCACACTTGTTTGTGTGCATTCAACCTTCTTTGAATTCTTTCTTCTCTTTGCATATGCTATCATTGGTATCATAGCGAAGGATCACAGTTTGAGGAAGCCTCCAATGGAAAATTGTGGAAGCCCTAACAGGGGATGAGAATCATGGGCAAAGTCGACATGGAACAGTCATGATAAGGGAAAATGCCGACGTGATTCACAAGGGCACAATACGACGAAGGGAAGAGAAGACTTTGCTGTTGTGGGTGAAATCGATACAGTCGTGTGAAGAAAGGAGAAACGTGAATCCAATAGCAAATCCATAGTCGACGGTGGCAAATTCGTGGGGAGAAAGAAAAATGACAACATAGTTGTGGAGAAAGAAAAATAAGGGCATAGAGTCGTGGTTCAAGGAAGTCGCGAATACAGTGTTTGCTGTTGTTGCTACCTGTTACAATTTCCTTTGACATGAGTCATCATGGGTTCCTATTCACAAGGGTAGAAAGAAAAAATATGAACAGTTCGAGGGCATGAAAAATGTGAGTTAAATATTCTCGAAGGGTTTGAAGCATAGTTACCTAAGACTCCGAGACGGGGTTTCCGGCACGGCAAAAAATTTCTAAATTTTGGGGACGGCGGGGGGACGGCTAATTAAAAAATATATAAATATTTAAAATATAAAGATATAGTGACTAAATTATATAAATAAGCTAAAATAAAACTATTTGAGATTTAAATAAGGTGAAACTTGAACTCATAAACATCAAATACATTCCTTAATACTATAATATCAATATGTTAATGTCATAAATTGAAAATCATAAATGCATATTTGAATTTTGAATTTGACACTGAGCTGAAATTTCAAATATATTATAAAATATAAAAGTAAGACCATTTTAAATTACGATTGATCAAGTGACAATAGCTGATATTCATATCATTAATCTGATAGTCAAATACACCAACAATTGTCTATGTCAATATTACAAAAAACTCCATGAACTCCTCGCTGGTGTGAATATGAAATGAGCCCATAATGTAAATTTATAACATAAAATTGCACTTTTAGGGTTAGGGTTAGGTTAGTAATGTTGTTTTTATGTCATAAGTGATTTACAATTAAAAAAAGTTTAGAGTGTAAAAACAATGTTTTTTTATTTAAAAAGGCAACAGACCACGTGGGGGACATCTAGACGTCCCCGGGAAGTTCTCAAGGATGTCCTCCACGTCCCCCAAACGTTACCCATGTTCCCAAGATGTTTCCCTTCCTCTGCAAACGTCCCCAGGACGTTTCCCACCAAGTAAACACTGTGGGAAATGTGGGGGAAGTGTTTCCCCCACGTCCCCACATCCCCAGGATGTCTGGGATGTCTCGACCGTGTCAAAAATGGAGGGGATGCGTCCCCGTGTAACTATGGTTCGAAGGCATATTAATATTATTTGGGCAAAATAATATTATTTTTTTAGCAACAAAGGCATTCACCTTGTGCTTTACATGTGAGTAACAAATTTCATACTATTTGTTGGAGTTAGTAATATATTATTTTATTATTTCCGTTACGTTGGAATAATAAAATGGCAAGCATTTCAAACTTAACTTTGCGGAGACACGAAAATTAACGGGCACTAATTTCAATGTTTGGAGTCATAAGATTTTAACGGTCGCGGAGTTTCGTGATTGTGATAAAATAATCAAGGGTGATGAAATTCGACCAGCGACGAACTTCGAGGATTATGACAAACGTCATAAGGAAGCATTATTGCCTCTCAAGTTGTCGGTGTCAGATGATATGATTCTAGAAGTGCGGAATGCCACTGTGGCTAGCACATCGTGGGCCAGTCTGAAGGGTAAATATCAGACATCAGAGAAGAGTCGGGTTTTATACCTGAAAAATATGCTCTTTTCTGTAAAGTTACAAGGTGGATCGTTGTTTGAGCACCTACTTCGGATGAAAGATCTCTGAGACCAATTATCTTCCATCAATAAAAAAGTGGACGACAATGATATGGTGACTCTGGTTTTGAACGGCTTACCTTCTTCCTATGAGTCATTTGTGGAGGCACTCCATTTAATGGTTGAAAGTCAAACACTCACGTTTGACAAGGTGAGTTCCTACCTGTTACAAAAGGAGCGGAGACAACTTCAGGTAGAATCTAATTGTGACCATTCAGAGAATGCTCTTGTCACTCAGTCAAAGGGAACGTGGAAACGTCAATCTGGTGAGTCTTCCACTCGGTATCAGGTCACATGCTATTACTGTCACAAGGTTGGGCACCTAAAGAAGGATTGTTGGAAGCGGAAGTATGATCTTTCGCAGCAGAACAAAAAGCCATGTAATGAGGAACATGTGGCAGCAGTTGCAGAAGAACGGGATTCGGATGACGGGTATGCTCTTTATTGTCTTACAACATCATGCTCGAATGACAGTAGTACCAGTTGTTGGATCGTTGACTCTGGTGCGTCAGCACATTTTTCATGTCGTAGGGACTGGTATGTTTCACTTACTACAAATATTTGTTTTGAATCAGTAGTACTAATTGATGGAGAATCACTTGCAATAGAAGGGATAGGAGATATATGCATTGTATTGAATAATGCTCATAAATTGTTGGTACAGAATGTTGGATATGTACCTTCTTTACAAAAGAATCTTCTATCTATATGTCAATTGACAGAAAATCCCAATATTTCTGTGGATTTCTGTGGAAAGAAGTGTGTAATCTCTGATGTGAAACAGAGACGAATAATTGGTATTGGGGAAGGTGGTAAGTATCGACTTGTTGATCCGGTTGCGATCAACATGAATGCACGTGTGGAGGACAGCTCCCTACAAAATTCAAGATGTGCAGGAAGCTACAATACCTTGGGAGGAAGTCATTCCTCACAAATCTGTTGACTTGGATATAGTCAACCTACATGCACCTATTGTGGAGGGAATATCCACTATACCAGGTGTAATAGGAGGCGAACATGCCTTGGGAGGATGGATTTCCTCATTCTGAAGAACAATTTGTTGTGGATGGAGACTCCACTATTCCAAATGCACTAACGATGCATGGTGAGATGGCATGCCCAACCACTCACTCATAGGTCCTTGCTCAAAGGACAGTAGAGCATGACCAGTTTGCTCATTGTGTTGTGAAACAATCTTTCCCAACAGAGGGGGATAGATGAGCAAATAGATGAGGAGTTGATTCTCACTCACTACCACTACTAAGACAGACCATTGTTTGAGACGGAGATGGTTATTTCTCCTACTATTGCGGAGTTGGTTCTAACTCCTACTACATGGATGGTCACATTTCTCTTCTTGAAAAATATTTGGATGAGCACTACATGGTGGTGCAAGGAAGTGATCGAGGTGAGTTTGATTGCAGAATGATTAAGTCTTTGTACAGACTCCAGCAGGCTACACAAGCCTGGAACAGAGTTTTCAATCCACTTCTCCGAGGTTCTGATTTCAGCACTCTGGAGATGGGGCTAACACTCTCAATCATTAGTGATTCATCACTGGTCAATGAATCATGTAATAGAGAACCTTTGAACCACTTGTCATATCTTTTGTTCATGGGGCCAAATTTTTGGTTTTGTGGTTTTTCTTCATTCGACAACCGCAACACAGTCATGGATTGATGATTTTGAAGTCCAACCTATGGCACAGTCTGTAGATGTAATGACTAAACATATGGGTTTTAGGAAATTTGTAAAATTTCGGGACAAACTTTGTCTTGTTTCCGGTTTAGTCACCGAAAAGGGGGTGTTAAAATATAACACTTTATATAGCATGTAAAAACAATTATGTAGTTGTTCGGTTTGTAACTATTCAACCACCTCTTCACATATAAATAAACCTCTGCCTATGTCATTCCAATAGTGCAGTTTGCTCTCTCTATTTCTTACTTCTCTTTGCACATGCTAACATGTTTTCCTGCTATGCCTTCACAATTCTGCTTGAGCCTAGGTCTACAGCAGTTGTCTTCGATCAAGCCTTATGTAAAAAAAAAAATTTGCAACGTATTCAAATAATTTAATTTGTATGTTTACGTTTAGTATTTTAGGTTAGATACTTTGATTTTTTATTTTATTTTTGGCTTATAAACTGACATATATTAAATAGGTAGCGGTAGAAATTAATTAGTAAGTTTATTTAATATTTTTGTTAATAGTTTATAAATTTTTATATGTATTTCCAGCTCATAATTTTATTAATAGTTTATAAGCTTTTATAAACATTTAATAGTTTATAAAGTTTTATATAAATTTTTTTAATAATTTTTTTATATTTTATAAACTTTTATGATTATGTATATTTCAATCTTATTAAATTACTAGAAGTTTTATAATTTTTTATAGTTTATAAATTTTTATATGTATTTAATATTCATTATTTATTTTGAAAATAAAATAATAAAAAATTTAGATCGAATTTATTGACGATTTCTTTTTTTCCACGAATTTTATCGGCTGATGAATTTGTTTCGAATTATTATCCTCACTTGAATCACGAACACGAACCTAGTGACTTAGTTTATGAACTGCATTTTTCCATTATTGTTCTCAAAACCTTGTATTTTCTCGTAGAAACTCTTGTCCACATTTTCCTTAACACGCCTATCACAACTCACTAGATGCTTCATATGAAGTTTCAATACACCACATGTTCTCATTGGCTTTCAACTTGGACTTTTTACATTGGGACAATGAGTTTTAACACCCTAGCAATCAGTGGTGACACAGACACTCCAAGATAACTAAGAGTAAATCTGGGTCTAATTTTTTATTTCTTTGACTCTAATCAACTTTACCAAGACTAAAATTCCATCCTTAGAGTCCTATTCCATCTCCTCCAAATCAGCTTCAAGCACCTTGCTCTAAGATACTTTGATCTAAACCCTTGCTAAGTGTTAAATAACAGTCCTAGGATCAATATATTTCGTGAGTCCATACTAGATGACCTAGGACCTTTCAACCAACAAGAACTTCAGTGTAATCTTCATATGAACGGGGCATTTACACGTAATAATAGGTTAGCAAGCCTACCAAAAAGAGTCTCCAAGTGACTATCCCAGTTTCTGTGATTAGTTCTGAATTTGCTCTGATCCCACTGTTAGATTTTATTTGCAAGAGTATTCGAGCAACAGGATTGGATCTCATACAAGTAATTTGTGAGGCAGTAATCGCACAGTGAGTGCTCATCAATGCACTATATAATACTTGCGAGTCTCGGGCATTGATTTGAGATCGGCTCACGAGAAGTCACACGATAACTCAGCTGCAAAAAAATGCAGATAAATTGCAAGCATTCAGAGATCCTACTTTGCAAGTTCAATCTCCCTACAACAGAGGTTTCATAAATATCAGCTTTCCAAGTGTAAGTAACCCTAAAATCAAACCCAACCATCCACCCCCCATGAGTGGTAAGACAACTTGCTTGTTATAAAGTTCATTACATGACAACTTCATAAGCACTATTAATACGTCACACGATTTACTCAGCTGCAAAAATTATAACATGACTCACAATCACAAGCATTCAGAGAGTACTTGCAAATTTTTAAACAGAGGTTTCACTAAACATCATGTTTTCCTAACATGTTAGATATGTACTTTCTTTACAAACCCAATCTTCTATCCAACCATCACACTAACACTTGTATAAAGTCCCAATATTACATGAAGCTTGATGTGCTAAGATGTCATTAACAATATAGATCTTAATGATATGTAAACTTAGATCTATGATTTCCCTTGGTTATCTGGGCAAGCACTGGTCAGTCCCTCAAGCCTGTTGAGCCTTTCTATGCTCTCTCAAGAGTGTCTCTTACCTTTTGAGGATAGCTCCACCATACATTAAATTTTCAGGAGCCTTGCAATGTACCTTTATGGGTAGGAAGCCATTCCTCACAGATCTGTTGCACTTGGAGACAATTATGACCTACTTGCTACCTATTATGGAGGGAGTACCCACTATGACCAAATCTACGGAAGACTGAACATACCTTTTCGGACAGGATCCCTTTCCTCAATCTGCAAGAACTATTTGACTGTGGATAGAGACTCAAAATATAAAGGAAAATAAAATGTACGGTAGACATGTATGATGATCAACATTGCCAAGCATAGCTCACTCAATAGATAGTTGAAATGTGAAGGACAATAGAAAATAAAAGAGTTTGCTCATTCTGTATGAGATAGATGTATCCCAACAAAGGGAGATAAATGAGCTAATAATTTAGGATTTGGTTCTCAGTCCTACTGCGGATATGGTTATTTCAACTAGACTGTTGCGGTGTCCACTGGTTCTACACCTACTCTACTGCACAGATGGTCACTATATCAACATGTCTGTCGACCAAAGATTGCATGAGCACTATCACGGTGTTAAAATGGCCATCACTGAGGTGACTATCGATTGGCAAGGATAACCTCATAATCTATGTTTAGACATTCTCAGTAGGATACTTTTACAAGGTACCTTAGATTAAATCATCTATTTTGACTCCAGATGGCTACACAAGCCTGTATCCTTATTGTTTAATCCATCTCTCTAAGGGTTATGGTTCCAACACTCTTGAGATGGGGCATTTTTGTTCTCTTCTTTTGATGTTTTGTCATTGGTCAATCAATCAACTTGGTTCCATAGTACCAGTGAAGCACTTGCCATTAAATTCGCCTTTATCTCACACAAACCCAATTTTTGGCGTTTGTAGACTCTTCTCTAGAATTCGATAGTTGCAATACACATCATGGACTGCTGATTTTCTTAGTCCAAAGAGATGGCACATTTTGTAGATCTAATGCCTAAACATATGGGCTTTAGAACATTTGTAAAATTTCGGGACAAACTTGGTCTTGTTTCTAGTTTAGTCATTAAGAGTGGGGTGTTAAAATATAGAGCATTATATAGCCTATAATGTGGTTATGTAATTGTTGTTTGGTTGGTAACTATTCACCCAATCTGTAACCACCTCTCTCTATATGATAAACGCTGTCACACTTGTTTGTGTGCATCCAGCCTTCTCTGAATTCTTTCTTCTCTTTGCATATGCTAACATTGCCAGTGGTTGTATCCTTCAGTCCCATTGACCTACTTTTGATCATTTTTGGACATTAATATAATTTCTTTCTTTCTTTCTTTCTATAAAGTGAAGACTAGAACCCTTAATCTCTAAGTCATATAGAACAACAGGTTCAATGAGAGAATCAAAGAGCTTTGTCTTCAATGGAATATCCTAAAAATGAAGTCGAGAATACTCTCACGAGAATGGGTGTGAAGAATAACCTTTGTATTCCAGGCATTGAGATGCATGCTTCAAGCTGAAAATGGGTCTTGTAAATTGCATTTTTAAAATACATATATGGATTGGTTAATTCCAATGATTTTCCTATAGCAAGAATGTGAAGCCTTAGAAGGGCATCCTAGGTTTCAAGGCCATAATTTTGGTATTCGTCAATATACACCTCTAGCTATAGAAGGTAATAATAATAGTCAAGGGCATGAAACTCTCATTGTATCAAGCACCCATTCAATGCAGTTTATTCATGGGGAGGATTTACAAGGTTTGCGCCACTGTGTCCATCTTCACAAGCTGCTTATACCAGGTGTTGGGGATCTCTAATCAACATATCACTAGTTTTGTATCTCACCGCATATCTATGTTACTAGAAATGAGAAATGGGGAACGACGACAACGGAAATGTGACAAGAAACAAGGCTGTGAAGGTTGCAAATAAGATATGGATTCTCACATAACAAGATATGTATGAACTATTTACAAATTTAAAAGACTTTTCTTAGATTCATCAATCATGCATATTACTAATGGTATAAATCACAAGAGTTTTATAAGTTTGTGCAAAGGACCTTTATAGGACCTTCATAACATGTATTAATCACGTTGGTATGAGCAAGGCCAGTGTTACTACTTTAATTACGTTTGTCTAACCAAAGCTTCCAATCTAGTCTCTTCTTGCCCGTTCCTCTATTCCCCCCTTTTTTCTTCTTCTCTCTTGATTGTTTCTTGGGACCCTCTTGGTCCTCCGCTGCATGCTTTGCTTTGTTGTACTGTTTTAGTCCCATTGACCTATTTTGTGGTCACTTGTTGGACACTTAATAAATTTATCTTATCTTATCTTATCTCTCTTTAAATATCTTGTTTATACTGAAAGGTTATATCATTTAAAAAAAATCTTGAAAGTCAATTTTATGTAGTTTGTGGTTGTTGAAGCTGCCCAATATCCAACAATTAAAAAACATATGAACACGTGATACGAAAACAGAAGTTATGTCACACAATTTTAAAAAGCATTAAATTTCTGTACTCTTGCACTCTTCCAAATCTAAAGTAGTAAAATTGCAATACGATTTAATTTAGAAGCCTTCAAAAAAAGAAAAGCTGAAATTATCACAATTCTCTTTCAACAGCGCAGTCATCATTTCCTTCCCTCCCATGTGATCTCAGTGGAAGTGTTGTTTGTTTCCATAAACAATCATGCAAAAGGCTGCAACATTACCTAGAGCGTTTCCTTACCAAAAAACGTAACGGGGGGCCTTGAAACACCCATTCGCGTGCACATTAAAATGCGCAACAGAACCTTCCCAGTGCATTTTTGGTAATACTGCTGCATATTAGCTGGCTTCGGCTGCTAGGAGAGATGGTAGGGGAAGCTTCTTGCTCCCTTCGAAGATTGTCCAACCCAGTCCTCACAGTCTTGGGCATTCCCCTATGAGCATTATCAGATTGTGCATCGGCCCTTTCACAGTGATATATGATGATGCTACCAGCCCTTATGCACCGCATGATGCTGCCAGATCCTCTACTTAGAAATTTGATTCTGGTGTTTGATTGCATGCATGTCCAAAATAGTCCTTCAACCTAGGATTCCATCAACTCTTGATAATCTTGATTGATGTATTCCTTTTTAGGTTACTTCGTTGTTTTTTCTTTTGGTCAGTTTTTCTCTTAGGGTTTTCTCTGCCCTAAGTCTTTGCCATTGTAAGTGGGTGTATAATATGATTTCTTTCTTGTTTCTTTTTGGGGTAGAAGCCAACAAGATTACATCATCTACAACAAGGAAAGTCGAACCAAAACTTGGTGCAGGGAATACCTCAGTGTTAAGTGAAATCTAGTTCTTCCACATGAAGGCATTAATTAAGCATCAAATTTCAGAGAGATCTTTGAGTTCTATGTTGCTTTGAATCCACACATTATTAGTGGAACAATTATATGTTGGAGTGAGAGATTGGGTTAAAAAGGAATTTTAGATTTTCATAAAGTAGTTTCGTGCTACAAATTTTTCATTTGTAACACATTTTATGTGAATTTTAGAAATATTTAATTAGGCTTGATGATTTTTTGGAAAAGGGTAAAAGTGGTGGTTTTGAAAGGACCCGCATCCTTGTACAAAAATCTCTAAAAGGCTGGATAAAACAATAAATCACTACAGAAAGAAAACTACTCGAAACAAAAGAAAAAGGCCATAAAGGCACAAGAGAAGAACAAGAAGCGAGAAGAGAAAAAACAGAAAGGCTGCAACACTCACTGCCATAGTTGTAACCGGTTTACACAGTAGGATCCCGTACGTGGGATCATAATTTCATTTTAGGGAGAGAATAAGCTTTCTTTTTTCTTTTAACGACTATCCAATCATCACTCCTATTAGGATCCACATTTTCATCTGTGCGAGTTGGAAGCCGATTCTCAGAGGAAGCCAAAATTCCAACATTGTGCTCCTCAGCCTTGAAACTGATTTTAGAACAATCATTAGCAGCTCTCGGAGGAAGCGTTAGCACCTGATCCACCAAAACAACCCCAACAACCGTTGCTGGAGGGGGGGAAATAGCGGTCGATGATTGTGTCTTCTTATTGTCTAAATCCTTTTCTTCATTGACCTTTGTCGAGTCATCCGTAGAGGAATCATGTTCATCTTCAATAAACAAAAGGTTTTGATGAGAATCCTTCCACCAAGAGACCTTTTCTTTTTTTAATTTTTGCTTACTGTCTGACAATCTGAAGTAAGATGACCTAGGGCAAAACATTTTCTGCATCTGAAGGGCAAGCCTTCATAGTCAAGAGGTTGTGACCAAACTCTATCTAGGACTTTGAGGTCAATAGAAGCAGGTAATAAAGTGAGGTATCCAGATCCACCAATATCTGAGCAAAAATAGTGTGTAGAGCTCTGTTTTGGAATCGATGGATAAAAATTTACCCAAAGCATTGCCAATAGCAGTCAAACTTTCCCCCCCCCCCAAAACTGTAGTGGGAGATGAGGTAAACGAATCCAAAACGAGCTTAACATTGAAGGTGGCGGGTGAGTGGATTGAAGGTCGGAAACCACAGTTTCATCAGCAGGTGATGATTCTGTAGTTCCCAAATCTTGGCGAGGATAGTTATCCCTTATCTTAACCGGAGCAAAACGCCACAATAAAAAAAAACTCCTTGCACAGGGGACAAATGTCAATCCTACCTGAAACAAGAGGACACCAATTCGTAGAAATCCACGAGGTGAAGGAGCGGAAGTCCAAGCCAGAGGCCATTGAAGCGGCAAATCAAATCCTGGGAGGAGAAAATATCTTTAGCCTCTAACACCGAATCCCCAAGGGACACTCAGGGAGTGGATTTAGTAGCAGTAAGGGGTTTAGAAAAGCAAGAAGCCGACGTTGCAACATAAGAACGCTTCCCTGCTAAGGAGAAAACAATCCCCCCTATAACCATCAACACCGCTGGGGAGAAGAGGTGCCATTGGGGCCTGAGGAACGCCACCAGCAGAAGGGGCGCCATTTTCCTGAAGAAGCCACAACAGGGGAAATAGAGGAGGATCCACCACTGTCCAAACCGAAGCCCTCCAAAGAAATCTCCACCAACGGCCCACGCACAAGCCCGACCGCCGCTACTACCAACATCGATATGTGAATCCCCATCGCCACCACAGAGGATAGGAATAGGGTTTCCTGCAAAAGCTTTTTGGGGAAGGAAAATGGGGAAGAGCCATTCAAAAATCCAATGATGCATTAATTAGGCCTGATGATTACTCACTTTATGACATATGTAATTAGAGTTGTTATTTTTTTTCTAAAGAACAAGAAAATATAATAAATAGTATATTCTCATTGTATTGCTTAGGGGATCCTATTGGTAAAGTGGTAAGTGGCTGACATTCCTAATGTTTGTTTAGTTTTCCCAGTTGTAAAGTATTCAGACAATGCTAGTGATGATATTTGTGAGGTTTGTAGCAATGAGACTGACTTTCCTGGTCTAAGCGTATTATTGATATAATACCACAAATATTTAGAAATTTAATCTATAATAAAGACTAGAAAGTAAACATTTGCGTACAAGTATGGTGAAAGCGCTAAATGCTCAATTCTAAATAATCTGTAATTGTCCACTAATTTTCTGAACATTCAAGCAGGGGGATGGCAAGATGGAGCAACGGCTGTGTGTGTGTGGATTCTTGGGCAAACGGTATGAGTAACATTATTTTTATGTCGTATAATCATGCTCTTACAGTTGTTCCTTGTATGTTGTTCTGATTTATGCATGTATAAAATGGCCACAATAGCTTTTGATTGAGGGATTTAGAGAGTATGGGCAGTTCTGAGCATTTTAGAATGCTCATTGATTTTGACAGGGTTGGATATAGTTTCATATGTAATATTTATTAGCTAGTACAAAAGTAGTTCACAGTGGACAGATGAATATATTCTTTGGACTTCTTGCACTTCCAATCTATTTGGAAATAAATAGTGGCATAAAATTCCTGCATGTGATAATTTACTGCAAGCTATTGAATAGCTATACCCATGGCTTAGGGGTAGGAGTTACTGTTTTATGTGAGTTCCATTTTCCCTTATGCCTTTATTTTTGTCCCATTGAGTAGGGTTAGAGTGTAAGAAATCTATTTTGTAGCCTTTGGGTGGATGCTTCTAGTTGATAACTTTCAAAGGCATACTATTACCTTTAGACAGACCAGCTGCCACTGAATCTTGTTCTGGTCTAGCTTTGATAGATTGTAACTGTTCTATTTATGATTTTTATGCACATAATTGTTTGCATACATTACCTTCAGGCTATTTTTTTCAAAAACAAAATCTTAAAATGCAGTGTTCTGTCACCTGAGATTAAGTTCATCTTTTGCTTTGTTTGTCAAAACTTCTTCTTCTTGTTTCCATTTTTCTATTAAATTCTCTCCTTTTGACGGAGATTTTCTTTGTGAATTACTGATTTGAAAATTAATATCAAAGATTGATATTACTCAAATAAACTATATGCATCTTGCTTTAGAAGAGGTGGGGATCATCTTGAGGTTTGTCGGTTGGTAAATGCTGAATTAAATATTGTGTAACCCCTTCATACTGGAAACCTGGATCATTCTAGCTTGCAGAGCTCTAGTATTATTCATTTTCGTTTTCATCATTCTTTGGCTACAGTTTTCGTTTATTATCATTACATTCTATGTAGCCACCTTTGTATTGTCTACGTTTATGCTGTTGTATTTGGGCTGACAAATTCAAAAAAATCATGTCAAAGTCCAGGTAAAAGAGGATGACAGCAGCAGTACTTGTAGGTGTCCATTCTTCTAGGTTAAGGAAAGGTCCTTTTTAATACTTGTTCTCAATGCGGGATTATACAATAGCAGCTTTCTAGATTAAGAAACACACGAATCCTTTACGATTCATTGTATATAGTCCTGCAAGAATTTGCTCTTGCTTTTTGCTAGGAAGAAAACCATCATAGTTTGCAATAATTGGGGGGAAATCCCAATTCGAAACAGCTATGTTACCTCAAGTTTTGGAGATGCAGGGGACAACATCTATTAGGGATTTGTAGGGAGACCCCCAAATTTCAGGGAACATGGAATATGGTCGTGACACCGCCCCAAAGTTTAAAACAAATATATAGGAATTTCAATAAGTTAAGACTTTATAATATTTTAATCAACGGAAAAACATGCTACACGATGAAATAATAATCACTGAATCAAAATTGGTTAATCATTGCATTTTTTTCATGCTAAATCAAAATGAAACAAGAGGATATTATATGGTTCGTATCTTTTCTGCTGTTAATGATTTTTTTCCACCGTTTGTTTGTTGTTGCTTGGAAGAGGGAAATTCTGCTTGTTTTCGCCCCTTTTAATGGTTTGGTGCTCTATTAATCAAGAGGAAAACATTATGAGACCTATTAAAGGCCTTTATAAATACCAAGCATTATATTCTTTTTGTTTTAATGTGAGCGTGATGTTCTGGATTCCTTTTTCACAGGGATGTCTGAGAGTGTCTCTTTTTGAGCGGAGATATCTCTTGCTACGCTTGCTGAAATTCCACGACTATTAGGGGTTTATAGCGGAGACCTCGCGAATTTCAGGAGATGTGGGGGTTGTGTGGAGGGACCCTAGCCCTCATATATACAAATATATGGTATATCAAGAAAGTTCAAACATTTTGTTAGAAATTCTCCTTTTCTGTTATGTTAATTTCTTTAATTTTTTTCAATCTCTTCGTTGTTGTTGCTTAACATAAAAACAACTGCGCTCGTTTTCATCCCTTTCTGCATTTGGTGCTCTATTAATCATAAGGAACTCATTGTGGGGCCTACCGTAGAGGCCTTTATAAACACCAGTTTTTAGATTATTTTATTTGTTTTTTGTTTTAATGTCTAGGGAGGTGATACGGAGTCCTTTTCAGTTTGGATGTTTGAGTCCCCTTTTTTGAGCAGGGATGTCTCTTTGTAAGTCCACTGCCATCTCCTATGTCATGGGAATGCTAGGGGATGTCCCAAGACATGGAATGTTGAGGCGAACATTACCCACTCTTGGGGACAAAGCGCCTATTAACATTGCAAAAAAGGTTTGGTTGTTGTGTCTACTTAGTAAAGAAATTGTTTAGGAAAGGACTATTCACCATGCATGATGATGAAATAGTTGTCATACACGTATGTTTTTTCCCAATATATTGGAACTTGTTTATTTCTTTTGTACATAGAAAAGCTACTAATTAATTGACTTGTCATGTAATTCAATTGAAAAAAAAAACCAGAAAAACTTTATATTAGATAGAAATCAAAAATACATATTTGGCTGTGCCAAGCCTGAAAACTATTAGTCCAAGCTTGAGAATTATACAAAAGTAAAGCCGAACAAATAATCATGACAAAGAATCAAGATCAATAATATATTTGATGTCCTCTTGGAGCTTGTTGGACCACTATGTAGGAGGCAAGCCATAGCAAAGAAGATCCTTATTATCCACGGGCCCAGTTAGCCAAACCATCCGCAACTTTATTCCTTTCACGAGGAATGTGATTGAACTGAACTTCTTGAAATTTCTCTTGCAATGTTTTTTATCTTCCAAACTTCTTTAGCGATTCGCCAATTGGGAGAAGAACCAACACTAATTTCAAACAACAAATTCATAATGATTTAAGAGTCTGATTCAATTTGAATTTTTTGCCACTGTTGGCTAGATTTTCGGCATAGCTAAAAACCTAGGCAGTCATGAGATAAATTTCCCTCATTTAACGGTTGAGGCTCCCGTGTAAGATGTTTATCAATCTAGTAAGTATAAATCCTAATAACTATTTATGGGGGTTTTACTTTAATCATAAAGCTCATGAACCATAGCTAAACAATTCTACAACAAGTAAGCAATTGTTTATGAAGTATTTTTAGAAGGGCAAATAATGTAATTTGGGAAAGAAGAAAGGAAGATATGTAATTCAACCGATAGTTTACAGAGTTGGTTTCATACACATGGATTAAATAAATAAGTAAATTTCACAATAGTCATAAATAAAGGAAAAAAAAGCTTCTAATCTAAATCTCAGATAACACAGTTTATCTAAAGATCCACACAGAAGTAAGAAGAAAATGCACCGTGGACACAAAGTTCTCTGGAAATCTGCGTTTATTCAATTCCTCAGTTTTCACAAAAATGACATCAAGGGTTGCAGCACAAAGTCTGGAACTCAAGAATGCTGATTAGCAAATTGTGATCATTGAACCTGTAGGCTTTTTGTCTATTTATAGTGTATAGAGGGCAATTACAAATATGAAGCTTTTTTTAATGAATTGCCACATGTGGAAGCTATGAAAAAGGGAAGCAACTGATATTATTCTTTCTGGAATTCCTCTTTGCATGACATGCATGATTTATAACTGAAAATAGAACCTTCTATTTTGCATGTCTGCCACCTATTTCCAAGTAATTGACTTCTTCCAGTAACTTGAAGTAACGGATTTTATAGCCAATTACCTAAGTTTTACAATTTTAATTGATTGCTCAATTGTTTTGTCGGAGAAAATAAGAGAAAGAAGAAGAAAGAGGAGAAGAAATTAGAAGAAAACTGCAACACTCTCAGTCTTGTTCTTCTTCCATACTCTGCATGTTGATCCAACCTGTATTGCACTTCTGCTTCATTCACTTTAGCAATGAATGATCTGAATGATATCTCTGCCTTGAATCTGAGATGCCTTTTTCTCCCATATGTTTTTGAATCATTTCCTTTGATTCTCACCAAACTGGATCTGGAAGCAGCTAACTGTGATTTTGCTTGCGGGTGTTGCCTTTAACCTGTCTTCCCTCTTATCCTTGAAGCTTTTGCAATTCTTTTCCAGTACGTGCACCAGTAAAATGTTTTCCATAAACAATTCAGACAAAACTCATCACCTTTTATTTTGCCATTGATATGAGCAACCTTAAAATGTTTGAGCACTCTTGAAGGAAAATACAAGTAAATTCAATGAAGGCTTTCTGCTAGATTGAGAGCACATGCACAAGCTCTTGAAAGGAATTTTCCATGGATGACTTCTACATGGGTTGTGTAGAACCAAGAGAATGAATTTTTGCCGGAAGTCTTTGCAATTATGAGAGATGGATCTATTTCTTCCTCTGATTCTGAATGTATCAGACATTGACTTTGCCTTCTTTTCACCAATATGGGCATAAATGAAGTATTCCTGCAAATAATTCAGACAAATATGGAATCTATGGCATGAATACTTAATTCTCCTTCACCAAAATCCTGATTATAAAGCCTACTGCCCTCTATTTTTAGCCTTTGATTGCATGCCAAGCAAGCTAAAAATATTATTTAATTCCCTAGTGCACTCACATCAACATGCTAGATAGCCAGAATAATAAAAAGGAAGCCTTTCCAACCTTAGGCACCAAAACTGGATGCTTCCCAACAATTAAAAGAAGTCAGCTTTCAGGCATTCAACTATGTTAGAATGGGTCGCACTTTTTGGCTAGAAGTCATATGCTAAAAATAAAAAGTCAAAAGCAAGTGGGAATTTTTACCCTTCTAGGCAGCTTCAAAATTCCAACCTTAATATTCCCACCTTCCTTCCACCACCAAAGATTCCCATTGGCACTTAAGTGATTTAACTTTAATGATGGGAAAAAACAACCTTCCAAGTGAGGCTTCGAATTCCCACGTTCCTTCCACCACCAAAATTCCCATTGGCACTTAAAAGCCTTCCTTCCAAAAAATGCGACTTGCTTGGAAGAAAATTTCTTCTTCCTTCAAAAAGTGCGACTTGCATGACTTTTGCTTTTAAAGTTGACTTGAAAACTCATGCAGCAAAATTTTCATTTCCATTTTTGGATTTTTGGTGAAAAAAAACCTTCCACGAGAGAATAAAATTTGCCATTTTTGGAAAGGGTCCAAGAAGATGTAGCAGTTAAAACTTGCATGTGCCATAACTTTCATTCTGTGGCTCCGTTTTAGGTGTCGTTTTCTCTAAAAGTGCATATTTTCTCAAGCTCTACGCATTGATGGCAATATTTTCCTTATTTTCATAAAATCCATTTTTGCACCTTTTTGGACCAAACAACTTCTTGCAATCTTTGAAAGAATCATGAGCTTTGATCACCTTTAGACAAATTAGTAATTAAAAATACTGGATAACTTTTCAAAACCCTAGGCCTGGGAAAAGGTCTGGCAGGAAGAATGAATAGGCTACAGGAATTGTTGGAGAAAACAAACCAAAACACAGAGAAAAAGAAATAAAAGAAAACAAAAGAAGCTGCGGGCAATTGCTCGAAAAAATTCTCCAATTAGCTAATCTGCAAAAAATCTTCCCCTCGGGTGAATGTTTTATGGTAATAATGATGGGGTGAAGTGTTTTATATAAATCTAAATCCTCCAATTTTAGCTCAATCTATTTTTAAAATAACTTTATTTATTTAATAAATAAATAAATATCAAACGCTTGTAGACAAAGTCTGGGGAAGGAATTGAGTGAGCTTTGGCATGTGGGTATTTGTTAAATTTGGCTTTTATGACAATCTGGGGATACCCTAGAGCAATGCAAACAACTGTAAGCAAAATAAACACAAAACGACCCGTTACTTTGAAAAGAACGAAAATTTTTAAAAAGGGGCAGTCCTAGATTTTAAGGTGAAATCTCAGGGACACCATGCCACCCAATTTGCGTGCCTTTAAGTAAACCGCTAGCATCACCATCTGCCAACATTATTGGTAGTAATACCATCATGAATTCTTTGACTTCAAAGTGTAGGAACTACACAACACTTTAGAATCTAATGAATGTTACCAATGCCTCTAACTATAGCCAGTTCTTGGATTTCCTCAGGAAAGAAGCTTACCATCTGTATTCAATTTTCCATAACCCAAAGTAGGGTCTTTCCATTGACTTTCTCTTATGGTTTTCTTATCAATATGAAAACAGGGGAAAGAAGCATCCCTAGTGATCAAGAATAACTATTGATTCCAAATGTTTTCTACTCCCATCTCCATAGAAAGAGTACGGGGCAAAGATATTTGTGTTTCCAACTTTCAGCTATATTGATTTTAATTTTCTCCTAGACATAAGATTCCGTCTCTTGCTGATTTGCTGGAAAATTCTACCATTTATTTCTTTCTCGAATATTCCATAGGAGAAGAGAGATACCACTCCATAGCGCCGGGAGAAGATCCTGTCCTTTAGGAAGAAGTCCTTGCTTAAATCTTTGAAAACTTGCCCAACAGTCAACTGTATTCCAGTGCAATTTCAGCAAAGTAGAAAGATGTTGCCAAACTTGGATCCCAAGGACAAAGGTAAAAAAGATGAGTAGATACAGATAGATTTGGAAGATAAGATAATGTTATTAATGTCCAACACATGACCACAAAAGTAGGTCAATGATGATTGCAGAGTACAAAGCAAACAAACCTTTGTAAGAGGACCCAAACGGGTCACCCAAAATACTAATGAGAGAGGGAGATTTTAGGAGAAGGAAACAACAGAGGCCGAGAGATTAAAAACGAAGAAGAAAGAGATTCTTCATCAATTCTAAGCATAAGGACACATCTGAAAGGGCCATAAAATGCTCTCTTCATTAGATGGTTACTCAGTTTGAAATAACTATTAAAACTCTTCTTTGAATAATATGTTGCCAAACAAAAAAGCTAACTTGCTAGGCCACATTTTATACTGCATTTGTAGTTTCGCTTAAATCAGAACACTGAAGAAAATGATGATTATTACCATCAAGGAGGCATAGCCAGTGGGCACTGTTAATTACTAGAAGGGTTTGTCCCCATTATTGCCAACTTGTCTTGGAAATCTTTGAAGAAGAAAGACCTTTCACATGAGCCTTCAAAACATTATTCTTAACAAAATCTGAGCATCATTTGCTCTACATCAATTGGCCATTCAAAAACCTCTGGAATCCATTCTTTTTCACTCAATGGATCAAAGATGAGTAGACAGTTTACCATAGTGGGCTACCTTAACAAATCCATCAAGGTATATCTTGCATTTGCTTCATAATAGGCTTGAACTGAGGATGCAATCCTAAGTTCTATTTCAGAGGATGGTTTCCATCTTCCATATCTACAAGTCCAAAAATTAGCTTTTTTAATTAGGGTGGCAAGCGAAGATCTTCCATGGCTCTGTGTTGATTTGTACCTTTCCTCATCTTTGATCTAACTGTACAAGGTCGTGAGAATCCTTAGTAATAAGCACCTTTGACAACCTGAACAATTAATCCCAATTTTCTCCCCAGGAGCTAGGATTGATCAACCATAACCTTGCATTCTGAAAACTTATAGAAAGTCATTTAAACAAACCGCTAGTAGTCACAAATTCCTGTAGGAGCAAATGGGTCCTTTGCTCAATTTTGACTAAAAGGGACAAGATATCTAGGTGATGCCACAAGAGAAATCAGTGTGAAGACCCCCCTTCTTGGTAGCAAACGAGTTGACTCGAATCACACAAGCTAACATTGCTAACAAGGTTCTTCAAATTCAAAGAATCATCGTTACCGCTTTTTTGTGTTGCAATTCCAACGTTACAAATCAGACAATGATCCCACTTTGTTCACTAAACTTCTTGGCATGTGGTCACAAACTCAAAACTTGCTTACATATTCTTGCAACTCTTAGCTAAACCAGTTGTAAGGTAAGCCTAAGATTTGAGCCACCCTTCTTGCATAACTCCGTTGCCCATGCACTTTGTTAAGGTTTAGTCCAATCCTAAAGTAGCTAATACGTTTTGGATACGAATACGCGTAAGAGTATCCTCAATATGTAGATACAGGGTCAATTATTTTTTGGCCCCAAGATACAGACATTGGATACGGCAAACAAAAAAGCATATAAAAATCTTTTTCGGCTAAAATGTCATATAAATTCGGCAACCTCCACCTTTAATAGGAATTAAATTATCAACCACATACTTATGCATATGAAAGACAAGATAAAAGACAAGATAAGTAGATAGACTTATAAGTTATAAGCTATAAATAAGTGACCACAAGGTCAGGCAAGTCCTAATTTGTTAAAATCTTAGCAACTTCAAAGACGCTTAAAAGTTAAAGACTTAAATTAAACACAATGTCCAATGTCATGATATATTAAATTCAATTTATTACATCAAATTCAAAGGATCAAAGTTCAAACTATCTTTCAATATGTCATCGATATTCCTCTTCATCAAGGAAGCAATCAACATCAACATCAACATGTGGTTCATTAGAACCACATGGACTCTAACCACTCCCATTAGGGCCACTACCAGTTGCACCCCTTGTGCATGTAGGTCTTGCAGTGCCAAAGAAGTCTCCAATCCCTCATCATCTAATGCGCAGGTGGGGAAATGGGAAGCATCCAAGTGAACTATCTCAGGATCAATATCCCAATGTTTTGTTGACCCTTCTTTGTACTCCGACTGCTTGTGAGATAAAAGACACACAGTTGGAATATATATGTATATATAATATATATAATACCAAAGCTTCGACCTTTTATCCCCCAACTTGTTACGCTTCTGTGAGTGGATGAAGGTATACGTACTCTCATTTGCGCTCAAAGGAAGATGAACTTGCAACCTATTGAGGCAATGCCAAAGTTAATACAAAGTTCAAATTCAAACACTCAAACTTCCAATTTTAAAAAACTAAAAGTTTCAACAAAAAAAGTCTTAAGAGACGTTAAAAAAAACTTACCTATGTGCCAAGACCTTGATCGCAAGAGGCTGCAAGTAATCTGATGGCAGTGACCATGGAGGTACCGGCCACATACGAGTCATCCATCTTGTACTTGCTCCGAATAGTGAGAAGGCTTTGACCTGTTTCCGCTATGAAATTGAGCAAACTTTATCATAACCATGTCCTTGTGCCTCAAGATCAAGAAGAGGCTAGACAATGGGGCAACATATATCCCTCATTGACTTCTGCATCCTTGTATGGTGCCATCTTCCTCGACAAAGAAAGGATCTCTGTTAATAGAATGGGCTAGGAGTCAATGCAAAAGCAAGTAGATGTAGCGGGGTGGTCATTTTGTTCCACTGGAAGCTCAATGAGCGATTGATTGTACTTCTTTGAAAAATTTCGGCTCTTCAGGATCTTTTTCTTTTGCATTTATGATGACTTCATCTTCTCAATCATTGAGTCTGATACCGTCATATAATCTCCTAGACATGGCTGATCCATGTCAGTAAAGCGGATCATGCTCATAATGGGCTTAGTAAAACTCAACAAATATTCTACTCTATCACACCAAGTGTCATCTAAGATCATAGTCCTCACTTTTTGAACCCTATACAATGTTTGATTGCTTCCATATTGCCCATAGGTTGGAAGTTACCATGCTATTGCAGGGGTTGTCGCACCTTGGAGCAAGTCGATCTCAAGACGATTTTTTCTGATGCGAATCGAGTCTCATTAACTTCTATATATTGTAAAGGAGGGGCATAAATTCTAAAGAAAATTGGTCATTGTTTCAATACTAATCCTACCCCCTCTAAAAAATAAAAAATAAAACTTATCTTTAAATTAGGGTGGAAAGTAAGGTAGTCTAAGCCTCCTACTCTTAAACAACTGTAAATGCGAGAGATCTTCTAAAGATGCCTCTTGCCCACTGATGATGGTACCGTGTGACAAACATCTTGGAGCAATAAAATCATGTTTCGTGCATGCACTTGTTGAATCCACTCTATTTTGCTTATTTTATTGTCTCTTCTTAGCCTCTCATCGTTGCAGGGTATACTGTGCATACTTCATGATGTCCAAAAATATGCCCAGGTTTTGGGAGCCATGTTCCTCAACTGGGTTCCCCACAGTGGTGTTTCCATGTGACCTCTAGCGTTGTTGGTCTATGATGCATTTGTCAACATCCTCTCCCTATGGCTCCACCTGCTCTCCATGGATTCAAAGAGCATGCTGGAAATGAATTGGTGATCCAGCAACCTGCCTTCTCTGGTGTATCACCTGCTTTAGTGTAGGCATATGCCCCTTTATGACATTTCTCTCTCTCCACTATCTCCTTGGAAAGGGTAGATTAGGATTAGCATAGTTTGCCTACATTAGAGTACGTTTGTGGCACACCTAGTTTAGGAGTAAGAGTCGTCTAATTGGTTACAAGGAGGTCCATCTCATAGTTCACTTTGTTTATCACAACTTGAGAGATAGTCCGGATGTTATGCAGTCACACCTGGTGATTTATACCACTCAAATCCGAGGCCTCATTCGGGGGTGCTGTGACCATCTATATGCCAACAAGGTGACCTCACAACATTAAATGAAAGTCGATTTGCATACACACATCTTGCAATGTGCTCATCTACAATATCACTGCTCTAATTTTGAAAGGCCTTTTTCCAATGGTCCTTTTGTCTTACTTTTCTTTCGTGAAAGAGGTGAATCCTCATCATTCATGGAGGTAGGCATCACAAATGGATGTGGCGATGGTCACAATTGAGGATCCATTACTTGATGGGGCTACAGGAGGCCTTGTTTATTGAGATGAACTTCCTCTTTTGGACAATGGATGACTCGCTTTCAAAGCCAAAGTTGCCTTTGCATTTTCTAGCTCTTTGATATATGACAAAACTTATGCTTTTGGCACCCCAACATTATTTTTCCCCTTGCATGTTCTTATACCATGACTGGGTATTACACACAAGTGGCTTTTCACCCGACTATAAGAGCCTTTGAATATTGATTCACACTCATTGCATTTCCAAACAAAACACCCACCTCTTGGAAGTTGTTCAAGTATTGTTACATGCCTCCATAATGGTAAATTTGGGTCAAATTCCTTGATCAAAGATCGCCCAAAAGAGGTGGAACTTGTTGCCATTGTAGAAGTACCTACAAGGTTCAAAACCAACAACATAAGCAAAGAAAACAATGGCTAAAATTTAAAAATAAAACTTACAAGTTAAAATCTTTTCCCTAGGGCATAACATGATAACATGTATTGAAAATTTCAAAAATTAAAAAGAAAAAAATGGTTTAAAAACAAAAATTTCAATTGGAAAAAAATAAAATAATGAACATAAACGAAAAAATGAAGTGTGGGAAAGATTAAATGACAAAAAATGAGAAACAAAATTAGAAGTTATAATAAAACTTAAAACCTTACCTTCACTTAATAAACCACAAATCCTCCCCCTTTGTAGCTCTTCAATGGCCTTGACAACGAATACACACTCTTACCAGCTTAGGAAAATACTTGCAATGCTTATTATTGAAGTATCAAACCCTAGACAAGCAAAATGAAAATTTAGAGAGGGAAAGATGAAATGAGGAAGGAGAGGTAAGTTTCTTTGCTTTTACATTTTGTGTAATGTTCCCTTTTTGGGACATTAATTAAATAAAAAATAATATATTAATAATTATCCTCTCCCCTTAGATTAAAGGATAATTAATTGATTTGTGCTAATGAATTAAAAATTAAAATATTATTTATTTGTGCAAGTCAAAAATAAATAAATTAAAAAGGGGAAAATCGATTTATCGTGGGCCAATTAATGATTATTTGGAGGTAGATGGACTAATGGAGGCAAGTCGCATTTTGTGGAAAAGGATTTATTCATCCTATTAGCACATTTATTAATAATTTGGCATGGGTCGATTCCTTTGGGCATCATTTGTTGTATTTAATTTTCCCATGCATTTAATATGATTTTTGGGCATTTAATATTTGTTGCGAGTGTGACTTCCAGACAATTTTTAAAAATAATCTCTCCTAGAAGATGGCGACAAAAGGAAGAAAGTTTTGGAGAATGAGCAAGAAAGATCTATAAAAGAAGATGGGGGCACCCCTTTTTGCATGTTGACAGTTATTGTAACTTATCTTCATTCTTGAAGATGGATGTATGCCCACTAGTGATAACAAAACAAAAGGTGTTCATCAACACCACCAATTGTGAAGTGTGTGTGCCCTTGAGAGCTTGGATTGATAATTTATTTACATTTTTATTTAATATATGTGAAGTCGCCATTATTGAGTGAGTTTGAGAGTTTATTTGGAGAGTTTTTGAGCTATCTTTTGACCAATAAATTCTGAAAATTTTGTTGCTGGTTTGCCATGGTATAAATTGACTTATTTGAAGGGGATTTATGGTGTTTTTGAATGGCTTTTGGCAAGAATAAAATATGAACTGTTCTTGCTCATTATTCTATTGCAAATGCACTTTATTTCATGATATTTGGAGCTGCTAAGCTTGCTGGAATTTATTCTTAATAAATCGACTGGTTTTGATGAATTTCTATCATATTTTGGAAGGGTTTGAAGGGTTTTCCGATCTGCTGTTATAAATTAATTAATGCAGGTCTGAAAGTGGTGATTTAGATTGTTGGGAAGTGAATAATAAGGCTGGAACTAATTTCCTAATTTTTCCTTAATCCTAACGTTTTGTTCTGCAGATTTAGAGGCTGATTTGAGTGGGTTTCAGTGGGTGAAAAATTCTAATTGTTGGTTCATTTGAAAGCCCATAATTTTATCTTCCAACTGCAATTTATTTCATGCAAAAAGAGTCAATATTGAGGGAGATATTAATTTTTGAAGTTTACAGTCATTTTCAACATATTTAATTTATTTTATTATTGCTGCAAGATATTTGGTTAAAAAAGTATTAATTTTGACTAGTAAGCCCATTTAAACCCTTATCTTGGCTCACTCCAACCCCATTTGGGTTGTATTGAAGGTGACACTCGGTTAGTTGAGGTGAACCTAAAAGGGTTTCTTTTCTAAGTTTACTTCCTTTGCAAGTAGTTTAATAAAATTTAATTAATAGCCCAAAAGGGGATATTAAATTTTGTTTTTGTGTTTTACTTTTGTTTTATTGTTTCTAGTTAACTTTTAGGGTTTTAAATAAAAAAACTTATATTTTTAATTGTTAAATGTCTTTAAAAAGATGTTAAAAAAAGCCAAAAAAAATTCTGTTTTTGGCTTGGATGTGGGTGGGAGCGGGCAGGGTATGTCCGGTACTCCCAGGTATGTGCAAACGTACCCAGCCGTACCTTGCCCGCTCCCACACACATATCTTGAACGTACCTGTACCTGGTACGTTTCGTACCGGTTTCTAGCCCCCTGTTGTATAGGTATCCTAGGTCTAAACATATGCGATTAGAAGATTTAGTTTAATTTTGACATGTTCCCAATGATTACAATGACATTTGCATAGTTGCCACTTGGTATGTCCTTAGGATGCTTCATGATTGTGAGCTGCCTCAACTGGAGAGATTGCGAGTTTTGTGAATCACCCAAGGTTGATAAAATGATTGACAACCAAATGCTCATTTATGGTTCATCATTGATTCTAGTGCTATCCTAAAATTAGCATAAAATACTAAAGGAACTTGGAAAGTCAAAACAAGCATTAGGAAAGTTTAAATATTGGACCTTCTGTTGGTGCACTTTGTCAACTGTCATAACAAAGATGGAGGGTAGGAGTTTCTTCTTCAGGTCTACCACCACATAGACTCTAGGATTAGCGCGGAGGGTATTCTGTCTACCATCCAGAATCAACACATTACCAAATTGGGTAGCAAACAAATTCACAAATGGTCATAAACCGACAGGAAGGGCTAGGAACTCCAACCATTGAGGATAGTGAGCTTGACCGTGGTCATTTGAATTGACATCGCTTCTCCATGACTAGATATAGGCAAGGGAGATGCAATATTGCAACTACCAAATTGAAGAACTTGATGGGCAGCCGTGTTCGAAATAAACAACAAGAACATGTATTTGAAACCGAACCCCTAGTAAGAGTTTAGAGAAATTCCCTTGGCTTCCCAGTTCAGCAAACTTTAGTTATTGAAAGACTCTTTGTCTGGCATACGACGGAGGAAGAAAAGAATGACCCCTCAACACTCCAGGTTCTGTCTCCCTTCAACATATTCCTTGTTACTGGTTAGTGAAAAACTAAAATCCTCATCTTTGGGTAGTTGAGGGGTCTTTCCAACATTTATTTTAGTACCATTGACATTGATAGAGGGTTTAAGTGAAAGAGAGCCTCCCAACCCAGCTGATCTAATTGTGTTTTCCAAGTGATTGCTGAGTCGGATGCTATTGCCGTCATCGGTTGCAAGTTTAGGGGGACGCTTTGGCTATCAGATAGAGCTTAAACTCGGACTGTTTTCAGAAGTTTGTTTGAGCTGATGCAACACATTTGCTGTAATCCTGTCCAGGTGTTCTCTTCGAAGCTCCAAGGGCTCGTGTGACAAAAAGACAACTTGTGATTCGTTCAACAAACCCATGTGCAAATATCCCATGTTATTAGAGCTTAAAACATTCTTTGAGCCATAGCCAATAAAGGGGATGAACTTAGACATTTCATGTTCTCTTGATTTGGAGCTAACTTTTCTGGCATAAAGCCTGGCGTAAAGCCTAACGTCTTCTTCCACTTCGTGGGCAGACTTTTTTCCACGAGTCACAATAGGAAGGAATGCAATAGGAGAGCGGAAACGAGTCAATCTATGCAACACAGTCTGGTAAAGGTCGGAGGCCATACTGGCAGTGATTCATCCTTCCCTGAATAGATAGTTTACCCTACTCGAGCCTCAAACACTTCTTCCAATTTTGACTGTTCTCATTCTATTTTGTTGGAATGATCTATACTAGTTAAAACTTAACAAACTATTAGTTATCGACCAACTAATGTTTGGGTGTAATCTCCTCAACCATATTGTTATTGATTGCAACATAATAAAACGACAAACACACAAACACCAAAATGTGCATTCCACTTTCTCTTCATTCTTTCATTGTTCACATCTTCTAACAAGCTGCTGGTGCGATAGGTCCAACAAAATCAATGGCTCATTTTTCAAAAGGATCTTGTGTTGTGATAGGGTTTAATGATATCTTGTCACATTGTTTGAGCTTAGAAATCCTTTGACAAATGTTAGACCTAAGGGTGATTTCTTTTGCATCTTGAAAAATTGTCAACCACCAAATGCTAGAGATCTTACAAGTAATGGCTTCTCCATCATATTAGCCACTTGCTATGCCTTCATGGCCTTTGCACAAAATGAATGTGTGCTTGTGCTCCAAAATGCAACATCATAGGAAAATAGATGGGGTGATCTATCTTGCCCTCTCTTGTCTGTGCAAGGATAACCTCAATGGTGCTCCTTGAAGCATATACATGGACATGAAAGGGTTGCTTTTAGTCCATAAACCTGAGTATGGGCGTACTAGCTAATTTTTCTTTTAGTGTTTGAAATGGCTCTTGCTGTTTGTGTATCCATAAGAAGGGTCCATCCTTCTTCAAGAGATTTTCCCGAGGACTTGCTATCTTGGCATAATTCTTTATGAATTTTTTTGGAGTTCTCTGTGTGGCCAAGAAATGTGCGGACATCTCTCTGAGTACCACACATGCCTCGAGCTGCACGATCACTACAATTTTCCAACCCATAGATGGACCAGTGAAAACACAGCGGGTACATCTTCAATCCGAAAGGCATGACATTGTGGGAAAAGGAGCTCCATTCAGTGGCAAAAGTAGTATTTGCTTTGCCTACTTTAGCTGTTTGGACTAGATGGTTTCTCGAGAAACCATCTGTAAAAGCATATATCTCACATCCCACCACCCTGTCCATGATTTCTTCTATAAAAGGCATTTGAAAATAATCATTTACACATTCTTCATTCAGCATGCAGAAGTCCACACAAATCTGAATGCACCCCAACCTTTTGAGGGTGATGACCATTGGGCTGATCCATTTTGGTTCTTCAATTGTGTATATAACCCTTGAGGCCATCATTTTACCAATTTCTTCCTCGATCTTGATGCACAGATTGGGGTTCATTCTATAGGTTTGTCTCCTTACTGGCCTCGTACTTTCATGCAGCTTGATGTGCATCTTCCTGAGAAACGAATGCACACCTTTCATCCCTTTGCAAACAAATCTCATATTTTTTTAAGAAGCGCAATGATTAGAGCCAGCTCCTTTTCTGACCAATAATCTCCAATGGTTACAATTCTGTGATCTGCATCAATACCTAGATTGACCTCTTTGTTGTGCAAGGGTTCATTGTAGCACTTTTTGGTATCGCTCTGCATATCACAGACCCCTCTCTCCCCCACTCTTTTCCTCTAATATTTTAACATTGAGGTTGTCCATAGCTTCAGATTCCTTTTATCCTTCCACTCGCATGAAAACTTTCCCTTTGAGCATCTTGAGGTCTTCTTATGTGCAAGCCAATTTGTGCACACTAATGCAGCTACTGCAGCTGTTTCTCCCATCAATATCAAACAATTGGGGTAAAGCAAACCCCTTCTTCTTAACATTCTCTGCACTCATTATTCCATCAATGTGTCTTTGTGAAAGATGGCTCCCTTCATAAGTTTCAAGGATGCAAAGAGCTCAAGGTTGGGTGAGGCGAATGTGAAATTTTGTACAGGGGCCTTCCTTCATGGTTTCTCATTCAGTTGTTGCCCTGGGTGTTTCACTTACGACATACTGTGCGTATGCCTATGCAGCAAGGGTACTATAAAGGGCATGAACTTAGAGACTTACTGATAAACAGTTTGTCGCTTTGGTCCATACTTCTTCACAGACCCTCAAATGCTCAAGAAGTTGAGAATTTTCATTGTAACTTGGCAAACCCTTCTTGACATTGCTGCTCTCAAACCAAGTGCAGAATGTCTCCTTGATGGTTGCTCATGTAGGTAGCATTGGCCAATGGGTAGGTAACCAATGTGTAGCAAAAATTTTCAAGGTGTACATCAAAGAGCTCAATCACTTGCCTCTTTTGGCAAGCATGCCTCAAGGTCTCTCACATGCTACTGTGTAAATAGAACCATCAAATTTGGGAAGCTTCCCTATCCCGCAGGTTGTCTTTATTACTGTTGCAACCTTAGGTCTCCAGACTTGCATGTTTCCCCTTTGAACAGGATGTGGGTTGGTGACTCTACCAACCCTCTTTACTCCTTTTTTATCTCAAGTGTTTAACTTTAACCTCTGCGCATTTACGCCCTATTAGCTCATAAGACTTGCACGCTTCCCCTCTGAATAAAATTTTGTTTGGTGTGTCTACCAACCCTTTTAGTCCTTATTGATCAAGGGTTTAACTGTAACCTCGGAACATTTCTGCCTGATTACCCCATAAGCTTCCTCTAGCCACTTTTCTCGAGCAAATCTTGTGATATTTGATGCAGATGTGTTGCTCTCCAATCCTACAATGCCATCTTCCCCTGGGTTGATAAACTCCTGCTGCGTAGTAATATTGTAGATGTTGTTGATATCCTCTTCAAAATCTACACCCTCAACACAAGAAGGCCTATTACTCTTGTCAAGCGGGATGACTGCTTGATGCACAACATTTTCAAAGCTCATATAGCGCTTTTTGAAGCGCACGCCTGCATTTTTCTCATAGCATCATGCCCTTCCTAGAGTGCTGGATAGTTGTCCGCTTCTTCCTGCTCAACTGCCTGGAAGTTTTCCCTAAACTTCACGTCCATGATCTTGACTTCTTGGTTGCACAGGACACGACCTTGCCTTGGTTTTATTTTCCATGAACAAGACAGTGGGTGATCACAGATATTGTTAAAGATCAGGTTCTTTGTTTAAAAAAAGCATTTGGAAAATATGGTAAGAGTTTTGTTTCATTCCATTTTATAGACCAATATCCATTGGGTTTGCATAGAAAGATACATTTCAGTTCAGTTTTAGTACTACTTGCGAAATGTATGATATGATCAACTTTTTCATAATATCTTTATGATCAAAGCTTTAGGTTGAAGTTTTTAGTGGAATATTTTTTTATTCTATACATGGTAGTTTAGTACACAGTGCCTATTAAAAGGTTTGGCATGATATGGTAAAAGGTATTTTGTTCCCTAGATGGGACATTGATTGGATATAGTTTAATGCTGATCTAGGAAGAATATCTTATGAAAATGAATTGTATGCTCTTATTTTATTCATTTCCTTATTTGTACATTAACAAGTTATCTCGATATAATATTAAATTATGGATATATGTACTTGACGAACATGTATAATTGCATACATGGAGTCATTTCATCCTAGAACGTGACTTCAATATCTTTACCCTTCATTAATGCATGGATTTACATGTTTTCTCATTTGTGAATATGTGGAGATTACCTCTTGATGTAGGTGTTGATTGCCAACATTGGAGATGCAAAGGCTGTCCTTGCCAGGTCAACTATTAATAATGAAGATCAAAAAGCCCCAATGAAATTCAAGTTGCCCATTGAAAGCTATTGTACTGACAAGGGAACATAAAGCAATCTATCCTCAAGAGCGTGCAAGGATTCAAAAGGTAAGACAATATTGTTTTGAAATAGTGGTTGGAAATTTTTTTGTTTATTTATTGAAAAATCCAATTATTATTCTGCAAATTCTTTTTGACATTCTGTTTTGCGTGCAAAAAAAACATATACTAGATTTTATAAATATAGTATATACTGCAAAGCCAAATTGAATGCGACAAATACATAAGGTTTTACTGCAATTCTTATTTTGTGGTTTAAGAAATGATATGATGTATCCAAGATTTTAATTTCTGGATTGGGCATTTATTTGTCGTCAGTTAATTATATACTTCTGTTAATAACTATGATTCGGTTGCCAGTGTGTGGCAAATAATAAGGCATTGTTTCAAATCTATTACCAAAGTCTCTTATCACGCTTTTAGTGACTAGATGGTTAAATAGCTGTCACTCTGTCTTCTAAGATTATGGCATTTATAGAGGGATTGATGAGTTATTCTTCTACCTATAATGGTCTTCAGAATGAGGGGATTAGTGTTGGACTGTAATTTTACCTTATAATTCTTTATTGTGGTTCAATTTATGGTACTGAGCAATGTACTACCGAGTTGAAGACATCAAGACATTTTGGGGACATTCAGGGAGACCAAGATATATGGGGACGTCACAAGGGGCATTGGATTCCAGGACACTAAGGGGACCCTGCCCTTATTAATATGAAATTTCTAGAAAATATGAGAATGTTTGAACTTTCAATTTTCCTTTTTTGTCATTTGCTAATTAGAATTAAAGTAACAACGTGATGTACCTAAGTCCTAATGAAACAATTTCGGATACCAAATATCCACTTCCTATAGAAAGACAAATTCTAGTTCTTGATGCTGCTGTGAGAGGGTTCCATGATCGAATGCCACTGGGCAAAATCGCCCAACATGAGAGCCATTTTTAGTAGTCGAGATAACCAACCTGAATTGCTACATGGCATCATGGAAAAGGGGAAGTTCACCTACGAAATAGAAATGAAAGTAGATGCTTTTTTAAAGGGAGTTTCTTCGCGACCCCTCTATCCATCGGACCCTATATGGCTTAAGGGCATAGTTACCACGTTCGGCCGGATTCCGGCAAAATCCGGTTCGAACCGCATTTTTGGAGGCCTCCGGATTTATTCGGTCTAGTTTGCCATCTTTATATTAAAAAAAAAACCCTAATCGTATAAACACTTCTCCATGGCTTGGCATTGGCATCTCTGCGGTGTTTGGTGGCAGTTTCTCTGTGGTGTTTGGCGGCAGGGGCAGCAACTCTCTCGTCCTCCATTTCGGGTATGTGGTTTTACCTCTCTTATTCGATTAGGGTTTTTTTAATTTGTAGTTTAAAACTTTAGCAAATGCTATTAATAATATATAATAAATAAATGATTATATATTTATAACCATTAACTTTCGAAATTATATATTGTTTTTTTATTATATTTGTTATTATTTTTAATATTATAAGTTAACATTTAATTATATACTACCAAGTTACTAACGTTTAATGTTAATAAAATATGATTAGTAATAAGTTAATGTTAATAAAATATAATTAGTAATAAGTTAATAACTAAGTAAACACCTACGTGAAATGTTAAAAAGTATATATAAGTATACAATAATATAAATATATAATAATATAAGTATATATTCCGAACCAGATTTTTCCAAGTTTTTTTGAATTTTTTCAAGAACTTCGGATTTTTTTACCCTTCCAAACTTAATCGGATTTTCGAACCTGGTAACTATGCTTAAGGGGCCCCTGCCTTCATTAATATGAAGTTTATAGAAAAAATGAGAATGTTTGAAATTTTTAATTTTCCTTTTTGTCATTTGCTAATTACAATTAAAGCAACAACATAATGCACCTAATGAAACAATTTGAGATACCAAATACTAATTTCTAAATATGTAAACAATGAATTAGAATAATTGGATTCTCTTTGCAAACTGTTAAAATCAAAATGAAATACAAAGAGTAGGTTTAAACTTTTACTTCTGCTAAATGAGTTGCTCATCTAGAATGTTAATGTTTTTGTTTTCTGTTATATAATTTTTGATTGGTGATTCTGGGCAGTAGCTGGGCTCAGCCAGTGAGGTCACAAACCAAGGACCTCATTCCCAAAATTCTGAGGCAATAGGCCGAAAAACAAATCTGGCTTTAATGCTTGGGAACACAACCAAGCTCACACAGGACAGGATCAAGCAGGCTCATCCAGAGCCCTGAAAGCAGGCTCATCTGGAGCCCTGAAAGCAGGCTTTCCTGCTAATTTCCACATAACACTAACTTATGCAAGCGATGGGTCCTGTCAGCAGGTAAACCTGCTACAATCATTGAAAGTTCCTGCTGGGACTTGAACCTGGGGTGGCTGTTATAACCACTCAAATTAACCAGTGAACTGCACCTACAACAGCTAGTTTCCTGTTACTCATTGCAAGGATTTGTAAGTTTACTCATTTTGAGTTTTTGAATTATTCCGAAAAGAAAATTTAGAATGAGAAAAAAATAAATAAAATTGAATGCTTGAACAATATTTAATTGTCTCAGTATTTGCTCACTGCTCAATAAGAAGCCTAGCTGGAAAATATGGATCTGAAGTGCAAATCATGCAGATGCTATAGGTTTTCTAGCCAAAAAATGTTCCTGCAAGCCAAAAAATGCTTTGTTGTTTCAAGGTTATTATAATATTCAAAGGCTTCTATGCACTTGATAAATGCAGACAACTGTTGATGTTTTGCTGAAATTCCCTCTTAAACTGTTACTGCTTATAGAATTGTTGTCCAATGGTTTGAGGTTTCTTCTTAAAGTTTTTTTTATAAATGAAAATGTGTTTGCATTACAGTTAAGGTAAGTTTTATGGTCTTTAGTGGTGGTGGTGGGGTCCCCACTACAGTGAAACAAAAATTTCACTTTTTCCTTTTCTTTTTGTTATTCTTGTTTTGGGTGTAGTGGATTCCTAGAAGTACCCAATGTTACATGCATACTTCTAGGTGCCCCCCTGAAACTAACGTGTGTAAGCTGCATTAAATTTACAAACCAACACATGTAAATTTTGAAGCTACTAGTAGATGCTGAGAGCTTCCAACTTGCATTTCTGTATTATGATCTGCGACCAAATTCGCAGTTTGCGTGATACCCAGCAGTATGATATACTACTTAAATTGCTACTGAAATATCAAGGCACTTTAAAGTTTATATTGTTATCGGATTCTCAGTAGAATGTATTGCAAGCCAACACAACAAAGTAAAATCGAACTTGAATGAACATTCAAAATCATTCAAAAGCTCCCAAACTGTGATGAACAATGAAGGTGTTATTCTCAAAGGGAATTATAATATAAAGATTTTATAACCTAGTATTACATGGTTTTATTGATTAAAATTGAGATATATTAAGAGGCTGAGTCGAAGGTTGACACGTTTCATATGTATTCTTGAAAGCATTTGGAAAATATATATGCAGTCATATATATTTGATTGGTGGGAACTTCAATCTGAAATAATTAAACTGTATACTAAATTCGTTTTTGAATCATACGAGATCTCATACATTGGAAATTATATTGAAAGAAGTTATTTTTCCTTATATGGTTAAAGAATAAATAAAGGAGTAAATATGCCTCTGTCTAAAAGTTTAAATGAAACACTACCATGTTGTAAGAAGGGATTTTATTTCATTTTATTCTAAATGGGTACACAATGGACAATTTGGCGCGATCATACTTTTTCTCAACCTTCTAAATGTTAGCAAGTCCATTCCAAATTTCTTGCACAGGTACCAGGGGCATATTTTACTTGGATGCGCTTAGGATGATATGCTCCAAGCAATCAGATTGCTTCAAAATCGGACACGTTCTTTATGAGTCTTTCAATAATTTTTTTGAAGGAAAATTTACTCCTTATAGTGTACATGTTGACTCTACTGGTTAGCATTTTGAGATGTTTATCATGTTACCTACTGCTGGGAGGTGTAGTAAACAATGTGGCTGTGTGAGTATATTGGTTACTTAATATACTGACAAATGAGTTGATAAAAATGGAAGTTGCTGCTGTATATCCGGGCAATTAAATCGATAAAAATAGATTTCTCTATATCCGACTCTTAAACAAAGTGGAGATGATGTCTATCTCTGGAAATTGGACCCCTATTCTCCCCCTTTAGGCTGATAAAGATTATCTGATTTTACCCTTATTCTTTAGTTTGTGGTGTCTCTTCTGTGGGTGGAGATCACCTTGGCCCACGCCTACATGGGGGTCCAGTTTTCCATACCATATTTTAGCATAAAACCTATTTCTCAGATATGCTTCCCTTTCTGTCTTGGAGTGCCAATGCTTTTAGACCCACTTTCAAGATATCCCTTCGAAGATGTGCCTCTTCGATACACTCATCAAGCCTATAGTTTTATAGTGGTTTGAGGTTTGGGGGCCTAATCTAGGTTTCATTTATTGGGCTTGTATTGAGAGGGTCCAAAATCTCATTATTCAGTGTATGATCTGTTGCAAATGGACTCTTCCCCCATTGCATCGTCCAAGTTGAGTTTTTGCCCAACCTTTGTGCCATGCGACTTTCTTCAAGCTTACGTTCTACATTAACAAACTCATAATAATGGGGGATTCAACTTCTATGCGTGTAAGGTATCGATGCTTAGCATTATGTTCTTCAAAGAGGATTGTATCTATGGGCCCCAATTGATGTTGAAGTTGCTGGTATTTTGAGACCAGCTTCCTCCTCCAGTATATTGGTGTCATTATTGATAGGTTATCTCCTTTCAGGCACTCTTTGGATGCCCCCTCCTTGGCTTCTTCCCTTAAAAGAGTTCATCATTAGAGCTATTAGAGAGGGTGTTTATAGGTAGTACATCTAGATCATTTGGACCTCTCATTCTTAACTGCTCAGCCCCAGGCTTTTTCTTTTATGCTCAACAGTTCTTGTAGGTCATGGATGATGTCATTTGTCACCCTGACTATCACCAATGCTATTGGTCTCACATCTTGAAGTTTCCCCTCGTTCAATAGAGGGTATACTTCCACTGGTTGCCGGTTGAGATTGATAATCATATTCCACCTGGGGACTGTATTTCTTCTCTCTGCCCCTTTCAAGAGGTGGAGACTTAGGAGCATTATTTATTATGAGGTTCGAGGGAGATACCATTATCTTTACAGAGATTCAGGCAACTCTCTATCCAATTTCTTTTGGTACTTGGATCAATGGTATCTGACCATTTTTCTTCGAGAGGTTGTCACCCTTTGATGTAGATAGTTGTAGAGAGCTCTTAATACCTCCAGAGCCCCCAAGCTGATCACTTCATTCTTTCAGTCCCTCACAAAGGTTAGTGGCGGTTAAGCACCCTTTGGTTATTGATCCTTCACACTGAGGGGGGTAGGTTAGTGAGTCGACACTCATCTCTGCACAATTTTACTACTATGGTATCTCAGCGCATTGGCTCTTGACAATGGGTATTCGCTCCTATTCATAGATCTGCTCCTTGGTGCCATGGTTTTATTTCTTCGCAACCACATCTTGGACCATAGAGGTAAGCACACATTACAAGTTTCGTTGTTGCCACAAGAGTTTCGTCTTTAGCCTTGGATGCTAGGATAGATTCTCGGGTAAGTGCTTTGCTACCTTCTAGGGTCACCTAGTCCAGCCCCCCTCAGCCCTAGACATTCTCCATGGAGCATTTTTCGGATTTTTCAGATCTTACATTGGCCTTTCACAGTAATATAGATTTAGCCTTACACACACGCGCACACACGCGCACACATGCGCACACATGCGCACACACGCACCCATGCACGCACACATGCATGCACCCACCCACTTATGCACACACACCCACACACATGCACTCGTGCACACACAGACAAAATCCATATTCTATAACTTTTCTCTTGCATAACACAAACACACACAAAATCCATATTTTATAACTTTTCTCTTGACACGCACAAAAATCCATATTTTATAACTTTTCTCTTGCATAACACACACACACACAAAATCCATATTTTATAACTTTTCTCTTGCATAATTCTAATGAGCTGAAATTCAAATAACATCCATGACATTGAACTTCAAAAACTTCACAGAATCACAACTTCAAAACGCGGCCATAAATAACCCATTGTAGTTACCTCAGGTTCAGCGCAGCCACTCGAGGAAAGTGTTCCTATCAGATCACAGTTAAAGAGTGAACCTGGATATCCTAAACTGTCTGCACTTATTTTAAGATCAAAATATTTCAAAAATGTCAGCAAAACATTGTTGTGCAATGGCTCAATCCACAAGAGACATGCAATTCAAAACAGATGCTCATGGCATGTATTTGAAGGAATCCCAGGTTTGCATGCAGAAGCAAATATGTTGTCCTAAAAAAATTGTTTCCGCTTTTGGTGCTCTTCCCAAGAGAACAAATATTGTTTCAACTTTCTTTTGCCCTTCATGTCCCAAATGTTCAGGAAAGCCTTGTTGGGTAGGTGATGCGTCCTTGTGTAACACTGATACCCAGTGATTGCAATGTGGCATTACCAATAATGCACTTGACGCAATGAGTAAACCAAATTAATGGGCTTTAACAAAATTCATATTTTACAACTTTTCCATTGTATATTTTACAACTTATATATATTATGTATATCTGTGTGTGCGTGTGTTACAAAAAATTCAATCAAATTCCATAGTTTATAACTTTTCACTTGCATAACTATAAAGAGCTGAAATTCAAATAACATCCATGACATTGAACTTCAAAAACTTTACAGAATCACAACTTTAAAACACGGCCATAAATAACCCATTGTAGTTAACTCAGCTTCAGTGTTGCCTCTTTAAGATTGCAGCCACTTGAAGTAAGTGTTCCTATCTGATCACAGTTAAAGAGTGAACATGGATCTCCTAAACTGTCTGTTTCTTTTAAGATCAAAATATTTCATAAATGTCAATAAAACATTGTTGTGCAATGGCCCAATCCACAAAAGACATGCAATTCAAAACAGATGCTCATACCATGGATTTGAAAAAAATCCCAGGCTTGCATGCAGAAACAAATATGCTGTCTTAAAAACATTGGTTTGACTTTTGGCGCTTTTCCCAAGAGAACAAATATTGTTTCGCCCTTGACATCCCAAATGTTCAGGACAACCTCGTAGGGTAGGTGATGCATCCCTGTGCAACACTGATTCCCAGTGATTGCAATGTGGCATTACCAACAATGCACTTGACACAATGAGTAATCCATATTAGTGGGCTTTAGAGTAACTCCGGCAGTTATAACATTGGTTAAATTATGACCAATTAAAAATAGCATTTTCTCTAGTCTATCTTGTTTGCCTTTAGCTCACGTTTTCATTTCTAATCTGAGTAAAATTACGCAAGTTATATTTGGAGCTTTTAGAAGTTCACAGGTTACCTTAAAGAGACTGTTCAAACAATGTCCATCTTCTTGTGCTTGAGCAAGTGAACTCTCTTCAAAGAATGTTTCTCACCATATTTTCATTGGCATCCAAGATAAATATCAAGATTAAGGATTCCACATCTTCACAGAATCTACATTTGTAATCCATAACCTTACTGTGACTGCAACTAACTTAGTGGACAATCTGACTGCAGCAAACATTCAAAGAGTTTTGGCCTACTTTCCTCGAGCATCCTCATGATAGGTTACGTTGAATTCATGCATAGTATCTTGGATAGCTTTTAAACTCTTGGAAATCAATCTTGTGAGATCCGTTCATTGCTAAAACCATACCCTATGGGCATAATGATGTTGCCGTCACAGCCACTTGCTCCTTTTTAACCTTGTTTCCAAAATTGTAAAATATTTGGTGCAGGAGAAACAAGAATGACCGTCTTACCTGTTTATGACAGATTGAAATACGAAAACAATCATATTCTAAGATGAGAGCCTTAAGATAGAGCCTTTGTAAGTGTGTAATTGCCAGGGAAATCACTTGGTTAGCACCCGGGTGTGTTTGGAAACTCCAAATAGCTATTGAATTGGAAATTTTGTTGTTTTTTGATTCACAGAGATGTGACATACAGCGAGGTTAAGACAACTTTATTTCAGAAAAAGAAACACTGCAGTACTTCCACTGAATTGGAATGTTTTTTGCTTGCTTTTTAGCCTGAAATGAAAGCTATTCAAATTACTAATTGTCTATTAATTTACTTCGCTAATGTTAACTCAGGCTGGTGGATATGTTGGAGCAAATGGTCGTCTCCAAGGTCGCCTTGAAGTATCTCGTGCCTTTGGGGATCGCCAATTCAAAAAGGTCTGTTGCATGCAATTTGATTTATATCTGTTGGAGTTTGTCATAATTTATGGCTGAGTAAATATTGTTAGAATATGCAGAGAGAGAAAGAATAAAAAATATTAGAATGTACAAAGAACAGATGAAGAGAAACCCGAATGCACACATTATCATTGCGTGTCTGTCATTTTATCGTATGAAAGATGGTTACTAAGTGGTTGAAGTAGTTTCAACCGTTTATTAGTTAATATTTAATATTAAAATAACACTAATAAATAAATACCTATCAAGCTTGGCATCGTTGTAATTGTAAAATTATTTCTCCTATGAAATAAACTATTTGTCTGTTTTTTTAAAAAATAAAATAAAAAAATAAAAATAAATATGCCTTATTTTAAGTCTTATATTTTAATAACCCCTCTTAAGGCTTACGTTATAGAACATACTGACAAAAGATTAAAATAACAAAACCAAACAAGACCACACATTCTTCAAAAGCTTTCCCTTTTGAAAACAATGCTTTGACCAGGTAGAACTCCACCAAGCTGCCTCCCTGACCCTCATAAAGGTGTAGTTCCTAAGCTGAATTCCGAGTTCTCAGATTCCATCTCCTTGAACTCTCGAATTACACAATCCCCTGAATTGTTGGACAACCATCCATACTGAGGTACTTCCACAGTGCTCCATCAAGTTATCTCACGACCCTTGTAAGGGTAAATTCCCGAGATCCACAGACTCCTAAACTATCTGGACAACCATCCATGCCGAGTTTCACCTACACTGGATTCTTTCATGTCTTCAAAGTGTTGGGAATCTTTTTAAAATACGCATTCTTTATCAGCAAGCTCATCAATTTCAGCATCCAACAAATTTTCAACAATGGCTTCATTTGGTTTGTCTTGGAATTTTCCTTTCATCTTTGTATTTTTCCCTAGATGACTATATGTTTGCCCTTTTTTGACTTATCATAATATGAAATTCTCTATTTTTGCTCTGGATTTTGTATTATTTAAATAAGATGTTTATTCTCCTGATTCCTAACTGAACTCCATTTTTGAAATATCTATTTAGACCGGAAAAAATATGTGAATATAGATAAGAATGAATACCCGAATAGTGCCCTAGACCACTTAAAATGTTTACAAATTCTGAGACAATGAAACCCTTCCACGACTGTAAAACTTGTGAAAATAATTTGAAGTATGTTTCGTACCCCAGCAAGAGAGATTCACGTCTGAAAATTCATCTTGTGCCTTAGCTGGTATGGTATTATCTTCAAATCGCAACTGTATTTTATGCTTTTTTGAACCCTCGTGAATTTCATTTTTTGTGCCTTTTTGCGAATTGTAATACGATTGTGTTAGGATTTGTGCTTGTTTATTTTCTTTCTCACTTGACGATTGTTATTAATGGTGGCAATGTCAATTGTGTTGTTCTCCTGAACATGACTAGTAATTTCTGAGATTCGTGGCGGAAATGGAGTTTTTGAATTCACGAATCAGGTTCCTTCCCTTCCGACCCCTTGTAGGCCCTCACGATCACCTCCATAAGCAAATGTTCATCCTGATTTTATTCACTTCTGAAAATTCATCCCGTGCCCTCGTTGGTATGGTATTATCTTCAAATTGCAACTGTATTTTATGCCTTTTTGAACCCTCGTGAATTTCATTTTTCATTCCCTTTCGACTTTCATTTTTCGTGCCTTTTTGCGAACTGTAATACGATTGTGTCAGGGTTTGTGCCTATTTATTTTCTTTCTCACTCGACAACTGTTATTAATGGTGGTAATGTCAATTGTGTTGTTCTCTTGAACATGACTAGTATTTTTTGAGATTCATGGCGGAAATGGAGTTTTTGAATTCACGAATCAGGTTCCTTCCCTTGCGACCCCTTGCAGGCCCTCACGATCACCTCCACAAGCAGGCATTCATCCTGATTTTATTCATTTTTTTGATGTAATGTCCCCTTTTAGGGCTGAAAATGGAGATAAAAGGTTTATCGGCTGTCCCAAATAGATCTGATCTGAAAACATATTCAACTACACACACAACAAACTGAAAATAACTGAAAACCAATCCAAATCTGCAGTCTCATAGGGCAGCGAACTGCCTATGAGATTCGAGTCCACTTTTCACTATGCAAATCAATGTAGAAATCCACAAAACAATTAATCTAGCCACATCAATATTTATACATCACAAATACATCAAAAGATTGAAGAAATATTTGTTTATCACAACTGGAATTAAATATTTATAACAGTCCTGCCAAACCGAGGGCTAGGAAAAATAGTAAATCTCCACAAAAAATCTCAAAAAATATAGATTCCGACCTTATAAAATATGCAGATTCAAGATATAAAATCAGATTTGAAATTTGTGCCTTAGAAGGAACCATACCAACTTCAAACCCTAAACCCTAGTTGCTCCCCTAGGGAAGAGCTCCAAAATGATGTAAAGCCTTTGCAATCCTTCTTTTTGATGTCTCCAACTCAAAATGGAGGGTTTTTGTCCTCCACCAAGCCACAACGAAGGTTTCTGTCCTCCTTAGATGCCACACAAGAGGGTTTGCGTCCTCAAGTGGAAGGATATTGAGTAATCAGCCCAAAAATCAATTATAGATGTAAAATGCGTCAAAGATCATTGCAAACGAAGTCCTTAAGTCCCTTTTATATCCTTCCCTTGACGCGAAAGGCCAAATAGAAGAGGACCGATCTCTTAAGCCTCACTTTATCTTCTAATTGCTTCTTTATTCTCTCCAAACCCATCCGACCTGTCTCCTAAAGGGAAACACTTAAAATAAATCATTAAATCTAATAAAGGAAAACTAAAATGAAATGCAATTCCTTTCCTTGTTCAATAATTCTTCTTTTCCACGAAAAGGGAATGTCAAGAAGTCCATATTTAGGCCTCAATTCGAAAAAAGGGGACATTACATTCGACCATGATCACAACTGTATTCTATCAGACGTGACTGTATTTCATCCAAACTGTGTGATTGGCTTTTGAAATGTTCGCTGTAAATCAATTCGCAGGCCCTTGCGATGACTTGAACTTCTTCCCTTCTCTTTCTCCTCACTTGCCACACTCTGATTTTAATTTTAGGAAATGCGGAGAGAGAAAGAATAAAGAAAGATTAAAATGTACAAAGAACGGATGAAGAGAAACCAGAATGCACACATTATCATTATGTGTCCGTCATTTTATTATGTGAAAGATGGTTACTAAGTGGTTGAAGTAGTTTGAAACATTTATTAGTTAATATTTAACTAATATTAAACTGACACTAATAAATAAGCCTCATCTTAAGTCTTATATTTTAATAAATATATGGGTCAATTGAATGTCATGGAGAGTTATTATACACATATGATTCTAAGTCCATGAGTCATTGAGAGTTATGTGAAAGATCAAGAGACATTTGAGAGAATTGAGAGGTTACGAAGAGAAAGAATCATGGTATGATTATCTATTCTCTGGCATGTACGTGAGTTGATTTTGAGGAAGAATTTTTTATTATACATGGCATGTACTAATCTCATTCATCCCAATGGTGCTGCTCTCGCATTGATGTTGGTTTACTATTTGTGAAAATTCCAATTTAAACTTCAGCCATGACCAGTGCAATTTTCTGTTGTTATATCATGCTCAGAACTGACGGGTTATCTACTATTACCTGCATGTTGTGATCTTATATATTGATTAATACATTCTCTTTGCTTATTGAAAAGAGGTATGTGTGGTGCATATTTGGCAAGTTTTCTTTTGTAATTGAGTTTAGCACTGCATGAATTGCTGCATCAATCTTACACTTATCAAAAAAGGGTGTGTGTGGTGCATTTTCTGCAAGTTTTCTTCTGTAATTGAGCTCAGCTCTGCATGAGTTGCTGCATTAATCTTGTATGACTATACTCACTCCATTCTAATTTCCTGTAGTCTTTGAACAGAGACACAATAGTTCAGGAAGAAGAGCTTGTGCATCTATCCTCAACTAAACTAATATTATTGCACCATATGTGTATATATACCACCCCTCTCTATTTCAACACATCGAAAATTTTCGGATCCAGTCTCACCAACCCCTAAACTCGTCACTATGTACCCAACCAATCTATTCTAATTAGTGCTCTATGAGGAAATGCTACGATGAATGCCTCGTTAATGTATTTGTGTCTCCAGCATCAATGATGCATACCGAAGACTGAAGTTTCCTGGAGCTTTGGAAATGTTGTGGTTTCTGACAAGGAAATATCATCAAAAATGCAAACCCCCAATCCCTACAAAAACAACTAACTTAAAGAAATAAAAATTAAGAATTTTTTATATCACACAATTAGGTATTCAATTCTGTGTAGAATCACAATGCATAATGTCAATAGTTTTCTTTTATAGATTAGGTATACTTGTCAAAAAGAACAAAGTAAACACCAAATTTATCCATTATAGATTAGGCTATACATGCAAAAACTAAGTATCTACATGGGATATGCTTGAATCTCAATCTGTAGAATTGTATAAATCAACAACAAAATTAATAGAAGAGACACCTGTAGGAACTTCAGCAGGTGTGTGTGAGATGGATGCCCATGGCTTGTGATTAAGAGCAACCATTGACTTGTGTATTTCAAGGTTTTCAGGATCAATATCCCAATCCTTTTTCCCCCCTATTTGGTACCAACAAGACAAAAGGCTGCTATCAGAATCACAAAGATTGCATATTATCCATTATGCTTGGTCATGGACTTGATTGAGTCAAAGTGACATCGGCTGGTGAAGTAGAATATGAAGCAATGGATGACAAAATCAAATTACAGAATGGCTCTGAAAGAAGAATTCTTACTACACAGTGCTATGTCTCTGCTCTCAAAATCACTTTTTGTGACCGAGAATCTGATGAACAGGCTTTTGATTATGCCCTTGCAATGAAAAACCTATGTTCTACCGCGTCCCCTTTTTCAGCGCCGGGGATGGGGAGTGTGGAACTTAATAAGGGATAATATAGAAGCACCCCCAATATTATACATATGATATTGGAAAGGAAAATAGCATGGGGGTAGGAGAGGACCAAGGAATTGGGATGCATTCATATGTAACATAGTGAGAAATCCTTGTTGCTTATCAAACTTGAAAAAATGAAGATGAAAAAAGAGATAAGATTATGTTCTCTAGTGAAAAATCCTTGCTGCGTATCAAACATGCAAAAATGAGAATGACAATATAAATACGAGTAAGTTTTTTTATGTTTCCAGGCTGTCAATAAGTAAATGCTCCTAGCCATGTGCATGAGCTCCCAAAACCAGCGTGATCCATTGATCCATTCCCATAAACTAAAGCTAAGCATAAAAAACGACCATCCATAAGATTTTCCGCAAACGCCGCATAAATGGGTTCAAGTTTTACAACCCTGAAATCATCACTAAGCCAACATGCCATGATGTTATATATGGTCCACAATGCCTCAGCAAAACTTGAACCAACATACTATCATGAGCAAACAGTGGAGCTAGTTCTCTTTAGACGAGTCCCTTTGAGTTATCGACACTTGTGGTATGCCATTGGCTTAACCGAAACTTTTGTATGTATTGCCGTTGGCGCCTTATTATCGGTCAGTCTATCCTTATTTCGTATATTTGTGGGTGTATAAAAAGAGACTATTTCTCCTATCTATCAATCATCTTTTTGTATCGATCCATCATTAGTTTGAGTGATTATTCTTTAGGTGTGTCTTGACAACACATGTCATCTTTTATTCTTATGGAGCTACTTATATGTTCGATCATGGACATATGTGCATAATGTAAGATGGTATGAAATGTTAGGGCTATTAAACTGCAAAAATTCTTAGGTTCTATTCCTTTGCTGCTGCAAAGGCGCAAGGAGAAGAGTCTGTATCTGGAAAAGTTTTTGGTAACAGTTGATTTTTCTGTCAAGGGTTGATTTTCTGAAGAAGTTAGATCTAGTGAAACTTGGGAAAATTCCATTTTCTATTTTCAAATTTCAGATCTGAATTCCTTACAAAATTTATAGACAATAATAACTTATTCAAGGAGATTTGAGATCATGATGCGCACTATTGCAAGATTTTGTTTGATAGGAAAAATAGGGTTTTAAAAAGTAACCTTCATGTGTCACCGTAACATTTTCTAGATTTGAATCCTTGCAAAAAATTAGTAGAGGTCCATTTTTTGTACGACTTCCAATTTTTCCATTTAATCCTCCCAATTGGTGTTTGAAGTTTGTGCATCTCCAGTGCGTAGGAGCTAGAGGGTGGTTGCATGGGTGAGGGGGCTTACCAATGGAGAGGTAGTGGAAGGTTATGTGAGGTGCACAACATACAACTAATGATGAAGGTTGTTTGGGGTGGTTTTTTTTTGCTATGACTAGCTAGCATGTTGTGGGAGAAGATGCCCAAGCTGGTAGGATGGGGGTTTGATGTGTATTGGACCCTTTTGTTGGTTTTTGTTTGATATCATGTGCGATTTGGTTGTGGTAGCTATTGATTTGTGATGCTTGTATGGAGGGTGATGTGGTAGGTGATGTAGCACCCATGTGGCAGGTAGTGTGGCTTGGATTTCGACTTGGAATTTGATGGTTGGTGGTGACACATAACACCATGTGATTGAATCTATACAGTTGTGCGGCTGACTTGAAAATCACAAAAAATTCAAATTCTTGAAAATTTGTGTTGAGTTGGCTAGCATGTGTTTGATTGTCATTGGAGGCCCAATTTTTCATAGTTATACATTTTTACCTTGTTATATTTTCCAGTGAATTAGATAGTGATAAGTGAATTAACTAAGTAGTCTAGGTGGTTTATAGTCAATGAAGAGGATTTTTCATGGTAAGTGAATTTGGGAGTGACAAGTGGCATGCTTAGGTGATTTCTCATCAAAATTCAGATTTAAGTTTTCGTGAACTTGAAATGACCATAAATTTCTCATATAGGCTTCGTTTGAGCTTGTTTTCAAACTATTTGAAAGCCTTGTCATTTTTCAAGATCTTCATAACGATTCCATTGTTTTTAAATTTACAAGCTAAAACAATGGTCTCATTAGTGGTGAAGGTGGAGACTTTTCCATGTGTCTTAGTGTTGTCCAGACAAAAGTTTCATGCATGGGAATCATTTATTGAGACTGCTTTGAGGACTAGTAGCTAATGGCATATTCTGACCAGGGTTGAAAATTTCCTTACCACCGAGGAAAAGTAGATGCATTTTATACTCGAGAGGATTAGACAATTGGGATTGTGCTGAATCACATTTCACATGAGCGTCATTTGATCTGAAGAATTACAAGACATTAAAGGAGATGATTTAAATTATTTGTTTGGAAAAATCACGAGTTGAGTGTTTATAGCCTTAATTGTGAGATAACAACAAACTACAAGTCACCACCACCAAACCCTTCCACCATGCAAGTCGCCACCCTAGGAGAGGCTTTACAATGAGCTGGAAATGGCTTGTTCCAAGGGAAATCTGATTGTAATCACGAAGTGTGATCTTTGTGTGAGATCACCAATGGAGGAATGAGGGGTTTCGTCTTCAAACCAAGTGTAAAGAGGGTTTCCATCCTCAATTGCAAGAGAGAGAAAGCGGTTTCATGTTCCAACTCCAAGAGAATAAATTCCAAAGCTAGCATAAGCATCTTCCAAGCCAAGCAACCCCTTTAAATAACTAGACGTGGCATTAAAACCCAAATAGAATCCTCCTAAAGAGGACTGACCTCCTTGGGAACATAATATTTCCTTTTTCTTTTATTTTTCAATTGGCTTTTCACCTTTTTCCTGTTCGACCTGACCGTACTTAGAAAATTACTTAAAAAATAATGCAAAGCTCACAAAACAACTGAAAATCATGACATTAATCTTCCCTTGCTCAATCCCTTTTTGCCCAAGGTTTTCAAAGTGAACTACCATTGAGAAGGGGACATTAGAGTCCTCCCGTCCCAAAATTGCTTGCTCTCAAGCAATTGCAAACTTGGATGCTCCAATAATCTAGACCCTATACCTGTCAAATGAAAGGGCTCTTGCCAAAGCAAGCTCATATATCTGTTGTCCATTTCCCTAATGATGTTCCTTAATAACTTGTGAAGTTTAAAAACTCCTTGAAGCAAGGATCAACTATTACCTTAAACCTGTCATCTTCATTTTCTCCTTCAAAAACAACATCAACAAATTTATTCTTCATATACTTAGTTGTACTAAAAATCTTCCAAGCTACTGAAACTTCATCCCTAGAGAAAGGAATTGATGAATAATCAACAACTTAATGGGCTAAAACATATTCCAAAGTGGCATCTTCATTCTTCGTTCCAACCTTGTCAATTATGGTGGAAAGACATCCTGTTGTCCAAATTAGCACTTTTGAACAACTCATCCAAGCTTCAGACTTAGGTAGCTCTGGACTGAAGACCCGCGGAACGAAGAAGTCAGAGGGCTAGTCTTTTGCGGCACGTGAGAAATGTTAGTGCTTCGTGGCTTGGAGAACAGTGTTATGCGGACTAGAAAAATATTGAATTCTGTGGAGTTGGTTAATTCCGCACATGAAAGCATGTAGTCTGCCCAGAAGAAGCCATGATGTAAGGAAAAAGTGCCATGAGACACCGTGCGACAAAAACAAGCAAGTTTGAATGCGGCTAAGGTTGGAATCTGCAAAACAAAGAACTTGGTGTTCTGTGGACATCAAAGATGTAGTATTCCGCGGAGTTGACAAAGCCGTGGGACATACAAAGACTGCACAAGAACAAAGCTGCGGGGAAAAAGAAGTTGAGCACCGCGACATGTGGAGAGGAAAAGTTGAATGCAGAATACAACAAGGCCGTGGGGCATGAAAACTGCTAAATTAAGGAGAAAGCCGCGGGTCAAAGCAAAATCATCAAAATCCACTTAATATTGCAAAGCCGCGCTTGTTTTGAACTAGACACTCAACCACCACACCTACCCGAATTTAATTTTGAGCGGCACCATCCTCTTGCACTGGAGATCTGATGGTGTGCGCTTGGAGTAATGTAAGGCGCCCATATCTGACCTGTGAAATCTATGGTGATTGGTCCTTGATGTTGGTGGCTAGTTGATCATTAATCACTGGATGTGATCAACCTCTTCTCCATTCTCTCTCAATTTCTATAAATGTAAGTGCTTTGGCACATAATACGGGTTCAATTTCAAAAAGTCGAGAACTTTGCCTTTGAGCTCGAAAACTCTTGCTCGCGACCTCTGTAACTCACACGTTAAGTCTTCTTGCCTCTGCTGTGTGTCTATAAATGGTTAAGATTTGATAATAATGCAAGTGTGGCTTCGTTTCTTTGAATGCTCTGCATTTAATGTGAAAATCTCTTTCCTCTTACATGCCTCCATTCTTTTCCATTTTATTTCTTTCAAAGTGGTGTGCATCTCTTCAAACTTAATTCACGAGTTCACATTTGTGTCTTTTAGAGCCAAAATTGATCCATTTTCAGTTTGGTGCATCACCTCCCCTTTTATTTTCATTTTTCTCTCTCACCCCGCCTCCTTAGATTCTTAGTTTATGAATTAGATAGTGTTAGAGTAGAAGCTGGTTAGTGTAGTTGCAACAAATTGGGGTGATAGGATGCAATCCTTTCATTTGAGGATAGACCTTGATTGAACTCATGCCTTCAAGGTCCCTCATTTAATTGAAATGTTGAATTCCTGATTTAGCAAGGGTGCGAATTTTAGTGACAATAGTTTTGGCACACCAGATGGGACAAGTTTGATGAGATTTACACCATTTTCACTATAAGATTGGAGTGTATCTTAGCGGATTCCAGCCTTTGGAGGCACCTTTCTACACACTTGGCGACTCCCAAGTTTAAGTCTTTGTTTTCAGACAGTTTAGTTCTATCCTTTCATGAGAAGAATACAAACAAGGCAAAGTGTGTTTACTGGTGAAACTTTTGACTATTTGCAACTCTCACCAAGAAGCAGAAGAGGAGGAAGAGCAGAAAAATCAGTTCACAAGTATTTCTACTCCTCCTAGGAGGCTCTTCTTTTTCTCTCCCAAAAACTTAAGGCCCATTCTTTTTATGGCGCATTAGAGAAATCTCTCCTTTGTAAGTTTTAATAGGTGTAGTCCCATAGCTATAACTGCCCAACATGATATACTAGTTTATACTTTGAAAAATATTCCATTTTACACTGATGAAAACATTACAACCACTATAAATCATATCCATGATATTACAAATATGTGTTCAATTCATCTTATTATTGTAGATGATGTTGTAGTTAGGCTTCTTATTTCTTCACTAAAAGGAAAATCACTTCAATGGGATAGGATTTTGAGGTATACTTCTATTCACACATGGGATGAGCTTGGAACAACTCTTTATCATTAGTTTAATGAGAAATCATACAACATATCTCTGTTATAATAACTAATATACATCAGGAGTTCCCTAAATAAACTCATGATGAATTTTAACTTCAGATTTTAGAAAAACTGGGACAAAACTCCAGCTATTTTGAGACCAACTCCCCAAGGTGCTTTCCTACATTTTTTAAAGATCTTTAAATTTTTATATGGCTATAATTATACAATTTTTCGGTGTTATATAATTACCTAATGCATATGAAATGTCCATTAGGATTGATAATTGTTTAATTCAAGTTGGAAAAATATCCCCTAGATTTCCTATGCCTATTTTTCCTGAGTTACCCCCAAATTCCCAACGCTCTATTACTTTTATTTCTTAGCTAAAGGCTTCATCATCTACCTCCACATATTATTCCTCCACACAACAAGATGAAATTGATAACCTCAAAGTCGAGCTCAAAGATATGCCTAATGAAGTCATCTTTTTAAAGAGACAGAAAGCTTAAGAAAATAGAAACCATCCAAATGTCGATCATGGGAAGTCTTCTAATCAAGCATTCAATCAAGGCTATTAAAAATTATAATCTCATTACCCAAGCCAAATATATGGATAAAATTATTATCAAAAGATATTTCAAGGTGAAAATTCTAGATTTCCCCTTCAAAAATTGTCACCTCCACAACCTAAGCCTACTCCTAGCTTGAGAAAAATTGTGGTCATAGTCCAAAACACTATGGATCAAATAATTGAATGATGTTATCCATTTGATCATACTCATAGTTAGTATTCTTGTGAAATTTCAAATAATTATATTAAGAACATGGCTCTCATGGTGAATGGTTCCTCATATAAACATGAACCAGTGATGAGAACCCTAAGTGCTAATGTTGACAAAGCACTTGAGGCCACCCCTAAGCTAAAATTCATGTTTTTTGGGTCTGGTGATTTTTGTGTGGTTAACCAAGCCACAAATAACTTGAACAAGCCACAACTTCATGTGTTGGATCACACAAGGTCAAAGAGGAGGCCGATTCAAATGGATACTCCATCCCCTTCATTGCAAAGTCCCTATTTCAAGGAAAGGAAATCCACATACTTGGGCAGAAATATGACTTCATCTAGTAATATGAGGAACACAAAAAACCCAAAAAGTACTATGATTCTATAAAACAAAGAAACTCCACCAACCAAAGAGTTTCTATAGATGGAGAAAACAAGAAATGAGAATGTTGCACTTTAATTTATAAGTCTATGGGTATCCCCTTCAACATTTTCGAGCAGATGAATAAGACAAATCTGAATGTCACGATGTGGGACAACCTATCTATCCCATCTCAGAGGGATATTTTACAAGAGGATTTGAATCACCTTCCCCAATCTAAACTATCTATGAAAAAATTGGATCCCATAGTTCACATATGTTGTCTAATTGTAGGAAAATTCCTAGTGCATAATTATATGATAGACTCTAGTGTTAGCACCTTTGTAATGCCCAGTAAAATTACTTATATTTTAGGTGTTGAATATAATCCTATTTCTAAAGGTGTTCTACAACTTTATGGCTCAATTATCATCATATTATAAGTAATCAAATATCTTGATTCAACCCTTCATACTTTTCCAAGCCTAGCCATAACTCAAGATATCTCAGTAATTGACTTACCTTCTTTATTTTCTATTTGTTTTTCAAGAGACTTCATAACAAAATTAGGTAGATATTTGTCTTCTGATTGGTCTCAACATACTCCTAAGAATTAGATATGGTACAAGATTCACCATTATATCTTATTCACTATCTTCTTACCATGTTGATTCTTTTGACCCTACTTCTCTCTAATTTAATTACATGATACATTAAGATCAAGAACATGTATAAGTTTCTGTGTAGCAACTTACTCATCATTTCTCATTCCTTGATCTCTTGTTAGATGAATGGGCAAAGGAACATTATGATTTTTATCCTTATGATGCATGTGTGGAGACTATTCTAGGCACCTACTTCATTCATGAAGAATAATTCACAACCCCCACACCACACAAAGATGAATATAATTCTTTTAGATTATGGAAGATGTTTTTGACCTCTCAAAAATAAAAAATGGAGCTGGATGGGTGTATTCCTTGTCTCTTTAATGGATAAGAAATTATTCTTTTCCCATCAGCTACCGTTTATTTGTTCTAATAATGTGGCAAAATATGAAGCATTGATTTTTGAATTAATTTTAGCAGAGAAAAGGTAGATTAAGGCCTTACAAGTGTTCAGGGATACCAAATTAGTTATTCACCAAGCTAGAGGAAGGTGTGCGGCCAAGAATAATATTTTAAAAGATTATAGACACAAATTTTGGGATGTCTTAGAGAGTTTTGATGCTATCAAATTACAATTAGTTCCAAGAAAATGAACAAAGAGGATGATCATATGGCTTCCCTTGGATCATAGTTTTCACCAACTCAAGACCTCATTCAAGGAAATGAATAACATGTTAAGATGATTTTCAAACCATCCACCTTGGATAATGAAATTAACTAGAAGATATTTGATAATGATGAAAAAAAATAATCTCCTCCAAAATGAAGTTGAGTTCTCATCAAAATTAAAATATGATTTTTAAGATGGCTATGGTGATTAGATTATTCAGGCAAGGAAAAACAAATTTCCTAAAGGATTTGTTACTCCCAAATACATATTCATCCTTGATGATGATTTCAAAAGGAAAAAAAGGAATATAAAACTAAAATAATAGGACTATAAATCAGTCACAATTGCACAAGATAAGGAACTATTTTTTAGAAGGGTACGTAATGACTAATGAGGCTCAAAAAACAAGATTTTATCTTCTTATGTCAAAAATTTAATGATATCTTCTCTTCCATAGTTATGAAGATCTTATATTTTTTGACATCAAAATTTCTCAGCACAACATATATCTTGATCATAGTGACAAACCAACAAAATAGAAACAAATGCCCATCAATCCCAAAATAGATCCCGTCATGAGAAAAGAGTTAACCAAATTCATTGAGGCTATAATTATTTTCCCCATTAAGGACTCCTCTTGGGTATCTAAATTATTCCATGTTAGGAAGAAGAGTTGATAAATCATGATATGTGTGGGTTTCAGAGACTTGAATAAGGATTCTTTGAAGGATCATTATCCTTTTCCCTCTATGGAATATATTTTACAGATAGTTACGGGAAATAAAAGGTTTTTTATGTTAGATGCCTACTCAAGTTTCAATCAGATTAGGGTTAGGAAAGAGGATAAACATAAGACCATGTTTACAACCAAGTAAGGAACAAATGCATATGAGAAGATGCCTTTTGGGTTATTAAATGTGGGTGCCACATTTTAAATAGCCATGGATATTGCATTCAAGGTATATATTAATGACTTCATTTTCATCTACTTGAACGATATTATGGTTTTCTCAAGATATAGTAAATATCATTTTAGTCATCTTCAAAAAAAAATTGTGAGATGTAAGGAGTTTGGGGTATCTCTCAGACCCAAGAAGTGTAGTTTTTTAGTTCCGCAGGGTAAACTTTTGGGTCACATCATTTTAAAGGATGGTATTTCCATTGAGCCTAAAAGAATATCTACCCTATTTTCTCTTTATTTTCTAACTCACAAGAAGGCTTTGCAGGCTTTCCTCAACAAAATTAATTTTTTTAGGAAATTCATTCCTAACTTTGCAAGACTTTCCAAGCCCATTACCTTAATGCTCAATGAGGATGCTTCTTTCAAATATGCCAAATAAGGTAGAGAAATATTTGCAATAATTTATCAGAAAATTTCTCATGATCCCACTTTTATCAACTCTAAATATTCAAAGGATTTCATCTTATATGCTTATGGGGCTAAGGCTAGTATTTCCGCAGTGTTGACACATAAAAATGATAAGGGTTTAGAACAACCAAATTCCTTCTTTAGTTAAACACTATAGGATTATGAATTAAAATATACTCATGTGGAAAAATAGGTCTTCACCATCTTGAGGGCTCTCAAGAAATTCAATCCCATGATTTCCACTATCCATATCAAAATTTTAGTCTCACACCCTAGCATGATGGACTTCATAATGGGAGAAGAAATTAATGGGAAGAGAGTTATATGAGTAACAAAAATCTTGGAGTATGATGTTATTATCAAGGCCATAAATTTGGTAAGAGGTAGAGAAAGTTGTGAGAATTTTGTTTTGGACACTCAGGATAATCAATAAACCTCCTTTTTTTAAAGAAGAATAAGAGCAACCCACTACGAAACAATAGTAGTAATAGGATCAACAATATGTCCATATTCTTATCTACTAGCATATATCCTCCTAGTTTTATAAAAGCTAAAAGTTGGAACTTAAAGTTGTAGTATGTTCCTTAAGCATTAATTGGTAGGGTTATTTTTAAAAAGAACCTTGATGTGGTGTTGTTAAAATGTATTAAGGGTGAACAAGTGAGAAAATTTTTGGTGAAGTTCCACAATGGTTTCTTTGGAAGAAAATTATAATTCAAGGCCACAATGATATAAATTATAAAGGCCCGCGTTTTTCATGGATGCTCATCAATTGATCATAAAATGTAAGGAATGTGCTCTCTTCACTAGTAAAAATAAGATAATGGCCCTCCCACTTCATCCCATTCATATGGATGAACCCTTTTCTTATTTAATTGGTATGATTAATCATGTGTCAAGTGCAGGTTATAAGTGGGTCTTGACAACAATTGATTACTTTACCAGGTAGATGGAAGTTGTGGTGTTTAAGGAAGATATTGAATCAGCTATTCTTGATTTTCTTGAAGACATTGTGACAAGGTTTTGGGTTTCCTGGAACCATTATTTATGATAATGAAAAATCCTTCTTAGGTTCTTAAAATATCTTCACTTGGGCTCTTAAACATGGAGTATAATTGAATACCTCTTCTAATTATTACCCTATAGGGAATGGTACTTGGTGGAATCTACCAACAATAACCTCATCAAAATAATGAAGAAGGACAATGGAGATCAATCAAATAAAATTTCACACACCAAGTTAAAAAATTCTCTCTAGGCTGATAGAATCACACCGTAAAAGAGCAATTCAAAATTCTCATTTTGTTCTTGTATATGGTAGAGAGTGTCAAGATTCCATTATATTTATAATTACCCTCATTGGAAGTTGGCTCGTCTGTTATAATTTGAGGGTGAATATCAAAGAACAATCAGAATGGCGGAATTTTTGTTGAGCTCAGAAGAATTGATGCAGTCCACCATGATCATATTAGAAGAGCACCAAAGAGTCATCCAAGTAGTGGTTTGATAATATATGACTAAACATAGGATTTCAAAACAAGATATTTGGTCCTTGAAATGGGACGTAAACAAATCTAAACCATGATAACACTCCAATTTTGATGCACTTTGGAGTGGTCCATTGCATCATAACTACATGTAAGTAGGCCAACTCTTTTGAGTTGGCCAAATTTTAATGAGGAGACACATAAGATCCCGGTTAATGGGATCTAACCCAAACCTTCTCTTTAAGTTGGTTTCTTATATCTTGTACATAGCTTATATTATTTTTGTTTCCTTTAATTTTTTGTGTTTAGAGGTTCCCTCCTTCTGTTGGTGTGATGATCACCGATTGAGCACCTTTTCCTCAATCTTTGTGGTGATGATCTGAATAAGTGCTTGTGCACACTCTGCATGTTTCACTTGGAGCATTTATGATCTTCATCTTTTGTAGATAGGCTTTGGAAGTCCATTGCACTTGTACACAGTGCATTTCAATTTTCTTCCTCCATGGTAGAAAATCAAAAGGTTTTGGGGGCAGTTTCAAAGTGATTCATTCAAAGCTCCAAAAGATTAGTTTCAAAAGTAGAGCGTCAAGGACAATTTTAAAAATTTGAAGTGAGTATAGAGAATGTGGTTCAAGTTGTAATTGATAGTGCTATAGATTCTGTGGGCACTAGGAAGTTGATAATGGAGAAGTACCCGCATATATTTTGAAGCCCATGTACAACACATTGCCTTGATTTCTTGCTTTATGACTTAGCTAAATTTGCATGGGTGCATTATACAATTACCTGTTGGCGTAAGTGTTCACTAGGTAAGTTGATTAGTTATTTACCCTTAGTATTTTTACCGCTTGGTTAGTTCTTTGTTCACACTTGGTAAGCTATGTTTACGTAGTTTGTTAGATTTGATTCCCATACATGTTATTTTGGTCCTATTTTACAACTAATTGACATATGGTTGTCATAATTACTTTACTCCTTAATTTTGGGTAGATTGGACTTAGTCTATTGTTGGTTCCTCCAACCATCTTGTTGCAAGTAATCACTTTGTAACACCTATATAATAGGATCTTGTGTACATTCTTATTAGATGAGAATTGAAGCTTACAGAATAATATTGTTTTGTCTACATTTATTTATTTTTGTTAATTTCTTGAGCTTTTGCAGTTTTGCTCCTATTAAGATCTTGTAGATTGCTCCAATATTAACAAAGGGAAAGCAATTGCAAATTTCATTAGAAACCACCATCTCACATTGAACATTTACAGGAAACATGCATCCAAAGAGTTGTTGAGGCCTTGTGAAATAAGATTTGTCTCATTTTATATTAATTTGAAAAGAGTGGTTGAAGAGAAAGCAATGCTAAGGTCAATTATTTGTTTAATTGATTGGGGAAAATTTAGTTCTTTCTAAAGGTGCAAAAGATAAGAACATAGAACAAATAATTCTAAACAACAAGAGGAAGTGCGAAAAAGGTTTTAAAAGTGTGTGAACCTATTGTTGAAGTGCTTCATATGGTTGTTGGCGATAAACTTGTCTTGGTATGCTTAATGAAAGCATGGACTATTGCAAGGAAACCATTCAACAAACATTCAATCATGTGGAAGCAGACTATATTGAGATATGGAAAAAATTGATTCAAGGTGGAAAATGATGCACACACCCTTTCATGCAACAACTTGCTATTTGAAGCGAATACTCTTCCATATAGATAAACAAAGTGACAATGAAATCATGGGTAGGCTTCATGGAGCCATAGGGAAGTTTGGATTAGATCCACAAGTTGAAAGTAAAATCAGTGATCAATGTTGGACATACAAGTTAGAAGAAAAGATGCATGGATTACTAACAGTCAAGTATGACATGTCACGCCTAGATGCTGAAGGATCCATGTGGTGGAATAAATTTGGAGAAAATACTTGCAAGCTACAATCTTTTGTTGTTAGAGTGTTGAGTCCGGGAGCAAGTTCATCAGCTTGTGAAAGGAATTGGAGTTGCTTTGACCACATTCGGTCAAAGAAGCGGAACAAGGTTGGGAAGATCTTGTTTATATTCGCAACATCTTGCAATTGTGCATGAAGAAAAAAAACAAAAGACTCATCTACTTTGTCTTCACAACCCCAACCCATTTTAGAAGACATAGCAGATGCAAACGATCCTAAGTTGCTTTCACAAGATGTATTATATAGTGAAACCGACGATGATGATATTAAACCAACTCAGCCAAGTGTTGTTAATGCTTTTGAGCTATTTTGATGTAAAAAGTAGGGAGAAATATGAAAGTTCGAAAACAAACATAGAACTTGGATGTTATAGAATCTCGATCATCTTTTGGAAAACTAAAACCCTCTTTGAACTAGTGATTTCACATGTGTAATGTTCTATCTTGATCAAATTATCATGATACATATGTTTCAGTTCGGACATATTTTTTCAAAGTTTTTGAGGCTATTTAATAATATTTATATATTTTGCCATTATTGTACTTTTATTATTTATTTTGAAAGAAAATAATAAAAATGTAAATTTATATAATTTGAACTTATTGATGATTTTTTCTCCAAATTTTAGTGGTTGACAAATGTGTTTCAAATTTTATCCTTGCGAACACGAACCTGATGACTTAGAGTGCAAGGAAAGAGGTAAACATCTAGAGTCTAGATCAAAAGCCTTTATGAAGAGAGGCCTACAATTTTTGGATCTTAAGGGTAAAAGATGGAAATCGTCTTGATTAATAGCCTCAGAGGCCAATTAATATGTGCACAAGTGCAAATAATAAAGATTACAAAGGAATCAGGCACTAGCTGTACAAGATGTACGCTCTATTGTATTAGGCATATATAGGGTACAATGACATAAAAAGAAGCTTCCAGATGAAAACAAACTTCTTAGAAACGAAAGAGAGAAGGAAACTACTAAAGGAAGGTAAATACATAGAGATATCTACAAATAACAAAAAGATAGTTAAAATATAATACAACCCATGCAACTAGAATAGCCCATGTGACCATGTCTCATTACAGGAATAGAGGCTTAACACTCCAAGTGCCGAGAGATGTTGAAGGATGGACTATAGAAAATTGGTGGCTAGGTTGGGCTAGCTATTATAGACTATTTTAAATTTCAATTAGTAGTTTTAGTGCGGTTTTGTGAGTTGAGTGGATGGTTCTTTCCCAGTCATGCTGCAAACACTTTTGGGTTTGCGAGGTCAACTATTTTTTTAATAAATATTCTGTATGGGACAATAATGGTACTAGTTGTTCAAGTGTAGTACTCTAGGTTATTGAATTTTCTCCTTTCATTAGGCGATGATCATGGTGATTGTTGTGAGGGGTATGCTATTGTCAATTTCCCTTTTTGACCGCAGTTGGGTTGATGCATGATTGGTGGGGAGGGGTTATGGCTAGACATGTAGTGTTGGAAGAAAAACATAGATGTTTCTTAGAAGCTTCTTGCTCGCTTGGGGAAGGGAAGAAAATGTAGTGGGGAAGGGAAGAAAATGTAGTGGAGGCTTAAAATTCAACCCCAAAATCTTGGGTTGGGCTACTCTTTAGAGTTCATGTAGTTGTGTATTGTATATTGTCAAACTGTCATGATAGTTAGTAGGGTCGTAGAGATAATCTTGCATACTTATTTGTGTGAGGTGTTTTTGTTTCACTTGGTATGCCTTTTCCTCCCAATTCTATGAAACCTCTCGAGGTTGTGATTACCTACCTGTGCCCTTATCTACTTCCATGGCATTTGTTACTATAAGTAAAAGCTTCTTATATGAGCGGAGTCTGATAGTTCTTGAATGTTGCAGGACACTTTGAAAATATCTTCTTGTGAACTATGTAAGGGTAGAATGATTGCTTGATCTCTATGGTGCTGGGTTTATTTTGTATTTGCCTTTGTAAGCATACTTGTCACTTAGACAATAGTTAAAGCATAATTGCCGTAGCAGTTATGAAACCTATCTATGCACTTTGGTGGTTGGCCATAATGTTCCAAGTGATTTCCTTGTTCTCTAGTGTTTTTAGTTTCGATCATGTATTTAAGTGGGATTATTATGCAGGGTCGACATGAATATATTGGTGTTAACATAGTATTTTGTTGTTTCATTATCTTCGCAAGACCTTGGGCCTTTCTCTGCATACCTCTCGCTATATACATTCTACATGTAATGAATCAAAGTTAGGTGGTTGCCCATTGATAATGTTATTGACCTCGAGCCAAGTTTCAAAACTGGCCAATGTATGATTAGTATGACAATAGTTCAACAAAAATGAAGAGCTTAGAGGCATTCATGTGCTTCTAACTTGATAAGTTCTATTTTTTTTGTTTTTGTTTGATTATTAAGTACTCAATATGCTATAATGGCAACGGTTATGGATATTAAATTATGATTTTCCTAGTATTGGACTTCTATGTATATTTTGCATCTTGTTTGTTAAAGTTTGCATGGATCATTTCTTTCTAGTCGTTGAGAAACGTTATGTAGCATCAGTCATGGTGATTAGTTGTAATCTTATACAAAATGGCATTAATTAAACATTTAGGCTACAAAAGAGTTTCTATAGTCTAGGTTTCGTATTTGATCCCAATTAATATATAATATCTTTTAGTTTGCTGATATAAAACAACAATATACATGCTTAATTTCTTTTTAAAATTTGTATTACATATTAGTATTACAAGTTAATATTTTTGAAATTTGTATTATAAGTATTACTTATTTCAAAACCATAAGGGAAGATATTGATGTAAGAAGTTTTTATCTTCTCATAAAAGATGATCCTTGGTCTTTTACTGCAGGTTGGAGTTTCTGCTATCCCAGATGTTCACACTTTTTGAGCTCACTAAAAGAGAAAATTTCATGATTCTTGGGTGTGATGGTTTATGGGGGGTATATACTTTTCATACCTAGTTAGGAGCATGACATTTTTGTTACTTATCTACTATTAAAGTCATGAGCGATCAAGAGGCAATAAGTTAGAGGAATCCTTTTATTTCTGATCATGGGACTTTTGGTGTCTCTCCAGGTATTTGGTCCAAGTGACGCTGTTGAATTTGTTGCGAGACAACTAAAGGTAATTTCATGGTTTAGAAAGCTTACTCAGAATTGTTGGTCTTCAGTTACTTGGATCAGTATGTCCTAGCTCTATACAATAACCGTGATTTTAACTACTTTAATGGCCCTGGGTGGAAGGAAAAAGAGATAAAAAATGATTAGAGGCCATTTTAAACTATGATCCAAAGTCCTTGACCCTTGTCCCTATGTTATTTTCTTGTTAAAAAATCATTCCTATAATTTTAGCAGTATTTCTAGGCATCTTTGCATTCTTGCATTTACCCATCCTCTTCAAAAGGGGATTCTGTGGACAGATATTTTAATATGTTTTTCTCATAGAGTTAAACATAACCTTTTCTCATGTTTCTGCCTCACTCTTAGATATAAAATAGCAACCCAATAAGATTTGGAAGTCCCTCTCAAAGTCTTTAATGATAATGCTATAAACTGGTTTTGATACCACATTACTATATGGAATGTTTTTGCCACTTCCTTCTTCTCCCCTTTCTGCATCTTCACTCTCTCTCCTCTGCTTTAGAGGAAACCTATCCATCATGACAATTACTGTTCATCTATCAATTTGGTGTGGACTATTGTTCTTTTGTACCTTGGAAGATATTTCCTCATAGTTTTCTTCACCACATTTGCCATGCTGGAAAAATTTAGTGATATGTGGAATATCTAGGAACATATTGCCCATATGGTAAGATCTAAATAAATAATAATAGAATATGCCGAATAATAACAAAAATATGCAGAATATAATAAAGATGTCACAAAACAAGAGATGTTTGTGGGCAAAGATGCCCTAATATATGATATGCTTAGAAATAAAATGATTACCCTTAAAGTAGGGAAAGACAATAAATACTCCTTAAGGAATAACTGCACAAGATCTTCCAATACGGAAATGCCACTTTGACGGGGACAACTTCCAATATGCTTCTACGGTTCTACCATATAAAATACCCTCCAATTGACATCTTTCACAATAATATTCATCTTCTCTATATAAACCTTAATTACTAATAATGATTGGGTAAATCCGCATTCTCATTATAGTTTGACTCATTACCTAATATAATTAATTTCATAAGTTATCCATTTGACCCAATATGACTAAGGGCGATGTGTGGCACATGTCAACATCTCCATCAATCCATATACATCATAATATCATATCCCTGGTGTCCCCAAGATTTCACCCTGAAATTTGGGACTACCCCTTTTAATTTTTTTTTTGTTCTTTTTAAGTTGCGGGTCATGTTTTTGTGTTTTGTTTTGCTTGTTGTTGTTGCATTGCTCAAAGGTATCTTCAAGAATTCATAAGGCCATGTTCGTCAAATATCCATATGCAAAAGCTCACTCAATTCCTTTCCCAGACTTAGTTTGGTTATATAAAAGTGTTTTATTTATTTTTATATTAAATAAATAAAGTTCTTTTAAAAATAGATGGAGTTAAAATTGGAGAATTTAGGCTATATAAAGCACTTCACCCTATCATTATTACCACACCAGTATTACTTTCACCTCAAAGTGGAGCATTCACCTAGGGAAGAGTTTTTACAGACTAGCTAATTGGAGAATCCTTTTTGAGCAATTGCCCACAACTTCTTTCAGGTATTTTGTTTTTATTTATTTCTTTTGTGTTTTGGTTTCGGTCTTTCTCCGTGTTCTGTCTGGCAATTCCCCGTGGCCTTTTCTTTCTTCCTGCCTGATCTATTCCCTTGCCTAAGGTTTTGAAAAGCCATTCTTTGCCTCAGACAAAGGAAAGCTGATTAATAAATGCTGGTATATCAGTGACCAGAGTGCCACTGGGGCAAGTCACCACTGAGGGATTGAAGCAGGATACCTAGACATTGATAGATAATTTTTTCCTCAAGCTTGACAGGAAGAAAGCAGAGAAAGCCAAACTTAGTGAGTAGATCTCCCAGTTATGTGAAATTATTACCAAGGTTGTTAAACCTTCTTCATAACCAGTGCTAGGTAAGGAACATATAAGCTGCCATTTGATCAAAGAGGTTGAAGATGCAGGTAATAAAGTCAAAGCTATTGATGAATGGGAGAAGCAAATCATCCACCAAGTTGCACATCAATTCAAAGAAGTACCAACTAGCTTGGAAACTATGCACAGAGCATTGGCTCAGTTGAAAGAATTGATGACAGGTATAGAAGGTGAGAATGTAGCTGCTGAAAGGCGCTTGGAGATTTTGGCTAAAATTAATTCACTACCTGAGAGTGTATTGATTGAAGAGAAACTAGCACTAGACGGATCGATGGAAAAGGTTAAGCAACTAGAAATGACAGTGTCTTTTCGCATGAAAGTTCTCAAACATATGCTGGGAGAAATGCAGTTGCTGGAAGACAAAATGGAAGAAGTGTCGGGGAGTGTAATCTCTTTCTTTACGGAGGAAGTAATTGATGGTGTCCATTATTATACAAGGTTCATTCCCGACAAACCACCAGCTTCCCTTGAAGAATTTCTTCCATCTCTCCAGAAGAAGATTGATGAAGCCGTCATACCTTTCACTTTTGATTCAATTGAGAAATTAATAAGGCTTCATGCATATGTCAAGGAATTTGGACCTAGTTTAAAGAGGGTAAAGACAAGCATTGATATTCTATCCAGGGAACTACTAAGGTTCAAGACTGAAAGTGGAGTTATTGCTAAGGTAGATGGGAAAACAATGAACTACATGCTTGAAAAATACATTTAGTATCAGAACAAAGGGCAAGTATGAAGTATCGTTGCTAGAGTGACTTCTTTCTTCTCCTTCGTATTTTCTTGGACAAAAATTGTAAAACTAAAGTAATTGGTTAAAAGCCATTACTTCAAGTTGTTTGAAAAGGTCCTTTAATTAAGAATAGGTGGCGGACATTCAAGGCATTGATTTAGTCTTTAGTAGTAAATCATGCATGTCATGCAAATAGGAATTCTAGGAGAAAGATTGCCAACTATTCCCTTTTTTTAGCTTCCACATGCGGGAGTTCATTGAAAATTTCCTATTTGTATTTTCCCTCTATGCACTATAAATAGAGGAAGAGCCTATAGGTTAGAAAATCACAATTTGTTCATTAGAACTTGTTTAGCAAATGCTTTTGTAACTAGAGCATTCTTGAGTTTTCAAACTTTGTCCTGGATCCCTTGACGTGATTTCTGTGAAAGCTAGGGATTGAATAAAAGGTGGATTTCTGGAGAACTTTGTGTCTACAGTGCTTTGTTGATTACTTCTATTCAAAAGTTTTAGAAAATCACAATTTGTTCATTAGAACTTGTTTAGCAAATGCTTTTGTAACTAGAGCATTCTTGAGTTTTCAGACTTTGTGCTGGATCTCTTGACGTGATTTCTATGAAAGCTGGGGATTGAATAAAAGGTGGATTTCTGGAGAACTTTGTGTCTATAGTGCTTTGCTGATTTCTTCTATTCAAAGGTTTTAGATAAACTTTGTGTTATCTTAGATCTAGGTTAGAAGTTATTTCTTTATCTTAGTGCTGAATGTTGTGATTTCTCTGTTTATTTAATATGTGTGGATGAGACCAACTCTGATAACTATTGGTTGATTCAACACATCTTCCTTTCTTCTTTCCCTACTTCTATTTTTCCCCCTTCTGCAAATATTTCATTACAACTGCTTACTTACTACCAAATTACCCAATTGTGGTACACGAGCTAAGGGAATTAAAGTAAAACCCCTGAAAGTAGTTATTAGGATTCGCCCCTGCAAAATAGATAAACATCTTACACGGGAGCTTCACCATTAAATGAAGGAGATTTATCTCATGACTGCCTAGGTTTTACGCTGTGCATAAAATCTAACCATTAATCCCTAGGTACATAACACGACCACTTGGTAAAAAATTCACATATAATAATATAGATGATTACAACAAGACGCAAAATACAATAGGGATCACACAACACGAGATGTTTGTGGGCCAAAATGTCCTCATATGTAATATACTTAGGAATAGAATAATTACCCTTGAGATAGGAAACACCATAAATACTCCTGAAGGAAGGAATAACTCTACAAGATCTCTCAATATAGAAATGCCACTTTGAGGAGAACAACCTCTAATATGCTTCTACCAAATAGAATGCTCTCCACTTGACATCCTTCACAATGATATTCATCTCCTTTATATCAACATTTATTATTAACAATGAATGGGTAAGTCCCCAATACCAATGTAGTTTGTCCCATTACCCAATATAAGTACTTCCATAAGTTATCCAATTCGACCTAGTCTATTTGACCCAATATGATCAACTAATGGGGGTGGGTGGCACATATCAACATCTCCATCAACCCATATACATCATAATATCATATCCCTAAGTACATATCATGATCACTTGGTAAAATCTTCACATATAATAATATAAATTGTCCAAATAATCACAACAATAAGAGAAATATAATAAAGATCACACAACACGAGATGTTTGTAGGCCAATATGCCCTAATATCTAGTATATTCAAAAATAGAATACTTACCGTTAAGGTAGGGAGACACCATGAATACTCCTCAAAGAAGGAATAACTCTACAAGATCTCCTAATATAGGAACACCATTTTAAGGGAAACAACCTTCAATATGCTTCTACCAAATTGAATACTCTCAACTCAACATTTGTTTACAATGATATTCATGACCTCTATTCCTAATAATGGATGGGTAAATCTCCAATCCCAATGTCGGCAGGCTCATTACCCAATGTAACTTATTTAATAAGTTATCCATGTAACTCAATCTATTTGACCCAATATGACTAAGGGTGTTGTGAGCCACATGTTGGCATCTCCATCAAGCCGTATACATCAAAATATCATATCGTGAGACACATAACATCATATTAGGATGGTGTATTTGAAACAAAAAGCTAGTAACATAAGATATATTTAGGGCACTGCCCATATCTCATCAATATTTACTTCGTTTTCTTGGATAGGTACATTAACCATTTGTATATCTCACCATCTGATAAGCCTTTTGTTTATAACACTAACTACATGGGAGTGGGAGTGCACATCTCTTCCCCATCTATTCATAACATAACATGTTCTATACTAGTTAGAGATTCTTTGTTCCACAAATTCAAAAGACTCATTCCACCATTACCTTGCTTGCACTTGTCTTGAGAGTCATCTACCATACTTCTTTGATCAGCTTCTTTTTATTTTCATTTTTTGCGTTGCATTGAGAAAAAGAATCAACTACATAATGATCATGAGCAAAAAATAGCCAATTGCTGGATTCCAAGCAACCGATGTTTTTTTATTACTTTGTTGGGCTTTGGATGGGAGGAAATAGTGATAACAAATGATTAGAGACCATTGTAAATTATGATCCAAGCGCATCAACCCGTATACCCATGTTATTTTCCTGCTGAAAAATAATTCCTTGAATTTTAATGGCGTTTCTAGGTATCTTTGCATTCTTGCATTTACCTGACTCGGTGGGCACAAATTTAATGAGTTTTATCATTTTAAGATGATGCTCAACATCATTATTTTCTCATGTATCTGCCTTGATCTCATAAAAATATCATGTGGACACAAATTTAATGAGTTTGATCGTTTTAAGATGATGTGCAACATAGTATTTTTCTCATGTATTTGCCTCGATCTCATATAATTATCACATATTACCTCAATAAGCCTAAGAATCCCTTCTCAACATCTTTAATGATAATGCTATTAAATTGGTTTGGTATTCCATCACTGTATGCAATGTTTCTGCCACTTCCTTTTCTCCCCTTCTGCCTCACTCTCCTCTGCTTTAGAGGAAAACTAGTCATCATCATGCTTATCATTCATCCATATATTTGGTGTTGATTGTTGTTCCTTTGTATCTTGGAAGATTCTTCTTCTTGGTTTTCTTCACCACATTCACCTTGTTGGAAAATTTAGAGATACATGGAGTATCTGGGAGCATATTGCTTATCTTTGGATAGACTAATTTAAACAGAAAGTTAATAACATAAGGGATATTTAGGGCACAGTTTGTACCTTGTCAATATTGACTTTGTCTTCTTGGATAGGTACATTGCCCATTTGTATATCTTAGTATCCATTATGCCTTTTGTGTATGACACCTGATTACATGGGAGTGGAAGTGCACATATGTTTCTCATCTATCTGCAACCTAAAAAGCTATATACTAGTTAGAGATTCTTTGTCCCCAAATTCAAAAGATTCACTACACCTTTACCATTCTTGTGGCTTGTCTTGAGAATCATCTACCATATTTCTTTGATTTGCTTCATTTTACTTTCAATTTTTATGTTGTGTTGAGCTGGATAATCAACTACCCTGTGATTATGAACAAAAAATCAATCTTAGACAATTGTCGGATTCCATGTTCTTTCCTGAAAGGGGTTCCAAATTGTAATTGAAAGGGGGTTCCAATTGAAAGCCTCCCTCAAACATGTTTTGGAAACAATGATGAGTCTACACAATAGGCTATTGCTGCATTTGCTAAGTTACTCCATATCAAACATGTGTTCAAATCTTTCTACCCTTGATATGCAGGGAGCTAACTCAGCATTACGCCTTTTCGTTTTAGATCCACAGAGAATTTTTTGACCTCCTTGTTGAGTCAGCATTCCTTTTCCTCATATCTAATCACTTGTGCTTGACCCAACCAATATATGCCAAGCAAGTTTTTGAAAAGTTACACACCATCATGAACTATAATCACATCAAAATCAATTAAGGACATCTACTTCTCAATTATATGTTCCTAGTCCATCAAAAACCCCTTAGTCTCCACCTGAACCGGATTTTCTGTGGATTTCTCAACCTTACATGAGTTTGGGGATGACTACAAGGTGATTTTTCCATATCATTCTCACTCACTTGAGCAACAAGTTCTCACTTGAGCAACAAGTTCTCACTCGAGCCACTATCCTCGATTATTCTTTTCAATATCTAGTCCTTTACTTGGCGATCTTCATGACTTTGCCACTACTTTCTCTGTTAGGAAGAAGGTTGTGCATATCTACCATTTTTACATCCCCTCTACTTCAATCATTTGTCTCTAGCCCGCCAATCATAAAGACATTTAATAGTAAATATTGCAAATGGGTTAAACTCCATTAGAGAAACTCTTTACCATACATTATTTTCTCCTCTACACATTTTGCCATATTCAATGAGCTCTATCCTCTGCTTTCTCAGCCCATTGGTCGAGCTACACATATGTGGATTTCAATAAGTGTTGTTCGATTCATAGTTATCTTTTTTATTAGCACTTGCTACATGGACTCTCATGGAGATATATTTTCTTTCGTTTATTTTAGTGCCGATTCTCACATTTATAATGTGCATCCTTGGAGCTTGGACTTTTTTCTTGCATTTCTTTCACTCCTATAGCTTCTCTCATCTTCGTACCTTGAACTTCCCTCGTAGGTTACTGATTTTTTTTCACTTCGGCCTTCTCAATAGCAGGTTTGTTAGACATTGCTTTCTTATACCAATTTCTTGTCTGCAGTACAAACTCACTATGATCTGTATATTTTCTTCTTTTCATGTTTGCATGGATTATTTCATTTTTTTGGTAAGCATAGCTGTATTGATAGAGGTAAGTAATAGATCCAATACACAGATATCTGAGAGACTGCCGCGGTGTGAGAAAAGAAAAGAACATAAATATTGAAAAACAAAGAACATCCAACCTAGGGATGCCAAAACAACAAAATAAACAAAAAGCTATTTGCATTCAACCTGTTTTCCGGGAAAACATAATGCTTCCCTCTTCAATTGAACCATGCCACTTTTTTAGGGTTAAACCACTGTTGGGTTGCCATTCTCCTATCCCGCCAGCTGAAAATATGTGTTCAGTTCAATTTTCACTTTCTAAAATCATGGGCCTCATGTTATCTTTTTCGCATGCTGGATAGACCTTCAAGAAAACCATTTTTGTTTTTGGTATTAGTAGGTTTTGTTTTGATTTTTGTTTTTCATACGATGACTTTCAAGCTCGTGATTTCAATTTTTTTAATTTCGTTATTATTCTAAATTACATATTTTGACCACATCATCTTCTTTTTGATAAGCAATATCTATTTTTATAAGGACACAAAATGTCTAAGAGACGTGCTAATACAAGTAGCCAATTATGCAAAAGAAACTTGAGCAAATGATAAAGGGGGGACAAGATGTATCACTTTGGGTGTGGAAAGAGAGAGATACCTTCCTATAATGTTCCCAAATGGGCACTTTTACCCCTCTAATGGGTTTTACCACAAATATGATCTTAAATGAACAATATAAAAAATATAAAGATGCAGATCTGACTAAATCCCCAAAAATGTGACTTGCCTAGAGGATGAAAGTCATTCAAAACTGAAGTCAAACTGCTCTTTTATTATCAAAAACATATCAGCTGAATTTATTATTGTAAAAACACTTGAAAAATACCAGATTGGATCCAAAATAGAAGGCTGAAACTTTATTATAAAATCTGCAGATGCACAACTCATTGACACAGCTGAAAATACAAATTCCTTGGCCCAAATTTTTTGTAAAGTAGCTAATCTTATCTCCAAAAATCTGATTAATGAACAAATCAGATCTGATCAGAACAAGCTCCTGATCACTCCAAACAACTCACACTATGGGTCGCTCCAATGCAGAAATGCAGGAAATCAAAGGTAGAACTCAACAACAATGTTCTCCCTCCAAAACCCTAGCTGAAATCAATGCCAAATCTGCAAATCAATCCTTCAATACTGCTGGAAACCACAAGAGAAGAAGACTTTTCGTTCTTCCAATGCTAAAGAAGGTTTTTGTGCTCCAAAGCTAACTACAAAGGGTTTTTGTCCTTTGGAGTAATGCAAACATTACAAGCTCACACCAAAATTCGGAATTTATCATAAACAAAAAAGAGATTGCCCTTACTTTGCAAGTCGACTTGCTTTTATAACAAATATTGTCCTTTTAGCCACCCACAACCACCAATCATATTTCTTTCTCCCTCATTTAATTCTTTCTTGTGGCCTTTTCCCCTTTCCTACATGGGTTGCATTTTCCTCTAGGGGGAAAATAAAAACATAAAGTAACTTTCCCTTTTATTTTTATTTAGTCATTAATAAATTATATAAGTGCTTATAATGATTTTTTTTATGCACTTTATAATTAATTCATTAAGACTATGTTTCCCTTTTATTCATCCCTTAGCCGTTGGAAAACAAAATTGGGCTAACGGTCTTCGACTTGTTATTTTAGAGAAAGGGACATTTCAGTCCTTTTCTGCACCTTCCCATGTAGCATCCTCAAGTGGGAGGGGTTCCATTGTACCAAATACTCTCTTATGACTCTATTCCTTAGCTTCCTTTCATGAACATCCATGATAGTTTCTAGTTCTAGCACCAATTTGCCCTCATCATCAAGAGGGGGAAGCTCCACGGAAGGAGTGAGATGCTGTCCTAATGCCCTTTTGAGGCATGAAACATGAAAAACATTATGAAATTTGCTTTATGCTGGAAGTTCTAGCTCACATGCAACATTCCCCACTTTCCTTATGACCTTATAGGGACCATAAAACCTTAGTTTTAGCTTTTCATCTCCCTTCCCTTTGAGGGAAAATTGTCTATAGGGCTGTAAGCTAAAAAAAACCATATCTCCTACCTCAAATGACTTCTCAATTCTTCGCTGGTCTGCAAACAAATTTTGCCGATTATTGGGCATGTAGGAGGTTGTCTTTGAGTGCTTTCATGATGTCTTGACTCTGTTGTATGAAATCTCTTCCCCCTAGAACTCTACTATTCGGAATGACAACATCTACATAAGAAAAAACATCATAACCATACAAAGCTTTAAAGGGTGACATACCAATAGACATATGATAGTAAGTGTTGTAGCAAAAATCCCCCAAATACAACCATTTGATCCATGTTGATTGTTTACCTGTCACAAAACTCTTTAAGTACCCTTCTATCCATTTGTTGAGAATTTCAGTTTGCCCATCTATTTGGGGATGGTAGCTTATACTAGGAGTCAACTCTGTACTTGAAAGATGAAAGAGTTCTTGCCAAAAAGAACCCAAAAATATGTTTTTTTTTATCAGTTAGAATGTTCTTTGGCAGCCCATGAAGTCTGAAAACTTCTTTAGAAAAATCCTAGCCACTAGTGGTCCATCAAACTTAGTGGGAAGACAAACAAAATGTGCATATTTAGTCAATCTATCCACCGTAACATAAATAACACTCTTACCTTAAATTGTGGGAAGACCAGTGATGAAATCCATAGAGATACTCTCCCACTTTTTGATTTGGAATTGGTAGAGGTTGCAATAAGCATGTTGGAAATTCATGTTCGGCTTTGCTTTGTTGGCATGTGAGACATTTCCTTATGTGTTGAAAAACTTCTCCTTTGAGCCCTTTCCAAACAAATTTCTCCATAATTTGTTTGTATGTTTTAAAATAGCCCAGATGACTAGCCAAAGGAGAATCATGCATAACTTCTAAAATCTTATGTTTTACCTTGGATTCTGGAACCAAGAAGAATCTATTTTTGTAGAGTATGATGCCATCAACCACCTTGTACCTTTCATCTTCAATTGTTCCTTCTAGGACAACACTAGCAAACTGATTTTTTGCATACTCCGTTATTATAACCTCCCTCCAATCTACTGTAAGTTCTGTCATAGAACAACAATATGGTTTCCTTGATAATGCATCAACTACTATGTTATTCTTCCCTTTCATAAATTCAATTTCAAAATCATAGGACTGAATTTTACTCACCCATTTTTGTTGTCTTTCATTCAAATCAAGTTGGTTGAGAAAATATCTCAAACTATTATGATTTATCTTCACTTCAAATCTGCCACAAACTAAATATTGCCTGAACTTTACCAATGCATGCATGATTGCCAACATCTTTTTATCATAAATAGAGTATTGTTTCTCAACATCTTTGAGCTTCCTACTTCAAATGCAATTGGATGCTTATTTTGCATCAAAACAACCCCAATACCATCCCTAAATGCGTCACACTCAACAACAAAAAGAATTGAAAAATCTGGAACAAGTACTAGGCATGAACTCATTTACCTTTTTGAGATTGTCAAATGTTTGTTGGGTTGTTGGTGACCAACTGAAAGCTCCATGCTTTGTCAAATTTGTCAAGGGGGATTGAAAGTTGTGAAAATCTTTTCACAAATCTCCTATAATAGCTACAAAGATCCAAAAATCCCCTTAGTTGAGTCAATGTGGTGGGAGGAGGCCAATCCATAATAGCTTGGATATTTTGTTGATCCACTTGTACTCCTTTAGCATTGATGACATGATACAAAATTTACTTCATTCCAAATTCACATTTGGATAACTTAGCAAAAAGAGATTGCTGTTCCAAAATGCTTAAGACCATGTCTAAGTGCTTCAAATGCTCTTTTCATGACTTGCTATACACCAAAATATCGTCAAAGAATACCAATACACATTTTCTTAAATGCTCCCTAAAAACATGATTCATAAATGATTGAAATGTAGCGGGGACATTGGTTAACCCAAATGGCATCACTAGGAATTCAAAATGACCAAAATGACATTTAAAGGTTGTTTTATGAACATCTTCACCCCTTACCTTAATTTGATGATATCCTGATTCTTAGATCAATCTTTGAAAGGAACACTACTCCATGCAACTCATCAATCCTTTGCATGGGGGTACCTGTTTTTGATTGTCTTCTTATTCAATAATCTGTAGTCAACCACACATTCTCATGGTCCCATCCTTGTTTTTCATAAGGACAACTGAAGAAGCAAAAGGACTAGAACTTGGCCTTATGTGGCCCATGTCCAAACTCCTTAATCACCTTCTCTATTTCTTCCTTAAAAGCCCTTGGATGGCGGTAAGGAGAAGACATAACTGGGGTTGAACCTGGCTCCAACTCAATAATATGGCCTGAAATCCTCTATCAGGAGGTTAATCCATGAGGTAAATCTTTGAACACTTTATCGTGCTTATCCAAAATAGATTGGATATATCAACATGATAGGACTGCTGAGATGAAAAAGGGGATGTGTTTTCTTACCAAGCAATGTGCAGCTCATGTAATCTGCCCTCTTTTGAAGGACCTTTCCATACTCTTGGCGGTCTGAAATATCCCTTGTGGGATAATCTTGAAATTTGACAAAATTTGCAGAAAAATGGTATTATAAAAATTTTTGGAAATGAACCAACTGGCGACAACAAACTGAAATTTATAGATATCTTGTAAAATACCTACTCAAATCACACAATTTTATAGAGAGCTTGCCAAGGTGAAAACATAGACTAGAAAAAATATTTTTTTTATTTTCTGAGTAATATATAATTGCCAGTAAGTTTTCAAAAAGCCCTAAACTACTGAAAATTTCAAAAATTCTTAACTATGTGAATACAATTGATAAAAAATCTGATTTTCAGGAAATATACATCTACTAAATATATAGAAATTGATCCCAACCTCCAGATCTTAAAATGAACACTTGGAAACCCTAAAAAATACTGCTACAAATCTAGAAGTGGAGTAGATAAAAACCCTTGAAAATAGCTGCTCTAAATCTGAATTGAAACCCTTGATGAAGAAGGGTTGTCCTTGTAATATCCACTTTGGGGATACTATCCAAAATATGCAATTTAATTTATTGAATCGACTTTAGAAGGACTAAACCCACCTAGTTCGACCTCAAATAATCTAATGTTAGCTTCAATACAACTTAGATGGGGTTGGAGTGAGCCAAGGTGGTGGATTAGATGGGAGAACTAGTTAGGAAATCAATCTCTTCAAATCTGAAATTAATTATAGCAGTAATTAATTAATAAACACACTAGACTGTTGACAACTTCAACAATTAATAACTCCTTCACCACCCAATATTTTTCTATAAAACCAATGCGAAAATATTCTTCATATTTTTAGCTTTTAACAAGCTGTAGAACACAATTTTTGGACAAGTAGAAGGCATGCAAATCAACCCACGAAATCTGAAACTGTGTACATGAAACCCTGACACGTAATAATTAAATATTGCTCATAGTCAGCTGAAACTTTGAAAATTCATAACTTGCTTACTCCATATTTTGCCCTCAAATAAATTGTAGAATTTTCTATAAATTAAGAGCTTTCTAAAGAGTATAGCAATAAATGTTAGCATGTTATCTTGAGGTTCTATTTTCAATGTTTTAATACATAATGTTGATGTTTATTACTTGTTTAGCTCTTATTATGATGGTATATTGATCTAGTTAGCATTGTATTTAAGCTATTAGGTATTAGGTTTGATTTCCTTTGCATAGTTAACTAATTCAAGTACACACCTGGCTCCATAATTAATTTCGTCCTAGATAAAACCTGTAACACCCCTGTATGTGTACACTGTCAACCACTGGTACAATTCTACTAGAAATAAGTGAAGAACATCACATACATGAAGTCATAGAGGTTTTATTCCACCCACATGGGTGCATTAAAATCAAGTCCAAAAATTATATTTCTGAGCAAACACGTCATGCTATGCTGGAATACATCCACAGCATCAATAACAGATCATCCAAGGATGGTCAATAATGCCATGTGCATGCAACATCCTGATGAGAAAAAATGAAAAGAGGTCCCAAAATGGAACAAACGTAGTCTTTTATTTAACCAACACCTAAGCACTAGGCACGCTAGAACAATCATCTAGAACAAGAGAGTCTTCAATGATCACCCAAAACGCAAGCAGCCACTAGGTCCCTCCTTCATTTTCTTATGCAAGATGTTATACATGCATAGGGCATACATAACCATTACTGTGTAAGAATGGAGTGACAACATAGCATAGATCAATTTGGATAACCCTCACAATGATCCCAAAATCTCCTTTTATAAACAAGGAGGCACAAAATTGGAAATACCCTAGGAGAGGAAAATCATTAAATCACACACAGTTTATATTCACTACCTGTGACACCATTATCCATGGATTTTAATATTAACAATTGATTACATAATAAGTTATGTTGATTACATAATAGCTTTTTAATTAGGCATTGGACCATATGTGCTTACATTAATGCTCAATACAGATTATGACATCGAATCAAATACTCAACAAGGATTACTTGTCCTATTATACTGTCTCATGATACAAGAGTACATCACCAATAATATTTAATTATATAGTGGGTACTTTTCCCTTGCACCGTTTACATGCACCTTTCCTAATAGATAGGCTAAGTGTCTTCAACAATAGATTGCATGTTTTTAATAGACTCCTTATCCTCAAGCAATAGCAAGTCATGATCTATCCAAATAGCTTGTTTTAGCATGCTTTAATCATATATTTAGACATCTTCATTTGTCATTCCCATGATCTAGCATTTGTATGTGTTTTTATTTGTCCTATTTTTAACCTTTGCTTGTACGGCACGTCATCTGCTGTAATTTTTCTTTCAAATTGTATCCCAAAAATAGAATAAATCCCAAATGTTATGCCTACATGGTGTGCAAGCCCTTGTACACTGACCTGTTATTTTCTAATGCGTGCACACCATGGTGTGCAAGTCTCCTCTGTATATGGGCTGCCCCCAAACTCTATGCACATGTGCCCCTACGTACAAATTCTAACTCTTGCGCATGGCTAGTTATTAACCATTTTCTCCAACCAATAGCCAATTCTAACACCCCAAGGACATGTGTTCATATTTTCAACCATCGGTCAAGAATCAAAGTGGCTCCTTCTTAGAAGATGACAAAACCATAAAAAAATAGGTTATTTTTATTAAACCATTGGTATGAACAGGACGTAGTGAATAAAAATGACTCCCATATAGCTAGAATTTTCATCCTCAATTATAAGACAAACATGAAAATTATCCACATGCACAGTTGAAAATGAAAAGCCTTGAAGAAAATTTCATATCATAGTTCCTTCAAACTTCTCATACTTTTCATTGAATCCAAAAAGAGGGTGGTCATGCAAGCAACATCAACCAAACATTTATGATACCTATCCTTGGTTTATTTTACCCTTGGAAGCATATCAATCAAACACTCAAATGGAAGACATAACTGTAGCTCAAAATCTGAAAATGAACTTCTTACTATGCAAAGTGTAGTCCATGTGATCCATCATTCTTTCAAGGCTTCCAAATTGAGATAGGAGATTAGCATCATTTGACAAATGAAATGAAATAATATCCCTGTATCCAAACCAAAATTGCAAAACCTAAATCTATTTTATTCCCATACCACATGAAACAATATGTGCAAGATGACACCCCAAATTTCCTCTTTTTCTATGCTCATGAGAAGAGGAAAACTGAAATATAATGCATGTATGAATATTATCATAGAGAGACCAAGCCACCTTGTACCTTTCTTTGTGCCAATGACTTTCCCTTATGAGAGAAAGAAAAATATAGGAATCCATCATACCTTTTTATGTCCTCTAATGATGATTTCTTCATACGTATATGACCAACAAAAGTACTATTATGACTTCCTTTATTGGGAAGAGTGATAATCACTCTTTCTTTTCTTCCATCCTGTTCCTTATGCACCAAAGTATTAAGGGCTAACATCTACCAACAAGAGTATTATCTATGTACCTCATATCCACCTCTCTATCATGCTCATAAACAGCACCCATCAAAGGTTCAACATATGAGGAGAAATAAAATAAGAAAGATCATACCTTGAGCTTCCCCCAACATTTACAAAACTCAAAATTTTGAGTTTAGGAAAGCGCTATTTTCTAAGTCATCATTTACTTCATCCAAACCCCCTTTTTCTTCTGTTACCAATGCTCATGCTAGGTGGTGAGATGACTTGGAGCAACTATGAGACTCATGCTCCCTTCTTATTTCTCAAATGAGCTCATGGTGAAGGTGAATGATGTCCTTCGAATCTAATTTGTCCCTCATGAGTTCTTTAGCCATCATTTCATTCATTCATCATGCATATGCTTGTTGCCAATGTCTTTTTTATGCCCATCAACCAAATATAATTTTTCCTTGCATTCATTCTCAACCCAAGTAGCATTAGTAACAACTAAATAATGACCATTGGTTACTTCTTGGCTGCCCTCATTTTGCTTGTCTATGCAAACCTGCAAATCAGATTTCTAGGTTCCTTTTGGATTCATCTCATCCATGATCATTTTATCATTATGCATGCAATCATACAAAAGCAAAGAGTACCTCTTCAATCAATAATGAATCTTTACCTTGCTTATTTGCATCTAGGGGTTCTTCTTCTAGTTCTCTTCCCTTTGAACTAAATCTGATTTTTTTGTGCAAGTACCAACTCTCATGCAAGTATTAGATACCAAAACTTTATCATTAAACACCAAAGAACTCATACCTTGAAGAATCATAGACTTGGCCACCATATTTGTCATTCACCTTGCTTGAACATTGCTCTAGAACACCTTTGAGACAAGTTGGTATGAGCAACACATGACAGCCTCTTGACTCAATCCTTCCTCAAGAAGTGATAATCAATTGTGGTGGGGGACTCTCATATTCATTTGACACCAAAGACATAATGGTTTGCATGGGAACCATTAGCTCTTGAGTATGATCATTATGTATAACATCAAAGAACACTTCAAACATGTGAGGGTCCATAAAATCATTACATTCTAGATCCATCATTATCACACAAGATCTTACTTTTGCCATAGTGTTCAAAATTTTAACCCTCTTACCAAAGAAAGGGCTAGTGAGGTCCTAAAAGCGTTGGAAACTTCCCACCATGACCTCAAAATATCCTTCATGATGGCATCACTATATGAAAATTTTGGGCCTATAATCCTTCATCAACCTCACTAATGCCAAGATGGCCATAATTCTTACATTCCCCATCTTTCGATGATCCAAAAAAAAATTCTTTGTTTAGCCAACTGCATCACCAAGGAATCCCTTGCAAGAAGCATGAATCCATAATCATCTTGTCTCTATTGTTGCCAAGCAACTTGCTACTTCTTCCAGAATATTGAGCAACACATCCTTAACATTAAAGTCCTAGGTCTTGAGTAACTGATACCTGATGTTTGAACTAGCAGAATAGTTTGCCTCTCAACTCAAACTTGTAGACAAGAAAATCCATAGATTCAGCTTCTCAATTTTCAAACCACACAGGTGGAAGAACATTGCTCTAATACCACTGTAATATCCCAATTTTGGGATATTATCCAAATATGCAATTTAATTTATTGAATCACCTCTAGAAGGACTAAACTCTCCTAGTTCGACCTCAAATAATCCAATGTTAGCTTCAATACAACTCAGATGGGGTTGGAGTGAGCCAAGGTGGTGGATTAGATGGGAAAACCAATTAGGAAATTAATCACTTCAAATCTGAAATTAATTACAGCAGTAATTAATTAATAAACCACTAACTGCTGCAAACTTTCTAAAATTAATAACTCCTTCACCACCAATATTTTTCTATCAAACCAATGCAAAATATTCTTCATATTTTTAGCTTTCCAAAAAGCTATGAAGAACAATTTTTGGATAAGTAGAAGGCATGCAAATCAACCCACAAAATTTGAAACTGTGTAGATGAAACCCTGATAAAACCCTAATAGACACAGTCAGCTAAACTTGGAAAATTCATAACTTGCTCAATACTTCGTATTTTGCCCGTCTAAAATGCAGACTTGGTCTATAAATTAAGAGCATTTCCAAAGAGCTATTATTTATCTGAATTTTTAGACACTGAAAACCCTCCAAAACAATTGACCCAAAATCCCAAACCCAGTCGCTAGGGTTAACCCCAATATAATTTATCCACTCTTAAAATCTTGCAAACAACCCAAAATACTTCTCAAAATTATATCTCAACTTAGAAACTACAATATTTTTTCACCTTGAAAACATGCAAATTATTCTATAAACTAAGTCGCCATTTTCTAAAGAGCTCATCAATATGAATTTTTGAAGCACTATGAACCCTTCCAAATGAAAATCCTAAACCCAATCTCTAGGGTTAACACAAGACATGTAAATTACTTCCAAACATCTTAAAACATCTTCAAAAATCACTTCCTAAAATGGAATAATTACAGTATTAAAATCAAATCATAAAACACTCAATAATCATCACTAATATATCTTGTTCACCCTCAAATAAATGTGCCACACATCCAAATCAAGTCGCCAATGCTAGCAAGCATAAATCATGCACAAAAGACACTTCAACACAATAGAACACAATGAATAGAACAAGAGAGTCTTCAATGTCTTCAACAATGTCTTCCAATGAAGCTTACAATGAAAGAGAGAGAGCTAGGGCATACATCCCATTACTCCAAGCATGGAGTGAAAATCAAAAAATCAATCAACATAACCCTCACAATGATCCCAAACATCTCCTTTTATAAACAAGGAGACACAAAATTTGAAATCCCTAGGAGAGGGAAATTATTAAATAAAAATAGTTTATCCTCCCTAGGTGTGGCGTCCCCTTTCTAAGGGTGATTTTAATATTAAAAGCCACCCAAAAGTTATTTAATTAATTCCCTTTTTAATTTTGCATTGTGGGAATTAAATTAAATAAATTAAATAATTAAATAATTATTGTTTTATAATGTCAAATGATAAAAAAAACTTCTCCAGACAATAATATTTAATTATTTAATATAATTTTCCCCTTGCAACATCCCAAAGCCCATGGGGAAAGATAGGCTAAGGGTCTTCAAAAAGACTTCAATCGATCCCCCTTGGGAAAACCACATAAATGTAATATGATTTAACTTATTTTTTTCCCCCATGCGCTTATAGTAACTTAGGTGACCCCCAACGAAGAAATAGTATAATAAAGTGCCATATAGTCACCCAATAACAAAATATAACAATTATTACCACCGAGTCGCCCAACTTAATGGCAACGGCAAAATATAACATAAAGCAAGGTGGTAATCAGACATCCATACCCAATAGCCTCAGCATCGTTAGCCCCTCGGGTATGACCAAGGCTAAGACGGATGAAAAGCTTCCTAGGCCATCTGCTTGGAACTGGGGACATTATAGTCCTCCCCTCCCAAGAAATGCTGGAGCCCAAGCATTATCCTGCCATGTTGTAGAAACTGAGTACCACAAATTAAGTTTCTCCACCTCACCCCTGCAGTTAGCTAATGATCGGTGTGATCCGAAGTAACCAAGAGACGCCTCGTAGTCATCTTGACCTTCATGTCATATAGAGAACAATGTTGCCGCTGAAGTAGAATGATGCCCAAACCAACTCTCCACTGGTACACACACCGAGACTGCCAATCTGTCCAATCCCTGCCAATGCGAAATTGTCATCACATGATCACTCACAATCACTGCCTCTTTAGTCAACCCACGGGTAGGAAAGTCCACTCTGAATCCTATAACATCCCCTGTATCAACATGTGAAACATCTTGTATAAGCACTAGGCGTGCCAACTCTCTCACATGACCCACACTCGTGTGAGAGCAAGGCTCCTCATAATGTGTTTCAATGTGTCTTGTGGGGGAAAAGTCCCACCCCTCCAATAATCGATCAACCGGCGATATCAACTCTACATAGTCCACCTTATGTACTGAATGTGAACCTACCGAATAACCAAGTAACTGAGTCAACTCCTGGTGTCCCCCAGATTTCATCCTGAAATCTATGACTACCCTATCCGAAAAAAATTTGTACTTTTAAAATAATGGGTCGTTTTGTGTTTTTATTGTCTGAAAGTTCTTATATTGCGTCAAGATATTCCCAAAGAGCCGTATTAGCCATTTTCGCCAAATACCCATATGCTCAAAATTGTTATATTCTGTCGTCGGGATTTGTCTGCGGGAAATTTGTATTTAATTATTTTGAGCCCCGTTTGAGGCAATTTGCACTCCATTTTAACCCTGTTGTGATCGAACATATCATTATTCCTATATACCAGAAGGGTTTTAACTAAAAATAAGTTTTGGGCTTTATTTGTGACTTTTGACAATTTTTCGTGTTTTTGTGTTTTCCCGTTTCGTTTTCTGTGAAATTTCTCTAAATCAATTCTTTTGCCGGGCTAGCCCGATTCTTGGCCTGTAGTATTCGGAGATCACATATGCACAGTGTACCAGAAGGAAGTCGCCATCGGAGGTCCGGTTCACTGGGAAAAGGCGAAGTCGTGCACTAAAAAGCCCCTGCAGGGTTGGGCGCATTTTTGGAAAACAAAGGATTTAAGTGGATCATGGGAAAAATAGAAGCAGCAGACATGTGGGATTTTATTGCCTGCCTTGCAAGGTACTTTTTTCCATGATGGAAAAGTTACTTAAGTTGTAGTGGGAAAATTAGAGGCAACAGGCAGGTGGGAATTTATTGCTTGCCTTGCAGGGTAAAAACTCCCATGGTGAAATAAAAGAAAAGTGACTTAAGTGAAATCTTGGGATTTTATTGCTTGCCTTGCAGGGTAAAAACTCCCATGGTGAAATAAAAGAAAAGTGACTTAAGTGAAATCTTGGGATTTTATTGCCTGCCATGCAGGGTAAATAATCTCATTGTCAAAGTCAAATCACTTAAGTGGGTAATGGGATTTCCGGGGCTACCTTGCAGGGTAAAAATTCCCATTGCCACCCAGGCTTGTGGAAAAGTCAACAAAGGGAAGTGGACAAAAAGAATTTAAAAATAGAATTCCAAAATTAAATAAATTTAATTTATTTAATGCAACCCCTTTTGAGAAGGAAATAATACTTTTTAAAGTATTACATGATTATATTAATTCCTATTTTTAGTGGCTAAGGTTAAAGCACACTGTGAAGCTTAAGTGGAGTGAAGAGTGGATGATTAAATTGATTAAATTTAATTTATTAGATGGCTGTCCTTAAACATGCAATTTTGGCACACCAGTTAAAGAGAAAAACATGATTTTTAATTAATTAATTGTCAGGAATAGGAAAGACAATTATTAATTATAGAATTATGAGGGTTATATAAACATGGGTTGCCATAAAGGTGAATTAATTAATTCACAGGTGAAGAAGTGCAGCCTAGAGGAAAAGTGCGCCCCATATTGAAGAGGATTTTGCTTAAAAGAAGATCAAATCAAGGCTAAAAACTTCCAATTTTGGTGCATACATTGAAGGAGGTTGATTTGTGTTTGCATAATTGTTTGCATAGGTGATACAGGTGCTCATGTGATGTTTGTAAAATTCATGCTTGCTTTGCATGCAAATAAAACGTCAAATTTTGGGGGCAGCAGGCTTGAATTATGCAGATTTTTGTGATTAAAATTCATTGTGCATGCTCCGGTTGCTATCTTTGTCTGAATTAATTGCAGGAGTTAGATACAGGTGCTTTTATAAAGAAAATGAACTTATATCAATGTCCAATACATTGAATATTTCCTCCGAATCTGAAGGATTATCCAGATCTGCACTAGTTTTGAAGAATTCTAGTCAAATAAGAAGAAAAAGAATTGTTCAGACAAAGATAGACAAAGCTATGGCGAAGAAAGATGAAAAAGAAAGCACAACGGAGTCATGCATCACTTCTAAATTTGCAGATATTGGAGACACGGATCTAGGCTCGGAACCTCTTGCTGAATTGATAGACAGATCCAGAGCAGGAAAGACTTCACTCATGCGTGCAGGAAAAACTTTACTCATCTGTGCAGATTAAAAGCAGTGGAATTATTCGAGCTGCAACTTTTCCATCCACAGCCCAGTTGCCAGAGTTTGTTATGCAGGTGCAGATCCAGACGAAGATGTAGATACAGATGCAAATCCATATACAGATCCAGATCCAAATCTCATAGTTGCAAAAGCTTCCAGCACAAAGGCTTCATTGAATTTTCATTCATCTGGAGTGCTTTCCAAAATTTTTAATTGCTCATATGCAGTTAAAAATAAGGATGATGAGTTCTCTATGGCAAACATTGCATTGATGCATGTACTGGAGAAGAACTGCAAATGCTTCAAGGATAAAAGAGAAGACAAGGTGAAGGCAAAATTCCAGCCACTTCCAGATCCAGCTGTTTCCAATTCCAACTTGTTGTTTCCAGATCCACTCGTTTCCAATTCCAGCTTGTTTCCAGATCCAACTTGCTTCCAGATCCAGCTACTCCCAGGTCCAGTTTGGTGAGAATCAAAGGTAAAAGAATCAGCTACATGCAGACATGAAAAAGGACAAGACTGCAGCTTTCCTCTTCCTTCTTCTTTCCTCTAACAAAGTAATTGAACGATTAATTAAATTATACAACTTAAGTGATTGGTTTAAAAGCCATTACTTGAAGAAGTCAACTACTTGGAGATAGGTAGCAGACGTGCAAAATAGAAGGTTCTATTTTCAGTTGCAAATCATACATGTTATGCAAAGAGGAATTCCAGGAGGAAGATTGTCAGTTGTTTCTTTTCCGACGTCCACATGTGTCAGTTCACTCAAAGCTTCCTACTTGTAATTGCCCCTCTAAATTCTATAAGTAGGAGAAGAACCTCCGGGTTAAAGATGAGAATTTGTAAGCAGCAATCTTGTGTTCTAGACTTTGTGCTGAACCCCTGAGAGCCACTTGGAGCAAAGGAATACAAAGGAGCAGGTTTCCGGAGAACTTTGTGTCACAGTGTACTGTGTTTCTTACTTTTAATCTTAGATCTCTTAATAAACTTTGTGTTATTTTAGATCTGGATCTAGAGCTGCCTTTGTTTTAGAATTCTGTGTTTATATCTATTGGATTCTTCTATGTGCATGCAATCAACTCTACCATCTACTGATTGAGATGCACATCTTCGTTTCTTCTATATGTTTATGTAATTACCTTCTTCTATAACTTTTCCTTTCTTTAAATAGCTGCTTACTTGTTGCAGAACTGTTCAGTTATGGTTCATAAACTGAGTAGCTAAAGTAAAACCCCATTTAGATATTAGCATACTTAAATTGACAAATCTGACACGGGAGCCTCACCAGTTAAATGAGGGAGATTTATCTCATGACTGCCTAGGTTTTGTGCTATGCAGAAAATCTAGCCAACTCCTTACCTCTATTAATTAGTACATGGGTGAAATGCTCACTGGGCATAGATGCAGTAAAATACATAGGAGTGTTATCCCATGTCGGCTGAGAAAATGATGAACTTATAAGCTTTGGTTTGTCATAACAACAAACCGTACATCCCTGTATAAAGTTGAAGATATCCTCCCTTAACCCATGCCATCTGAACCTTTCCCATATGAACCTGTAGGTCTCATCGAAACTCAAGTGTCCAGTCACGGAAGAACAATGCACATGTTGAAATATCTCCATCCTCAACCATGAATTTGACACAAGGTACAATCTTCCCTGATAGAAGATCATTTCATCCTCCAATCTGTAGCTATCATCCTGTATATGACCATCCATAATCTCACAACTGTGTCGGTTCTTGGAGTACTCAACAAGCAAATGAGATCTTCGGTTTACTGAAACCTCTGATAACCAACATAATGATAGACTCAGGTGATTTGAACCTGTAACCACAATCTTTGTAACTGTCTCATGTGCAACACTACTGGTCACACCCACATCCATGACTCCACTTACCCTCTCATCTGGAGTCAAAGTCTCCATCATACCTAACTCACTCCTCGACTCAACATCATTTGACTCGCTCTCCACATGAGTCATCATGGCGTGCTTTGTGTCTGTAGCAAATAATTCGTCGGAATAGGAGTCATCAAATTTCCCACTTGTCTCACCTGACAAAGTGGACCGAACAAGCCTCCTCCTAAGGATACTTCCAACTCTCATGGGGAAAGGAAGCAAACTGGTCCTCGTATCATGTTTAATGATCATGTCGCAAATTCTTCCCCAAAGGTGGCATCCCCAAGGTTTACTTTTGCTATTCCGTATGCTGCTGTAATCTTTTTCTCTAGTCCCAAGATGGCTAGTGACTATTTTCCTTGCATTCGCAACCCAATTCAATCCTTTCACATCATAATTAGCAAACTGATTTTTGATACCTACAGCTATGATAACGTTTTTCCAATCAACTGTTATGTGAAAGGGCATCCCACAATGTTTTTACCTCAAAGTCCACTTCAGATTTCACCCATTCTCTCTTGCCTTGAATTCTGATTTTTTTATTTTACCACTGAATTTCAGTTTGTCAACATAGTGAATGAAAACAATTTTCCCAAAAGATGGCAACCAATGTATCCAATGAATGGTCCCCCACTTCAAGTAACCCAATTGTACAAAAACATTGAAGTACCTCAAACCTCTTAAAGAAAATAAAGAAATAAGTTACCTTCTTTGTGCAAGGCATTTCTTTCCATGGACATAGGTGATTGATTTCTTCTTTGTTGGAAATATATATGGCTGCCCCCTTATCACACTTTATTCTCTCTCCCAATATTTTCATTTCATCGTAAATGCAAGAGAAAGGGAAATCAACATTAGAATTCATGCATCCATAAACTTTATCGTAAGGAACTTCATACCTTTTGTTGTACCCATTGATTCCCATCATGAGAGAAGACCACATATGAAATAGCATAATTGAGATTGCTCATAATGCCTTTGCAACTCAAAATTTCTTATATAGGATCAACATCTTCATTCTCCTTTGAAACCCTAAAAAATACTGTTGCAAGTCTGGAAGTGAGAAGATAAACCCTAGAAAGTAGCTGCTCCAAATTTGAACTGAAACCCTTGATAAAGAAGGGTTGTCCTCTTACTCTGAAACTAATTTTCTGATTACTCTCCACATCTGATCCAAAAATCTGAATAAAGCTCCAAAATAGCAAACTAGGGAGGATCTTTCACCACCGAAGAGTGCTCTGCTAACTAGGTATAGATCTTTCACCACCGAAGCTAGGGTTCTATGGGATCTTACTCCACAAGCAAAGAAAGTGCAAACAACAGTTGCTCCAATATCACAATAGGTGAGTGTATGAATGAATGAATAACTCTCCTCAAACACTCCCTTCATAACTTCACCATGCAACAAGAGGCCCAAAAAAAGACCTCAATCGAAACCCCCCTTGGGAAAACCACATAAATATAATAGTTTAAGTTACTTTTTCCCCCCATGCGCCAAAAGTAACTTAGATGAACCCCCAACAAAAAAATAGAATAATAAAGTGCCATATAGTCACCCAACAACAAAATATAACAATTATTACCACCAAGTCACCCAACTTAATGTCAACAACAAAATATAACATAAAGCAAGGTGGTAATCAGACATCCATACCCAATAGCCTCCAACATCGTTAGCCCCTCGGGTATGACCAAGACTAAGACGAATGAAAAGCCTCCTAGGCCATCTACTAGGAATTCAAAATGACATCTGAAGGTTGTTTTATGAACATCTTCATTCCTTACCTTAATTTGATGATATCCTAATCTTAGATCAATCTTTGAAACTGCTCCATGCAACTCATCAATCCTTGGTATGGGGTACCTGTTTTTTATTGTCTTCTTATTCAATAATATGTAGTCAACACACATTCTCATGGTCCCATCCTTGTTTTTCATAAGGACAACTGAAGAAGCAAAAGGACTAAATCTTGGCCTTATGTGGCCCATGTCCAACTCCTTAATCACCTTCTCTATTTCTTCTTTAAAAGCCCTTGGATGGCAGTAAGGAGAAGACATAACTGGGGTTGAACCTGGTTCCAACTCAATAATATGCTGAAATCCTCTATCAAGGGGCAATCCATGAGGTAAATCTTTGAACACTTTATCATGTTTATCCAAAATAAACTAAATATCAACATGATAGGACTGCTGAGATGAAAAAGAGGACGCGTTTCTTACCAAGTAATGTGCAGCCCATGCAATCTGCCCTCTTTTGATGGACCTTTCCATACTCTTAGCGGTCACAACTTGTGGAGTACCATTCCTCATACCCTGTAGAATGACTTCCTTGTCTTGCACTTTGAACTTTAATTCCATAGTTTGATAATTTTGAGTAAATTCACCCAAAGATTGCAACCATTGTACACCAAGGACTACATCAGTTTCACCAATACCAATGACATAAAAATCATCATATACCTTGTGCCTTCCTAGAGTGATCTCTAGCTGTGGAATCTTCTTTGTGCATGCAAGAGAATATCCATATGCTACTGTCACATTGAAGCCTTGGAAATCTTGCACCTTCAATCCCATTCTTATCACCAAGCTTTCATCAATGAAATTATGAGTAGCTCCACTATCTATTAATGCTATGATTCTTCGTCCATGAAGAACACTTTACACACGAAAAGCATAGTACCTAGGTGCTCGAGATAAAGTGGCTAATGTTCCATCCGTGGGAACCACTTCCTCCTCTTTTGCTTGTTCTTCTTCTTCTTCATGATCATCACTTTCCTCTTCATCTTCTACATCTGAAACCACTTCAATATAATGGGCTGACCCTTTTCCAAGGCAATGATGATTAGGTATTCAAGGATCTCTACATGTGAAACATGACTTTTTCCTTCTTAGCTCATTTCTAGCTTCTATTTCCTTTTTTTTAACCCAATCCTTTTCATCAAATTTGTCTTGAAAAGGCTTACCTTGCTGTCCAAAATTTGGTGTCTTTGGCAGTCCAAATGATCCCTTTGGCTGCCCCAAAGGTGTTGTCCTTTCCTGTCCAAATGGTACAGTTCACTGCTGTCCAAAATGCAGATTTTTACCTTTTGGGACTGAACTTTCCAAGTCCAAGGACTTCTTAACAGCTCCTTGTAGAGATGGAGGACTAAAGACTTTGATGAGGCCTTTTAATGGCTCTCCTAGACCTTCAATAAACATCAACACAAGTCTTCTTTCACTAATATTCGACACCATCATTGCAAGCCTTTGAAAATCAGCAATTTACTTATCTAAAGATCCTTCTTGCTCGAGTTGGGCTAGCTCTCTGAAATGCATTTCTGGGTTTATCTTATCAAATCTCTCTGTAAAACATTAATTGAATTCTTCATGGGTGCAACTCCCTCGAAATGCAAAGTTGCAAATTTGAGGGCTTCTTCTTCATACATTGGATTTAATGAACGATATGTATCCAATTTATGTAACCAAGCTCTAGCATAACACTTATCTGAGACATCATAAGAAGGAAGAGTTACTTTACCCAACCTTTGTTGTATGTCTCTTCTTGGTTGCCCTTGTTGAACTCTTTGATTCCTTCCCGATCCTTTGCTATTCTTCACTTGGCCGTAGTCTCTGAAAGATAACATCTCCCTTACTTTGTAACTAAGGGCTGCATACTTTTCACCCCATACCTCCATGTCCTCAACATCACTTGGGGCTTCTTCCTCAACTGGTTGCTCCTCTCTTTGGAGAAACTTGGATCTGAAAATCTGATGTGGAGGCTTAGCGGATGTCCTGATTGGTCTAGTAGTGCTTCCTTCACCATTGTTGGTTGCTCCTTGATTTGTAGATATATTTTTCTCTTGTAGACTCTTTACCAAATCTCTGATAGAACCGGTCAATGCTTCACACATTTCCCTTTGAGATTCTCTCAATACATGATACATATATCTTTGAATTTCTCTCATAGACTATTGTAATTCTCTCTGACTCCCTTGTGATCACTTCATGCATGTAGCTTAGCTCATCATTAGGAGGATCTCTCTGATTATGGTCTTCCATTGTCATCTTCTTTGGAGTATTCCTTCTCAAATAGACTATACAAATTTTTCTTGGTTGCATTCAAATCTGATTTTCTCCTTTAGAGGTTGAGAGAATCACAACTCTGATACCACTATAATGTCCCCAAGTGGGCACTTTAACCCTTCCAATGGATTTACCACAAATATGATCCTAAATGAGCAATATAAAAAATATAAAGATGCAGATCTGGATTAATCCCAAAAAATGCAACTTGCCTAGAGGATGGAAATCATCCAAAACTGAAGTAAAACCACTCTTTTATTATCAAAAACATGTCAGCGAATTTTATTATTGTAAAAACACTTGAAAAATACCATATTGGATCCAAATAGAAGGCTGAAACTTTATTATAAAATCTCAAATGCATAACTCACTGACATAACTGAAATACAAATTCCTTGGCCCAACAATTATGCAAAGTAGCTGATCTTATCTCTAAAAATTTGATTAATGAACAACAAATCAGATCTGATTAGAACAAACTCTCGATCACTCCAATCAACTCACAATATGGGTCGCTCTAATGTAGAAATGCAGGAAATCAAAGGTAGAACTCAACAACAATGTTCCTCCCTACAAACCCTAGCTGAAATCAATGCCAAATCTGCAAATCAAGCCTTCAATACTACTCGAAAACACAAGAGAAGAAGATTTTTTTATTCTTCTTCCAATGCTAAAGAGGGTTTTCGTCCTCTAAAGCTAACAACGAAGGGTTTTCGTCCTCTAAAGCTAACTATGAAGGGTTTTCGTCTTTGGGAGTTATGCAAAGCTTACAAGCTCACACCAAAATTTAGAATTTATCATAAACAAAAAGAGATGCCTTCCCTTGCAAGTCGACTTGCTTTTATAACAAATCTTTGCCTTTTAGCGGCCCACAACCACCAATCATATTTATTTTCCCTCATTTAATTCTTTCTTTGGCCTTTTCCCCTTTCCTACATGGGTCGCATTTTCCTTTAGGGGAGAATAAAAACATAATGTAACTTTCCCCTTTTATTTTTATTTAGTCATTAATAAATTAATACAAGTGCTTATAATAAAATTTCTTTTTATGCACTTTATAATTAATTCATTAAGACGAAGTTTCCCTTGGCCAAAGTTTCCTGGACCATTCCGTCACGATCAGTGTTGGAAGCTGTAAAAGGAGATAGTGGCCATCTAGGGTGAGAGAGAAATTGTGAGATGGGGGTGCTTTTAAGTTGTACAAATAGGCTGGGTATAGTGGACCTGGAAGGGGGCATAGTTGTATTATTGGTGCATCCATTGAGCGTGTCCAAATAATATTTGCAGGGATAAAATCCTCTTCTCGTGGTCATCCATACTCTCATTCATGCCCGAGATCCTGGGGTAAATAAAAAATGTTGTTTGGAGTCTTGGACAATATTTCCATTGCCCCCAAAATTTGAAACCACAGTTCCTTTGTTAGGTTGTGAGACAGAGCTCCTTTTTTTTAATCAGGGAGTCATGTGAGGAGCTTTTATTGAAATCTTGGCTAAGATTGCAGAGGTGTTTTGCAATGGGGTTAAGATCACCTTTTAACGGAAGCCTCCCATTAATCTCCCTCAGCAAGGGAAAGCTTGTATAAAAGAGGGATAGGATGCCATCTCTAAATAATTTAAATTCACTCAAACTCTTCTAAGTTGATCCCTTGTCTTTAATTGGTTAGGTTAGGATTTCCTTCAACACTGGCTGGTGATGTCTCTTAGTCTAGCAAGCATGGTCGTCCTCATTATTTAATATATGCTGTGGTAATGTGTTTGGCCCTCGATCACACTACCACTAAATGTAGGTACCTTGTTTTTCTCTCCATGGATTCAAGCATTGTCTGTGTCCCCGCTTACATAGTGTTTATTTCACTGCTGTTATCCTTGATTCATCCTTCCTCAAAACTATACTCTTCTCCTCTCCACCTCGCTACATTAAAAATGTCCCTTGACCTCCTCTCCTACACTTGTTGAGTTGAATTGCTTCCTTCTCACCCTGTAATCTATTCTCATGGGCTTTTGAAGATGGCACAAGATACTCCTAGATGTTGCTTTGTTCAGTTGGTGGATGAAGGTTTAGACTAGAAATAAAGATACATATAAGATTTGTGAAGCCTTTGTTATTCAATCTAGTCCATCTATCACTAGAGGCCTCCATTTTATTTTGCAACATGATCTTGAATTGTTTCTTTTTTCTTGTATTTTTTAAAACCTTAGTTGGGAGGTCTTCAGCAATGAGAAACCACTTTCCTTCTGGCAAGGTTTCTAGAGCCTGATCATGACTCCAAGTAAGATCTTAAAAGGCATCCGATGGGGGGTCATAGAGGATGACTAAATAGTCATTATGTGACCTCATACGTGACTTCAGTGTAGGGCTTTACTTGAAGTCCTGCCAAAAATTCAGAAACATTGTCCTTTTGACCTTAACAAATAGGTTATTTGTAAATTAATGATGGAAAATCCATTAGGATTTCAGAGGAATCACAGGAGACAGCTCATTATGCATCAGTTTGTACAAGTATGTCTCCAACCCTGCCCAAAATGATAGGCAATCTCTTTTGCCACCTGCAACATTCTTGTTTTCCTAATTTCCATTCACTATGCAATTCTCAAAATCATTCTTTTCTAGGAATTTACAATGGCTTTGTTTAGCAATTGTACCCAACAATAACAGTGAGCTATTTCAGCCATGTCAACACACTTATTGCAACAAACTTTCATTCTCTAAGCAAGGGTTGCAACAGCCTTGGGCTTGTGTAGCAGCCATGATCCTCGCCCCAATCTTAATCTTGTCACTTGGACCCCACTTGCCAGCGGTCAACTTCATCCTCATGATCTCCAAGTAAGTTATCGTATTAACCCTTTGAATGATGAATGTCAAAATCTCTACCACTCCTAGACTTCCCTGATTGAGTCTTTGCCTGTCAGTGCAGAGTATAACTTTATACCTTATAAACCTTTATGACAAACTTGATTGATAGGCCGCTAAAAACAAATTGATGCAAAAATATATACTTAAGTAAAAACAAGTTCTGATTAGGCATCAAATGGGTATTGTTATGCTTCAGAATGATTTATATAAGAACAACGAGCTTACACTTTTAACAAACTGATCAGTAAGTGTTGTAGACATCGAGCCTCTCACCTGTAGCGCCTCACCAGTTTTCAAGAAGCCCAAGCTGCATATCAGCAGTTGGCCTCATCAAATGCAGTATGGAGTAGAGCCCCATCAATTAAGTACCCCCTCCCCTTCCCCCTATTGAGAATGAGAAGTTTCATGATCCACCCAACAGCTCCAGCAGTGCGACAGTTGGAGTTCCTTAAAATTTATAGTCTGCTACAGGATGGATTGTTTTGTCCCCAGGCATCAACAAATATATTTTGTTTGCAGTTCTTCTTGAAATGCATAGCAACTATATTTAAGCTTGCTAATTATTAATTTTCTATTGCATAGATGTGCAAACCAAGGATGTATCATCATGTTTGTGTGTGCTTATTTCATTCTAGATTAGGTTATCATTTACAATCTTGGGTTCTATTTTTTATGAACAATGCAGCAACAAAGTAACATGTGCTATTCTTGTCTGATTTTAGTTTATTAGGTTAAGACTTCAAGTATTGATATTTTTTTGCTGATTAAAAAGAGTATTGCATTTCTTTGAGTATGTCAATGAGTTTGCTAATGGATTTGAATGCGTGCAATATCACAGAAACATCACTCTTGATTATTGCATTACTTTGCGTACTCAAGTGTATGAGCTACATCATACTTGTATATATAGTTAACAAAAGTGCCAAATATAGTGCACATATATTTAATGCAAGAATAGACCAAAACTATTCTTAGAATGTAATAATTAATAAATCTATTTCATAGAAAAGAAAAGCTCCCAAAAATTAAAAACAAAAATGTTGACATCTACACAATCAAACCTTGTTTGCCTCTCAATTTTTCTATATTTCAATGTGTTCCCATAGGTTTTCCAAGAAATTTGGCTCACTCTCTTATTTATGTCTACATGCATCACCCAAATATGAGTCTCAATGTTCAATTTCCTTTCATCCTCCCCTGGACTCTTTGACCCTGCTACAACAGTTTTTTTGGATTGGAAACAACCAAGTTATGTAGATATCGACATCTCTTCCCTGAAGTGTGGGTTTATTGCAAGTAGCTGATTACAACATGTTGAGTAAACATACATCTAAACCAAAGTCTTCTTCAACTAAGCTGCCATGACTAGGGGGATACTTTCCATGAAGTCACCCAATGATCAGCCCTAGCCCTAATTGTATCCGGGTATTTTTGGGGATTTGTACCTTAGTGGATGGCGTACCAACCCATCAACCTCACCAGTTAGACCACAACCCTTTCGATTCAACAGTTTCTCTCAATAGCTTACTATCAAACACAAATGTTTTCAACTAGAGCTTGATCCAATCAATCTTAATTTAAGGAGTATATTGGACCCAATTTCCAAAGTTACTCGATTCTTTTCACACATGCACATGTTCTATAGGAGTTGCGGTGAAGTGGGTGGCCACATTGTCTGAAGCTCCGTCCTTAGTAGTGATAATAGAAGAACACTCATGAAGACTCGAGTCTTGGTCACATAACTTAAAAAAACTCTTTGTACTCTTAAACTTCACTACTCTAGTAGCTTAAATACTCATTTTACAAATACCATGACAATATTAGGATCAAGGTAATAAAACCTTAATAGATTGTTACTTCCTTTCGTGCAGTATCTAAATTGATTGCTAGACTCCATCTCTAAAGATTACAAGCCTCCAGTAGCTTGATCAGAAATTTCAAAGAAAATAATACTCTCTATTATTGCATTAGAATTATGCTCAAGTTGGATATATCGAAAGCATTTGACCTATGTAATTGGTCCCTAATTTTCCCAACACTAATGGCCTTTAGATCAATAATCAAGTGGTGATTTGGATTAGGAATTGCATTATAACCCTCTCTTTCTCAGTTTCCCTCAATGGGAACCAGAATTGGATTTTCACATCCTCAAGAGGACTCTGGTAAGGGGACCGTCATCCATATCCATTCCTTATAATGAGAGAAACCTGACCTTGATTGCTGGATAAAGCTAAAGAGGATGGACAAATCTTATGGCCTTCCACCCACTATAACGGGCCCATGCTTCACAAATTTCCACTTTGTTGATGACATTGATATTGTCCACTCTTATTGTTGCTAAAATCAAAACATCTCAAAAGCTTACTCTCAAATTATCAAAAAGTTGTCAAGCCATGAATAATGGACCATACAAAAGAGAATGAAAATGAAATGGAATGTGCAAACCAAACTTCGAATTATTATTTAGTAGGAAATGAGTGAAGAAATGGACCGTACAAAAGAGAATGAAAATGAAATGGAATGTGCAAACCAAACTTTGAATTATTATTTAGTAGGAAATGAGTGAAGAAGAGTACAAATAAATAAGCCAAAGAATGGTTGTTCACTTGACATTCCAAGATGATTCTTCATCTACCTACGGGTACACTTCAAGTTCTTACTACAATACAAAAACTCTCTTGAATAACACCCAGGATTATCTAATATTATGTACAATAATATTTCATCCGCCCCTTAATCCACAGTAGTTATGGTGAGACCAAGCATGCCTAAGAACTTTTCGAAATTCTCTTTTCCAAGCGCTTTTTGTCAATATGTCTATTGGTTGCTTTGCAATAGGATAATGGGAGCGATTTGACACTACCTTATTTCATAGGATGTCGAATCAAGTGGAATTTTGTTTTGATGTGGTTGGTTCAATCATGAAAGACTGAATGCTTTTCCATTTGAACTGCAAACGTGTTGTCAACCATCAATGGTGTTGACAAAACATGTTGTTCTTGCAAGTCTAAAAAACCCTCATGAGCCACAAAATCTCTCTCATTGCCTTTGAAGCGGCCATGTATTCTGCTTTTGATGAAGAAGTTGAAGTCACTATTTGCTTCTTTGATTTCCAACCGACAACTGCTATTCCCAAATTTATTAGAAATCCTGAAGTAGATTTCTCATCTTCAAGACCACCAACATAGTCCGATTCTGAATAGTCAACTAGTTTAAGGTCTAGTGCCCGGCAGTATTTGAGGCTGAAATTATGTCCTTTAAGATATTGAAGGACTCTTTTTGTTGCTACTTAGTGGATTTCTCTAAGTTGCATGAATCTAGACAAAACGCCAACAACAAAAATATTTGGTCTAGTTGTGGTGACATACATTAAACTTCTGATGAGTTGTTTGTATTTGGTTGCATCGATCAAATCAATGGTACCTTTTGATGTCAATTTCAGATTCTGTTCCACGGGCATAATGAGAGACTTACAATCTGTCATTTCAAATTTACTTAAAATTTCACCAATATACTTTTGTTGAGTAATGAAAATGTTCTTTGATTTTTGAAGCTCTACAATACCCAAATAGTAATGAAGATAGTCCAAATCTGTCATTTCAAACACTTTCATCAACTTTGCTTTGATTTTTGTAGTATATTTCTCATTATTCCCTGTTATGAGCAGCTCATCCGCATTGATGCAAAGAAAATTTGAAACAACCATGCATTCAACAAATCAGGAGTTGTATCCTCAAACTCAATTCGCTTCAAATCTCATGTTCTAGCAAAATGTTCAGTAAGCTTTTCATACCACCGCTTGTGGGGCTTACGTCTTGCAAATTATAGAGTGAAATTTGCTTCAATGGGTTTGCTACACTTTGTGCTCATTGGCCATTCATTGCAAACCCCTTCATAGTCGAGTCATGTACATTGCTTCTTTCCATCAACATTTTGATGCATTGCTTCAAAGCCAACAAAGTTCAAATAGTACTCTTACCTTCCTGCTGTTAGATTTTCAAAGGTTCTTCATTGTAGTCTATTCCTTCCTTTTGAAGCATCACCCCTTTGGACAAAGCTTGCTTTATGTTTCGTCAAGCTAGCCATCTAACCCATTGTAACTGTGTTGTGAAGAATCACTTGCAACCAATTGGTTAGATCAATCATAAAATCGGCTCAATAGGAATCAAAACAATTGCCGAGTTCACCATTTCTGTCAAAACTGCCAATATACTGCATCTCCCATAGAACTTTTATTCTGCAGGACTTTCCTGTCATTTATCAGCTTGTTCTGCACAGAGGTTGATTGTTCCAATCGAACTTATACATTGAGCTACAAATATCTTCAAGGATAATGTGTTCCAAGGTTCAGCCCTTTTCATTAAGTCATTTGAAAGTTTTGAATATTCTTCCCGGATAGGACATTTTTTGCAAAGTTAGTATGTGGCATGCATGCGCACTTCATGTGCCAGTTTCTGGACGAACATCTTTCAATGTTATACTGTTGTCAACTCAAAATATCCTAGGCAAACTTCTTCTTGTGGTTTTGGTGCCATCAACACTCCCTCATGATCTGAAGCTCCTTTTGCTTATCTAGCAAAAACATTTGTTCTTGCTGTACCGACTCAGACTCATTTTTTGCAGCGAACACCGAATTTTGCATTAATTCTTCAATTCATGAGGATATTTGGCCCAATAGAGTATGAATTCCTAGGCAGATACTATGGAATTGATCTATGATTCCCTAAAATCTGCATGTGCCCCTCTCATTGTTTGGAAGTTTGCAAGATTTACTCTCCAAGATAGACATTCAATTTTGCATATTCTGTCAGAGGTCTGATTACAATTGCCTTGTCAACGTTGCACTTTGTCCTTTGTAGTTTCTTACAAAAGACCACATCTCTTGTGACCTCCACAACTTCTCTGTTTTTCCTCAATTCGTATTTCTCAACCTGTGAATGAAGATCTTGGAGATGGGTAGTTCAGAGTATCCCAAGTGATTACATTTGCAACTCCTGTGGTCCAAGGTACTAACCTGAGTTTATGCCTCGGAAGGTATTTAGAGGGAGTTTCACAACATGACCACTGCATTTGTGACATCAATGTAAGTCTAGCACTTAAGTCACTAACATACTAACTTAGGAATCAGATGTGTCACTACAAGTGGATCCAAAAACGTTAAGGTGACACACTTTGAAGGAAGATGACTATACCCGCATTTCATATGGAGTTCTTATTACATCTCCAAGGGTCCAAATGTTGACCAAACCATCATGTTAAACACTCTAGAGATAACCTACTAAGCTTACTTCGAACCAAAATGTTGCTTCTGTACGATGAAGCTCCTAGATCACACATACACCACCTTGAAATAGTACACATTGTTTTTACAAAAAGATTTGCATCTTCAAATTCAAATTTCTTGAAATTCATGTTCAAGAGGTGCTCAATAAGCTTTTCATACCATGCATGTGGGGGCTTATTTCAAACCTTACAATGATTTTTCAAGTTTGCACACTTTGTGTGCTTGGATGTTCACCACAAACCTTGCTAGCGTAGTTGCGTACACTATTTCCTTTAGATCACCATTGAAAATGCAATTTACATGTCCATTTGATCAACTTTCCACCCGTTTTGTGTTGCCAAAACCAACAATGCCTACAGATGCAAAAGAAGCCAATACTTGGAAGCAAAAGAATTTGAAAACATTGTCCTTAATGAGGGCCTCAGTTGAAGCAGAAGCCTTTTGTCACTTTAAAGGGTATGATACAACAAAGTGGAGTACCATTTGGATGTACAAAGGTCTCATTATAGTCTATTCCTTCATTTTGAACGTAAGCCTTTCCAACAAGCCTTGCTTAATGTTTGTCAAGTGAGCCATCAACCTTGTATTTGTTGTGGAAGACCCATTTGCAACCAATTGGTTTACAATTGATTGGAGGATAAATCAACTTCCAAGTCCCATTTTTCACTAGTGCATCATACTCATCTCTCGTGGCTTTTCTCCAGGACTCGTCCTTTTCAACTTGTTTGAAAGAGGTTGGTTTTGAATCGATCACAACATTGAGTTCTTCTGGAGAATCATTTAACGTGAGCTTTTCAATCTTGTCTTGAATTTCTTCTAGGACATTTATTGTTGGTTGTGTGGCTGCATTTGCACTTCATGTGGCAATTTTTCTGACTTCATCATGACGAACATCTTGCAATGTTTGTGCTGCCCATTTAGGCATTTTGGTGCCTCAATATCATGATCTAAAGCTCCTTCACTTTCCATCCTTTGTTCTTGTGCCACTTGTTTATTTTTTGATGAACTTTCATTTTCTTCTTTAGGAGGAGTTTTAATCTCTATGATAGGAGATAATAGGAGTAAAGTGACTCCCACCTGCATGTCCCCCCTTCACTATTTGGAATTTCCAAATCACACTCCTTGTAGACATCAAACTTTGCATATCTGTCAAGTCAACTCAATTGGCAATCAATGTTGGATTTTTCCTTTATCACAAGAGTCCATATCTCTTACGACAAGAAACTTCTTGTTTTTCTCATTGTATAGCCTATATGCCACGGAGGATTCAAAGTATCCCAAGTAAATGCATTTGTGACTCCTATGGTCCAACTTATTCCTTTTCTCCTTGGGAATCAATGCATAACAAGTGTATCCAAAAACTTTAAGATGACACACTAAAGGAAGATGACCACAACACATTTCATATGGAGTCTTTAATTAAAGGGTTGTTGACGGTGATCTATTTCTGAGGTATATTGTTGTTTATGTTACTTTTGCCCAGAAGTGTAGAGTTATCCCCTTAAAATATAAGAATGCACGAACCATATTCATCACAGTTATGTTCATCCTCTCAACTACTCCATTCTCGTTTTGCTTGAGACAGGATTCAAACACCTTTGAAGTGTACTCACCACCATTGTCGGTCTCGAGTGTCCAAATGTGTGTTTGAGCTTCATTTCCTACAATAGCTCGAAACTTTTGAATTGTTTTGAAGGCTTCTGATTTTTGTTTGAGAAAATAGATCCATGTAATTTGCTATAGTGGTTGATGAACAACATGAAGTACTTGTGACCACCAACTGACATAATTGGAAGAGAACACAAGTTGGAGTGGACCAACTGCGACTTTTGTCAGCTTTCTATTTTGACTTATGAAAAGGTCCTCTTGAGTGTTTAGCCAAAATGTAGGCTTCACACTTCTCAGATTTTGCGGGCAAGATGGGCAACCTTTCTACACCATTCTTTTGCAACACATGAATGCAGTCATGATTGGAGTGCTCAAATCTTGCATGCCACAACATACTTGGAGACATTTCGTATTCAATGAAATGAGTAAAATTATATTCTGACTTCTGAAAAGGTCCTCTTGAGTGTTTAGCCAAAATGTAGGCTTCACACTTCTCAGATTTTGCGGGCAAGATGGGCAACCTTTCTATGCCATTCTTTTGCAACACATGAAATCTTGCATGCCACAACATACTTGGAGACATTTCGTATTCAATGAAATGAGTAAAATTCTATTATGACTTCTGAAAAGGTCCTCTTGAGTGTTTAGCCAAAATACAGGCTTCTCACTTCTCAAATTTTGCAAGTAAGATGGGCAACCTTTCTACACCATTCTTTTGCAACACATGAATGCAGTCATGATTGGAGTGCGCAAATCTTGCATGCCAAAACATACTTGGAGACATTCCGTATTCAATGAAATGAGTAAAATTCCATAAAATTGATGGCTCACCGTTGAGTTTTAGTAATTTGCTTTCCTCACATCCAATCAATAAAATTACATTGTGACTTTTTCTTCTAATAGTGACTTCCCCATTGTTTAATAAAATGGAGTGCCCTTGTTGATGAATGAGCACCAAAGACGACATGTTTCTTTTCAACTTAAGAAGGTAGATGGCATTTTTAAGAATGAAATATGGAAGCCCCAGACACTTGAATTGGATTGTACCCTTTCCTTCTGGTTGCAGACTTGATCTATCTACCAAACATACCACGCCACGACGTTCCTCATGAAACCCCTCAAAGAAGTCTCTTCAAAAAGTCATATATTGAGTGGTACAGGTGTCAAGGACCAAAACATCAAACCAAATTGAATGCACTAACACATTATTTGCTTCCTCATCTGTACTTGATAGCACATATTCACTTGTGAATTGAGCGGAGTTTGGTTCTTTGGTGGGCTTCTTTTCTTCTTTTTATTTGTGATAAGCTTCAATATTTTAGCATGAAGTCTTGCATTCATGAGCCTCATGGCTCCCTATTCTACCACACCATCTGTGAAACAAATGATGTTTGTTGTTTTGCTTTTGTCCATTATTATTGTTATTTTATTTTCCTCAACCTTTATTCCTCCCTTTGTTCCTCTGATTTCCTTCATTTTTGAAAAATGAGGCCTTGGAGGAAGAACCCTTGAAAGAATTACTTTTTTGATTGGCATTGCAAATGCTTTCGCCTAATGAAACAATTTTTCTCCCAAGGGCTCCTCTTGTTCAAACCATCTTTCCAACCAATTGATCAAAAAATAGTCTTCAACTGATTGTTCGCTTGCAAAAACTCCAAGTAGGTTGAGTAAGTAAGAAGAAGGGCCTTTTATGAAAGCAATCATATATATGTCAATTGTTACATTAGTGTCTTTTACATCATGCTTGATTGCACAAATTTTTGAGGCGAAACTTATGACATCACCATTCTTCAACTCAAGATTGGACAATATTAACTACAACTTTATAAACTCCAACTCTGAGTGAGAATCATACAATTCCTTCAACTTATTGATCACTTCCCATGTAGTATCATACCCCTAAATGTGACGAAAGACTTTTGCATCAACTGAGGCCTTCATTAAGGACAATGCTCTTGAATTCCTTTGCTTCCAAATATTGAGTCATCTTTCGGCCATCTTTTCAACCAATCGATCAAAATTTAGAGTCATTTATTGATTGCTCGCTTGCAAGAACTCCAAGTAGGTTGATTAAGTAGGAAGAAGGACCTTTATGAAAGCAATCATATATAGGTCAATTGTTACACAAGTGTATTCTACATCACACTTGATTGCACGAATTTCTGAGGCCAAACTCATGACATCACCATTCTTCAACTCAAGATTGAATAATTTTCACTGCAACTGTATGAACTCCAACTTTGAGCGAGAAACATACAAGTCCTTCAACTTATTGATTGCTTCCCATGTGGTATCATACCCTTGAATGTGACAAAAGAATTTTGCATCAAGTGAGGCCCTCATTAAGGCCAATGCCTTTGAATTATTTTGCTTCCAAATATTGACTTCTTTTGCATTTGTAGGCGGTGTTAGCTTTGTTTCTCTATCACAAATGTCAAATCATAGTTATTTTGTACTAGGGAGATTGAGGGGTCCCTTATCACTTCAACATGTTCCCTTTTCGTTATACCAAACCTACTGACATACCCACCCTTCCTATATACCCGTCGTTATGTGGAAGAAGCTTGCGCTTTCGATATATTCGTCAGTACGTGAAAGAGGCGTTAAGTTATATGAGAGCATAATGGTATGTGGTACCTAGGTGGTGCTTGAAAAGGATTCACTCTATCAATGACACCCGCTTAACAAGAAAACCTCATACGTGGGAAAACCTTTCCTTTATACTTGGTTTTTCTTGTTTTCGGGATTTAAGCCAAACGACATATGCGAATGAGTAACAGAGGGAAGGAAAATGAAAAATTAATGTTTTTTGTATTACTCCCTGGGGATTTATAGGGACAATGCCATGAATGCCATTGTTGTAACTATTTTAGGCTATAGATGTGGTAGTTTGATCGCGACGACTTTACTTGTAAGCGTGAACTAGAGGCACCATTGATACTGAATGTTGTAATTTGTTTGAGTTTGTACAATTTGTTTTGTTTTCAAAATTTGCTTGATTAGCGCCACTGGGGGGAAGCCCCAAGTAATGGTGTTCAAGTGCCTCCGTCTCCTACCAGGCGCCCCTCACCTTCCGCCCGTGGTGGCCAGTGCAGCCGGTCTCAATGTTGTGCTTTCAGTCATGCTCGCCACTCCCTGGGCCTGTTGCATCAGCGCAGTTACTCACCAACTCGCCGCCGCCTTCATCAGCTTGCCAGCAGGGATGGGGCTCGCCACCTCGTCAACATGGGTGGGGCTTTCCTCTTGCCACTACTGCATATCATGATACTTGGCACCCGCCGCCTCAACCGCCGCCACCAAACAAATTCCCCTGCCTCAACCTCACCATTCCTACTCGAGGGGAAGCGGACCTGGAGGAAGAAGTTGCTACTGGTTGGGAACTTCCAGATGCTGGCAAGGACTTACCTGGTTCGAGGTGGCCGGATGATCATGATCCTCCCGCCTCGGGCATGTTTGCTGCTGCTTGATTGTGTTTTTTGTCTGTTTTTAGGCTATGCCTATATTTTGTACTCTCCTAGGTTCGGCCTAGTTTGGCTCGCATTGCTCTAGGCTCGGCCTAGCTTTGTTTGTTTGTGGCTTTTTGTTGAAAGTTATCTTGTATCGTATTGAATTAATATAATATAAGATCCTTTTCATCAAAAAATTTGTTTGATTTGGAAAAAGAAATTTGTTTTTTGAATTGATTTGCAAAAAAAATGACTTTTTAAAATAATTAAAGAAAACTACATTCCTCCAAATATTTATACCTCCGATTCATTCTTTCTTTCTTCCACCTCTTTTTTTATTTTATTGTATTTTTATTTTTATTTTTATTCATTACCACTTTGTTTTTCTAAAAAGAGCTCAATGATAAAATCAAAACTTTCAAAGGAGACTTCCATGCACAGGCCATAAGTTTCCAAAATTTACAAGTCTTTAAAAAAAAGAAGAAATTTCTTGAGTTTGAAAGACAGTTAGCTTTTGGATGGAAGCCACATACGGGAGATTCCACCTCTGCCTCAAACGCCACTGTTCAAAGCTTAAATCCCTCTTTATAAATCTCAAATGTAACACCTCTCAGGTCCTTGTTGGCAGATGGAAGCAGGTGGACTGGTTTGGAATGCCCCAATGGCAGATTGAACACCAAATTTAAATTGAAATGCCAACACAGGTGCAGTCTCCAGCAGTTCAATGTCAGAATGATGGCAGTTGATCCAATTCCAATGCATAGAAACATCAAGGAGCAGGTCTAAAGAAATTCACAAAGACCAAATAAGTGACCACGACAATCTTTTATGCAGTGTACATAGGTCAGACACGCTAAAGAGTGTGACACAAGCCTTCAGTTTGTAAAGGCTACAAATAAACAGGCCAATAGAAAAAGGATGAACTGCAACTTGTTACAGCTCTATTACTTGCAGACCATATGGTTGGAAATCAGAATGGAGGATCAAAAAATTGAAGGATGAAAGCCTATGAATATTGCAGGAAATAAATTTGCAGCAGGAGAGGATAATGAAGGATGAAAAATAAATCAAAATGGCTGTGGCTTTGATATGCCGTGGCTTTGATACCAATTTCAGGCCAAGAATAATGAACTGTGCAAAAGAGAATGAAAATGAAATGGAATGTGCATACCAAACTTATTATTATTCAGCATGAAATGAATGAAGAAGATTACAAATAAGTAATCCAAAGAATGGCTGTTCACTTGACATTCCAAGATGACTCTTCAACTACCCATGGGAACTCTTCAAGTTCCAACTACAAGACAAAATCTCTTCAATATGACCATACTATCTAATATTATGTACAATAGTATTACCAAAGCTTTTCCACGACAGATAAATATGCATAAGTCTAATGATATTTTTGTTAATATCCCATAGCAGCGAAAAAAGATGATGAAAATCCTGGTCTTCACTAAAGACTGGCTTCCGATGAATTATCTTGGCTTTTCAATCCACTTGAAAACTAGAAAAGATTTGGAGAAAGACACTCAGCCAAATGTCTCTTAATCTAGCTCAGCGGACTAGCACATGCCTGACCCTTGCCCCAAACACATAACAAACACATTTCTGACCCTTACTCCAAGCTGTCCCCAAAATCCTTCAACCAATCCCAAGTCCATTGGAGATCAGATGGCAAATGTCAAGCAATTTCATATGGACGGATGTGGATGACACATTTAAACTTCCACTAGTCTCATGAAAAAAATTGTGCCATGAAAAAAGTGAAGGTGGTATTAACTTAAAAAATATACGAAATTTCATTGAAGGTTTGGCATTGAAAAAAACTTTAAGATTTCGGCAATGTCCTGTTGCCCCATGGAGCCAAATAATCTGAAGTAAATATATCCTGCAGCCATGAGGATGTAATATTTTCTGATTGGAATCAACAACTCTTAGGGGTGGCCAAACACATACACAAAGGAATGACTCCTTAATCAAGGATTCACTTGGCTGCCGGGGAATGTGAAAAGAATAACCTTTTGGGAGGACAACTAGAATGAGTATCATCCTCTAACCAATGTAAATATTCTGGACTGCAATTAGAATTTAGAGCTGTAGACTAAACAGCATAGAATAGCAAAGGACAACAGTGCGGGCTAATGGAATAATCAGCTATTCACCTAATTCATACAACAGTGTTCCGAACAAGTCAACTTTTTGTTAGAGGATTTGAATAGCAAAGTGATCACCCACCCTGTCTTATCAAAGCGATCGACTGTTCTGGAAGCACACACAAAATGGGGACTGTAGTGTTGCCTCAGGCTATTCACATCTCCTCTCACAAAACAATATCAGAACAGAGAAAGGAGGTGGTGTCAATTATGGAACCAGTCCTCATGGCCTAAAATCATACAATTTTTCTTCAGCTTGTTTATCACTGCTGAATTCTTATTAAAGAGATCAGCTGATCTGTAAACATACACAAGATGGGGAATTTAGTGTTTGCCTCAACCTATTTAATTCTCCGCTCACAAAATCAGAAAAGAGAAAGGGTGTGGCATCGATTTATGGAATTAGTCCTCTTGGCCTAAAATCACAATGCTGATTTGGCTTGTTTATCATTGCAGAATTCTCATGGCGGATAGTCTTTAGAGATGGGAATGGATGGCACTGACCAGATGTCCTAATTTCCAACAAAATTCAAATAATAAAGATCGCTTAGTTTTGTATTGCAATTATGCACAAAGAATATACAGAACTTTGCTAATCTGTTTGACACGACGATAAGAACATTTTCTCCTATGGCATAAATCATTTACAAATGGGCTGTATCAATTATTTAAATGACCATATTGCAGCAGATGCATAGCCTGGTCCCTAGTTTTTTTTATTTGGAACCTTTTGAGAGAAAGGAACTTCATAATTTTTGAAAATCATAAATGGGAATTAGGATTGTTGGTTAGGGTGCAGATAGGCCCAAGTTAGAAGTATGGAACTCAACTATACAACCCACACTCGAGACAGATGTGGTTCAGTGAATATGAGGGAACTTTACCTTGCAAGGCTATGGAATATCACATACCATTATGAATTCAATTTTTTAACTGTCAAAGAGAAACAAGTGTGGGCAGCACACGACTCAGTGGAGGGAGCACTCACCTAATGGTGGAGAAGCTCCTGTAGGTGATGAAATTCAAGTGACTTTCTCTGCCTGGGCTTGGATCTGCATATACACTGACGATATAATGATTTCTAGAAATTCAATTTTGACGGGGCTACCGAAAAGAGCCTAGAAAGGCTAGAACAGGAGAAACAGTTATGAACCCACAAGGCAAGCACATTGTTACTTTTCATCGGAGCATTGGTATTTAGACCATGAATTTTATTACCCTTGCAGTTTACAGAGGCATATAACTAGCTATTGACAACAAAACGATCTCTCTCCATATTCTAGGTGATTTAAAGATCATTTTCTATCTCGTTGTAAAGTTCCATCCTGACAAATCCTCCATAGGAGAGGGAACTACAAACAAGGGCCCTCGCAATTGTGAAGGGCTCCAATAATCAGAACAAACTTTGGCTATTTAGAAATCTTTCATAAAGTTAAACTTCTTCATGAAAAACGAAACTGGAATATAGTGGCTGATATCTTGACTCGAAAGGTGGTAGATGAATAGGCGAGCTCTATGTCTACCAAAGTATACAAAATCTTCAAGTTCAACTACAAACAATAGTAGACTTAGAAAGCTACCTTTATTAAAAGTAACCATGGTCAGTACACTCAAACTCTGCTATTGGGTTTTACATAACATGCCTTCGTTAGATATTGCAAGTAAGGTTAACCACAAAATCCAAAAAGCAAATAACAAAGTTGACCATTTTATTATACCTACATGAATATTACCTTTCCACCCAATAATCTTTCATCTACCTAATCTTTATTTCCAACCCATGCCCATCAAGTCTTTTAACGTCAAACCCTTTTGTTGTTATTTTTAATTACATATAGATTAAGTGTCATTGCTTGTTTACTGAATCCAACCCTATCTTCACTCCCTTCCTTGATGTTCTCTCTCCACCCCATCAACCGCTCCCTTTATCTTATTATTTTCCTAATTCATATATGTCCTAAACTTTCATTCCACTTTAAACATCCTTCTATTCTATTGCGCTTCTCACATCAATCCTTGATCATGCTCTATTTATTCTTGAAATTGTGCATGAATTCTTATGAAATTATCCTGGCAACAAGATAACATGACCCCCATAAGATGCACCATAACATAGCATCCCGTATCTGGGCTTCTATGGGACCCACTGCCACCCCGTGGCACAAAACATCCCTTGCCGGAGACCATCGGAAATCCCCCGTCAGAGACGTCTAGTCATTGAGGGGTGAGTTGGCATGTAATTATGTATAGAGGTGGCCCAAACGGCTCACAACGCGACCCCAACTCGTGATCCCCCTCGCTACCGCCATTTCAACCAAACAACATTACAGAAAACAATGTGTTTGTTCTCTCGGGCCATTGATGGAGTTTTCACTGTAATTCGCTCACCCTCCGCACCTAGTTCAAACCCTCACAACAACCCTCTTTCAAGTTTCGGGTATGGTTTTTCTATTTTTGTCCCTGTTATTTGTTTTTAATGGAATAAAATGCATGTAGTTTCAAGTATTTTTGAGATAGTTGTTTTCAGCTTTAAAATGCCAAAAAAACCGATTAGGGTTGCATTCAGGGTTTAAGGGTTGTTTTATTGGTTTTTTTGCCACCGCCATTTCAACTAAACAACATTCACAAAAAAGGGGTGTGTTTGTTCTTTTGGGCCATCGACAAAGTTTTTCCCTGAGCCGTCTATATGATCGTTGATAAAGGATAGCTTCTGGTTCTCACATGCATGGTTTTCACACATTCCCAACAAGCAAGCACATGGCCATCCATAGTTTGTAATGAAAAATGACAAGTTTACAAGAACAATGCAAGGGATACAATAAGTTTTGTTAAGAAGTGATGGGAAAACTTGATCTCCTTGTGAATGGGAAAGGTTTTATATGAGATTTCATTGTTCTTGATTGCCTAGAGGTGATGATTGCTTGTTTTAGTCTTATAATTCATGAATCCAAACAAACATAGAAGTATTACCCTTAAGGAACCCCAAAGCTCCGTGGAAACAATGTTTCAGTATGAGAAAACATTGTATCCCGCACGTGTGCAAGCAAGAAATGTGACTATGATAGGTGAAATCAAAGCTCGTTGTTAATCAAAAAATAATGGTTTTTGTTTCCTGTAAAATGGTCGATAGTAGTAATGACAATGTTTTTCTGTAAAATAATGTGGTATATGAAGACTGTTTTTTGTGCATATGTGCCAAACAATGACTTATATGGTACTAGTAATGATAATGTTCTAGAAACGTATTCAATGGTATACACAGTCTGTTTATAGTGTGTATATGAAAAAATGCAGTTGTGTATGAAAGTAGGAATGATTGTGTTTTTTTTATGTGTACTGGTATACAAACTGTCTTTTATTGTGTGAATACACCAAACAGAACAAATGGGTTGATACTAGTAATAATTATGTTGTTATATGTATTCTGTGGTATACACATTGTATTTTAATGTGTGTGTATGCCAAACAAAATAATGAGTTGATAGTAGTAATGACAATGTTTTTCTGTAAAATAATGTGATATACATAGACTGTGTTTTTTGTGCGTATGTGCCAAACAACAACTTAATATGATACTAGTAATGATAATATTCTGGAGACATATTTTGTGGTATACACAGTCTGTTTATAGCGTGTATATAAAAAAATGCAGCTGTGTATGAAAGTATGAATGATTGTGTTTTTTTATGTGTACTATATGGTATAGACAAGTGTTGTCTTTTATTGTGTGCATATGCCAAACAAAAAAATGGGGTTGATACTAGTAATGATTATGTTATGTGTATTTTGTGGTATACATGGTATAGACATTGTCATTTAAAGTGTGTATATGCCAAACAAAACAATGGGTTTATAGCAGTAATGCCAATGTTTTTCTGTTGATATGAGTAGGGGCTGCAATGAAAAAACATACTCTAAAAATCTTCGACCTAATATACCTTATTTGATCCGGGGTGCCCGTGCGATACCAAAGGAAAACAACAAAATACAAAAGAAATTAAAGTAAAATTGTCATACATTATTATCCCAAATAATAAACATTCGACGATGAAGAATTTGCCACTTTTTATCACCAAGTGTAGATTGAAAAAATAGAAGTAATTCAAGACCAGATTGGTAAAATACTAGCAAATATGAGTTGGAGAGATTGGGCAACAATCAACATCCCTTTCATCGTGTTGGATTAGAGCCAAAAGATATAATAAAACAACGAAGCCTTCTAAAAGCAAACCCTGATTAATGGTGAAGAATAAAGAAGGTAAACTTGCAAGTCCCACACCTAGAAAAACCAAGAAATTTTGTGGGCACAATAAGTGAGATTTAACAGCAGCCCAAACAAGGATCTTTGCAGCTCTACATCTCCTCAACACGCCCTGGACAATTCTCCCTCCCAATTCCACCGCCTTCACCTGCTTCAGGTACCTTGCGTAAGAAAATAGAGTCATATGGTGCTTAATAGAATTAGTCAGAGAATTTTTTTAGTGCTTAACAATATTGGTTGGAGTGAATAATAAAACATGGCGGAGTCTGGTGGTTGCGTGAGGAGGGAAAACCAATGCAAGACATTAAACATCTTAAAGGTGCCACCTTTTGCCGTCCACCGTGCCGTCCTTTCTCTTGTCTTGGTTGGTGAATCAATGATTGGGCTGTGAATGGGCTGTGTTGAGTTAATGCCACCTTTGTAGAATCGGGTCCCACACATGGGCGATACATGTATGGTATTTTATGGTGTATCTTATGGGGGTCATGCAATCACGTCACCAGGATAGACAGCACCAACATCCGCTAACAAAACCTCAATGCAGTCAAAAGTAATTGAAATTCATCTCCTTGGGTCAAAATGTTGGCATCAATGACAAACACTATCCTCGCCTAACGATTCCCTATGAGAGTTTTCCCAATAAAAATGTTTATTTATCAATGGGAAGAAGAAAAAGAGATTATATAAAGTATCATTATTTATCACATACAATGAGGTCACTCATCTTTTTACATTTATGTTTTTTGATTTTTTTTAAAGCATATTATAAGTCAAACCATCCTCACTCAAATGATCAAATCTTGTTATTGCCATAAAACCTCATCTAACACAAAAACTAGGTAAATGCCTTAAGTAGGATAATAATATATTATATTCTAAAGAACACCTATGGGCAAAACATTTGTGCTTAAAACGAATTCAACGACAGTAACATCGTAAAGATTTTTCTCATTTCATCTAATTCAAATATTTTATACAAATAAACGGGGATATTCAATTGGTTGAGGTGTAGGTGGTGTCATTCCTTTATTGCGTTGTGTAAGAAAGTCATTTCATGATTGCCTTGGTCTAAGAATACACCTGCTTATTGTATCTAGAAAAATGTAAAGGTCATGTAAAAAATGAATGTGAATGCCTCGCAAAAGAATCTCTGGGAAGAATGGAAGCGGACATGTGAACATGTTCATCTCTTGTTTCTAGTGAATTTTCTACAAGGTTTTACAAGTGCAACAGGGGGTGATGGTACTACATGCGATGTTGGAGGTGATGCCGAAGGTGATATTAGAGGTGACAGTGGAGGATTGTCATCATAATCTTCATCAAAAAAATTAGTTTTATTAAATTTTTCATCACTTGAACAACGTTTTATAAAATTCTCCATTGTTTCAAAAATAATATTCTTCAAAATAAACAATAATTTACATGACATGTATAAGCACAATATTACATTATTTTCAAATTTAGATGTCAAAAAATCAAAATATACATAGATCATCATTATCAACTATGTCAAAGCATATAATTGTCTCCCATTTTTTGTCATTTTTTATCTGCCATCAAAATATTCCCCTTAAACAAAACTTGACCAAATGTATAAAATGACAAAACACGTATTTTTAAGCTTAAATATACAAAAGACGACATGCATCCCTAATTTACCCAGAAATGTTGAAGTTTTTAATATTTATTTAATAGTCAATTTTTAAAATATTTTTGGCTACGTAATGGAATATATTGTTATTTTCTCTTCAGTTTTTTGGGTAATTTTTTCCTTTAAAATTGTAGTCAATAAGAAATTCTTCACCAATTTTTATATTTTTAATTACTTCTACCTTGTCGTAAAGAGGTAAAATTCTAGGCACATCATTTTCTTTGGCATTAGCACACTCATTGTATTGATAGCTAGGAGATGCAAAATGTGTACACACATGTACTATTGAGTTCCATCTGGGTCTTTACGTTTTCGTTCTTCCATTGTTTTTGAATTACAACATATGACATAAGTTGACTTTAAATTTGAATCACACAAGAGATTTTGATTTTGTGAAGCTATACATTGGGTCATAAAATGCTAATGTCGACAACCTTGTTGAACGTTCAGTTTTAGATCTAATATTAATGGATGTGAGTGTGAAAAGCGCAAGACCTGCATTAGGAATAGTTGACCATTGAACCATATAGCTCCGCTTCCAAAATGAAAATGACTAATAAGGTGTTGAGAATCGTTCATTTATTGGCCATGCCACATAATTTTGGACTTTTCCAAATGATGTGTAATCTTAGTCTTCCCACTGTATGCAATTTATTCAAAATTGTTGGCATCCTACTATTCACGTGTAAAAGTGAGATTGTTTTGGTCATCTTTCTCTTTAGCATATTTCACTTATATTTTGTCATTGCCATTATATTTATATACTCAAATGTTAGACGGTAATGGTGGGGAAAAGCAAATTGAATTTTTAGATCTCGACATATATGTAACAAACAAATGTAATTTTGGTATGTAATTCAATAATTTTGATAAAAATGTAAAATTTCACTAATTAGGGGATCAAATGAAGTTAGAGAAAGAGAATAAGTTCCGAGAGCATTTAAGGGATCTACTGCATGGGAGCAAAGTGTGATAAGGCGAATGAAGGCAAACGATAGAGAAGTGGTTTGAGAGGTTTATTGTGCTTAAAAAGTTGGTTGTATAGAGTCTAATAATGACTAAACAATCAAAAAGAAAGAAAACAAGGAGGAAGTCAGAATGGCTTGATCGGGTGTTTACTTTCTGGCTTGTACAAATTGGTTGGTTAAACCTGATAGAGTGATCAAAGAGTTGATCAAAACAATGTAGTATTTGATCTAAGTATCACACTTAGGTTGACATAGAGAAATTAGATAGGTGACAAAGCGATCAAGCATTTGATCAAAGGCAAGGACATGTGTCGACCAAATCGTAGAATCGGGGAAGTAATGACAATTGTGCAATCACCATAGATCATGGAGTTAGGGAAGTAATGACGAATTGTGCGACCACTATAGATCCTTAAAAAATCAATGGACAAGATTTGAAAAAGCATTTGAAAGCTAGTATAAATGACAAGCACTTGTAACATGCAAGATTCAAGGGAGGACATTATCTATGGGCGCAACATATGACTTGAAAGTAAATTTATGTATATTGCGAGGTTTACTTAACCATTGTGAGTAGTAATAATGCGAAAACAATAACTTTATTTTAAAGACTCACTATAGTTGTTTTAAGAAAGAATAGTTTACTTTTCATCTCATTTAAAATTAGATTCCATGGTTTTTACACTTTTTCTGTTTCACTCCATTGAACTATAAGTGATATTTTAAAACATTTTTCATGTCGATTTCCATGATCAAGTTTTAATATAGTTGGGTGTGTCTAGCTTCTAGACTTGCATTCAAACTTATCCCATTTATAATTAGTGTCGACCTAATGTTTCAGGGAACTAACCACGGAAGGTAGACCATACCCATGGCCCACTATTATGTCCTTGAAGCCAGTTGTGAGAAACTTCATAGGGTTGACCTCTTATTGGTGCACCACAAACAATAGAAAACCAAAAGCTTAATATGGCTATGCTTCAGGGAAACAACCTATTAGGTATTCCAAAATACTTGAAGATACATGTAAGCTCAATTCTGTGTACAACAATAATTTAACACTTCACACACTAATCAATAGTGCTTAGCCCAATAGCGATAGTTTATTTGTGGATTTTTAAAAAATGGTCAAGTTCGGATTAGAAAACTTAGTGCCCTGCTTCTGAACCTTTTTTATTACTAATGATTACAAAGAAAAGAGTTGGATTGATCTAGACGACAATCTAGGAAGCAATTTTAGTAGGGCAACTTCCGGGAGACAAATTTTGCATCGTAGCTCTGATTGTCTCTGTTCAAAATGCATTAGAATGCTTGGAACGCGTAGAATATGGTGGAGAGGTGCGAAACTTTGTTTGGCAAAATTTGACCCCCAAAGTCCGCTCCTAAAGTCCTCAAAATGCAATTTTTGTAGTGTTGTCAAAAATAGTAATTTCACGAATTTTTTGCATGTGATTCATGGAAGATGAACCACCTCGTCTCCCTCGAGATTGGTGACCTTCCACATTCTTCTAGATGTATCTTCACATTTCCATAATAAGGTATATAAGTATATGTAACCCAAAAGGGAAGGACACATCTCCTTGCAGTGATAGCTTTTGTAATCACAATCTTCTAAGCAATATACATCTCTTTTCATAGATAGTTTTACTATTTACATCTAGCACAATTGTTATTGTGTCCTTTAATCCCAAAACCCCTAAGTTTTGGATCAGTGGTATTGCAGTGAAGTTGTCTTGAGAGTATATCATTCCCAGGACAAGGTTGGGATATAAGAAGCTGGGTGGTCCACACAAGATCCTTTAGAATACTTGATTGCTCGTTGCAGGAGACCTCAAATGGCAGACAACACAGAGACAAATGATCCTCTCAAGATAATGGTGAATGAAGCTCTCATGGAGCAGAAGGAGCAGATGTTACAACAATTCGCCCAGATACTTCAACGACTACAAATGGGAAATCCTACCTCCTCTATGAGCCATCCCTTCACTTCCCTGACACCCTTCAAGGTTCAAGTAAATTTTGATATTCCTATTTTGAGGGTAAAATAAATTCTGATGCAGAATAAAAATGGTTGGACCAATTATCCTCCTACTTTTCCGTCAATAAATTCATTGATAAAGAGAAGATAACATTTGCTCTCTTGAAATTGTCACTTTCGGTCAAAAATTGGTGGGGGTGTACAAGAACAGACTCAATAGGGATGAATTGGGCATCGCAAAGGAACCCACATGGGATGATTTTGTGGATGCCTTGAAGGAAGAATACTACCCTGTTGGAGCTTATGATGATATGTACACATAGTGGCAACAACTCCACTAAGGTAAGGACTAGTCAGTTCAAGATTATACTGATAATTTTCATTCTGTCTGCAAGATTGGGCATTCAAGACACAAAGCAACACAAGATCCTCAAATATCGCGGTGACCTACTATGGTACATACGGGAGGACATGAACCTCTTTCAATTTCATACCCTCGGTGCGATGTACAAGTTCGCAATCAAGATTGAACAAAAGCTTAGAAAGAGAAATACAAAGAACCAACCTTTGAGGGGGAAAATGATAAGGAAGGTCAAACTCGAGGTCAAGGTTGGAAACAAAAGGAGTCACAAGGAAATAAACACAAAAGGAGAAGAGATGAAAGTGGTGTGACCTCCACAAGACTAATCATCATTCCAAGGAAGAACGTCGAGCCATCAAGTCTTAACTGTGTCACAAACTTCAAGAGGAAAGGTTATTTCACTCCAAGCTTTGGGTAAAGGGTAAGCCTCTGCATTTTATGCTTGATAGTGGAAGTCAAAAGAATTTAATTTCTGTTGATATTGTGAAAGTCTGAACCTTCCTGTAAAGCCACATCCCCAGCCATATAATATTGGGTGGTTGAACCCAGGAAGAGATCTCCATGTCACACGACAATGTCTTCTCCCATATGCAATCAAACCCTTCCACGATGAAGTCCTGTGTGATGTTGTTCCATTAGATGATTGTGATGTGCTCTTGGGCCAAGCTGGTGGAGAAAACAAAGCAATTTGTTATCTTGATGATCAAGCGAAAAACCACCAAGAAATTTTTTACCTTGACCACACATTCACTGTAATAAAAGAAGCAAATGGACCAAATCTTAGCTGAGTATGATGATCTATTCTAGTCACCCACAGGGGTGCCACTTTAGTGCAAGGTGAAACATGTTATTGATTTGGTCCCAGACTCTCCTTTACCTAACAACCATGTTTATCGCAAGTCAGTCCTTGAAAATGACGAGATCAAGAGGCAGCTCCAAGAGTTGATTCAAAAGGGACACATAGGCCGAGCTCTTCACCCTATGGAAGCCCAATTGTCTTTGCACCAAAGAAAGATTGAACATGGACACTTTGCATTGACTTTTGGGCCTTGAACAAAATTTTTGTGAAGAATCGTCACCCCTTCCAAAGATCGATGATTTGTTGGACCAACTCTATGGTGCAAAATTCTTCACCAAAATTGATCTCAAGCATGGCTATCACCAGATTCCCATCAAGCCCATAGATGTTTAGAAGATTGCATTTAAGTCTTGGGAAGGTCTATTCGAATGGGTGGTCATGTCTTTCGACTTAACTAATGCTCTTGCGACATTCATGAGGATGATGGATGACATCCTACGGCCCTACACCAACTCCTTCATGGTTGTCTACTTAGATGATATACTCATCTATAGTCATATGTGGGATCAACATCTACGACATGTTCGAGAAGTACTTCAAACCATTCGAAAGCACTTGTATGCAAATCTAGAAAAATGCACATTTGGGATGAGGAAGGTTAAGTACCTAGGATATGTTGTGGATGGAGAAGTCCATGTTAACCCAGAGAAGATCCAAGTTATTCAGAAATGGCCCACTCCAAAGACTCTTACATAACTCAGTAGCTTCTTGGGATTTTCCAATTTCTATTGTCAGTTTGTCTTGGGATTTTCACAGATTTCTCGGCCACTGAACCAAGTGACTAAAGGAGGAAACACGACTACATTCCGATGGGGAGAGGTACAACAGAGGGCATTCAAAAATTTGAAAGGAAGATTGTGCTCGGCCCCTATTCTCTCCTTACCTGACCTGCATCAACCTTTCAAATTGATGGCAGATGCATTTGAGTATGCCATGGGAGTTGTTAGCATGCAACATGGCCACCTTGTTGCATATCATCGTGAAACATTCAATGACACATTCAGGAAGTACCCAACAGATAAGGAGCTTAATGCCATCATCCAAACCTGCAAGCAATGGAAACACTACATTCTAAGGAAGGAGACAATCATCCACATAGACCATAGGCCATTGGAGTTCCTTCAGACGCTGAACAAGCTAAGGAATGAGAGACACCAGAAGTGGGCCACGTACTTACAACAGTTCCACTTGATGATAAAACATAAGGGAAGTGTCAATTCAACAACAGATTACTTGAGCCGTCCTCCAATTGCAACCCTCACAACTATCCTTGACCTCTGTGGACATGAGACTTCTAATTGGTGCACTTTGTATGAGACAAATCCTGATTTTTCAAATAAATATCAGGCTCTCTGGGGGGCAAGCATGTCTTTGATTTCTATCTACAAGATAATCTCCTCTACCACATTGGATACATTTGTGTTCCAACTGTTGAACAACATAAGATGATATGGGAGGCACACTTTAGCAGGACAGATGGACACTTTGGTGTGGAAAAAACACTACCAATACTCCAAATGCACTTTTACCGGCCCAATCTACATAATGATGTGGTTAAGTGCATCAAGTCTTGCACCCCGTGTGCAATTGCCAAACTAGCTAATAAAAAACAAGGATTGTATACACCATTGCCAAAATCAACCAAAGCTTAGGCCTCCATCACAATGGACTTCCTCTCAGTTTTACCAATTTCGAAACATGGAAATGATTGTGTTTTTGTTGTAGTTGATCGATTTTCTAAAATGGCTATAATGATTGCTTGTAAGAAAAATATCTCTATTGAAGAGACTGTTAAACTCTATTTTACTCATGTGTGGATCACTTTTGGGCTACCCAAGTATATTGTTTCCGATAGAGATAACAGGTTCTTGAGCATCTTCTAGTCTACCCTAACCCTATGGGAAATGATGGACACTAAGTTGATGAAGTCTACAACCTTCCACCTGTAGACTGATGGATAGACAGTGGTGGTGAACCCCTTGATTGTCCACATGCTTCATATGTATCACTCCAAACACCCATGTACGTGGGATGCGGCCCTCCCTTATATATAACATGCATACAATCATGCCCTGCACAACTCCACCAAGCACAGTCCATTTCAAGTTTGTTATGGGTTCCGGTGTATGTCACCCATTGATGTGTGCATTCCAGTGTATACAGTGGAATACCCACCTCATGGAAGAACTGATGCAGAAAAGGCAACAAGGTTTGTAGAATAGATTCAATATACTTAGCAACAGGTCCACGATATTTTACAGAAGATGAACACAAAGTATAAACAACACCATGATCAACACGGTGTTCCACATCATTCTCAAGTAGGAGATAAGGTCTGGTTGTGACTTCAGAAGGAAAGACTTGTAGGTACACACAGTAAAATTCGACCTCTATGGTATGGTCCCTATACTGTCACCAAAAAAGTGGGAGAAAATGCTTTCGAGTTAAAACTTCCACCCTATCTTCGTCTGCATCCTATCTTCAATGTGGACCTCCTCAAACCATATCATCCACCTCAGTTGGACACCTCAGTTGTAGCAAAACAGTTGGACATATCTGAACTCAACCCAGAAAGCTTTTCTCTAGTTGAAGAAGACCAGATTATGGATACTTGCACTAAGACCACCATAAGACGTCCTATTCAGCTCTATCGGGTGATCATGAAAGGAAAGTTCATTCATTAAGGCGAATGGCTCACCGAATATCAGATCAAGAAACAGTTCCCACACTTGATTGGACTCCTTAGCACAATGACGATTGAAGGAGGAAGGAATGATCCAGCCAACAACCCATGAAGCAATTCTAGTAGGGCAACTTTTGGGAGACATAACTTTTGCACTGTAGCTCCGATGAATTGTTCAAAATGCGTTGGAAAGCTTGGAATGCGTAGAATATGGTGGAGAGGTGTTAAACTTTGTACAAGAAAGTTTGACCCCCGCAATCGGCTCCTAAAGGCTTCAAAATGTAATTTTTGTAGTGTTGTCTAAATATAGTAATTTCTAAAAATGGTATTTTCGTGAAATTTTTGCATATGTGATTCATGGAAGATGTACCACTTCGTCTCCCTCGAGATTGGTGACCTTTCACATTCTTCTAGATGTCTCTTTATATTTCCTTAATTAGGTATATAAGTATATGTAACTCGAAAGGGAAGGACACATCTCTTTGCAGAGATAGCTATTTTAATCACAGTCTTCTGAGTAATATACATCTCTTTTCAGAGATAGTTTTATTGTTTACATTTGGCACAATTGTTATTCTATCATTTAATCCCCAAACCCCTAAGTTTTGGATCATGGATGAAGGGTACTAAAACCTAATTTGGACTTCATAACATAATTAAAGACAAAAATGTATTGCATAATCACTCATACTAATATTTAACTGAAAAAATAGAAAATGAAACAATAAAATCACCTTTTGTTTCCATGCACACAATAGGACATGCTTTGACTTTTTCCTTTTCACTTTTTCTCCTCTTCAATGATGAAAATGACACTTGGTAAATGAAATTGACATTTACCAAGGGTTATTTAAGAGACCTGTGTTGTAAAAAAAATTGACATGAATGTGGCACAAAAGTGACAATTCACACCACAATTGTGTCACTTATGTGCCACCATTTTTTATAATATTTGCATCACTATTTCCATAAAAAAAGAAAAAAACGAAAAGGATGCGAAATTGGCACAATTAGTAGCACTAATTGCACAGTATGTAGTAGTACAAGTAGTTTTTAGATATATGCTTCCAATGAAAGAATGTTGATCATCTCCTTGAGGAAAGACTCTATCAAGGGTTTTTTTGTATGCTTACAAAGAGATTGACTCTCCCAGGACCTTGAATCCCTATTCAATTAAAGAAAACAACTTTATTTGTGATATGGAATGCTCCTTCTCTTCCAAAAGGAAAGTGAATTCAAAAGTTGAAAGCAAGGAGGTCACTTTGCTTCTAAGTTTGTAATAGGTTTGTGGAGATGAGCAAAAAGTGATAATTGGGCATGATCAGAAAGAGCGGAAAAGAAGGCCGAATTGATAAACAACAATTCAAAGAGTGACTAACCAATTAATGTCATTGATTGAAAAGATTTGAGAAAATATCACAAACTAACTCAAGACTAATGAAACTTGCATGTCCTGGAAGGCCAATGGCAACACAATTTAATGCAAAGGAGAGATGAAAAACTATCATTATATCTTATAAAATGTCATCATGATCAAGTTTTCCCTTAATAACCATATTGTGATGCAAACTACTCAAAATAGAGAATGAATCAATGAGTAGATAATTGGGTTCATTGAATAAAATCATAAAAAGGGGATCACAAACAAACACGAGACTTATGTAGGGCAAGGCATTGAAGTTATACAATAGCAAGACCATGCAAACAGTACAACCCAAGTGGTCCTAATGGTGAAGGTTTTAATTCTCTGTAGAGGAGGCACATGTTGCACACGCTGCACATGCTCAAATCCAAAGGCGGTAGGTTATGTACGCCCAAAATGAACAATATATAAGGTAAATGAGAAACCAATCCCCTTATTGGATTTTACAAGGAGTGGCTCATACACCAAATTAGTATCTTACTTGGTGGTGGCCTAAAAACTCTTATCTTTATTCTATTGGATTTGAAGTGATTTCTTCATGGTCATATTTTCCACCAATAGTGACAACTTGATCCGAGCAACTCAAAATATGTGCATATAGTTTTTGGCAATGCATATGGCTAGTTAGAATGGTTTGTAGAGTAGATTTGAAAATTTGGAAATTATTGGAAGGGTTGTAGTCCAATGGTGTAGATGATGGATTGTGAAACCATCCACCAGGGTGCAAGTCCCTCTATATACGTAACACAAAGAGGCAAACGGATTGGATTTCTTCCAGCCGCGGCTGGTTAGCAAAGGATGACTTAGATTTAGATGTATGCTTACTCAACAAGTATAATCCACTATATGTAATCCAAAACATGAACAAGGATGTTGATATCTATGTAATTCGCTGCTTTTCCATGATAAAAAAATGTGGATATTTTTTATTCAACAATCTAGCATCTCCGTGCTTTTAACAGTTGGATTTGAAAAATGTGGATATTTGTTATGCAACAATCTAGCATCCCTTGCTTTTAGAAGTTGGTTATAAATAGGATTGGCTATGTAATCATTTTGATTTCTTTATTTGCATATGCTTCTATGTAGGTAATTTTCAATTAGGTAATACCCAATATATTTTTTCCAATGAACATAAATTATTTCAAACATTTTTTTCTTTATTCAAATGTTATTAATTTGATCTAAGAGTGTAACATTATTTGCAATTTCTTTTTAGTGGTTGCACATGTTTATGCTACTATTAAACGAGCTCATTCAATAAAAAGGATGTTGAAAATATTTTGATTATTCTAGTAGCATTGATTTTTTTTCGATAAGTAAAAAAAGAGGCACCAAGCCCCACTATTTAAAAGATATATACATAAAGACTTGGTAGACCAGGTATAAGTTCGAGTAATATCATCTCCTACAGGTGGTGAGATCATATAACGATTAAGCTAGTTTTAAACAAAATTATAAAAACTTGACCAAGCAAACCCAAGACTAGACATCATCTTCCTCCGAGGCGCTGGAAACCATGACTGTAGGCATTTCAGCATCTCTGGCTTCCTCCTCGATTATTAGAGTTGCCATAGATTTGGCTTGTTTAGAGTCTTCAACCTTATCAGTCGGGATACCCAGTGACATAGATAGCATCCAATTTCTTGCCTTAAGAGATGCTTTCCAAAGCCCGAGCCCTGGAAAATGTCCAAAATTGGTCCATTCGAAGCCCAATATCGAAGCATAGCTGCTCCATATCATCATGAATTGCAAAGGATTTGCTCGCCCTTAGAAGAAAAGTCTGAATCCCTATGATCTGAGCCACTTTCAACGTATCAAGTTGAGCAGTGGACCATCTCGGGTCTCCCATGGCTTTGACCACTTCATCCACCGCCACCAAGCTTCCAAGCCTGGTTGATAACTGAGCACGGAGAAGGTTCGTGGCCATCCATCTGAGTAGTCAGGGGTCCTTCACTCCTACAATCAGTGTTTTCTGCCAAAATTACATGGCTTCCTTGGCAGTGACACGCGTTCCTTTGTCCAATAAACATTCCTCATTCAAAAGTTTTCATAATTTAAGATCATTCACCAGTCCAAGGAAAGAATAGTGGATGTCATCGATGGAGTTTTTGTGAATGAGATTGTCTTGCATTCCATGAACCGTGTTGCTCACGTTTCCTTCCCTTTACTTGCGCTGGTGCATTTAGCAGGCCCCGTCATACTCTTCCATGTCTCCATTATCACCTGCAGAGTCGCGAGATCCCTTTAAATAGATTGCCAGGGTCGAATGACAAGAACAAAGGATGGGCAGAGATTAAAAAACCCTTCACACATGCCAGTAAGTTGTTCTCTCAATGTGAATAAATATGGAAATAATTAGAGAATGTGGGGAGAGATACGTGTAGAGATCATGTCATCAATGTATATACAACTGTGAGGAATCCGTGCCTATCACTTGATTTGATATGATAGGCCCATCTTGTTTAATTAAATCTCCAACCTTTCTAATTAATCATTGGGTTGCAATATAATTATATTTTCTTGTTTAAAATTGAGATCAGAACTAAGGTTGGCAAGACAATCAACAACTTTATTAGCGCTCATATAAGTGTGATGGATTTTTCCTGGGCTATTAATAGCAATACAATCCTCCACAATTCAAGTCAAATTCCAGTGATCCATTTTTTTCCCATTTACCACATTGATAATGATTTGCAAATCTCCTTTAATAATGATATTATCCCAGCCCTTTTCCTTTGCGATTTTGAGGCCACGCCATAGAGCCCTAGCTTCCGCGAAGTTATTGGAACAATGCCCAAGAGCTTTAGCAAAGCCAAGGATAGGAGAACCCAATGAGTTGCGAAAAATTCCACCTACCCCAACCCTTTCAAGATTAATTTTTATCGCTCCATCAAAGCTGAGTTTGATGAATTCATTTGGAGGTGGCTTCCATTTGACACTTTTTTTTTGCATTACTTTTTTTACCAACCCGTTTATCAGGGACTAGTAGCATTGATTCATCCCTCCCCTCTCATGTAAAGCTTGTAATTTGTCCAACACGGGTATTGGCATGCAGGAGGGTTCAACTACACAATGTTGCTTGCCTCCGACTCTGAAAAATTAACCCAATCTTCAACGTCATTGTAAGGACATTTGTACGGCAATCCTCATTGTCAATATCAAGCTATCAGATAACCACTTTGAACATAGTGGCCTCAATAAGGGGTAGGAGTATAACATTCCATACTGAGGTTAAAAAGCTTGTATAAAGACACAAGGGATTGTTAGGGTGAAAAGTAGAACTAATATTTTATGCTAATGATACAAGGTCACTTACACTTGGGTGTTTGGAAAAATAGGATGAACACCAAGTTCGTAGGAATAGTGAGTATATCATAAACTTGGGTGACTAGGGAGGTACTGGGACATATGGTTAGTTCACAACAATTTTTGAATTGAGCTCATTTTTATTGTGAATATACAAGATTTGAATGGAATCCTAATGGTAGGCTAAGGGTTCGAATTTAGTTAGTAAAATGATATTCACCAATTAAATCTTTTAATCAGAGGACTGAAATCACAATGAAATATCATGAAGTTATAAACAAGTGTGCAAGATAAGAGTGAATTCAACATTGTATTGGGATATCTTGACCGATCGTGGGCTAGGAAACATGATGAGGAGGCTTTTTTATCTAGAATGTGTCACTGTTGTTTAAGAAACTGGAGTATGGCATGCCTCTTCATTGATAGAACCACCCAAAGGTGGGATAAGACCGCCTTCTTGAGCGCTAGTGTCATGACAAGTGCTCTACTTCTGGTCTTTTTAGGGCACGAACTTAGCTTCTTCCTTTCAATTGTTTGTCGCATCAACTTAGAGTTGCAAGGTTCCTATGTCGCACATGCACATGTAATAAAATAACCCTTTTCTACCTACACAAGATGGTCAAACAAATATTACTATGGAATAAATAATCCATATGCCTTGATTCAGAAAAGGACCTATGTACAATCACCCTGAATGTGATTGTCACCGAGATGTTGCATGTATAAGGTTCACACTCTATGTAGTTCTAGTTGAAACGTGTGTCGTGATTTAGATTATGTACCTTAAAGCTAGGTTGCATCAACTTATTTAACAGTTGTCATGGCAATAGAGGAACAAGATACACCTAATGTTCCCCCAAGATGATATGTATGAGCCATGGAATTCAGATGGTAAACCCTTAACCTATAGAGTGTATTGGGATAATGTATCCTATAATTTTTTCCCTTAACATGTTTCTCTTGTCAGATGGTAGATAGAAAGTGACTAGCCCTATTGTCCATCCCTTAATAATAGTGTATTAGGCTGCGTATATATGACTTCGTTGTTTGACATTTTGATACTTAGTTTGTCACATCTCAAAAGCTGACCCACATTCATGAAATAAAGATAATAAAAGGTCTTGTTATATTGTTGAATAGAGGTTTCCTAACTTGAAGTTAGAAAACTAAAGTAAATTGGAAAAAAATTTGCTAGATAGGGAAACTAGCACTTAGTGCGCTGAAAGTTATCCTTACTGGGCGATACTATCCCAAAAGCCAATTTCATTAGAAACAATATCAAGAGCTGGGGATATGAGGATCCATGACTGACATGACCAAAAGATTGTAAGATACAACCATGCCTCGCAAATTGTTGCAAATGTTTTTTTATTTTTTTTACTAAAGCTAGAAAATAAGTTGAGGACCAATACAATGGTCTAAGAAAATTATTTGTCACTAGTGTCTAATCTGTGGGAGTTACTTGAGAAATTCATGGTGTCCCCATAATTTTCATACTAGAGGTCACAATGTAATAGTAATAAGTGCATATGATTTATGTACGTATAATTATGGAATACTTGCCATTAGTGAGGTCAATTTGGATATGATCATCGATATTTTTCACATAATCAAGTTTGCATTCAGTTGCTAAATAAAAATGGTCTAATAAGGGTGTAGTAGCTACATAGTCCTACATAAGAGTGAAAAATGGTTCAGGGGAATATGGTAGTTCTGAGGCAGATGTAGCTGGTCATTCTGAGGGTGAGGACCTAATAATGGGAACTATAGAGTAAGAAAATTATGTTTCACCAAGCTTATGATTTAGTATCAATATGGTCCAAGTAGAAATGTGCATTGTACATGGCAGAAGTGACACGAGGAAGCTTATGTGATGTGACATATCAAGTTGAACACATATTGGAAAGGCGTGAGGATCTACATTTATGGTGAATCTAAGCAACTATTATGGAGGAACTTGTCTAATCTACTAATGGTGGAAATCAGTCTAAGGAGCAATTCTCATGTCATGTCTCACAAGTGTGGCTTCAAAAGTAAGTTATAATGAAGAATGATATCCATGGTGTGAAAAATCACCTTGGTTCAATATAGGTGCTTAGGGGTAACATTCACATCCAAAGGGGATACGTGCATACGATGTGGAGAGGGTAAGGATTCAGTCTTATGGATAACCAAATTGATATACCTGGTAAAAGTAGTATGTACATTGTACAAGGTGGCATTGGTATCCTTTTATTTGTAACTAAGAGAGAATTCATTTGGTATCAATGGTTATGTGCTCCAAAGAAGACAAACATTATTGCTACCTATCAACATTTACTAATGAACTTGTAGATGAAATATATTGTGTTTTTCACATATATTGTGGCCACAGTATAAATGCTAAAGCCTTTAACCTATAACATGTTTTCATATATGTATGGCTGAATTTTGGCTAACATAACCATTTACTTTGTCATATCACATGTTTCTATGGTTTCATATTGTTAGTAGGATTGGACTATGGAGTAACCATAACCTTGGTAAGGTAATATAAGAGTTAGTCATTATCACTTGAACAACATATTGAGTATTATATTCTTATTGTATAGTTTTGGAGGTTTCTTCTTAAAGTGGCTTAGTCATATATTTACAATATTCTCCTCTTATGTCCATCATTTTGAGTCCTTTTCTTATATATATATTATATATCCATGTAATTTCACTACAATATGTCTTAGAGCTTTGATTTAGGCAAAAATTGTGTTACAACCATAATTTCGAAGATTCGACTATACCTCACCAAATGTTGTGAATGTTTTTGTTATTTTTAACTTAAGTTGGAGAATTATTTAATGAAGTTACAACCTAATTTTTTTGTGATTTATTTTGTGGAATTTGTTGAGGTTTTAAGGTTTTTCACAAATTTGCTCCACAAGATATGATTTTCATTATTTTTTTATTTCTTTACATTTTTGAAAAGTTTGTAAATAAATATTGGGATGTGTTTTCTATGTTTTTTGTTGTAAGCTAAATATTACCCAAGAATCATTCTATGAAAGATAAGAATTACATCTTCCACAATCAAGTTATTGCATAGCTAGAGGTTAAGGCAAAGGGACTATCAATCCAAGAAGAACCACATAACAAGGAAGAAATGAAGTCATAAAATTTTGATTCAATGGGGTTTTTGGTTACCATTCCAACTTTAAGCAAATGCGAAAGTCATAAAATCATGGATGCAGTCAGCTACAAATTGAACACAATGAAAGGAGAAACCCTTGCGTAATTTGTAGCTATTGTGACGAACTTGACTAATTTGTAAACATAGCTACAATCTAAAAAATCCTAGTCTGGTCACATGATATCTTCAAGTAGCTTGATTCCAAATATGGTATAACATAAAAAATCACCTCACTCCAATGCAGGGGATTGGAACATGCTACCAAAAGTGGAGATGCACAAATTTGATGAGAAGGGTCCAGTTACATGGATTAATCAAATGGATTATTTATTTGATATGTATTCGTCTCCATTTACATAGAAAGTGGTGTTGAAATCCTTGTATTTGGGACCCTAGACATTCATTTGGTATCAACACTTGTGTAGTGCCCACTAGTTTCGCTCCCTATTTTGATCACGTTGAGTTATTGTACTATTTATGCTTGAGACATTGGACTTAATATTATCATGACTATTTGATTTGAATAATTATGATTTTGTTGTCATATTAGTTTTTAGATGCTAACTTGTCTTGGCAAGGTGTTGTACGTGGCACCCAATGCCAATTTACTATTATTATTGTTAATACCTATTTTGGATGGGATGTTATGAATTTTTGTAGATTTGAGATTTACATGGATCTTATATTGGATATGTCATGGGTGTTTATCGTGAATTCACGTCTCTCATTTGATGGATGAATATTTGCATAACTAATTGGATTAGTTAGCATATGCTTGATTTAGATTGTTTGACATGCATATTATTGTTTTAGTTAGCATTTGGTATCGAGCATGTATGATGTTTGAAATTGAGAGTACATGCTATAAGTTACGCTACAAAAGAATGTGGGTTTCAAGAGATGCACCTCCAAGTGGCACAATAGGTTGTATAGATCAAATCTACCCCTTTTTTTGTTGTGGCCTTTGTTTTATTATTTTGTGGACTTTGGTTGAAATGTGGAAATTACCCCTTAGTATGTGTTATTGAAATTATTTGGTCACTTTTATCTCACTTTACTTCACTTAAATTGATTTGGTTTAATCCCTATTTAACTACTTGTTTAAGTTGTTTTTTTTGTGAACTAATTGCTTCCCACTTGTTTGAGATGTCTTAATTGGTTTTTCTCTTGAGTAAAGGGGTTTAAGGACGGATTAGATGGACCAACCACCCCTCTTAAAGACCATTGTTCCCCAAAAACTCCAATTTGAAGAAGTGACTTTTTGGATGAGTGAAATGCAAGTAAAAGACTATATTTGCTTTGAAAAGAGCCTCCAAGTACCATACCTATGAGTGGGTGAACTCTCTTCGAGGCTTATAAAACTTATTTTCCCCATTTGACCCCTTTTTCAACCACTTTTATTTATGATTTTTGGATTTGGTGTTGGAAGGAGATTTGGAGTGCATGATTTTCCATGTTGGGATTTGATTTTATTGAATTGAAATTATTACTATTATTATTTATTGATTTATTGGTGCAAGTTGGGGGTACTTTGATAACTTGACATTTTGGGTGGATGAGTAACACATTACCATCCCGTTGGGTTTGTGATTTGGAAACTCTCTTATATTATCCCTCATTTTGGAGGATTGAGGGGTTCATTTGGTCATTTTTGCTTGAAGCTACTTTAGATGGAGAAGGATTTTTAGCTTGGGAAAGCTTGAAGTGTGGATTGCAAAGCTTGTGTTTGGACTATTTTGCGTTTTTGAAGTAGGCCTCACACCCTTGAGTTTGGTTATTGTTTTAGAAAAAAAATTGTTTGCTTTGTTGTTTATCTTTCGTGTAGAAATTGCATGTTTGTGAATTGCTTTTGTTGTTTCTATCCTTGTTTTTCTCAATCCAACCCATTTGGGAAGTGGATTTTTGGATTTTATGGGGAAGAGGGAGGAATTCCTCTTATTTATCGCAAGGCTTAATGGGAAAACCTTGTTGGGCTTCTTTACAAACTCCCTTCATTTGGTTTGAAGTGGGGGAATGCTTTCCATATGATTTGGAAACCATCTCCCATCCTTGCTAATGAAATCTCCAAGTTTTAAAAAACCTTGGCAAGGAGGCAAGAAAAAATATGGTTTATTGGAGGGATATGGAGCTTTGGAGGCTTTGGATACTTGGGAAAATCGTGAACTCACTTGGATACTTATTGTTTTAGAATAAAATGAGATATTTCTTACCTCTCTTTGTTGGTTGTAAGCATGGAGTTTTATGTTGTGTAGTGTTGAATTTCATACTTCTTGGTTTGCTTGAATAGTGTGAGGGTGTTGTTTATCTCCTATCCTAATTGTACTCACTTGGAGGTGTTAGGAATATTATATTGTTTACATTGGTGAATGTTTTAATGTAATATATATTATCATGGAGATAATATATATGGGTGAATAAATAAAATGTAATATTATAAATATGAGAAAATATATCTCATATTAATAATATAGGTTTTATATATTAGTTGTGAGTTTGTTGTATAAACAACTCACGTTGGTATTTTTAGGATTAGTTGAGTGTGTTGAGATAACTAAGGGATTGAGAGAGATTAGTGGAAGGTTGAAAGATATGTGGGATAAAGGATGACTCCTATTTAATAGGAGATCATATGTGTATTTATACCTCTCAATGTAAATGAAGACATATCCCGGATGAATTGAAAATTATTCTAATATTATTTTATTCGGTGTTTTTATTGTGCAAGATTATTTTCAATAATCTGTACCAACTTCAAGAGGAGGCATGCTTCTCCTCTCTCCTATAGGCTTGGAGGGAGGCTAGCATGCTCTCCATTTTTGGATGAGGCATGTGATGTTGTCATTTGGCTGGGAGGTCAACCAAGCCATCTTTTTGTGGTTTCGTGACATTTCTTGTTGAGGATGGAGCTTGGAGATAAGAGTGTCGGGTGTTTGCTCTCTTACCTTACCGTTGACAAAATCAATAGAAATTTCATCATGTTGTTCCCACTTTGTGGAAGACTTTTCCTCTTGCATTTTAGATGTTAATTTGTTGTTGATATTGTAAGAGAATGAAAATGTATCTTATGTTGCAATTATGTGGGAAATTAGTTTGAACAAAATGGTAAATTTGTATTTTAAGTTTGTTGCAAACTTGCATCTTCAAGTGAAGGAAAGAGCTTAATTAGTCAATTCTTGTTTTGGAAATCATATTGAAGTAATGTGTAGATCGTGTATTGAAAGAGAAATTGATATTTTGTTGCATTATGAAAACTCTTCATTCATTGTTGTCTGTAGAGGAAATGCGGATTAAATTTGGTCTCATGGAGCTTATTTGAAATGTTCACTAAGCTATGTTCGGTAATTTATATTGGTTGGAAAGAAATTCACTGTTGAAACTTGTGAATATTGTAAACATGTCTACTAGCTCAATCAGTGTTATATTTTGCAAAACGGAAGAGAACAAAATGAAGAAATGTGTGTTGCATTATAACAATTTAAAAAGGACATCTCATTCTAGCTTATCCATCTCCCAAACTTGTTTCATTATTTGTATCTTACAAAATAAAATGACACTTAAGTAAATATTCTCCATCCCTTATCATAATTGATTACAAAATAAATATATGATGCTTTCTCCATATCTGAATTGATTAGCTTTACTTACCGAAGTAGATAAAATCATATAAATATATATGCTCTTAAATATTATATTTGTTTGAAAGACAAAATGGAAATTTATACTTGTGTTCCCTTCAAAAGAAATATGGGCATATATATATATATATATATATATATTAAAACACACACATATATACATAGTAATATTAACCCTATAATTTTAAGGCCCAATATAGGGTTAACGCGCATGGATACACAGTAATATTTTTTTGTCTTGCATTAAGAATTATAGGGTTGTGCCCATACAAGTAGGTTTGAAGTTTATATACATTGTGCAGGGTAAACACATTGGATGTGCCCAATATAGGGAGGATTTGTGTTATTTACCAAAATGTAGGTTTTTTTTGGAAGAGGGTTGCAGCCAAGTCGTGGAATATTTAACCACACACACACACACACATATAGTTTTATAGAATTCAAGTTTCTTTCTTTTATAAAATAATGGTTATGGTGAATCTATTCACCATAACCATTATTTTATAAAAGAAAGAAACTTGAATTCTATAAAACTATATGTGTGTGTGTGTGTGTGGTTAAATATTCCACGACTTGGCTGCAACCCTCTTCCAAAAAAAACCTACATTTTGGTAAATAACACAAATCCTCCCTATATTGGGCACATCCAATGTGTTTACCCTGCACAATGTATATAAACTTCAAACCTACTTGTATGGGCACAACCCTATAATTCTTAATGCAAGACAAAAAAATATTACTGTGTATCCATGCGCGTTAACCCTATATTGGGCCTTAAAATTGATTATATATATAGACACACACACGCATAACTGAGCATATAAAAATATATATGTAGAAAGCATATATACACATTCTCCAAACCCTAGTGAGGGTATGCAATGAAATAGGAGAAGAAATAAATAAATAAATAAATAAGCTTCTTATGCATCCATGGATGCCCTTCTTCTCAACCTACAAACAAAAGAAATGAAATGAGAGAAAGAGAAGAAAAACGAAATGCATTGGAAAGTTAAAGATGAGTTTAGGGTTTCATGACTTTACCTCAAATCAATGGTGGAGAGTTCTTTGATCTCGAGGCTCTCAATCATCGTAAGATTTTCCACTTGCCCATTGAGGGTAACTTAGTTGACTTTGGGATAGCCAAGTGACTCCCTTTTTGGAAATTGGAGAAATATAAATAATAGATAAATCATTTAAATTAGCTAAATGGATTTATGGGTGTGAGGGACATGAGTCCACTTGGATGGGGCCAAATCGGACCCATGCTCGAACTAAATCATTTAAACGTTAGCCTAATAAAGTCATTAGCTTGGTAAATTAATCCCTTAAAGGGGAAATTTGGATTAAAGTTAACTAATTGTAATTAGCATAAATAATACCATGGTCATGGTCACCCTCCGCAACTAAGTTTGTCGGTTTGGAATAAACACAATTAAGTTGAAGTCACCTTAATTGGCACAAGTAACACTTAGTGTATTTCTAGTCATCCCAATCTTATAAAACATAAGTCATCTCATCTTTTGTTATTAATTTCATAGATTAATTTAATTGAACCCCTTGGTGGGGAAGGTTGTACATAAATTCAAGTAACGATAATGGTGAAACCAATGTTATGGTTATCTTGTGGATTCTTAGTTAGCCTGATTTTCTCACACAATAGTATAGACTATCTTATACCTCTTTATTGTGTTATTTGTAGAGAATATTGATGATGAATCAATCTTGGAAACCTTAGTTGCAAGAATAAGTTTATGTTTATTATCCATTATACATAACCAAGCATATAGAACTCGGAGTTATTTAAACGTAAGTAATCTTAGTTTTTGCATAGTTGGTAACTGGATTATTCATAGTCATCTTTAATTAGACTAGCAAGTTGGCTTGATAATGGATTAATCATTGAATACTTAATTAATCTTTTACAAAAAAAAAAATGTTCCAATTTTTACCGGTCTTTTGGATGGTTTTTGTTGGTTATGAAATCATGTGCACGACAACTTGTGTGCTCAAAATAAAGTCCTTACTGTTACCTAGGCATTATTTACTTATGAATTGTAGATGCACCACCACAATTGTATGACAGATAATTTCTTAATCTAGTTAGAAAAACTATAGCAAATATGACTTGTTTAATATTATATTTGATAGTTTCATATTTTTTCATTGCATGTGGAGAAAATTATAAAGGAAAAATTGAACGACCTATTCTTAAGGAATTCAAGGATAACATCCAACTTAATTTTTGCATGGTTAATCCAAGTTCACTATCTAAGTCCATGGTATTTGTACACAAGGAATATGAAAGAGAAATGGTCAACACCAATATAGTCACACATTCACTAGCATTAGAGATAACATCTCCTATGCTTCTTCATTCCCACAACAAACTACGCTAACAAATGAACAAATTGAAGGGGAAAATGTAGGATGGTTATGTTTTAGCTATGATAATTATAGCTGAGGTCATAAATGTGTCAAATTGGAGTTATACATCAAGGGAATCAATAAATAATATGCTAATGAAGAAAAATAGTATATTTTGAGGGGCTTGAGTCAAAAAATTCCCTCTTGACTATATCTTGGCATGCTCTTTCATGTGTTAACACCCCAAAAAGATTCAAGATAGTTGGTTTCTTGAAAAATAGAAAGTAAATATATTTATTGACTTGAGAAGTACTTGTAATTTTTCCAGTGATAAGTTGGCCCCACAGTTGAACCCTTTTGTTTATTTAGCACCAGAATTTCAATTCATAGTTGCAAATGGGAGTATTATTAAGTATTTTGGAAATTTTCATAATCTTAACCTCATTATGGATGACTATTTGTATAACCCTGTATTTTCCATTCTAATGTGAGTAGATAATATTGTATTGGGAGTTCAATGGCTCAAAACCTTGGGCGTGGTTGAGATTGACTTTTGAGAATTGTTCATGTGTTTTCATACATGAGGTAGAAGGTTTGAGTAAGAGGGTTGTGCATAGATTCACCGCATTTGGTAAGCTCCCATCAAATGCAAATGATTCTTAAAATGGGATCAATGATTTTATAACACAGTTATTTTCAAGGGAAGAAAATTCATCAAGAGTGTGATTACCACCAAACCATTAGGAAGGGGTGAAAAATTATTCATAAATGGTTGAGGATATTCCAAGGGAGAATTCACCTATTCTAAAATGTCTCCATTTGTGGAATTTAATAGTTAGCAGTTGCCATCCATCACCTCCTCCATAAAGGTACATTCATAAATTTGAGCAGTCATGGGACACTCTCAACACCATTCAAAGTTTCCTCCATAAAAAATGCAACTACTACATCATCTTTCTAATTTTGACCAAGAGGTTTCCATCCAGAAAAATTCACATATGGTTAATGAATAAGTAAGAACAATCTTGGAGCCAAAGGGAAGTATCCAAACTCAATTCAAGAATATGAAGAAAAGGGTGATCATTTAGGATATTATCTAGTGGAAGAAACTGCCAAGAATGGATGCAACATATAAGGACATATATTTCATGCATAAGCACCCATCGATGATCAACATTAAGGACAATGTTTTTTTGAAGGGAGGAATGTTATTCTCTTAACCTATTATGTGTATTGAGATATGTATGGCTAACTTGTGGCAAACATAACATCTTACCTTGTCATATCACATTTATTTATATTTTCATATTGTTAGTAGGGTCGTCTTATGGACTAATCATAGCCTAAGTATATATCAGTAAAAAGGATTAACACTTAAACATCGTATTGAGTATTATATTCTTATTTTAAGATTATGGATGTTTCCCCCTCAAAGTGGCTTAGCCATATATTTACAATATTTTTTTCCTATTTCCATCATTTGGAATCCTTCTACTACTATTCTACTTATTTATTACATTAGGGTAGAAATTTGCCCCCACCCATGGAAATTTTACTAAAGTGTCTTTGATCCTTAAATTTATTTGCCCCAAGTCTTTTAATAATCACTTAAATTACTTAACTAATAAAGTCTTAAATCAACTTTATTTATAAATTCCCACTTGAGTGAATTTATGTTGTGCACTTAAGTTTGGAATGGTCAAAGCATATAAGTGTGTCCCACTAGGTGGCCAAAAAAATTTCAAATCCGACTACTAATTAAATCTTTTAAAATGCCAAAAAGTGGACACAATTTTATGTGTTAACCCTTATGCTATTTATTTTACATGGTTGTAACTAGCTTGAAAATAAGTTGAAGATATAAAAAATCATCATTTTCTTAGTTATATGATTTAGGGGATTTTTATTAAAAAGCACTTTTTCTAATGGTATAATATGGTGTTTGACGTGCTCAAGTCATCTCATTATTGTTCACTTAACTTGATTATTTAATTAGTGATTCATGATTGGTCATTTGGTAGCTACATGGTATTTTTAGTCACATGTTTTACAATAATTATGATTGTACTTGTTAAATGATGGATATTTCATACACACATTCATAAGACAATATTCTTTTATTTTCCATAATTATAATAAATCTTCTTAATTATTATTCAAATAATTTATCTTTCGTAATTTTTTATTTGTGACACCATGACTTCAGTACAAATTCTTATTTATCACTACTTGGTCTCTAGGAATACGAGTTCTTTTTGTAATACATTACTTTTACTTATATTTAATATGTCCAACATTGTTTTTACTTATCTCCTAAGATTCTTAAGCACTTCTATTGCAAGTATATCAACACTAAAGCATTCAAGGATCTCCTAAATATTCCTAAATCAAATGTGCATCCTTTATAGAATCCACCACACAAGTCTAAAGCACTCAAACTACGTTCAAGAGTCTAGCTTCCTCCATTACCAAGTATTCAACTCTTAGAGCTATGTCTTAGCAAGAGTAAGTCCACTCCTAGAATTTCCAAAGGTTTTAAGGGAAAAAGGGAATCAATTTTAGTGTTTGAAGTACATCACACCACACTACTATTGTGTTGGGTACATCTTTACTCTATCTATAGTTACATTTGTTATTCTTTGTGTCAAGAGACGCAAGGGAAACATAGGGGTTTGGATTAGATTGCATATACTATTTACATCAACACTAGGAGAACTATATGAGGATTTATCTCACTCGAGCGGATGTAGTATAGTGCTTTGATTGGTTCAATAGGAGTTGATCATTGTGGTTAGTCCAACCTCACACACAAACACATTTATCCTTTTATTATCTAATCATTTGATGAATTTTTTTGTGGATATCTAGGATTTTCTATTTGTTTCAAGTCATTATAGGTGTTGATGAAAGTGTGAAAACCCTAGTAATATACAGTGACAACCATTTGTAGATCAGCGACATACAAACAAAGTACATATATCCCAACCATTTACAGGTTAGAAACCATACGAAGCAGGACCAAACCATACTATGGCCTAGAAATATTTGCATGGTTTCATACAAGAGCAATTTCTAGCTATAGTCTTGAGAAAAACATCTTTATCTTTATAATATCTAGTCCATCTAGTCTACACACCCAAATCACTTCTATATCTCTTTGTATAGCTAATTCTTCATCCCTTCTTGTGTTTAACACTATTGTTTCATAATTATATCCTTGTTTATTGTATTAATAGATATAATTTGGATTGTATGGTTAATGTGGATTAATTTATTTATAATAATCTTCTTGTAACATAAGATTCATCCTTCCATGATAAATCTCATATATAGATTTTTGGGTATAAATAGCCTCTCTCTACCCATTCCTTAAAAAAATGGCCTTTTGATCCATATATCCTTAATCTCCAAATACTCATTGAGACCACCATTTTTCATCCATTATGTGAAAAAATTATGTTATAATATTGTGTTTTTGAACCACACTCCACCTTGAAGAATGATATGTAGGATATTCGAGACTCGAAGATTAGGCATATTGATATTGATAATTTCAGAGAAATTTTGGCCACACCAAAAAAATCTAGGTTCTTCAAGCACCATGCTAATAGTGGTCTGCCCAAATCCATGGACTTCCTTATAGTTTTCTAATGTGTAAAACTAGCATTGATTTGCACAAAACACTATGAACTTGATTACGAGGAGGTCAAAACAACTTAAGGGGTTCCTATTATATGAGCTTAAACATATATTTTATCGACACATACTATTAAATACATGCACATCAATTCTACAAATACCTAATCATTGAAAGTTCTCAAGAATATTGGGAGAGGCGTCAAGAGAAAAGTTTGAAGGAGATCAACTATTTGTGGTTGAAGCATGAAAATCCTAGCAAATTGAAGCTCCCCAAGAATCTTCATAGGTTTGATTTCAATGATGATATTTATGATGTTATTAAATTACTAAATCAAGTAGCGGGGAATGAAGCAACAAGTGAGTTTCATATATGAATGTTTTAGTTTATAATCACTGTTGAAAAAGGGAAAGTGTTTATGGATTTAGGGAAATAATTAGTGATTCCATTCATAAGAAATTATTAGAATTTCCTTAGACTCATACATTTTAAATGGCCTCTACCTCATGTGGTTTATGGCTAGCCTTTGGCATTTTATATGATTGAATTTAGAAGGATATTAAACCTTCGAGACTATAATATGATTATATTATAGTCATCTTACTTTGGAAGGAATAAAAAAACATTTCACTCGAGTCAACAATGCCTTCACTATAATGTTTAAAGGACATTAGAGAGTGATAAAACAATTTATTTTTGAGGTAGTAGTGGGCTTGGTAACTCATTTTTGGGAGTTACTTTATACAATTCCCTAGGTTTTCCTATATTCAAATTGATGGTTTTGATGGGATCCCATATTGGCTCCCAAGATATGTGTCGAATGAGGTGTTTCTCTTTGAATTATATTGTTGTATGTCATTAGTTTAGAAGTTGTTGCACCCGAGGTATAAGGCCTCTATCTATTGTCCAATCATCTTGGGTCGTTTACATGCAATAGGTATGTTGATGCCCAGAGTATTTATAGTGAATTGTTAGGGTTCAAAATGTATTTACATTACAAAAGAGACAATTTTGACAATAAAGGTTATGTAGAAATCTAGTTGGTGCCCATGTACACATATATATTAATCATCAAAGATTATTGGGAAGATTGCTAAGATGAATATGAGGTACGCCAAAGGTGTTCCTCCATAATGGAACTGGATTAAATGGTCGTTATCCGAAATTTATGGGTACAAAAAGTAATGTTCAACAATGGTACAAATAAAATTGAATCCATTTATGTTGATAATATAATATTTAGACCTCTTTCTCTAGTAGATTGGTCACTACTAGAGGAAACAAATATTACAATACTAAGAAAGGCCATTGTAAATAGGTCAATGAGGTGGTTCAATGATAGGTTTGTAACGAAATTTAACGGATGAATAATGTTACAATTATAAATCCACAATATAAATTTCCAAAGATTATAGTTTATGATGTGCAGTAAATAAAACATAGATTAAGATTATTATATTGCATATTACAAAATGTAATAACATGAACAGAAAGTAAATGAACATAGTGGCACAAGATATAAGTGGGAAAACCATGGAAGGTAAAAACCCCACTGAAAATCACTTATCTTTATCGAGAATAAACTTTTACCTAACATACCCACTATTTTCACATGCAGTTGCACCTTTAATAAGGTATTACAAACTGCCTCATACATTCACTCATGAGTTTTACCTCATTCGCTTCATGTATATGAAATTTTCTCACACATATAACTCACATATATGTTTCAACTAGTGTAACCAATTTCTAATGAGATCACCTTGTTATATATAAGGCGGGTGGTCATGATCCACTCTTAAAATTTGACCCATTGGGTCTAAGAATGTTTTTTTTAAATATAATCTATATACCGAAAACACACGGTCTTTGGCGGGTTTCATAAATAAGTAGTTTTCCTCTTAATAATATAAACCCAACAAGGTTTTCCTAATTTATAATATATTGGGGATCCAAAACACCTCCATCATCTAGAAGCTAAAGGGTACCCAACTCATTTCATCCTAAATCCTTAGGAACACACTTGGTGAGACCCACCCCTCATGCAGTAATGTTATAGGTTAGAGGAGATGAAGATATGCTAGGGTAGGGTAGGATGTAATAAAATACATGTGTGGTTGGTTCCATGGTGAAATTCCTTCAGTTGAAACCTTTTCTCCTAGTTGGCCCATGGAAATAGATGGTTGATAATACCTCCCAACAATTCAAGTGATATATCGAGTTTAGGATCAAACCACCAATCACTATTACTTATTTTCCCTCTCCTCTTACATCCCCTCCATGAAAAACTTTATTACCACAACATCCATCTTCACCTTTAGGGACACATCAAAAGCATCCAATTCCTCCTATCAATATGTCCTCAAGCTTTGAAGTGCAAATGGTGAATGCTCCTAGAGAAAGCTTTGGATGGATGAATCATGTCATGGAAAATCATAAAATTATTGTCAAATCATCATAACATTACTTTAGTATGATATCTAGTCTTCTATAAATGCCTCCTACGAAATCCAATATGATATCTAAAATGGTCATTAAGTCTTCTAGCACTCGATTTGCAGAAGTGGCCAAGCCCAAAGGGGATTAAAAAACTAATGAGATGACACTATCCAACTTTGGATACACTTGGATCCTAGTGAAATTTTATGATTGAAAGTGGTGTTCATAAAATCTAAAAAAACTTCTTGAGTTATAGAATGGATCACCATAAGTGAGTAAATGATTAACAAAAATATGGATTAGGTGCCTAGATGGCCTAAGGGGATATCTAGGGTATTTATGTTAATCTAAATAGGAGGACTAAAACGCTCTAAATGAACTTAAGTAGTATGAGAATAAATGTAAATAAACTATTCTAGATAAAATAAAACCATAATGTGCAAGAGAAGAGTAAAGAATAGACTCAACTGATAACAAGAGACTGTCACAGGTTGTCGTAGATCTAGAACTAGAACTCGGCAGTACAAACGAACACTCAGGGGCCCTACAAAGGGTAGATTTGGGTTGTCTGAGATGACATAGATGCCTCGCAGTGTACTAGGGTGCCCTGGTCTACAGTTTGGGCACTCAGAACAGTGTAAATCCTCATAATTTGAATCTTGTATGGTCGCTAAGTGTCTCTGAGTGCTTCCTATCTGTCATGTTGGATTTTTCAGACGTACTATGGAATGATCTGTGATGCAAGGAGAAGTATCTAACCCTAGAAAAATAAAATATGCATATGAATGGGTCAGACTGACCTCAACCGCTAAACTAGTGGACTTATCACTGAGCGGTGCACTACATTACGGGACCTGATGTAGTTCTGGTGTGTTTTTTTGTGTTGTGCCCTAGGTGCTCTCGTGTCAATCACACTTTGTGAAGTAGCTAGAAATAGTAGCTATAGAAATTTAAGTAGCATGTGTGCATGGAATAGAATGAAATACCCCCCCTATGTAGTGTGTGCAATGTAGATCTCCTATCTTAAACGCATGTCACTATGTGGATGCAAGTGATTCAATGGATGTAACCCTAGTTGAGGTGATAGTAGTGATAAGATGCAATGACCTAGGACCCTTAATATAGTCTTATCACTTTATATTTATAGGGCTCTCAAGCTTAATTTCATAATTAATCCCGACAAGGTTGACTGAGAAGAAGATAAGGATGACCAACAACTAGAAGTAACCCAAAGAGAAGCAGAAGATGTTGTGCATAGACTAGGGCACCCCAGTACAGGTTGGGGTGCCCTGATTTCAGGATAGAATGTCGGAAAGGTCATGAGATGGGCTGATAGGTGTCGGGAAATACGTGGGAAAAGACGAAATAAAAGATAAGAAAAAGGTGGCCAAAAGGTGGGATTAATTAGTACTTTGTACACTTGAGAACCTTCTAAATAGTAGTATAAGACCAGGTTAAATATTGTCTAATGTGCAATATTTTTGTCTACAATAAACAATTAAATAACTCGAAAAAAAAATCGACAGTTGGTGTCAATAGAAAATTGTTTACAAATTCAAGTAGGATCTTCAAGGAGATTTCATGAGAAAAAAATGTCTTATCTAACAACAGTCTTTTCAATTCCATAGTTTGGAATTAAATTGGACTTAGATGTAGTTTTGAGAACTAGTAACTTATTTAAAGTAAATTATAGAGTATATATTTGGCGTATTTCTTAGAAATATATTGCAATCTAATTGTTCGTATTTCTTTAGAAAATATATCATTTTTTATAAAACAAGTTATCTCATTCATTCAAGAATAAAGATAAAGTGTTGAAACAAAGATCTAATCTACAAAATCAATTTCAAAACAATATGAGACACTTCTAGCTCAGCTTCAGACTATTCCAACTTCGAAGATATAATATTATATTAGCTTTGGACCATTTTCATTTTTGAATGGTCAAACAAATGTAGCTTCAGACTACTAAACTCTAGAAAAACGTACAAGAAGTGAGCTTGAGAAAAAAATGTGGTTTCAGTAAAATTGCGATATTTCTCTCATTATTTATCAAAAATTAGAAATTCAAAATGTTCTAGAAAAATTAGAATGAGGAACACAAAACTCAAATGGATGTTTGAAAATAATCATAGCATATAAAATGCATAAATTTTATCATGAAGTGGTGGACATGAAATCATGAGCTTGAAGAGAGAGAAAAGGTGGCAAAGAAAAGTCAAGAGACCCAATATTTTCTCCTAAATGTTGAAAATGAGTCACTTTTAATGAAGAATAAAGGAGGTTATTTTATCTTAGTAGTTGCATTTTGGTAGGAGTCTTCAATAAGATGTTCTCCCATATTTCTCTCGTAAGTGGTTGAGATATGTAACAATAGTAGTGTTTCATTAGGAGTCTCTAATAAACACTCTCTAATGACTTGGTCTTATATGAATAGGATGAGTTGTAGTATTTAAGTAGGATTCTATGAAATGCAACACTTTCTCATGTTTTTCTCTTGAGAAGTAGGACATGTAGTAGAGATTTATTTATGTATTAGTTGAGAATAAATTTATTTCCAAGAATAATAAAGTAGTCCTATATTCTTGGAAGGATTGACTTAGTAAACCATGAGAGATTTCCTATAAATGTAACACTCAATAGTTTAAGAGGGATAGAAGTTTTTTGTTGTAAGTTAGAAAATTGTTATAGTTTTGGAAAAGCAATAAAAACTCGAGTTTCCAAGCAATTGTTATATCTCTTTTGTGAGTAATATTTGTCCTCTTTGAAGGGGGGTTACCCATTCCTCCCAATGAAAAAAAACACCATTTGGTATTCTTTTTTTTTTAATGTTTTTTTAGTTTATGTTTTCATTATGTTCATTTTTATCCTATGTTTTATTCTAATCTTTATTTATTTAATGTGTATTTTAAGTGTTAATATGCATGAGTAATTGGATCCATATAATAACAATTGCTTAGGTTTCCTTTATGTAATTTTAATCATGCAAGTTTGATTTCAAAACTTACCTTAAATCAAATCTAGATTTCTTTTCCAAGCATTAATTTATTTTTCATTTTCCGGAAATAGATTAGATTATGTTTCTTTCTTTCATTAGAAAATAAATTTTAGTGAAATAATCTTTAGGTTCCTTTTGCAGATAGCCTTTGGACACAAACCCTAGATTGAATATTTATTAAATTAAATGGAGAGGATTACAATGATCCTCGTTAGAATACCCTCCTCCTATGCATGTACCTAGAATTAACTAGACCATGCTCTATAAGTTGGTAAATCTGAACCATTTTGGGAAGAAAATTAAGGCATGGAAAAAGAAATTAATAATGGACGGCTTATATTTTATAGAATAAGCATTCAATATCTATGAAAAGGTTGAGGTATTCGTGTCCCAATTGAAAAGGGGGAACACCAACATCAAAGAAGATAGAGCTAATTCATTTACTTGGAACGTAATGTTGAGGAGCTAAGCCTTATTAATGCATATATATTAGTCATAGAGGGAGTGTTTACAAAGAAGGAATATAACCATTCATTCAAATGAATTGGATAATCAAATGGAATATCATAATATTGAACTAATCTCAAAAGAATCTCTAATAATTGGTGAAAGAGGATGAGAAGAGGCATGAGACAATAATTATACATATCATATCACTCTATTAAAAGTTTTCAAGTCTAAGGGAACTGCCATCTAGTATTCCCTTTATGAGATTAACGAAAATTCTCTAAGTTTGTCAATGAGAAAAATACTTGGGGATGAAACTTTTGATGTGGTGGCTATGACTTGGCTGAGAGAACATCGGGTGATTGTGAATGACCTTCACAAATAATTTACCAATTTTCATAGAGTTTTATGGAAACAAAACAAATCTAGAAAGTTGGATCATCTATTGTTGAGGTACATTGGTCTCCAATGATAATATGATCATAACTACTCTAAATTGATACTAAGAATTCAAGCCAAGGAATTCTAAGGGAAGGAATAAGGGAGTGGATATCTCTACATGGATACTCTATTTTTAAGTCACTTTTTGAAAATAGATTATAATTTAAGATGTTTTTTATTTTTGTATTTTCCAAGTTACTTTTGTAATATAATTGTAAAGATAAAATAATGTGGAATGCCATCTAAGAATCGGTTACCTTCTCACATTACAAGATGTAGCTAATGGAAACTTACGTTTTTGATGTTGTTTGAAATTTTTTTGGAAAGGACTTGAGTGTATTGAAATTTTTTTCTCAACCTCACTTAAGGAATACAAATATATTTGTAGAAACTTGTGTCTTTGAGTTTCTTTGGTTATTTCATTTCCCTTATCTTAAATGTATGTCGAGTTATTTCTTTCATTCATTAAAAAATTCCAACATTGAATGGTGATTTTTTTGCCACACATTTAAAAAGATTTGTTTTTTATTATTTTTGTGTGTATCTCTCTCCCCCTTCACTTTTTCTATTCATTTTAATTTCTCTCGAGTTTGAAACAAAAGCCCTGCAAGTTAGTTTAGTTTGTAGAGACTCAAATTTGGGAACTTGTCCTTTGGAAATGATAAGTTTAGCTATGTTCCCTTGCTAAGATAAATGATCACATTATAAGTTCAATCAACACAGCTCTTTAGCTCTCTCTTGACTTTCTCTCTCTACCTAATGCTTTTTCATTCATTCAAAAATTATTAATTAACTAAAGAAATATATTACCTTTAGGATTCATTTGAGAACTCTTTATTTTACATCATTGTCATCCTGGAAAAAATCGTATAATTTGGTCCATAATGGACTATGGTCCTGGCTGACCTATACAATCCTACCCCTTATATCTTACGAATTAGTTTTCAATTTTAATATCATAATTGTGTCATTTTACCTTCGTAGGGTAATCCTTATCATAATATTTCACCTATGGAAGGCTATATAAACAATTCAACATCACATCATAACTCACATGACACTTGAATCATAAACTCTTATTACAAATATCAATAAAAAATCACTCAAGACTCTCCTAAATATTCCAAAGGAAATTGTATAGAATTTAGAGTAGTCATTGCTACATGTCTGAAGAAATCAACCATGTCAAATATTCTAGCTTCCTCCATTTTCAAGCATGCAAATTTCCTAGAGCCATGTCTTAGAAAGAGCAAAGTCACTCCAAGAATTTTCAAAGGTCTTCAAGGGACAAAAGGGTTTGGTCTAGCAACTGAAGCACACTATATCACACTACTACTGCATTGTGTAAATTATCTACTCTCTAGTTATCCCATGGTTATCTTTGTGTCAAGATACATGAGGTCACTCATAGGGGGTTGACTTAGATCACATTCACACGTGTACATACACCTAGGAGAACTATATGATGTTTGATCCTACTGAAGGGCATGTAGTGCAACACTTGGATTGGTTTGGTGGAGATTGATCTTCAATTGTAGTCGAGTCTCAGAACACATTAATTTCTCATTTTGTTTATATAATTCTTTGATGAAGGGTATTACATATATCTAAGGTTTTCGCTTGTTGTAGGTCATTACAAGTTATGTCAAATTTTTATGAATAAGAGTGACATACAATTAATCATATTTCTATAAAAGTGAAGTGCACATAAATTTTCAGAGCCTCATTTTAAGAAGGTCCAAGGTCGTACAATACAAGTTAGGACATAATAGAAGAAGGGAAAGGTCGTAAAATAGTTGTAAGGTCCTGCACCAGAGCATTTTCTAGTTACATTATCATAAATAAAACATCTTCAGTATCATATCAATCTATTTTTTCTATCTACACATCTAGATATCTTATATTATATATTTTGCAAGTAAGTATTCATCTCGTCTTGTGTATTTTAGATATCATTTTATTGCTTATCATTTTTGAAAGTATTAATGTGTTGTTCTAATTATGCATGATTAATTGTAATATATCTAATTTATAATAACCTCCTATAACGGACTCTTACATCGTATATATTATTTTTCACATCATCTATTTGCAGGGTGTAAACATTTGGTGAACTTGACTCTTGATTGAATCTGTCACTTAGTTCAACCCCTAGTTTCCATAGGGTTTCTCCTTCCTCTTTGGTCTCATATTTATCATACCTATATTCAAATCATAGTCTTATTTTTATCTATCATATAACATATTTATCTATTTTTTGAAAATTTCCCCTAGGGTATCATGTTTGGTCCTTCCCTTTGGACCTCTTTCTAGGGTTTATTATTGGTCAAAACACATTTTTTCACATATCACAATCATAAGAAATATAAATTAAAATTCCTTGGATATTTTTATTTATTTAATAAACTAAACGAAGGCCTCTTTTTGTTTAGCATAATTTTTAGAAACTTAAAATTAGTATGTTTAGTAATAAGGGTATAATCAGAAAAATATAAACTCTTTTTAAAAATCCTTAGAGGTTTTTGTTCCTCATATTTAGATTATAAAATACCTATTTTGATTTTATTAAATTAACCTTTTATTTCTATAAAACATATTTAGTAATTTGACAACAGTTAGTTTTAGCTAAACATCACTTTTGGGTCCTATCCTCTATGGTCTCTTAATTGAAGGCCTTCCAATTTTCTAATTAGTGTACAATTGCTTATCTAGTAAAATGATTTTCTCTTATTTTGTGTTGTCACGACCTATGCTACTAATTCCCAAGTTTCCTTGTATGATTTTATTCACGGTTATCATCCATCCAAAGATATCCTTTTAGAAGTATTACAAAAAAAAAAAAAAAATCTTCTTATTGCTATGAGCATTCCTATGTGGCATCCCTTATAAGATGTATTTCATATAATTCTAAGGACTCCTCATCTTCAACCCCTTATATTAGTAACAATGACATCTTTCATATGGCTATCCTAAAATTTATTCAAGATTTACACCATGGTTTTTAATTTCAATTTTAATCTATGACTACCAAGATCAACTCCTTTAAGGATGAGATAACACATCTAAAGAATCCTCAATATGCCCATGTCAATTGTATCTCTACAAATCTTGATCAATCTAGTTCTAAAGGTAAAGTAAAGCAATTTGATAAAAATTATATGTATGATACATGTGCTCATTCAAGTGAAATGAAAATTCTATGCAGAGGAAACAATCTGTATGCTCCCAAAAATCAATCTTGAATACTAAGTCAAACACATTAGAAAGCACTCTTTTGGTTCAACAAGAATAGTAGACAACATTATTCTCTTTGAGCTACTCAATAATCAATTAATCACTTTTCTACTTGATCATTATTATCCCCTCAATATGCTTGAAAAAATCAAAGGTAAACCATTTTTCAATTATCATGGAATTCATAAACAACGTAACAATGACTTTTATGCTTTACACTGGAAGATACAATAGCTTGAACATACAAGTATTATTTCCTTTGACACACAATATTTTGATACACCTTATATTCAATCATCTCAAGTCCCTAAGTTTAAATGTTAGCTAAATCCACAATAAATTTAGCGGATGATCATTTAATGCAATATTAAATTATACAAATTCATCACCATATATTCATAAAGAATATACGAACAAAATACCTCATTCAGAAGATTCAATCTCAGTGTAATACTTACACCATGCTATTGCGCAAAAAGAAAATAAAACAATATGCATCGCACAAGAAAAAATTGCACCATAACCATTTTAAAGAGAATAATATGAGCAACATAAAGAGACACTACACATGGCTACAAATCATTTAGAATGTAAAAAATAGCCCAATGCGGGAAACATGGAGAATAATTTCATTTATATTATGGATTTACCATTACTAGTCAATTTTGAAGAACATGATAAATTTGATATTTATTAATCTAACATCGATGATGAGGAATTTGATATGTTATATGAACATTTTTGCATGTTAAATTTCAATCGGTGATGATAAGCGAATTGATATGCCAAATGAACCATTGCACAACTTGTTTATTCCTCACATTGAATTTGATGCTTATTTTCTTATCTCTGAGGAGGCCAAATTTTACCAGATTGACTATTCTAAAATCAAATCCTTTCCCACTCATATCGATTGTAATTCTACTAATTTTTCTAAGAATCACAGTATAACTCTTGATTTTCTATTTCTTTGTTGGTTCTACGAACATACTTCTATTGCACATGATTCTATAACAAATCTCTCTCTAGTGGTTTCATCATGTTACTCTATCAATGGTAACCTAGTAATCACTAATGAATAACCCTTCTCAAATACCTAGGGGCATATGAGGACCTCCCTTCCTTTTTGCTTAAGAATAGATTTCCTTGCACTATACATATACTCTCGTGTACGTTCGTGAAGGAGATACTTCTGATATTTATTTTAATACTTCTAACATTATCTCTACTCATCACATGATATATCAAACTAATTCAATCACAATGTCTCATGAAAAAATCAAAATCCATACCCATCAAATTCAATATCATGAAAAACAATGCTCAATTAAAGGTCCTATTACACATATTTCTTCTAGCACGAGTATATCCCCCTTTAATTTTCTATTTTGCATGCTACTCCTAATGAGTCTTTCATTATTAGGCCTCATATAACACATACTATGGCTTATACATCAATCATACAAGAGTATTCTTATTCTTTTATGACACTTATGAGGCCTAAGCTTCCCTCACCTTTTGGATCTATCTTGCTATCCTGATGAGGCTTTTATTCAATAGATCTTATGCTACCTCCATTCCTATACATAGTTTTTAAACAAACAAAAGATTCAAACAATACATAATAAAAAAGAATAATTTTTTTAGTAAAACTACAAAATTAGGAATTAACACGTAACTTGATTGACTAGCTTGTTATTTTATACAATGTTTTTATTGGGGATTAAACCAAGATCTCTAGATCAATTTAATCCACCAGTTCAATGCAAGCATGAGTCAAATAGGTTCACAACACAAATGCAAGTTAATTAAAATCACATAAACAAGGATATTGAAAAGAAATTAATCACAATATCCTCCAATACACTGCATGAATAAATCAAAAATGAAGATGTGAAAATAAGAGATTGAATGTGTAACTCCTCCATGAATAGTGGACAAAGAGCCCAAAATAGAAATGTAAATCCCACACTTGGCATATCCAATCAAATAGTAACTCCCACTTAGATAATAATGATGGCCAAATGTAACTCCTTTTACTAAGACCAAGTGTAACTCCTATGACAAAGTACACCTAAGCAAGCTAAATCCTCAAGTGTAGGAGTAATCCACAACAAATAAATATGAGGAAAATAATATCCTACACTAACACCCCCCTTAAGCATAGCTTAGGTGGGTAAAAGAAATGGGTCTCAGAAACAATGCAACTATCATAAAATGGAGAAAAAGTGAAAACCCAGTAGAAAAAATCCCCCCCAAAAGAGAGAAAATAAGAGAAATTAGGACTAGAAATCCCCACTCGAAGCTACAACTACATGTAGCCACCCTATATATTGTAAAGGATCCTCCCAAATGATTGTGGATCAGAAGTAGATTAAGTGAAGAGTGGATCACCGCAGAAAATTGAATGAATCTGTCGATTGTATGATGGATCTTTAACCAAGGTGTGGTTCCTATACAAGAAAATATGCTCCTCATGCAATATTGAAGAGCCAACTGGTCCATGAATGGATGATGTATCTGGAGAAACAAAAAATAAGGAATGTGGAATACCCTGCAACTATGTACTAGACTTCCTGATGTCTGATGAATCCTGGCTCATTGTTTTTGCTCCCTGAAAATCTTTGGTGGACCAGAAATTGGTGGATCAAAAAATAACTCCTCAAAATTTGGAAGGAGATAAGGATATTTTGAAGGTGGGTCCCCATCACTACTATAGTCATTTTTCTAGAAGAGAATTCCTCATCATCAAAAATCAAAGGTAAACTGAATCGTCGTACAAGTGAAATGTCATCAAGTACAAGTGAATCTAATGAATAATATAAGGAAAGGTGAGAAAAATAATATAACCCAGTCTGGTGATCGAATACACCCAGTGAATTGATAGTGTCACTTTGTAACTATTTGACATACACTAAATATGGAGTGAACTCAACTTGCATGCCCTGAAAAAGGTGAGTAATCTAGTATACTGACATGAGATTAGTTGACAATGATGAAATACTTAGAACATTATTGAATATTCCTCCACTCACTTCAAATTACCATCCCCCAAAAACATAAGTATAAGTGTCATCACCCAGTTGAATAGTAGACATGTCTCATGGATCCAAGAAAGTGAACTCCATGTGTGAAGAGGCCATATAATGTGATGCGCTAGATTTAATAAAATGTGTACGATTCAGTTATACAATTGTAACTAAACCTAAAATGGACACACATTTTCTCTAACATGTTCTAATACCATATCAGGAATTACGCCAAGATCTCTGGATCAAGTGAATGCACCGATTCAATGCAAATACGAGTTAAGAAAGTGTCAAATGCAGTTGTATGTTAATTAAATTTACATAAACGATAATATTGTAAACCAAGTAATAACAATATCCTCCAATACACTACATGAATAGCTCAAAAAATAAGATGTACAAATATGAGTGTGAATGTGTAACTCCTCCATGAATAGTGAACAAAGAGCCTGAAATAGAAATGTAACTCCCACACTTGGCATATCCAATCAAAGAGTAACTCCCACTTAGCTATAAAAGATATCTAAGTGTAAATCCTATGAATAATTTCAAGTGTAACTCCTATGACTAAGTACACCTAAGTGAATTAACTCCTGAAGTGTAGGAATAATCCACACTAAATAAATATGAGGAAAATAATATCCTACACTAACAATGTTTTGTCATGTTGGTTAGTGGATAACATATTTTTATGTACTCTTTACACATATGCATTCAATGAGGTATATTCAACTTGATACATGACACAAAGATATTGAATACATGATGAAATGTGTCAAATTAGCCACTTCTAGTTGAAACTAAACTTTGGGGCTATCTACTTCATTAGGGCAAGTGCACCAATCTGGGGGACCAAAAGGCAGACAAAAATTCAAAACTAGGAAAAACGCATACGTGTTTTTAAATAACACGTATGCATTTTAGTTTTCCAGATTTGGTATTTCCTGAACCTAAAATACATACACATTTTGAGTTATATAAAGTTTAAAAGGGCCCAAAGGAGCCATATTTATTAGAATAAATGTTAAGTATAAGATTTCTTTTATTATTTATTTATACTTTTATTATTTATTATAATAGGGTCACTTTGCACCTAATGGAAGTGGTCCCATAGCTCTAACAATTATAATCTAGAAGATAGTTTTCCAAAATCTAATCTAGTCATTACTTACTCATTTTCAGGATTTCAATAAGGACCTAAAACTTTTAGGGCATATATATTATAATCAGTCTTTATTTTGGGAAAACATATAGTCATTTTGTAGGTTTTTGTACATTCTGGATTAGATTTTGGCCCTACTACTACTTGAATTGGTACCAATTTTTAAATTTGGTCCATAATTCACATTAGTGACCACAAATCAACTCTATGATGCTTTTCTACTTCTTTATAAAATAAGATCCTCACTTTGTAGATAGAGGATTGCTCCCTTAATGGGATTCTTGTCCTATGGAAAAATGAGGTGATTGGAATCTTCCTCCTCTTTAAGGTGTGGTCACACTACTAGGTGTTGAATTAGTGTTTACAAATAGTACCAAGTGAACTCAAATGATTGCTCATTCTTAGAAACAAGGTGTTCTATATAAATACCATCCCCACACCTTTCCTGGATCTAAAATCATCCTTTCATGGAATCAAATTCATGATTATCATATGTTTCTTTTCTCATATGTATCTCATGGAGATAGACAATGCTTTAATACTTCACATATGATGGTCTTAAATACCTCAGTGGCATGTCTAGCTCATTTTAGCTTGTTCTTGGCAAAGATTTGGGTACAATGAAAAAGTCAGGATATGAAGATCATCAAGTCACTCCTTGATCTCCAAATTTCACCATTGAACATGATGAATCCTTCACAATTAAAGTTATTGAACAAGATGAAACCTGAGTGTAAGCATGTTTATGGTTAATGGACACCTTTTTTCTAAAGTTTCTCCTCATGGAAATGGCTTTCCTCCTCCATATAGGGGATGAATCCTTGAATGAAATTTGAGGATAACTTACATGTTCTTGACCTCCATACTTCACTGAAACACTACAAATAAAATTTTACAATCAATAAAACTATCTTAAAATTCTAATTTTTCCTGTAACTCAAAATTTAGGTCCTACTTCATTTTGAACTAGGAGGGGCAGCTGAAGAGTTTTGCAGTACCTAAAGAAATATTTAAGCCTTGAATAAATTTTGATTATTACACTTTGTAAGTTATTCTAATAGCCTTCCAATTCTTGTTTTTTCATCCTAACTCTTTCATAACTCTTGGAATCATCTAGAGAAGTCATCTTTCACTATTTTAGCTTTCATTCCCTGCATCTGAAAACCCAGTCTTAAACAAATTTCTCCTGAATGAGATTTTATTTCCTAAACTTTCCTAAATTTACTTAGACATATTCAATTATCTATGAAATCACACTCATATGATTTATATTTTCTCTAAATACTTCTGAAGGGTGTTCAATTATCTACATAATGGTAAAAAATGACCTTTTTAGGCCTTTGGAGGAAGTAGTCTCTCATTAAAACTAAATGAGTTGATCAATCATCAAGGTTTATTTTAATAATCCTCTGGTAAATTAGAGGTGGAAAATCCTTGGTGAATATACCTCAAACCACTTTCATTGAAACGCGAATTTTCTAGGATTTTAGATTCAAATTTTCGATTGTCATTTTCTTAAGGGGGATAACTCAGTATTTTTTCGGTGTCAGGCGACAACAAGGCTTGTTGTCATGCAACAGCAAACCTTGTTGTCACCCAACACTAAAAAATGCTTCATTTTTTGACTGTCTGCAACCCCCTAGTCGCACGTCAACAACCCTCTTATTGCGCGTCAACAACCCTCTAGTCACACATCAACAACCATCTAGTCACGCATCAACAACCCTCTAGTCATGTGTCAACAACCCTTTTATCGGGTGTCAACAACACTCTGGTCGCACGTCGATAACCCTTTGATCGCACGTCAACAACCCGCTAGTCACACGTCAATAACCCTCTGGTCGCGCGTCAACAACCCTTTGGTCACACATCAACACCTTCTCTTGTCACACGTCAACAACACTATATCGTCACTCGTATGGAAATGAAAATCTTCCTTGTCGTGTGTCAGTGACACTTTCCTATTGCAAGTCTACAACAACCAGTCTGAGACTCTGATCCACACTTTGTCTGCTTGTAATTTACAAGTAATTCGGATGGTACCTTAGTAAGTTATTAGTATACTACTAGGTGAATTACCTAGGTTTATATAGGAGTAGTTTTCAACGGTAGGTGAAGTTGACCCCTAAAAAAATATACTAGAAATTTTAGGTGAACATTACACTAACCTACTCTAAAAAAAATTCCTTTTCAAATTTTCCAAAAACGGAACATTCGCCAAATTACAAATATTCGCCACTAAAAATATACATGTCAATCACCTTAGACACTATTCCCTACACACTAAAACACATTGAATGGTCTTATTAGGAATTTCCTTTGATCTAGAGTAAATATTGAACTGATGAAAGGTTGGCCAAATGATACAGAGTACCATGTAATCCTCTTTATATAACTTCAACTCAAAATACAACTTCCCTAATTCAACTTTCTCTTTTTCCCTCGTTTTAAGTAGGTCTAGTTAGAGTTTGAAAGAAAAATTAAGGATTTAATGGATTACCACCTTTTTCATCCTTACATCCACCTTTCAACACACCCATACACCTTACTCAAGCACACCTCAATGCTCCATTACTCATTTATCCATCATCTTGCTAGATTTTTAACTTTTGTCTATATAAGACTCCTTGTTTGTTCAAGCTCTAAACAATCTTCTCAACTTTGTTTTTCACCTTCACCTTGACTTTTACTCAATATTATTTTCATTCATCTCGTTATTCTTACCCCTCTCCTAATCACTAATGCAAATCACTCAACTCTTCCTCTTTCACTTAAGGCTTTTCATACAAACCCTTACTCTCTCTAGGTTTTTTTATGGAACTCTGCAGGACAATCAATATGTCTTCTTAATTAAATTTGTATAAGGATTTTCCCCTTTTCCTCAAGGATTAAAAACATTATAGCACCACTCCCTCAATGATAGATACAAATTCCTTATGAGTTTATTTCCTAAGACAGTTATTTCTCAAGGTTGGTCTTGACAGTCACAAGAAATAAACATGATTGTGCATTGCTTCCTTTACCTACTAACCACTCAATAATCTGTCCTTATGCCCTGATTTTATGAGTCCTTAATTCCCTTAGGCCTTCCTCCAACTTTCAGATGATCCACCAACTTCAAACACATGATATAAAGACTATTTTTATAAAAGTACATATTTCCTAGCCCTCTAATTGGGCATTAACACTGTTAGACTGTATTTGCACATTCCTTTGCTTTTATTATTATTCTAACATGTACTAGGGATTTTAAAATTCTTGGTCTTCTTATTACCTTCCTCCACACTTATCAAGGACTCTACCAGGCATAAGCATTAACTTTTACAATGATTTTTCTACTCTAGGCCTTTAATACTGGGCACACATAGTTATGATTTTGAATGTAAATTTAATTTAAAAAACCCTCCTTTAGATGGCTTATTACTTTTTCTTGACCTTTGCAACACCAATTCCTTGTGATCAATGCCATTAAATAGACTCAAGGATTCCATTAAATCATTATTTGCATGCTACATACTACTAAACTTCTAAAACAAGGTATAGTCTGGTTTTAGTGAGTCTTTCTATCTATTTTCCATTCCGTGGACAATGTGATGGTTCCATGAAGCCTTGAACACCATTATAGATAAGAAGACAATCCAAAAATAAGATATTTACTCGTGAAAATGCTTTGCAAAATAGTCTCTAACCTCCAAAACTGATATCTCAGTCTAAGAGGATTGTGTCACTTAACACCTAAGCCTATAACATACCTAGAGCTAGTTCAAATATCCAAATTATACATTTGGAGGGAAACTCCCTATTATTTTCTATGGAGTCCAAATAGACTAGTACAAGCTATGACCATCTCAAGTGGACCCAAGATACCCCTAGTCACCTAAGAAAGCCAAAATTGATTATTAACAAGATGTTCCTACATCACTAGAGGAAGGATGCATAGTGACTTGAGAAGCCTTATTTTCAATTAAGGGCTTAGTTGTCATGCTTTAAAAATTTTAATTTCCATGCTAGTTATTTTTTCCATTCTAGAGCTATTAAAACACCCTCTGGGAGAGTTTAGGAAATATCTTAAGCATACAGAGGTGATGTCAGGGAATCTTGGAAATGTTGAAGGTAATTAAGGAATATTTAGGAAAGGTTTGATCATTCAAGGACTATCTGCTCAACATCATGGGTTTTCTAGGTACAGGGAACAAACACTCTAATGGTGAAACCTAACTTCTTTAGAAGATTCCAGGAGCTCTGTAAGGAGTTAGAAGGGGAAAAAATAGGCATTGGAAAGCTACGTAAATCCTCTACATGTTAGAGACATCCCTTTTTCTCTAAGGCTTGAAGGTGTCATGAAGAATTTCAAAATAGTGAAGCTTCCCTTTTTGGTTCTAAACCAACACTTCACCAATGCAACACTTCATGACACCAAAATAGGGCACTACTAATCAACATTCATGCTTCTTGATGATTAACACCTCATGTTGACTCCTATGCGACCTCGACACCCTTTTCCATCAATGTAACTTGACATCAATGACAACACCAATGACACTATGTCCAACATGTGTTTTGATTTGTTATGTATTATAAGGCATTTCATGAGTGCATATATTTGAGCAGTTGTTGTTTCCTTTGAGAGTTGTGAGGTTTGTAAAATCTAATTTTGACACATCTAACACTCCTACAAATGTTAGTAAACAATACAAAAGGCCCTAAAACCTAAACAATGACTATATTTGTTGCCAAAATAGACATCTGATTGTAGAATTTAAATATTAAAAGCTTTAGGCTGAATGCTAAAATCCTAAAAATTACCTATGTATTGACCAGATTAGATTATAAAAAACTATCTCCTAAACTGTGACTCATGGAGCTATGAGACTAGTTCCATAAGGTGCAGAGTGGCCCTAATTTCTTATATTTACTAAAATAAATTTAGAGTATAAGTTTTTCATAAGAATATAAATAATAATAAATGAAAAACTTATACTTTAAATTTATTTTTATAGATAGAAGCATGCCAAAAACACATTAAAGTATAAGTTTTTCATTTATTGGTATTTATATTTTACTATTTCGTATACTTTAAATTTTTTTTTGTAAATAGAAGCATGCCAAAAACACATATAATGCCTATACTATGCAAAACGTGTACGTGTTCCCTTTATTATGCCCCTAAACCAAGAATTTACAGGCTTGGAATTACTTTGGTTTCCTAACCCTGCACCTTGGACCTGTAACAAAACAACAACCTGTATGTTTTTGAAAAAATATGCAAAAACTCACCTTCCACCATGCTAAATCCTACAAAAACATTTTCTATCTTTCTTAAAATAATTCCTACAACGTCAAGAAAACTATCCTCTTTCTAAATATGCACTTTTATATTTTTCTGACTATTCTAAGGTTTCCATTTATATTTATTTCAAACTATGTATTTTATACCTCTGTTTTTAGTGATTGTAAATGCTTATCTTTTTTCATGTATCTTTTTTTTCACTTCATCTAAATTGAGATAAAACATTATACAGTCCCAAACTAGGACTAATTCTATACATATTAAAAAAAAACTAATTTTTGATATTTTTGAGGTAGTTAGGGGGGCACGGTTAGCTATCCGTTATTTTTTAAAGTTTCCAAAATCGGTGTACTTGATAAAATCATTAAAAAAACAAATACTCACTAAAAAATCTTTAAAAAATCTATCTCAAACTATATGCTCCTATCTATCTTTCTACCAACGGGTTTTCAAAAATACTAAATAGTGCTAAAAAAAAGGGGGGCACGACCGAATGTCTACTATGTTTTTCAAAAACAGGAGCACCTATTGGTATTTTAGATATATAACCCATTTTAACCATTGTAAAAAAAATAGTAGTTTAGAAACTAGACTCAAAATGCTACAATTCATGTTCTTATAACATCTTCAAATTTTGAGTGTAACTATTTCAAATAACTCGTAGAAGTTGAAGATTTTTATTTTTCAGAAAAAAGTGTCCACTTAAGACCCCCTTTTGGCCCCCCAGATTAGTGCACTTACCCATTATATAATTTTTTTGTTTCATTTTAGCTACTTTACACTTCCTCATTGCGCTTAATTACATATATTGTGTGTATGTTGTCTTTTGAGCTAACAAGACTACACGTGTATTTTGCATTGCTAACCTATATTATTGTATGTGCTTTTTCATTACTACTTGTTGTACTTACTTGTTATGTTGCTTTTTTACTTGCTCATGTGGACTCCTTGATTGTTTGACTACTCATTGTATGTGGTCTAAGTCTCTTTCTTGTCTTGTGACATCTTGGGTTTCCTATGTTTGTGGCTTTATACATATCTTACATGTATACACTTTCTTCTTTGTATGTGGCCTAACATGCCTTCTATGTGATTATCTTGTGACACCATGGGTGTTCCATGTTCACAGATCTATGCCTTTGTGTGACTATTTTATATGTTATTACTTAGGCTAGCTTGGTGGGATATTTATTCACTATTGTTATTACTTATATACGTATGTACTATTGTTATTCTTGTTTGTTGTGTGTTATGGTCTTCACCATGCACAACCCATTTTGCATGGCACCATTATAGCCTTCTATGTGATCTAACACATATTATCAAACTTATCTGACATGGGTGCACATATTTTCCTTTTATCTGCACACTCAAATGTTTTGCCACATATGCCTCAAAAGATAGGGCATTAATCAGGATTTATTCTACATCTACAACTAATACAAGTAGGTTATTACACACATTCATATGTTTTTACAAGGTATAAATTCTCATAAATAGGTATAGATATTTAAAAGTGGAAAAAAACAATATTGGTCAAAACCATACACTTTAGGTCAAGACCGTAGTATGATCCAAACCCTACTAGACATTCCTAGCTTGAGAGGAAATTATCATAAATTTCCAACATTTTCATATTCTTAAAGCTATTTACAAACTTCTAATAAAAATTCAAACATAAATGACACAATTCATATAATTATACATGGGCATGATTACTTCATTCATTCTCCATTACACTACTCAAATACAACTATAAGAATAGGGCTAGGAGGCATGTGCATTCTTCTTCTTTGCATTATTCAACATTTGCATAATCAGAATCATCTATATAACACATAGTGGGGGCAAGGTGTGTCCATTCCTTTTAGAATATGTGGTTTATGTAAAAAATTGGGCATAGATCCATTTTCATTGGGGTGGTATGTGGGTTTGTAGAAAGTGTTGAAGTGGTTAAGTTCTTCTTAGGTAGTTCTTCCTCTCCTCTTTCACATGTATAAGGGAATATATTAGGGTTACTAAATATTTTTATACATGGTATTCTTTCTTAACAAGATACTTTGGTTCCTCTCTCTCTCCCCTCTTCGGTGTTGGGTTACATACACTCAAGACTCCAGTTTCTCTATCAGAAGAATTGGGGATTGATCACCCCCAATCTTTCAGCATTTAAGAAACTATGAATCTTAAAATTACAACAAGAATGGGATATCCTTTAAAAAATGAACATGTGTATTCATTCCATGTTTTGCATCTCTTTTACTATACTTTATGCAAGTTCAAATTTACAAAAGTTACAAACATTATTTACACTTTTTTTATAGTCATGTTTCTATAATAGATAGTGACTATACTCTGTGTTTTAGATTTCACCATGGAGCATGCCAAGATAACTATCAAGAAAATCCAAAGTTTGTGTGCACAGTCAGGTAGGTTTTTCCTTTAATCATGCAATTTTTAATTACACACTTAAGGGGGGAATGAAATGCATACAGTAAAATTTAGTAACTTATCCTTTAGAAATTGAAATTTTGACTATTTTCCCTTGCTAAGACAAATGCTCACATTTTAATTCCAATCAGCACATCTCTCTAGCTCTCTCTTGACTTTCTCATTTCCACACTCTACTTTTTCATTCATTCAAATTTTTAATAAACCAAAATAGTAAGTTACCTCAAGGCATCATTTCAAAACTCTTGATTTTACATCATTGTCATCATGGGAAAATTTGTATAGTTTGGTCTGTAAATGACTGCAGTCATGGACAACCTATACGATCCTACCCCCTTTTATATTACAACTTTTCTTTCACTTTGAATATCTTAAGTGTGTCATGTCACCTTCTTAGGGTCAGCCTTATCATAATATTTCACCTATGGAAGGCTATATAAACAAGTTAGTATCACTTCATAACTCATCTGACACTTTCATAAGCTCTTATTACAAATATCAATACAAAAGCAATCAAGGCTCTTGTTATGTTGTGGAGCTTTTTTCATGTGTGGAAGTGTTGAAGATTGTACACAAAATGTATTGTACTAAAAAATGTTGGCCTCAAAAAACATGCATGATATCTTTAGAAACGTGTTCTTCTCATATAGGCAGGAGTTTTGACCCATATGTTTATGGGGCCATTTTGGCCCATGGTTTTGATACCCACAATATTGTAAAATTGCTTAAATTGTTGCCTATTGGTGTACTTTTGATCGGGTAGACATATCATTGTAGATGTGTGTGAGTTCAAGTGTGAATTCAGGAGAGTTTGTTGAGTATAGATCCAAACAAATCTGGGTATTGTATTGAGAAAAGGGGTGGCTTGTATAAAATCTGAGAAAGTGATTCTTAGTGGACATAGCCCAAATTGGGTGAACCATGTTAAATCTTATCTATGTGTTTTGTTCTGTTATTTTCTGCACTTTTATTTCAAATATGTAATATTTTTCTGCATATTAGTTTCTACTAATGCGATTTTGTGTGGGATTGTTCCACATATTTTATCCCTTATTTCCTAACATCTCTCCTAAATCTTACAAAGGAAATTACACATCATTCAAATAAATCACTGCTATACTAAAGCACCCTATCAAGTCAAAGAGTCCAATTTCCTCTATTTCTAGGCATGCAAAGGTCGTAGAGTCATCTCTTATCAAGAGAAAATTCACTCTAATAATTTTCAAAGGTCTTCATGGGATAAAACAGTTTGGTCTAGTAGCTAAAGCACAATACATCACACTAATATAAGATTATGTACATTATTTACTCTATAGTTAGCTCATTACTATATTTTTCTCAAGATACATGAAGGCAGCATAGGGGTTTGACTTAGATCACATTCACACTTATACATACAAATAGGATAACTACATGAGACTGTAGACACAAAATCACGCACTTGGGTAAATTTATAGGTATTAAGCACATATTTACATTCATATGATTCCTAAGAGAGAAAACTAGTAATTGACAGTTATATCTGGCCTTGTTTCTTAGTCTCTAGTCTTATTTCTGGTGTTTCACACTTTACAACACATTCGTATCTTCATTGTTTTATCTTTCTTAATTTTGGAACCAGTGTTCAGCTAGGATGTCAGCGCCCACCCACCGTTGTCTCCTTTGGGCGTCCCCGACCTCTTTGTTTATTACTTGCCTCTTTTGGGCCTCTTTTATATTTTAGGCATTTTGTTTTCTTATGGTTCGACCTTCCAGTTGTAAATTATGAAATTCAACCAAGGGAATCATATAAATATAATGTTATGTGACCAAAATAAAGGACCAATCTCTAAGAATCTATTATCATCACCTAAGGTTGCATCCAAAGGCATCTAAGAACATGAAAGACATCCATCTAGCATTCATACAAGGGACAAGGGATTGCATTTTATTCAATCACAAATAGGAGGGAAAGTTTATTTTTCCATCCACACATCTATTTACATTGGTACATCTAGTTATTGCTTGTTATCATGTGCACTTGCACAAGGGCCTCCTAGGGCATGATTCTATCACACACACACACACACACACACACACACACACACACACACACACACAAATAATAAATACACAGATCTGAAATGTAGTTTAATTCTCGATCATAAATTCACACTTTTGGGTGACCATTGGGGTCATTCCAACTCCCCATATTGCATCTTTTCTTTTTGGTATTTGATGTACATAAGGGTTTTGCAGGTTATCTTCTCTTTGTAGGTTACATGAAAATTCAGAGATCATCCAGAAACATACAGGAAACCAAAAACGAATGTTAGTGGTCACCTTAAGACACAAAAAAATAGATTCTGAGCTCTTACGCAACCATGGGCTTGTACCAGCGGTCTCTGGAACATAGGTGCCTCAGTCTTGTTTTAGGCGCCCTAGTCCCAACTCATCTGATAGTTCCAATATTTTCTATGTTTGATTGCAACACTCTACTCCTCATGTTCAACAATTTTCCAGTCCAAAATACTTTGGGATCAAGTTCGAATTAGATAAGTCTTTTATACTATCTCTTTCACTTAGGGTTTCATATTTCTTTAGCTTATTTCTTGTGCAAAATATTTACTTTAGCATTTATTTATCATAGGTGACTTTGCAATATCTAGGGTTTTACAAAAATATATATTTGTTAAATCATTTGGTGAACCCATCCATTCAAACCCTAACTTCTGAACATGTATCAAAATCTTTCTCCTTCTTTTGAATTCATGGATCAATCTTCTTATCCTTCCTTTGCTCCCACCAATATTTTTGGCATCGTTACTTATGTTTCTGATTTCGTGGAAGTTTTTACTCACCATCCTCCTCATTTCATCACTCTTATGGCTGATCCAACCATCAATATAATCACCACTCACCCTCCTATGGCCCCACTAGCCTCTGTTCCACCACTAATTACTCCTACACTTCCTACCACAACCGCTAAGGTCCTCTAAGGTTTATGAAATTATTGAACAACTTAAGAATACACTAGCTATGATCTCTCTTTATGGTCTCTTGCGCAATGCACCTGAGTGTCATCATACATTAGAGGCCGCACTTTGTTCTATTCACATTAAGAGTGTTAATTATCTTATTTCTTTCATGCACCTTATTTAATCTCTAAAAAAATGTCACATGTTATATCATTTAATGATGAGGGTATACCTCCCTCTGTTGTTGAAAATCCATGTGCACCATTTGTGTCAAGCGCGTACTCATTGACAATGGATCTACTGTAAATCTATGTTCTCATTCCCTTCTCAAGAAATATGGTATTACTGATAATCTAATTGCTTAAAATACCACTCTCATTCAGATATATGATTCTACAACTCACACATTCCTTGGTACTATTACCCTGCCTATACAAGTTGGACCTAAGATTATGCTTACCTTATTATTTTTTATTGATGCCTTATTTCAATGTAATCTCTTGTTGGGTAGACCTTGGATTCACGCAATGCATGCATCCCATCTACAGTTCATCAGTGCGTTAAATTCTTACATGATGGTTATGAACATACCATTGTTGTTAACCCTGATCCATTGAAATTCTTTCACATAGACCCTATTACTGCTATGCCTATTCCTCCATCGCAACCTATTCCATATAACAATATTGATACATACGATATTGGTCAATCTAGTGTTGTGTCACCTTCTTCCACCTCTGCATGCATATCATCCATTCCCACTCACACTATTTGATATCATTTCACCCACCCTATATACTTTGATAATCACCACCATTCTTCCCTCTAAGACTCCTCTCCCTCATACTTCTAGTTCACCTCCTACCAATATCCTTGATACTGTTATTCAGCATGACAATGCCAAAAATAATGATTATGATGATGAGGTTTATAACATCGATCTTACTGATGACACATTGCACAATATTAACTTCACTCCTATCAAGATAGATGAGTCCTACTTTAATGATAATTTTGTTGTTATTGGTCCTACTAATATCAATTCAATAATCCCCCTCGTACTAATGCTATGGTACTTTTTCAGGGGTATTTTCATACATTGGACTCCATACCACCTTCTTCATCTTCCCATGAACAACATGACTCGACACTTCCTCCTTTCACGTGTACTCTTTTCATGAATAACTCTTATTTTCAATATATTCCATTTGATCCTACTTGCAATGATACTATTTACACACATAATGGGTTGTCTCGAATTGAATTCACAATAGATGATCTCCTCCCTCCACTTCATTATCCTAATCTTTATCATTGATATGTTTGCATCACTTTTTCTTATGGCCTTTGTTTCTTCCACCTATTAGTATTTCTTGCACGTACTTCCTGCTCTTCTCCGCTCACACTTGGGCAGTCTTGGCTTGACTAAATTGGGGGCACTTTGGATCTTGATCATATTGATATCACATTTCCCATACCTTTCAGATGTGTTTCTATTTACAATTATTCATTTCTCATCTATTCACAAAATATTACACACGGGTATGCACATGGTTTTCCACTCCCACCTTTCACTAATGAAGAATATGCAATGAGCATGTACAATTTAGGTTGTAATGGCTCTTAATGTGATCAACTTCATACCATTTTTTATCAAGTTTCTAACGTTTATCCATTTTACTTTGACCATGATAGTGATGATATCTTAGACGATGTTACTTAATTCTTCTCTACATCCTACACTTAGGGGGTATCACTCTTGTTCTCCCCCATTTTAGCATTGTTGAGTGTCTCTCATTTCTATTGTCATGCTCCATGATTCACACTTTCTATCTATAAGAAATATCAAACAACTTTATACACGTGTATTTTCATTACCCTATGACGCACTCTAGTTCCACATTTCATACTCGACTCCTAAGGGTATAAATCTGAAATAAACCTCACCCCGTTCATTATTTATGCTCTATGCTTCATTGATCTATTTGTCTAGCATATACATTCATGTCATTTCCCAATGACGCACTCCTGTTCTATGGTTCATTCTTGATTGTTGAGGGGTATTTTATAAATGAACCTCATCTCATACATATACATATGCTCGGGGGGCACATTGCTCCTATCACATTCATATTGCATACCATTCCATCTCACTCATTTATAGCATATTGCATATCTTGGTTGCATTTATTGTTGCTTACTTACACTTACATGTACACTTTTTTTCCATGCTAGATGGATAATTAGTATGTTATTATCTTTTCTATGTACACATGTGCATTCACTTGGTATATAGTTATGAATGCAAAATTATTACAGAGATTTACATGTAGCACTGATTCTTGGAACTATACCTTTTACTAGTCCCACTAAGGCTCCACGGGGCATCTACTCTCTTATATATCACAGGTGTTATTATTTTAGTATATGCTAACTTTCTACTTTCACTAGCACATTACTTATCACATGGATACATCCACGTATTTACATACTTTTGATCTTTCTAATATGCTAATGGGTGCTTCATGTGCACATTTTCTTTGTAGTAATTATATGCCCCCATGGTTGTGTGATACTTTTCTTGCTACTGTTTTCCATTGTATGCTATTGTTTGGGGGATTTTCCCTAAACTTCAGCCACTTCTTGTATACTTTTTGCCACCTTGGCCCTTATTTTCTTGCATCATTGTGATTGACACCCCATATTTGAAACCATCTTTTCGCAGTCTACTTTATATGTACTATTTCTTGTTTACATTATCTTATATAGCATGTTTGTCACTTTTTCTAATAATACATATATCTAGGCACTTTTTTTTCATGTTCCTTGGTTTCTACCATGCACATCCCCTCCCCCTATAGGGATCCCTTTCAGCATCAGATCATGTCAGTTTTAGGTGCTCTCTTTGGGTTGCATACTTCTCGCAACATTTCATGCACCCCAAATGAGGGGGGCATACATTGGGTGAATCATTCACCCTATACAACAATATAGAGCTACAATTCAGACATGCACAATACATAAATAGAGTAGTCTACAATTACAGAAACAGACTAGATTCTGACTTGGGTCCTTAGTTCAGCATAAAAACTAGTGCCTGAGCACTCCTGACCTTTCCTGGGTGCCTATGACCAGGGGACAGTTACAGTTACTTTCTTATATCAACACATTTTTTTAAAATTCATAGAGACATTTTCAAAATACTGGCACATTCCTCCAGCAATAAAAATACATTCTATCTCCTTTTCTCCTTGGACCGAACTTGAACAAACACAAAAAAAAAGCAGGATCACACCATCTACAGTGTTGTATAAATTCAAGAAGCAATCATGGATAAAGAGTAAAACCAGACCTCTCTCCCCAAAACTCTTCTTCCATGGCATGAGATTACCCAAAGAACTCATACCTGACATGAGATCACCCAAAAAACTCTCACTTGGCATGATATCACCTTAAAAACTCTCTTTTGGTGTGAGATCACCCAAATAGCTTACTCTTCTACAACAATTTAGGACATTTATATCTCTTTTTACTCATCACAAATCAGGTGCACACTTTCCTTTTTACATATTTTCACATACTTTTATATGCTTTTACAAAGTTTTCATAACACATGAAATTGACTACTCTTTCACTCTTCTTTTGTTATTTCGTCCTTAATACGCAACAAGACGCATCCCAACATCAACCTACAACAACAACAGGTATAACACAACACAACTCATACACTTCACCCCTAAGGTCACTTCCTCTTTTTTAGCTTCCAATCTTCATTTGTAATACTCTATGCTTTCAATTGTCCACTCGGTGCGCAATTCTCCATCACACTCTACATGGTTATTAGGTACACATCTCTTATTTAATTTATGTTATTGATTATTCACTCAACAACATAAAGTGGGGGAAAATGTAGACACAAAATCATACACTTGGTACATCTCTAGGTCCTAAGCACATACTTGCATTCATACGATTCCTAAGTGAGAAAACTAGTAATTGACAGTTATCTTTGGCCTTGTTGCTTAGTCTCTGGTATTCTTTCTGGTTTTTCACACCATAAAACCAATCCTAATCTTCATTGATTTATCTTTCTTGACTTCAGACACCAGCACCCAGTTAGGATGTTAGCGCACAGGTGCCCTTGTCCCCTCTGTGTACCCCCAACCTCTTTGTATCTTACTCACCTCTTTTGGGCTTCTTTTATCTTTTAGGTATCTTGTTTTCTTATGGGTCGGCCTTCTAATTTTTAATTACAAAATTCAACCAAGGGAATCATATAAATACAATGTTATGTGACCAAAATAAAGGATCAATCTCTAAGCATCTATTATCATCACCTAAGGTTACATCCAAAGGAATCTAAGAGCATCAAAGGAATCCATCTAACACTCATACAAGGGACAAGGGACCACATTTTTTGCATACACACATAGGAGGGGAAGTTCATTTTTCCATCCACACATCTATTTGCATTGGTACATGTAGTTATTTCCCTCTATCATGTGCACTTGCACAAAGGCCTCCTAGGGCACAATTCTATCACACACACACACACAAGAACTACATGCAATCTAAGATTTAGTGCAATGCTCAGTCATAAGTTCACTCTATCAAGTGACGGTTGGGGTCAGTCTGACTCCCCATATTACATCTTTCATTTTGGGGATTTGATGTAGTTTGAGGGTTTTGCATGTTATCTTCTCTTTACAGGTTACACTCAAATTAGGTGATCATCCAATGAAATATAAGTGACCAACAGTGAAGGTTAGCGACCACTGTGAGACACAACAAAAACCATATTTTGATATCTTACACAGTCACATGTTCCTACCAATGGTCTATGGCGCCTAGGCGCCCTAATCCTATTCAAGGATCCCTATTCTCAGATCATCTGAAAGTTCTATTATTTTCTTTGTTTGATTGTGACCCTTTTCTCCTCCTATTCAATATTTTTCTAGTCTAGAATACTTCAGGATCAAGTGCAAATCAGCTAAGTCTTTTATACTCTCTCTTACACTTAGGGTTTCATGTTTTTTATCCTATTTCTCGTGCCAAATATGTACTTTAGTGTTTATTTATCATACGCACCTCTGTAATATTTAGGGTTTTAAAAATTTAAATATTTTTCACATTAGAGGCTTGATCCCGCTCGAGGGCATGTAGTGTAAAAATTAGATTGTTTCAGTAGGGGTTGACTGTCAATTATAGTCTAGTATTACCCTGCACTTATTTTTCTTTTGTCTAAGTATTATTTGATGAATGGTATTACAGGAATCTAGGATTTCCACTTGTTGTAGGTCATTACAAGTGTTTCAAGGTTATGAAAAAAATATTAACATACAATTATGAGATATTTCCTTACAAATGAAGGACACAAAAAGCTAAAAATCCTCACTTTAAGAAGGTCTAATATTCTACAGTGTAATTCAAGATCATTTAGAAGGAGGGAAAGGTCATACAGTATTTACATGGTCTTGCACTAGAGTATTTAATAGTTACAATATTATAAATCAAGAATATTCAATCTCAAGTCATCCTCTTTTCCCTATCTGCACATCTACATATCCTTTATTCCACTTTGTTAGCTAATTCTTTATCTCCTCTTGCGTATTTGAGTTATCATCACTTGTTTTTTTATTATTGGCAAATAATTTTTTGAAAGGGATTATACCCTTGTACAAAAAAGGCTCAAAATCTGGATATTACAATGAAACAAACCAAAAAGTGATCAAAATCAGATGTTACAAGAAAGCACAACTACAGTTAAACAACTGTATCGAAAAGTACCAAAACAACAAAAGCACCGCTAGTAAATAGCAAAAAAAAATAGCAAAAGAAAAACAACTAAATGACCAGTCTACAACAAGCCTGCAAGAAGCACATCACTTGGTTACTTTATCAATTGTTCTCTTCAACTCCTCAAGGGCACTAAATAATGCAATAGTTGTAACCTTTGTGGGGTCATTCTTATTGACCTAACTAAAGACTCTAGCTTGAATCATTTCTTCCCCCCATATGTTTTCAGAAATATTGCTTAACATACAAACATTCTTGACTTGTTGTTCAAAAAATTGTAAACAACTTTGAGATCTCTGGTAATAGAGTCATGTCTTCTCCTCATATTCACCACCCTGTTATCAAGAGAGTTGAGCTTCTTGTAAATATCTTGGATCTAGAATTTCAGCAAGTTTGGGATCCTCCTCCACTTTCCTCTTTCCCTCCCTTCTTGACAGTTGCTTCATTTCTTTCTTCAGGGCCTCCAAGTCTTTCTCAATCTCATCCATCCACTTTTGTAAGGTCTCCATTCTTCTCCACAGTAGAACTGCTTTGACCAGGTTGACCCATATGGAGAAGACTTTGGGAAAGCTCAAGTCCTTATTTTGACTACTGATGAAGAATTCTCTTTGAAGGAAAAGGATGATTAAGGGGGTATAAGGGATTTTTAGATCTTACCTTCCTTTGTCCCAAAGTAGGAATTGGGTTCAAGAATAGGATTGGGGTTAGGAAGGGCAGGGGCCAGAGGAATAATAGGATTTTGTGAAAGACAATGTCAATGCAGAAGAAGGATAATCCCTTGGTGGAGGGGAGTGGCAAGGGTGTGCTTTTGAACCTCTAGGATTGAGTGCTCAAGCGAGTTCAAAATGAAATGAGGAAAACAAATTTTAAGATTTCTCCTAAAATGGTTCAAGAAGATGAGATGCTTAAGGGGAAATGTGATGTACCTTCCTTCAAGTGTCACATATCTAACCATCATTTTGGTGATCTCATCAAATGGTACTGATAATTGAGGTAACCTTAATTCCAGTTACAAACTCCAAATCTTCATCCACTTCCAGGAATTTTTTGGCTTCATACGCCTTATCAATTATTTTGTTGAAAAATTGGTTGTCATCCATGCTAAGACCAGTGATTTCAACAATGAGTTCTTCAGTGATAATTATGGTCTTGTCCATATACACCACAGTTTTGTTTTTTGACCCTACGAAAAATTGAAGGGAAACATGTTTGTCATATCCCTAGATCCTTTCAATGAGATTGGAAACCCCACCAATCTATAGATAATTCCAAAGAACCTCATCCTCCTTCCATGCAGGGTCACAAATTGGCTCAACTTGGCATGTCACTCCCCCCATGATGTCTCTTCCTCTATATGGAGTCTTCATTCCACTTTAGAATGGTAATAATAACTACCCAAATGACTACTTCTTATCACCTCCTTTTTTCACCCAGAAAGTGTGTGAGGAATTAGAGCATTTATCTTGATTATAAGCTTGTGGGGGGAGTTATAATGATTTTTACCTTCACATGTACTGAAGGACATCTCATTAGTGATTGTGGAATTTAAGTGTATTATCGTATTTGTCATTGATAATAACATTTTTACTTGACTAGGTAGGTTCTCATTAGTATACCATATGTCCATTTTTTATTTAGAACCCCATGATTATCAAGAGTATTTGCAACTTTATTACCTTCCCTGTAGGAATGAATAATTGTGCAATTTGTGAAGGACTTGCAAATATTTATGGATTCATATAATGAAATCCTTTATTGTCCAGCTAGGGGTATGAATTTTATTTAAATGACTTACAATATTCATTGAGTCCCCTTCTATGATGATGTTAGAAATATTGCATTCCTTGGCTAGTCTAATACCCCATAATGTTGATAAAGCTTTAGCATAGTGATTTGATTGATGTACCATGCTACCTACATAAGCAACAACTAAAAATCCTCTGTGATCTCTGATTATTCCTCCTCCTCCAGCAGCTCCTAGGGTTCCCTTGGAAGCTCCATCAAAATTGAGCTTGTACCATAGATTAGGAGGTGGAATCCAATGAATCAAAGACATGTCTATATTAGTATGATCTTTTCTCTGAAGATTTCCAATGTCAATGTTCCATGCTTGATAGAATAGATTCCTCTTCCTTAGGATAATTCTTATTCTTTGGAGGTTTGAATCTCTCTAAGTTATCTTTGACAGCAATAACAATTTCCTTTAGTACCTTTTTGCATAATTGTCTGCTATTCCTGAAGATGATTCCATTCCTGGATTTCCAAAGTCTCCAAATGGTATGAGGAAAGATGAATTTCCAGGAGTCTTCAAACCATGCAATGTTTATAGGGGGGATCCCATTGTTTCCAAGCCTGCAAGACATTATTAGGAAAAATCCACCACAGATCTTAAAATTTGTAAATATTAGACCCCATAACTTTGCAACATACTCACAATACAGCAACAAGTGTTTTATATCCTCAGCTTCATTCTTGCACATACAACACATATTTGGCATAATTAAACCCTTTTTGATAAGGTTATCATTAGTTAAAATCTTCCCCTTTAGCACAAGCCAAAGGAAAAGATTTAACCTTAGGGGTTAACTCAGGCATCCAGATTTTGTTCTAGTTGAAATCACATTGTATATTCTCAAAGAATGTATTATATCCATATTTGACAGTGTAATCACCATCAAAATAGTTAACCCAAATGAGTTCATCCTTAGAATCAGTTTGATTTAAAGGAATAAGGGCAATTTTTCTTGAAGAGAAGAAACTGATGGTTCCAAATTTATCATGTCCACCTAAGTTGTTTCCAAGCTCTCTTGTTCCCCTCCAAGTCTATATAGTATTTCACTTTATTGCCATATTTATCAATCAAGGTGTCCTTGATGGATTCAAACTTTTCCCTCAAGCTGAAATTATCCAATTATCCTTCCAAAACTGAATATCATTTCCATTTCCCACTTTCCATCTGCATCCTTTTGTGATAATTTTCCTGATTTGAAGCAAATTGTTCCAAAAAACATAAACCATTGGGGAGTTGCTCTTCAAAGAGAAAGGTATTCAACATGGTTTTGAGCCAAATATTTGACTTTGATTAGCTCAGTCCAAGGCTTCTCTTCCTTTAACAATCTCTAGCCCATTTTAGCAATCAAAGTAACATTCATTTTTCTTATGTCTTTGATACCAAGGCCTCTAATTTTCTTAGGCATGCAAACTTGATCCCATGCAACCAGATGGTATTTGAATATTTCTTTAGTTCCATGCCAAAGAAAATGTTTTTGTATCTTTTCAATGATTTCAATGACAGTTGAAGGTATGCTAAACATGGACATTATATAAATGGGTAATTTCTGGAGTGTGTGCTTTTTATTAGTAAGCATTTCCCAGCACTAGAAAGAACAACACCTTTCCAACCAGCCAATTTCTTATGAAATATTTCCAATAAGGTCATTCCATACAGTCATAGACACTTTATTGGTCCCAAGGGTAGACCAAGATAAGTGGTAGGCAAAGAGTTAATTTTGCATCCCAAAATGAGTGCAATTATCTTCTATCTTTCCAAAGGGGTATTGAAAAAGTATACCGAGCTCTTGTCAAAATTAACTTGTTGTCCATAAGCTACCTCATAAAACTTGAGTATGGTTTTAATATAGCTTTTGCCTCAATAATGGAGGCCATCAACAACAAAATGGTGTCATCAATAAATTGCTGATGGGAAGTTGTCTGATTTGTAGAGGTAGGTCTGAATCCTTTTAACAAACCTTGCATTAATATCCTTAGTAATATATCTACTAAGGATTAAGCCATGATTATAAAGAGAAGAGGGGATATTGGATCTCCTTGTCTTATGCCCTTACTACTTGCAAAGAATCCCACTGGAATTCCATTGACTACAATAAAAAATATGGTGGTAGATATACAAGCCTGTATGATCTTTCTGAATTTAGTGTGAAATCCAAATTTTAACAAAACCTTATCCAGAAACTTCCAAGATACTCTATCAAAGGCCTTATTCATGTCTAATTTGATGGCCATCCTTGATTTCTTACTTTTATCCATGGAATGAATGGTTTCATGAACCATGATCACCCCATCTTGTATGATTCTTCCTTTAATGAAACCACTTTGTTGTTTTGAGATCAAATCAGAAAGTAATGGTTGAATCCTAGTGGAAAGAATCTTAGTAAAAATTCTGTAGATAACATTTACCAAGCTGATAGGAAAAATACTTGAAGTATTTAGCATCCATCTTCTTGGGAGCCAACACAATATGAGTATTATTCAGTTCTTTGAGCAGATCACCCGTTCTATAGAATTCATTAACTTCCTTAAGCAAGTCTTCCGAACATATATCCCAAAAATTATGGAAGAAATTTGTAGAAAATCCATCAGGCCCAGGTGGATTGTCTCCTTCTAAAGAAAAAACAACACTTTTTAATTCCTCAATTGTCACTAATTTGGTGAGACCTTTAAATATCTCATTAGAAATAATGTCCCCAGGGATGACATCTAAAAGATAAGAGGTTGCTTCTTCATTACAAGCATTAGTCTCAGTGAGAAGATTTTCATAAAATCTTAGTGCTTCTACCTTTATGATCATTCTGGTCCTTAGTAACAATGTCATTTCCATTGGAAACTTCAGTAATTCTATTGTAGGCCTTATGCTTTAGTGTGGTCATGTGAAAGAATTTTGTGTTTCTATCTCCTTCTTTCAACCAAATAGCCTAGGATTTCAGTCTCCAAAAGGTTTCTTCTCTATTGCAAATGTTATGAAATTCAGAAAGTAATTCCTTTTCCAAATGATGGTCTTTAGAATCCATACCTTTATTAGAAACTCTTTGTTCAAGATCCTCCAACTGCTGCTTTAGATCCTTCTTTTTTTCAAATATATTACCAAAGACTTCTTTGTTCCAAATTCTCACTTGCTTCTTTACATTTTTTTAATTTATGTACCAATCTAAATTGAGTAGTTCCTTCCCCATCCCAATGCCACCATTATTTAACCCTATCATTAATTTCCTCATGATCCAACCACATTTTTAAAATTTAAAAGAACTATGCGAGGGTTTGGACTAATTGAATAAACTTAGCACTATATGATTATGATCAGATCTTATCCTGGGTAAGGAAGAAAGATGGAAATCTTGATTTAATATCCAATTAGTAGAGATAAGAGCTCTATCTAATCTTACCTGAATCATTTCTTCACCAACTCTCCTATTAGACCAAGTGAATTGATTTCCATGAAGCTCAATGTCTATAAGATTCATAGAAGAGACAAAGTCAGCAAAGTCTTCCATTCTAACAAAAAAGTCAGATTTTCCACCTTTCTTTTCACCAGGGTTTAGGGGGTATTGAAGTCTCCCATAACCAACCAATTAACATCAGCATATTTGCTTCTAAAATCCCTTAACTCCTCCCAAATTTTCCTTCTTCCAGTAATAGAATTAGGTGCATATATATTGGAAAGGATCCAAACTAAATCATTATCCAAAGCATTAAATTTGACAGTTAAATGATTATGTGAAGGCAGAGATCACATTACCAATTAGGATTCTTTGATCCCAAAAGATTTCCACACCTCCTGATGCTCCTTGAGAGTCAAAACCAGTAAAATCTGATTTATCCCAAAAATTCTTTTTACAACCAACAAGAGTATATGTTTTCATTTTAGTTTCCTGAATAACAAGGATACTAGGTCTACTGGATCTCCGAAGTTCCTTAAGCATCCTTTGTTTAGGACCCCCATTCAGCCCTCTAACATTCCAGAAGATTATCTTCATCTATAAAATATGGGGGAAGTAGTTTACAGATGGCTCAATTGACTTTGAGTCTCATCAATATCTTTCTTAGTCTCTTTCTTTCTTAGTTCATATTTGGAGGGTCTACCTTTTTTGTTGTTAACACCAATATTTGTTACCTTCTTAGCAGAGGACCTGGTGACCCTTGAGGTGGAAGCCTCCCAATTTCCAATTTTCTTTTTTTTATCATTATAAAGTACATCAGGGATCCCCTCAAAACCTTTCATTCTTCTCTTCTTAGACTTAACTTCAATGAAACCATTATTCAAGTCATTATCACTAGTTAGAGAGAACCTTCATTGGAACTGAGGTTAGTTCTCCCTCCTCTTTTTCACATAATTCTTGTTCAGCATAGAGGTTACAGGTATCCAGTTGTGAAGTTGTTGTTTTTTCATTGATAATAAGTTGTTCACTAGCAGGAGAGAGTAGAGCATCTTGATCTAGAGATAAGGTCTCTTCTTCAGTAAAGCCTCCCAGTGAATCATCCTCTTTTTCTTCAGTTAGATCTTCCATGATAGTTTCCAATGAGTCATCTTGGAAGGCATCTTCTAAAGGTAACTCCATCTCCTGTATCTTTGATGCTGATAGGATGTTGCTTTGTGACTATTCACAAAGCTTAGCACTTTCTTGGTCATAAGTGTTCAGTTGATCTGCACTCTCTTCCACCACTAGCCCCTGATCTTTTTCCAAAATATTAATCATAACCCTAGAGTTATTCTCATCCACCTCCATGATAAGTTTCATGGGCTTATCCAGATCCAGGTCATCAATTTTTCCTTGATCCATTGTAACATCTCCTCCCTTTTTTATCAGGGGGGTTCTTTGGCCTCCAAATTTTCCTGCAGACAGGTGGTCACCTTATAGGGGTTTTGAAGCCCTTTTTTCTCTTTTTTTATACTTTAAATCTGGTGGTTTTGAGACTATTTTTTCCATCTCATGGATTTTTGGTCCCTGAACCTGTGGAATCTCAACCTCTGATGCATTCAAACCTTTTCCCTTTACCTTTTCATCATGAGAAGCTCCTTTCTTTGATGTCTCAGATCCACTAGTTTCCTGAGGGTTTTTTCCTTCCTTGTTAGAAGATCCAAAACCATATCTACCTTTGGGGATTCTGTCTTCCTTATGTTGATTTTTAGATCCATTGAAAGTGGGACATTTCCTGGTGAAATTCCCTAACTTATGGCATTTTTCGCATCTCAAATGGAAAGTTTCATATTCAATCAGTTGCTTGCCATGGACCAAACTTGGACTAAAGAACGATGTGATCTGGAATCTTTTGCTCCATTTCAGAAGAGATGCAAAATCTAGTAAAGGAAAGTCTGGATCTGTTTCTAGTTGGCCCATCTAAGCTTGGATGAAGTCTTGAGGTAGAATTCATTATTAACCACCCATTCACTCAACTTAAACCTGAGGAAGGCCATTACATTGTCAGAGATAATGGTAAATGGAACTCTGAATCTTGTCATTATATTTTCCAGGAAATCAAGAATGGCCTTTTTGTTACTTTCCTTTAAAGCTACCACCTATGTCCATCGAGTGAAATAATCCATTGTAGTAAGAACCCATTTATGTCTGTCACTGGAAGGCAGGTTAATCATCCCGATGAAATCTAACCCCCATTGAACAAAAGGTTGATCTACCTGAATGGGGTGTAGGGGAAGTGTTGTCAACTTTTCTTTTCCTGTGAACAAGGCACATTCTTTACATTTCCTCACCCAAAGATGGGAATCTTTGAACAAATCAGGCTAATAGTAACCTGCGCGCATGATTTTGGTAGCATTTCTTCATGCAGAGTAATTCTCCCCAGACAGACCATTGTGGAATTTTTCTAATATCTTACTTACATGTTCCGGTTTGACACAACGTAGAAGAATACCATTCAAATATTTGTGGAAAAGAATATTATCGACTGAGACATATGGAATAGACTGGAGACAAAAACTGTGTCTTTGGAATTTGTCCATATTTGAAGGATATGCCCCTGAGAGGAGGAAATTTTGCATTTTTGTTAACTAATCAGCTTGACCGTCACCTTCATCAACATTTAAGAGTGTAACATATTCCACATCCTTGATCTCTAAGTCTGCAGCCAGCTGTTAACATAATCCTTTTCCTCTAAAAATTTTAGTGACTTTAATGTGCACGTCATACTCCATTACTTTCGTGATCCATCCAACGCATTTCTCATTCATCTCTTTGTTCAGTAAAAACTCCTTAACGCCAGGATGAGAAACCATCAAGTGAATTTTGTTGTTGGAAAATGTGCCTAAACTTTTTCAAGGCTCAAATGACTGTAAAGACCTATTTCTCAACGAAGGAATATTTGAGTTCGTATTCCTTAAGGGATTGACTAAAGAAGGAAAATTGGCTGTTCCATCATATTTTCATTTTGCTGGGTGAGAATACCCGAAATACTTTCCAGACCTGCGAAATCATAGAGAATGAATTCTTTTTCAAACCTAGGGTTTATCAGCGTGGGAGATTGAGAAATGGCCATTATAATAGTTGTGAATCTCTCCCTTCCTTCCTTCTTCCATGAGAATGGAATATTCTTCTTCAGCATGGCGGTTAGCGGTTTAGCCAACGTTGCAAAATTAGGAATAAATTTTTGCATGAAATTTATGGTTCCCATAAAACTCTAGAGACCTTTCTTGTGACTTGGAAGAGATAAGGACACAATTGAATGAATTATGGCTAGATCAATAGACAGTCCTTCCGTGGAAACAACATGTCCCAAAAAATTTCCTTCTTGAACTGTAAAAATGCACTTCTTAGGATTAAGGGAAACTCCAAACTCTCTACATATTCGAAAAACTTTCCTTAGATGTGTGACATGATCTTTGACATGCTTGGAATATACAGTTATATCATCAAGGTAAACCAAGATGATATCATTGATTAGTCCCTTAAATTCCATGTCCATGACTCTTTGAAAGGTAGCCCCTGCATTGGACAATCCAAATGGCATTTTGTTGTAAGCATAAGTGCCCCACTTAGTAGTGAAAGTTGTTTTGAATTGATCATATTCTTGGACTAGGATCTGATTATATCCCAAATATCCATCAAGCAAGGAAAACCTTTGAGCCCCTGCCATTGTTTAAAGGATTTGTTCCATTTATGGAAGAGGGTAGTGGTCTTTTAATAAGGCACGGTTTTAAATCCATGAAGTCCATACAAAAAATTCATGATATTATTGAAATATTTCAATGAAAGCCTCCTTCTCTTGAGCAATACATACTTTTCCAAGCTTTATAAGCTTTTCGTTTGCTACACCGACTTCTTCAAAATATTCCTCTTTGATTACCATGTTGGTACCTTATTGTTTGATCTGGTCATCTGTATTGAAGATAGATTCAAGAGTAACTAGGACTTTTAGAAGTGTATTTCCTTTCATCTGTATATTTTGATCGTCGTAGGAGTTTTGTAGTTTATCTTGGTGTTTGGCAGCAAACTCTACTTCTTGTTGTAGGAAAAGGGCAATTTGTTGGTCACTATCAAGCACCTGTCAGCTACTTACGTTATCCGATACTGTAGGACGAACCACCATTTTGACCATCTGCTACCCTTCTTTCATAATATTTGTAGGTATATCATACTACGAGCCAATGGTAGCCATCTTGTCAACCTCTTGATTTTTTTTTCTAGGAACTGCATGAATTCTATAAATCTTTGAAATCTTCTATCAAGTCCCAAACCTGGTTCTTATACAATCTCAATAGATCATTTTTTGATGTGATGCGGGCTGTTACCTGATGCACAATCAATTCACTATCACTAAAAACCATCAAGGCTTTGATTTCTCTCTTTTGAGCCAACTAAATTCCTTGTATGAGGGCCTCATATTCGGGCAACATTATTAGTACAACTAAATTGCAACCAGAAGGATGAGAAGATATATTTCCTTCTGGAGAAAATCGACATAAATCCTGCACTGGATCCATTTCTACTCCTTGAACCATCAAAAAATAGTTTCCATAGTCCCTCGTAACTACCAAATGTTTTGACCAAATGAGGTATGATTGCACCTTCTTCATGTATGCAGTATGTACCTAATCTAGTTTCTTCCAAAAACAATAGACTAGATTCTTCATCTGCCAATAAATCAGCATAGGGATCATATTGATGATTGATACTTACCTCATCAAGCACTATGTGAGGAACTTCCTCTGTAAGAGTAGTTGGCTCGTGATTTGCATCCTCCTCCTCTAGGTCACAAATGGCATAATTCCCATTTATGGGTTTAGCGGTGTAAGGCTCCTCATGATTGTGACAAATAGGTTTTTCTCTTATATTCACCTTCGTTCTGTACCGAGTTCTAATGATCATATGCAACCAGTTTGATGACAAATAATAACCCATATTGCCAATGAAATCACATGAAAAGAAAATGGTAAAGAGGGGAGGGAGATCAATAACAGATATGTCTTACGTGAATTCCAAGCTAGGACATGCATGGATAGTAAGTAGAAGCCCCTTAATGACTCCCACAGTTTAGACTGTAGTACTGTCTAACTAGACAACTCCTTTTAATATTGGAGTATATGAGATTCCCAACACATCTATAATTTTCTTGGGCATCACGAATATATTGGCTCCAGAATCGATCATACAATTGTTGCACCAAATGATCGTCGATGATCAGATAGATATATAATGGTGAAGGTTTGTTGGCCTTATAAAACACTTTTGTTTCTAGTTTACATTGGTTGGTTGCCACTGTTGCTTCACGACATGATGATCTATCGGTAGTAACAAAATTCTTCAAAGCCTCCCATAGCAAGTTCCTATGAGAAGGAATTGAGAGTGCATCCCACATCGTGATGCTCGTCTTCTTCATTTGCTCCACAATGCTGAATGGAATTGCCCCAACTTTGTTGATACCTTTTTGGGCGTTAGAGTCTTCTTTTGGGAAATGCCTATTGGGCACTGTGATACTTAAAGTTCCACATTTCTTTGTAGACTAATTCGCAGATACTTCTGGTGATTTCTTTCATGTACCTTTATCATCTGATATTTTTACTTGAGGGTGTGAAGTAGATGCCTGATTAGTTTTAGGAGATTGAGGATATATTGCCCTCTTCTTGGAACATGTGTTTGATGCTACAGTAGAGGCGTCATTATTCAAACCACAAAAATTGTTTGTTTTCCAATTTAGTAGCATAATTTCATCAGAAGGCTAGTCTTGGCTCTCTTGGGTGGATGGTTCGACTGATGGTTAAGGTGGGGTGGATATGCTTTGGACCATAAGGACCTAACTCAAAAATCCATTTGGGAAAATATTCTAGTTGTGAGGCTGAGAACAAGGATAACACCGTTCATAATCTTGAATGAGGTTATTTTGGACCAGTACTATGGCTCTAGATGAACTAGTGGCAGAAGGGTTTTGAAATTTTAAAGGCTTCACACTTGCAGCTTGGCTAGGTGAACTGGTTCTGGGCCTGATTATTTCCTTGAAAAGGAGGACGAATTGTCAGATATTGGGATTGGAACATTCAAGCATATTGGGACTACTACCTTTTAATCGCTACAAGATCATTTCTAAAGGTCTACAACAGCAATTTGACTTCAAATAGATCATTTGAAGAGGTAGGGGAAGATTGAGCTAGTTGATTAGAGGCTGCTGGAATAGGAGAAAACGATAAGTTGATTATTTGTAAGATTTAGAGAAAATGGCATTGATGGTCGAGAAAATATCTTTCCATCCTTAATTAAGGAATTTTCCTCACTTATGGCTATGTCGTAGGCATCAGGTAATGTATCCCCTCCCATGGATTGGATCATAATGGCTACATCATTATTCAAATCTCACAAATAGTACAAGAATGCATTATTTGGAGAAGGCTTAATGAGTATCAGAATCCTATTCCAAGTTATATGAAATCAGAAGTTGAAATTTCTCATGTACTCTTGGGGAGATATCTTTATGGAAATGATTTATTCCAAAAGTGATAAGTGATCACTCTTGTCTTCAAACTATTTACAGAGCTTCTCTCCTAACTCATCTTAAGTGGTTATACTGCCAACACGTAACCCTTGAAACCATTGAAGTGTTTTTCCTTTAAAGAAGTGGCCAGAAGTCTGACATCAACATTATCCTTCGTGATGTTATGTACTGTGTAAATGATGGCTACATCAAGAATGTGTTCTCCTGGAGTAACATGAGTTTCCCCTATGTAAAAGGCTAAAATTTTGAGTGTTGTTGAGACACCTATAATTACGCCCAAGCAATTTAAATACTTAAATTGCACTAATTATCCCCTTTCTCGCAAATCGACGATATATCATCAAAATCGCTCATATTCCCTCTTGTTTTCATTAATTAATTACAATACGCTAATTGATTAAGTCAGCCTATCCAGCTTACAACCTAATTAACGACCTTCCGTTAATTATTTACCCCATCTATCCAGACTAATTAATTATTATTAATTAATTAGCCTTCCACTTCATTTAACTAATAAATCAATATTTAATTGATTTAATCCCCTCCCAATAGCCTAAATCGTACTAATATTCCTCTAATTGGCTTCTATAAGCTTACATCTACCTATTAGTTAATCACCTTTGATTAATTAAAACACCCCCCAACTCCCATGACTTGCTAAGCATAAATTAAACCCTTCTAAAGTAAGGTTACCTTTAATAAAGCAACCTTATCCATTCCTAATCATGTTTTACCTTTATCCCACATGCAAAGGGATGAAGTGTTTCCTTTATCCATTGGGCTATATAAGGAGCCCTCCTTCTACCTTTATACCTACACCTAATTCCCTTCAGAAAGCAAAAGAAAGCACATAGTCTTGCACTAAAAGCCTTTTGCCATTCTTAAGCCCTTCCATCATCCATCTTGAAGAGCTAAGCCTCACACCCAAGCATCCTTGAAGGATCAAAGCAAGCAATATTGTTGATTGCCATTGGACTACATAGGTCCATTTGATTTAATTAGGCAATTTAGAAGAATAGAGTTCTTGATTTGCATTATGTTTGATTTCACTATTTCAAAGTTATGATGCTAGTGTAGGCCTTGTTCATTTCTTCATCTTGATGGTACTCTTTTCTTTTTTCTAGCTAGGTTAGGGAACTATTTTAGGTGGTAGTTCTTGCTTTCAATCTAACTTAGGAAAAAGAATACTTGTACACATTTGGCACGCCCCGTGGGACACTTAGTCCCATGGCATTTTAGTTTAAGTTTCATTGTTTTGGCTAACTTTTGATATACACATGTAGTAATTAATGTCCATTTTCTTGGAATTTTTGCTCATTTGATATGTGTAACCTCATGTTCATAGCCATAATTTTAATGGGTTATTGCCATTCTTAAACTAACTTGTCAAAATTTGAGATATTGTGAGTTTTCTTGTGTTTCTTGCCATATTTTGGTTGCAGGTCTGGCGCAATCACATTTTTAGGAGCACCGACACATTTTTAGGGCGCAGGCACGGTTTTCGTGGCGCACACATCTCTCTAGTGGCACAGGCGCACTGTAAAACCTGGCTACTCTATTTATCGACCCTGGCGCATACGCACGCTAACCCTGGCATACACATACCCTAACCAGCGCATAGGTGCACTAACCCAGGTGCAGACGTCATTTCATATTGTACCTTCACTGCAACTCTGAAACCTGTCAGATTGGTGCACACACCCTAACCGGAGCACACATATGTTTTAGTGGCGCAGACACATTTTTGGTGTAACTCGGTCGTTCTGTCTGTTTTTCTCAGGGTGGCGCAGGAATTACTTAATTTTTGCCTTTTTGTGGCGCGCATACCTCTCTGGTGGCACACATGCCTCTCGGGGTGGTGCAGGTGCACGCTAAGATGAAATCACACAAAGTGGCACACATGTCTTTTTGTGGCGCAAGTGGCACTGTTTTAAACACATGGCGCACACACCTCTCGGGTGGCGCAGCTGCACTAAAAGAGGGCGAAATATCAATCCAGTTTTTGGTTATAGTGGCGTTTTGATACGATCCTAACCCATTTTTGGAGTTTGCAGACAGCTAAAAAAGGGGCACAGGTGTCCTTTTAAGATACATTTTTAATATTTTCTATCACAAAACTCCCAAAATGCCCCGTAGACCTCCAATTAAGTCAAAAAAGTGTTGATGTGCTAACATTTTTGGTTTTCTAGGTTTATCTAATCATATATTTGTCTTTGCAGGCTGTTTTTACATGTTTGTATTTGATTAAATATTTTGCATTGTTTACTTATAGGAATAAGATCACGTATGCTCTTCCCTCACGTCCCTTGGGGCGATCTTGGGAATCATAAATGATTCTTAAGTCCTTTTGATGCTTTGAGGTTGTTAGGAGTATTTGAGTTGGAATTGGTTAACTTTGGCATAGTAGAATTAAAGTTTTTTTCCATTTGATATCTTTTTGGATTTTTTGAAACAATCACGTATGCTCTTCTCTTGTGTCCTTGGATGATCTAGAGAATCAGAAATGATGTTTTCTCTTTTGATGGAAAACTACTAAAAAAATCGTCGTACAGGACCAAAACGCCATCGCTTGTCAAAGAACGGAGGAATCAAAACAAAAGTCAAAAAACTACTAATACAGTTGTTATACAGGTTGCCAAACGGTGTTCGAGCAAACCACATCTAATTAAAAAAGATAAAATGAACAACATATTCAAAACACTGTATTACAGGTTTCGGAAAAGGGTATGTCCCTCTCCACTCAACTGAAACATAACCCCTTTGGCATAACGCCTTAAGCTACAACAATGGAGGTGGTTCCAGGAACCCCAAAGTAGTCCATGCAAGAGGGAACCTTGTGGACGAAATGGGAAGTGCTCCACACTACCTATCTGACTAGTAATTCCTTTGTGAGATAGAGTTACAAGTTGTCCCTACGCGACCCTTTTAAGTACACAATTGGATGCATCTTATGCCCACTGTGCTTGAAGGGGGCAAAGTCGAGATACTCCCAAACTAGTCAGTGTGACTTTTTGGGTAAATCGTCCCGCTCGTGGATAATCTTTGTAACACCTAGGATGAGAGAACCACCTAGGAAAATATACTTTGGCCAGGAGCCCACTTTGACCATTCTAAAACAGTGTTGAGTTGTGACCCATCTTTTCATTGTGAAACGTGTGACGCATTACTTTCACTTAGTTTTTACTTGCCTTAAGGCGAGGCGAAACTCTGCCGAAGTGAAGCCAGCATTTTTCATTCCCATTTTTTATCTACTTCCTTCACATTCTTTTGACACTTTGTTGATCAAAAGAAGGGTGACTACCTTTGTGTTACCAATCGATTGTTTCTGCCACTTTTTTGTCTCGTTTACACCCATCCATGTTTGCGGCTGGGTAAGTTAAACGTCTAAAGTGTGCGGAGGCATATTTATATCATTGGTAGCCTTTGTGATCTTGATACCCACGTCAAGATCATCATCATAGTTCAAATTAATCATCATTTGATCTCCCTTTGACGTGTTACCTTGTTTGCATTGTCTCGACACAATTAAGATACTTATGTCATGTTTTTCGTAAACGTGATCTAAGTATCTGCATTGTGGCATTACGCTGCACACATTTTAACACATCCTTAGTATACTTTGACTTGGTTTGATTTCAAACATTGTCCCAAATCTTGAAGGGTGTCACTTACTTTGTTTGTGTCATTTCGATACCACTTTGACACTAATATCTCACTTCTCCGTGAAGCTTGATAGACGTGTCCAATTGGTGTGGTTACGTGGCTTACATTTGTAAACCTCACCCTTTAACATTTAGGTCTTGTTGGTTGTTGAACTTGTCATGGTATCCTTTGATTGGGAGTCGCATCTACCCTTTGTTAATATTTACGCCTTGTTCATTTTGAGCTTGACGTAAATATTGACATTGTGTTGATCATTTTTGCATCGGACTATCACTTTGCACATGCATTTTCATATGGTGTATTTCCTTGTTGATTGGCTTTGTGTTTCCAACTTGCATGATTGTTCCTTGTGATTATTCATTCAGAAAACTTATTTTCTAGGACAATCTCTCTCGATCTCATCGAGATATTTCATCGTCACGATGTCTATTTTCCTTAGACCTTCTTCAGAAAATCACACACGCATATTCAATACTTACACAATGTCTAGTTGGTTGTCCTTATGCTAACAAAATCGATATGAGACTTCTTCACTTTGAAGAAGTTCCATCACACTATCTAGATCTAGGACATTTTTGCTTAAAACAACGCCAAAATTGACTAACTATCACGCGGTTCCCCATACTTACAAAAATATGGAACCTAGGTTTAGCAATTCAAATCAAAAGATTCCCATTACAACTAAACCTCGTTTGGTTCTTCATGCTAGAGAGCCCATATGGGTAACTCGTTCCCCACCTTCATCTCATAGTCGGTGGTATGATTTGGACGCTTCTGATCCAAATTATTATTCGATTTCCCTCCACTCTTCTTCTAATTCTAATCCAAACATTTCCTCTTCTTCTAAGGATTCCAATCCAAATATTTCCTCTGACTCTTCTGATGATTCAAATCCAAACTACTATTCAGATCCAAACTCTATTCGATTCATCTAATTCAACTCCTAAGTCATCTAATACAACTATGTCATGGTCCTCCCTATCTTTGCAGGAACCTCTTCATCATACATTTAATATGACTCCTACGTCACAGGTCCTCCCTTTCTTCGCAGGACCCCTTTTATCAGTCACCTCAACGATGTCTTCTTCCTTTGAAGATACAGTGTGACTCCAAATCCCTCCAATCAAACATCTAAAACAATTCTTGAATCACGGTCCTCTCTTTCTTTGTAAGACCCTTGTTATTATTCATCCAATGTGATTCTTGAATCACGGTCCTCCCCTTCTTCATAGGACCTTCTTCATCAATCACCCCCAATAAGTCTTCCTTCTTTGAATATTCGTGTGACTCAAAGTCCTTCGAGTCAAACGTCTGAATCGACCCATGCATCACAATCTACAGACTTTGTACTTAATCCTACTAGTTTACATACGATATACCATCGTATAGGTAGGTCCACACCACCTTCTTCTACTCCTAAGACATCTAGCTACACATCTTCTTCGTCCCCCACATCATCTTCTTCTATCAATCATCATCAAACATCTTCTAAGTCTTCCACACCAAGTGAACCTCTTTCTTCCAATCAACCCCTGGTGGTCGATCAACAACTCATACTGATTGACCTCTTTCAGAATGAAGAAACAATCAGGGCATTTATAGGGGCACATGAAGATATTCCTTTAGAATATTACGAGAAAGGATTCTCTTTAGACTTCGATGCGCCCACATATTCTGAGAAAAATGTTGATTCCTTTTATCAAGAAACAGAGGAAGAGCCTCAAATCATGCAACTTGATCCTCCTCTTATTCTTCCATCTTCACATTCTTCATTAAGTGAGGAAACTCCTAGGTCTTACATTGATCCATGGCCTATCTTCTCATCACCCAATCACTCTTTGTCTATCATAATTCCTCAATCACAATCTCTTATGGGGTCAATGCCAAGTAGCCCTTCATCTTCAACTAGGTGTGGGTCACCTTCTAGTAGCCCTCCCTCTGCTATTTGTGGGACATTTTCAAGTAGCCCACTATCTTCTATTCTTGGGGCATGTCCAACTAGCCCCTTGTCTTCTAGGTATGGATCACCCCCGGGTAGTCCATCATCTTCTATTCTTGGGCCACATCCTAGTAGCCCATTATCTTACATCTATGGGTCACATCCTAGTAGCCCTTCTTCTTCTATTCTTGGGCCACATCCTAGTAGCCCTTCATCCTCTATCTATGGGTCACATCCTAGTAGCTCTTTTTCTTCTATTCTTGGGCCACATCCTAGTAGCCCTTCATCATCTTCTATCAGTAGCTCACCTCTCGGTATCCCCTCCTCTTCAATTCTTGGACCATATCCTTTTCATCCATCACACGTTTCTTCTATCAATGGTTGTGGAAATCCCATGGTCATTTCTCACATTAGTTCTAAACGTCCAAGTTCACTTTCTTCTCCTTCTCGAGGATCCAGAAAAGTCACACGTTAGCTTATAAGAAACCCAAACAGGTTTCGTAATCAAGCTAAGATCAAAACTGTAAAGAGCCCTATATCTCCCAACAAATCAAACAATCTCAAAATTCTAAATCAAGCAGGATTTAAGAACGCACATCAACGTAACCATCAAGTATGGCACAAAGTGCATAAACCTCTGGATGGGGAATTAAATCTCCCACATATGAAATCCATGTTTCAGAACAAATCACAGTCATTTGTTGAGTGTGAACTCACCTCAATCATCGAGATCGGGGATAATATCACTCTCGATAAACAAACGCGCCTAGTCTCCCTTATCAAGGAAGTCACAAACATTGTTGTTGGATCTTACCACACATAGTGACTTTGTTAGTCCCAACCTCTTAAAACTGTCAAAAATCTAAAAATAAAAAACAATTAAAAAATACAAAAAACATTGAGAAAACACAACAAAAATCAAAGGTACAAAGATCAAACATTGCAATCAGGTGTTGTGTACACATGGATATTTCTTTCTTCCCTTCCTTGTTATTCTTCTGCAAGTCTTCCTGTCATTTTCATCCCTTTGGTGATATTTTGGTTAGCTTATTCACACGCATTTTGTGACATTTATCTCTATGGTATCTGTTTGACCCTAGTCTTTTATCACCTTGGTAAATTAAAGAACGACTGACCTCTTAAAAATCCTATCACATTCAACATCTAATAAACTTGTTGCGAAGAACTTTTGGACATATTTGTTGACACTAGCCAATGTCGTCATCATAAGCACTTCCACCTCCTTCCATCAAGCCATCTAGTGGTTCTTAACCCCTTGTCAAACAAGAGAGCTGAAATAAGTTTTCAGAAAGTCAAAAGAATCAAAATCAATCAAAAATCAAAAGCTAAAAGCTACAAAGCAAAAGCAAATTGATATATTACTCTCTCTTGGGGTATTTCCAATAATCTCTATCGGGGCTATGGACGCCTGACTGGTAGTAGAGCAATGTTGCGATTAGAATCAAATGCATCTCCATCAGGGCTATGGATGTCTGGCTGGCAGCGGAGTAATGTACGGCTATCCTTTCACCATCAATTCACAAAATCACCTTTCAAAATCAATCATTCCTACACATTGGCTAGGGTGTCTTCACTTGTTGTCTATTAAATCTTCCCTTCAAGAGGTAATAAACTCCACGTGCACACACTCGATCTCTATGAGTAAATAGGATTAGTATGTTACCAAGTGTCTTTTTTGGACCTTGTTCAGACTCTTACTCTAGTCCATATCTCGTCTCACGATTTGTGCCTTTGGCTAATCACTTCTTCGTCGTGAGGCTTCTAAGCTACATTCATATCATTCACATCAGTTCTTCTACTTCGTTCAGAACATCCATGTGTATAAGATTACTTTTTTTCCATGTTTTCGGACACCTTTGTCCCCTTTCACAAAAACAATCTTCTCCTTCCTTTCTATCATGTGCTTTTAGGCCAACTTACGTTGGGGCGAATCCTTACTTCTTCCCAACACTTCATTGGTTTACGTTCACCATCATGTTGAACCTATCCATAATGGCCTCGGGTCTTGCTTCTACCTGTGAAGAGTTTGCCTTTGAATACTTCCGCCTAATCGTTGGGGCATTTTTGCATCTTCACCTTTCTTGCACGCATGTGGCCTTATGCCCTTGTACATCCCATCTATGGCTAGGGGCATCCACACTTCCTCATCTTCCTATACATAGTTTCAGAAAAAAATTCAAAATCATCAAAAACATTCAAATATGTTTTAAAAAACTTCTAAAAATTGAAAATCATCCTGCAAAACATCGCTCACTTTGGTTCTCACTTGTTCATGTGTGTGACTTGTAGATCATCTTGATCTACCTCCATCAACAAAATCCAAGGCTGCTTACTTCGTCTGTACTCTGAGGCACAATGAGTTCCCTCCGGTACTGTTTCGTAGTGCACATTGCTTTTCCATCAGACCCAAGTGACCTCTGTTATTCCCCTCACGTGTATCCTTGCTTGGGGCACCATCATCAACCCTTGTCGTTAATTTGCACAGGTCGTAACTGAAGCTCGGTAATAAAAACATTATATTATGTTTCTCTGTTAGTTTAGCTTGTTTACTTTCTCGTATTCCATTACATTTTGTATGTTACATGGAGTTAGGCATCTTTCACTTTCTCGTATTGCATTGCATTTTGTATGTTGCATGGAGTTGGTGTTTTCAGCAATGGACAATTGTCCGTAGTATAGCTTTTCATGTCATTCTACCTTTTTCGTATGCTTATATTTTTCATAAGCACTGATGACGTAGCTCTTATGGCAATATGATGACATCAAAATTGTTCCAATAAACATAGTGGCTAGAGGCTAAGCTCTTCTCTCCCCTCCTCCATATTTCTTCTACATCGCTTTCCTTTCACCCCTAATCTTCCCTCTCATCGGGGCATCCTACCCCTTCCTCATTCTTCTGCCTATCTCTCACATCTTTTTAGATCATCGATCAGCTTCTTTCATCACCCCATTGACACTTGAGGGGGCATCTCTCTCTCCTACTAATTTTTCTTCTATCCCTTCAAAATTTTCTTCCATCTACTATCTTTGAAGTGGTGTCACTTACGCCACCCCAAAGAGGGGAAAATGTAGACACCTATAATTACGCCTAAGCAATTTAAATACTTAAATTATGCTAATCGTCCCCTTTCTTGCAAATTGACGACATATCGTCAAAATTTCTCATATTCCCTCTTATTTTCATTAATTAATTACAATACGCTAATTGATTAAGTCACCTATCTAGCTAACAACCTAAGTAACTACCTTTCGTTAATTATTTACCCCGTCTATCCAGAATAATTAATTATTATTAATTAATTAGCCTTCCACTTCATTTAACTAATAAATCAATATTTAATTGATTTAATCCCCTCATAATAGCCTAAATCGTACTAATATTCCTCTAATTGGCTTCTATATGCTTACACCTACCTATTAGTTAATCACCTTTGATTAATTAAAACACCCCCCAACTCCCATGACTTGCTAAGCATAAATTAAACCCTTCTAAAGTAAGGTTACCTTTAATAAAGCAACCTTATCCATTCCTAATCATGTTTTACCTTTATCCCACATGCAAAGGGATGAAGTGTTTCCTTTATCCATTGGGCTATATAAAGAGCCCTCCTTCTACCTTATACCTACACCTGATTCCCTTGAGAAAGCAAAAGAAAGCACATAGTCTTGCCATTCTCAAGCCCTTCCATCATCCATCTTGAAGAGCTAAGCCTCACACCCAAGCATCCTTGAAGGATCAAAGCAAGCAATATTGTTGATTGCCATTGGACTACATAGGTTCATTTGATTTAATTAGGCAATTTAGAAGAATAGAGTTCTTGATTTGCATTATGCTTGATTTCACTATTTCAAAGTTATGATGTTAGTGTAGGCCTTGTTCATTTCTTCATCTTGATGGTACTCTTTTCTTATTTCTAGCTAGGTTAGGGAACTATTTTAGGTGGCAATTCTTGCTTTCAATCTAACTTAGGAAAAAGAATACTTGTACACAGTTGCAACTGGTATAGGTTCATGTTGAGCCAATAGAAGTGGACCGCTTGTATTAAAAGGGGGAAAAACTTGGTTATGTACCATAGCAGCAAGAGGTTGATTTTTCTCTGGTGGAGGAAACCTTCCGCATGGAGGATTTAAATGACCCCTACAAGATAAAGTTGCAGCTGGTGGAGTTGAAACACCCATGCTTCTTCTCTTTGGAGGAGACAAGGAAAGTTTAATATTCTGATAACTTCCCTACTTTGAAGAAGATCTTGTTTGATTTCTTCACATAAGTTAATGCACTAAGATTTGGAATCCGGAGATATAGAGTCGCCAGGTACTTTGACTTGTGCAAATGAGAAGAGAGGTACCAATGCTCTGTCCCACCTGGTGTGCCAAAAACTGTTGTCGCCAAATAACTGCACCCTCCGAAGGGCTAGACTATAAGTAGGATGTTTGGTGTGATTGGGACACATGGGATCACCTCTCAAGCTGTGAGACTTGGGCTTGAGGTGAACCTCCGAAGAAGGCCGGCTTCCTTTTCCTAAACTAAGGGTTGTACTACTCCTAGTGTAATAAAATTATTATACAGTCCTATACTAACATTGACATGGTTGTTAAGGAAAGAGGTTTGAAAAAAAGGAAACTATAGTAGGGATGGTCATGTACCAAATAAAATGATATTTTAAATCTCAGAAAGGGTTAATGTGAGTAGGATGTGAACACTTTTAGTCATCTTCACCTATTGTAACTTAGAAAGGGCACAAAATACCACAGACCAAAAGCATGTGTTCCTTTGTTAAACTAGAAGTATACATGATAGAGAGATCAAATTTGACTAAACACACAATTAACTAATCATGAGGATAGAGCACATGCACATGTCAAACATCTATTTCATGGATGGCAGTTAATGATAATACAACTTCTAACAATAGAAGGAAAATAATATTTCCACAATTGGCATACAAGATGATTACATTACTTTCTCATAACATAAAATAGATAATCTGAAATAAAGGTAAGCTAACCACTTACACTAAGGAATTATGCATTCACAAAGAATTTATTGATCGCCCATCTAACACAATAAATCAGGTTCTTCGAGGCAAGATATCACTCTGAATATAATTAAAAGGTTTGAAAATCTCTGAAGCACTCTTCCAAGCTTGAAGAGAAAATTCACCAAAAAATGATCTATTTATCTCCCAAATGACTCCATACACCTAATTATTTATAAGTTCTTTAGGCTGAGCCATTACAGTTGGACCTTCAACTAATATTTTACTAAAAATAGAAATGTCATTAATTCAAGGGAACGAACTCCCATGAAAATATTAAATTTGTTGCAAGGGTTTGACTCAGTCAACCCTGCAACTTTGACGGATCCAGAGCTTGGATTTGTCCTTTCATGGCCACTCATCTTTGGCCTAGTTCTACAACGCCTTCTTCTTCTGTAATTTTTTGTTGTGTTTCCTCCCACGCAGCCATTCAATGTTTATATTCAATGAAGCGCTTAATGATTCCTTGAATTTCCTCATCCCCTGGCCCACATGCATAGTCATTTATCACATTTTTTATCTCAATTTCCCTTGTGATCTTATTTGGAACTCTTCTAAGTTTACTCACAACTTTCCTTAATCTTCCTATGAAATTTTGGCATAAAACCAACCTGTCAACAGATTCACTGCCAATTTTTTTGGTAACTTCATCGTCACGCTTCACCAAATCTTTGAAATTCTTCTTGATCTGATCCTCTGGAAGAGCATCAATGTTTTCATTGAATAATTTACAGTTAACAATATCAAATTCGTTTGATATGTCATTTAAGTCATCTGTAATTTCCACTTGTTTATCATCCAACTTCTTAATTAGATCCTGCAATACTTGACACCGAAATTCCATGGTTTTTTTATATTTAAACAACTTTGAAGTGTTGTCAATTACATCCTCCTGAAGGAGTAGATCTGGATCTTCCTCTCAAATTTCACTCCATGTCGCCAAATTCAAATTCAAATTATTATTGTCCTCGGAAAAGGCTTCATCCATTTTATAAATAACAGCTCTTCCAACTTGCATATCATTATATATTTCTAGAGCCTCTTTAATTAAAGGATTAGCTTCTTGCAATATACGTTCCATCCATCCATCCACTGATATCCCTTTCTGTCTTATCTTCTCGATCTCATGATAATAAATGTCAGCAATGGTAGACAAAAAATTCATAGCTCTAGTAGTTGAGACTTCAATGGATGGATTTGGCTTTGTTACTTTTCGTAGCAATGTAGTGAGCTACTCAACTTTGGCTTTAAGCTCATCCTTAGAAATTTTATCCTTATCGTATTTCTCCAGCATTTTTCCAAGAGCAGTGTGTACATCCTATTTATCTCTTTCGTGAGTGTCTTTTCCTAATGAAAATCTAGAAATCTAATAATCTTTAGTTGTAATTGTTTCCTTAGTTTTTCCCTTAATGGGAGTAGCAACCTCTACAACTCATTCCCCAGATGGATTTATTATCAGGCTAGAAACAATATTTTTCCTATTGGCCTGTCTTTTTGGTGTATGCTCCAATATACTTAGATCTATGACATCACATAGAGGCACTTTATTCTTTAGCTTTGGAGTCTACTAAAACAACCATTCTGGAATGGTTGATGTTGATGAGGATAGAATAGTAGATCCAACACCTGAAACATTAGTCACAACAAGTGTACCAGCAACATTAGTTGGAATTTGAATGGTAGTGGTAGTAATGGATTGGGTGGATGTGAGGACTACCATAGGAATGGATACAATGATGTTAGGAGATGAGACGGAAGGAAATGGAAGTGTTAGGGGAAGTCACGTCGAAATGGGTGACCCAATAGTTTCCCCAGCTGAGCGAACTAGAAGGGATGAGAATACTTGGGCCATGGAAGGAGATGGGAAAGAACAAATGATCATAGAAGCAGAAGGAACTGATGTAGGAAGTGACAATGGAAGAGAAAAAAGAGATGATGGGTCTTGTGGGACACTTGGAGAATCACTGACTTCAACTACTTCTATCATAGGTGCTGTATGAGACATAGCTTTGGAAACATGAGCCCTGTGTTAGGAAATAAGGGATAAAATATGCGGAATAATCCCTCACATAATCGTAATAGTAGAAACTAATATGCAGAGAATATTACAGATCTCAAACAAAATTGTAGAATAAAATAACACAACATAAAGAGATAGTATGTAACGAGGTTCACCCAATTTGGGCTACGTCCACAAAGAATCACTTGCTAAGATGTTATTACAAGCCACCACTCTCTCAGTATAATACCTAAATCTATTTGGAGCTATGCTCAACAAACTCTACAGAATTCACACCCGAATTCAAAACACATTTACAATGTTACATTATACCTACCATATGCATAAAACCATATAAGTAGACAACTACTTAAGTAGTTTTATAAAACTGTGGGTATTAAAACCATGGGCCAAAACTGTCCCATAAACCTTTGGGTCAAAAAACCCACCCATATGAGAAAAAAATGTTTCCCAGTATATCGGGCATGTTTTAAGGCCACAAAAAATTTCTCGGGGGTTGTGCCCCCGAACCCGGCGAGACAATGGTGGAAAGTGTATAGTACTCTTAGTGTATAGTCTTCAACACTTTCTCACATGAAAACAGGGTCCACAACCTAGCACCCTAGAGAGAGATGAGCTCCCAAAAGCAAATGAAATCTTTTTTGGAACTGTATGGGCCTTTTAAATTGACCTTCTCCCTTTTGTGGGTGTTAATTGGCGCATGGTTAATGGAGCTTCCTTATTTGTAGGTTGATCTACCCCCTTGGGTGAGATTCCCAAGGTAACCAACCAACTATAAGTTCTCTGTAGAATGGGCCCCACCCTCTCCTTTGTAGTACAACATTCTTCCACATACCAATCAATCCATGACAATGGTTGATTGGCAATATTATCATTTTTATATGTTACATCCAAAACCTCATCATCATATTGCAACTCCTTTGGAACCTCGGCTATACCAAACTACTGAACTTCATCCAAGGTTAACCACTTGTAATCCCTTTTTCAAATGATATATTCATCCCAACAATGAATCTAGATGTCTTCTAACTGGGGCACATGGGAACTGGACCAGCCTGTTTCACTGAATTTACCCCAATAGTCAAAATTGGTCTGTGGATGGAAATTCTACAAGGTTACCTCTGTCATTTTTGCATGTACATCCTTAGCCTTGTAAATATTCAGGCAAGTGTATCTGCCAATTGAAATGGGGAATTACATTCCCACTTTGTGTCGTTTATTCTGGATCTTGTGGTAATCTAGCAATTGTTTGAACCAATTCTAACAAGACCCACTTGTCAGTGAGACATCTTGACAGCTTACTGGGAGCACCTACGAAGCCAGGGATCCAAATGTAGGTAAATGTGGGGAAATTTAGGTAAAAAACTCCCCATTCACACACTTCTTTGAAGGCTTCATCAGAAATCCTTTGATTATACAACTCCTTATCGAAACGATAGAGAATAACTGCAAAGAAAGCATCGTTAATTCTGCAAAAGTGCCTACTTCCCTCATCCAACTTAAGTTGAGGATAGAAATCAAAGATTTGGGAGGTGTTGCGAATACCATTAGTATTGAATCCTGTGAAGTCTCCCATAGAAACTGCGGCATATGGCATAAACCAAAAAAGATGTCATGTAGAAATTCTTTAAGGACAACACTTTACTCAACTGATAGCAAATGGAGCTACTAATATTCTCCCCCCGTCTGATAAATTATTTATTCTTCTTGATGGTAATGATATATAAGAACATCCACTCCTAAAATTCCTTCGCGGAGGGAATACCTGAGACTCTACTTAGTAACACAATAATGTCACTAGCCTCTTGAATGAAGTATGACCAATATATGGTCTTTGGAAATTTGGCAACACTCTTGACTAGATAAGTTTTCAACATGACCCTCATGCACAACTCCGCTTCTTTTTCCCAATGTTCTACCGTTGACTCTGGTAAAAATTTCACTTAGTCCTCGACGTTGGGGAGTTTGAGAAAATACTCGAAGAAATCTAGATCCAAGCGGATTACAACCTTGCCATCGGCATCCTTAACTTCCATGGATTCTTCATCGAAGTGGGCTGTGGCAGCTAGAACAAACTCTGGGAAATGCATGGATGATGGAAAACTGGCAGCAAGAGCAATCCCACTACCATATATGGCCTTCATATAGGATTTACTATTTGGGACCTTCACCCTTGCCCAGAAGTCTGGAAAATCAATTTATTCAAGATCGGTGCCTCCTATGCTCCCCAGGTCACAAGACAAACAAGAGTGAGGAGCAACCTTGAGGAACGAATATTTCATCTTTTCTTTGTCTTTGGATGAAGATGTAGACATCAATTTTTGAATTTTGGAACTTGATGACTTACTGAATTCCGAAATGCCAAAGTTGAAAGTACCAAAGAAGGAAAATCTGAAAAACCAAAATCTTCAACCTCCGAAAACCCGAAAGACTGTCATATCCGAAAATCTTAAAGTGAAACTTCCAAAATAGAGAAGTCTGAAAATCTGAAGTAAAAATCTTCAAATTTCCAAAAACCTTAAACCTCTGAAAACCCAAAAAATAGAGTTTTAAAGTATAGACCTCTGAAAACCCAAATTGTAGAAGTCCGAAATGACAGGTTCTGAAAACCCGAAAAGTAGAGTTCTGAAAACCCAAAGTTAAAATCTCTGAAACTCCAAATTGTAGAGTTTTGAAAAGGAGACTTCCGAAAACCCAAAAACGGAACAATTCCCAAGAAATGAAAAGTGCCAAACAGCCAAATATCCAAATTCTGAAAAAGAAGGTTCTCTGAAAATGCCAATCTCCGAACTCTAAAAAATGAGAAGTGGTGAGAGAGAAAATTTTGAATACCTAAGAGGATCTTGGAAGACTCTGATGGCAGCATTGAATACCTGTAGAAACTTGAATCATGGAAACATGACGGGCAATGAGATTTTCATTTTCCAAGGCATACAAAGGAGGGACAAAACAAAACGAACAAGGAGAAAACAAAACAAAAGATCTTAAACCAAAAAGAAAATAACCAAAATAAAATACCTCGAAAATGACATCGAGAAGTAAAAAATACAATAAAAATATAGGTAGTTAGAGAAAAATGTCAAATGAAAATGATAGGTAAAAAATTGAGTTTAAATAGAAAAAATCAGACATTAATGGCCAAATCTCGATCCGTACAGAAGTAGGTAAGAATTAAATACGTAGAGAGCTCTAAAAGTTTGAAACCCAAAAGTCTGAAATTCTGAAACTTTGGAATTTCGGGGTTTTGGAATTTGGAGATCAAGAGATGAAAATCATGAAATGGCGATGGGAGAGTTCCGAAACCTGAAAGCCCGAAAGTCTGAAATTTCAAACTTTCAGACTTTCAAACTTTGGAAGTTTGAAAGTGAAAAAACCTCAAAACGGTTAGGAGAGTTCCTAAACCTGAAAGCCTTAAAGTCCAAAATTTCAGACTTTCGAACTTTCAGACTTCATAAGTACCAAAGTGATTTTTCCAAAAGATGTGACCTAGAATTCTGAAACTTGAAATCCTGAAAGTCTGAAATTTTAGACTTTCAGGGTTTCAGACTTCAGAACTCTGAAAGAAATTTTCCCAAAATCGGGACTTAGAATTCTAAAACCCGAAAGCCTCAAAGTCCAAAATTTCAGACTTTTGGGATTTCAGACTTCAGAACTCCATGCTCAAAAATTGGTAATTTATCAAAAGAAAACTCCAAACTCTGAAAACTCGAAAGTCTGAAATTTTAGAATTTCGGGGTTTCAAACTTCAAAACTTGAAAAACACAATTTCAATTCCATGCTAATAAAACTCTGAAAGGGAAAAACCCCGAAGTCCGAAGTCCAAATTTTTCAGATTTTTGGACTTGAAGAATTTCCAAATTGAAGAAAACTTTTGTGTGAAGATTTTGATTGATCTGGACGTTTGTTTCTTAAGGTAGATTAAAATGGTAACAGTAAACAATGTATTTTATAAAGGAAATCTCCCCTCATGTAGCCTTTTATTTATCAACTGTTAGTCAGGCGCATTGGCATTTTACTCAGACTAGTTTCTAAGAGCTCACCCAAAGTACACACAACCTACCATGTTCCTCTTTGTTTGATCATATAATATGTGTATTCATCATAATCCATTGCACGGCATAAGATAGACAATAAATTAAATTAAATAATACACAGATAGGAACAACAAGAGCCTGATCATTCATTCATAAATAACTAATAACATGATCTGAATTCCAATTACATCTCTTTTATTAATCCTAACCCTTGAAACCCATATAACGTTACCCATTACAAACACATGAGCAATACATCAATATAATCTTGGCTTACATATTTAGCAAAAATGTTTGCACCTCATATAGACTGACTTACTTGTACACACACTCTCCATCACATACACATACTGAACACTACTACGTACGTCCTCTCTTACAATGGGCATGGCATACATATTTATACACAGAGGGAAATTTTCCTTCACCACTTACATGCTTTAATTATAACAATAGACTACCTAATTATAAGTTGCATGCCTCTCAACTTCTTCTTTAATCTTGAATCCATGCTATAAATATCTCGATGCATGTGCCCTATAATTAGATGCCCATGCACGTATTTTATCCAATCTACATGTTTTTTATCTGTGTTGGGTCTCTTTCTGTAATTTCCTTGAAAAACACACCGACTATGTTTTCTTCTATTTTTAGACCATTTTGAAAACCTCCCAACTCTTGAAATTTGCATGTGTGCGGAACTTCATACCCTAATGTCTCTCCACTTTCCACGTGCACCTTCGCGCACTTGTATTACTTCCTTGTCCTCGCACATACTTTTACGCGTTCTCTTCTGGCATCTTGATACTTTTCTAAGGTTCATGTACACACTCATGAGAGTGTGTTTAGCTTCACATGTGGCTTGTACTTAGCCACTTTTCCAGCCCAACCTTATCCAACACTAGGAGTATTGTCCATCCTAGACAATATATCAAGAATGAAAGAATAATCTTGAGAGAATATCTAAAAGAATAAAGGAATATGGACAATAACACAATGAATTAAAGAATAAACAATGTTATATCCTATGCACATACAAGGTTTGGCTTATGATGATGGCAAAAGCTCTAGAAACGCTAGGATGATCCCATTCTCTAGTTGTTTTTCATCTAACTCATTGGACACTTTGTCCGAGGCTGCCTCAACAATGTCTAGAATATTTTCTAAATTTAAACCATCAACCTTCTCCTACAGATCCTTTAATATGACATCCCACTCTGTGGCGACAACCTCTAGACAATCCACCTTGCGCATCACCATCATCTGGATTTCTCCAAGCCTTTTCTCAGTCTTTTCATGCTTTTCCCATCATTTTTCTTGCTAAATTCTTGTAAAATCCTCTCACACTCGACTCTGTTAGTAAATAATGAGGCTTGAATCTTCTTCACTTCTGTGTCGTCCTCTATAGTGCACACATCCAGGATCATTGATATTTATTAGAAGTTGGCAAAAATATTCTTAGCCTATCATGTGGCTTCCTTCAAATATATGCTAAGTGTTTTATATTCTTCCAACTTCTGATCTACCTTGGCTTTATTATTATTATGCATCTCTTATGTTGTAGGCCTCATCCCATTATTTACTTTGAACAATATTAAGTGTACTAGTTCTTCCAAACACTCCATTTCCTTGTTATAATCAAGTTTGGCCTACATCACAACATCTGGGCATGCACGTGTGATATTGTTGATAATTCTGGTTTCCTTATGTATGTATTTTTTGTTCTCTTATTCTCATCAATCAACTCCTTAGGAATCCTCTGATTTCTCTTCTCCTTACTCTCTATGTCCTTTTGCACCCTCTTTACTACAGATCCTTTATCAATATTTCACCTTCCTATGATTGGTAAACTAGTCAAAACAATTCCTTGACCAATGGATCCTTATAGGTAACTTAATTTAATTCTAATTTTACCCCAAAATAAATAAACTTTAATGAATGCAATGTAAGAAAAATAACCACATTACACAAGAGTTGATAATGGAGTTTGAAAATTGCCTACGTCTCTAGGTTCGCTAAATGTTAAACTGATTCATTATAACATTTTGATTATAAATACATATAAAACTACAATTCTATAATGAATGTTCAACCCAAACTTGGTATCAGTCGATCTGACAGAATCCAAACTAGTCTTGGAAGCTCAATGCTTTGGCACAACTTCCGGGATTGACATCTCCTAATGCCTTCCACTTTGTTGCATGACCTCCAGCCTCTACGTAGGGCTAAGTTGGGATTTCCCTGGTGTCAAAACGTACCACCCTCCTGATGAATTCCACTTTGTTACATGACCTTCAGCCTCTACGCAAAGCTAAGTTGGCTCCAGTGTCATCAATAGGCTCACAATGTTATGACATGCCTCCGCAACCTCCAAGCAACAAACTTGGCGATACGCCCAACATATGAAGAATCAGAGCTCCAAAGTGTGCTTCTCCAGTGCTTTATAACGTCACTCTAGCTCCACAATCAGACTCCAGGCTCAAATGAGAAGATTAATGTGAAAAATGGCCTTTACAGTTGTCGATGAGTTAAAAATAATAACTCCCAATTTTACAATGTTGCCTATAATAATAGGTCTTTTATCATCATGCCTACTAAAATAATAGGACTTAATTCTTCATCATGCCTATTAAAATATGTCTTACAATTCCCTCTTTAATCTCCTCTTCTTCCTCACTCTTGGCTTATGAGGAGCTTGTGTAGAATGGAGGGGGGGTTCAAATACCCACACACTGCCCTAAAAATCGTGTTGATATGGCTCATGCGCTAACTCACTACCAACTCGGTGAGTTGGACGGATTTTTTTGGGTGCTTGTTTTATTGGGGATATGTTGTGGGTTTAAACCACCCACCTCTATCTCCTTCACAGTTAGTTTTTCCTCTTTGTCATCCACTATTGGTTTTCCCCCATTCATCAAGTCCTCACCACATTGTTGCATCATTTTTCCTACCTCAACGGTCGACTCGGAACGCATCCTTCATGTCACCTGTCCCGAGCTATCTGCCTCGTCGGTCACCCTATGGGTGCCACATGTCTTTCTATCCTTGTTGATTTGCATGTCACCTATCAAGTGTCACATTATGTCCACCGAGTTGGTCTCCTTCACTGAGTCCGAGTTGATCCAATGTGGGTCATAAGGGATTTAATCCCACATTTTTTGAGGTTGGGTTGTATAATCCTTAAAATAGACTTTTCCCACTCAATGCACTTATGGCTTCAGTCATGTGCTCATTTGATTTTTCTGTTTGATTCGGTCGTTGGTTGTTGGCTTGTGAGTAGCTCATCGTGAGCTCAACTCTCCCTACAACTTGATTTTATCTCTCCAGTGTAGCTCAATCTAATAAAACTCGGTTATCTCTCGAAGTAGCTCGGTGCCAACTCACCCATTTAGCTCAATTTTTATCTTGGCCTCAACTTAACAAGTTGTTAAAATGAGTTATATTACTCTGGTAGTCAGGTCCACATTCTTAAATAAAATTGGGCCCCTTAGTTGACCATTTTTTACGCCATCAAGCAACGAAGACCAACAATGAAAAATTGATCTTTTATTTTTTCTCTATGACACTAACAACCCATTTTCCAATTCACCCATGCCCAGTCATTGCATCACCTATGTTTTGGTTGTATCATGTGAACATTTTTCTATGCGGACTGCAATATAGAGTGTACGGTATCCGTTTTGCACGTTCTAAGGCGTCAAAAAGATATCAAATCCTTCTACCGTATTATAATGATTATGGGAGATTTAAGGAAACTTTTCCTGCTAATTTGATCTCTCTATCACACCTCCCCACCAAGGAGGCGTTTTGTCCCAAAAAGATTCTTTTTCTCCACTTCTAGATCCAGAACTATGATGTTGTTTCGAATAGGTATCTACATCTGACTTATGGTCTCCAACACTTCTTTTCATTTAATCATAAAACCACCCTCTGGTTCGATCTTGGAACCTATGGAACTTGGGCTCACCACCTTTTTTTACATCACTCTGTTGTTGATGTTTCCAAATCAGGATAGATAATCTCCATCCGGTCTTCATGAGGAATTCATAATAGAGCTTTAATTACCAATTGTTGTAATAAAACACTAGAAATGATAAACCTATCGCGAAGTGTTCACTTACTTGGTGGCTCTAGTCTTGTTTCTTCTCCTTAAGACAAGGTAGATTTACCCTTGTCTTCATCATCCATAGCCCTCTTGGTGTGTTTCTTTAGCTTTCCACACTAGATTAAAAAATGGCTATTGGATCCACAGTATGCAAATGGATATGTCCACAATAGTTAAGGGGTTATAATAGGATTTTTATTGTAATAAAATAAGACATGATCATACCTCTTCGGGCTCTCAAATTTTCCTCTACTCTCATGATTATTCTTTAGAGAGTATGGCTTGGTACCTGCTATAGGATTCTTTGGGAGGACTAGTGGCTTGGGCTCTATACTCAATGCTTGACTTTCTTGGGTTGTCTCGAAGATTTCTCCTCCCTCATTTTTTTCATTGTTGTATCCTAGACCCACATACTTAGGTATTTCCTCTTCTTGGATAGGGTAAGCTATACATTGGTTACTCACACCAATGCCTTTTCCTTCATATCCCATTTTAAAAAGAAATTTTGATCCTATACCTCTAGTGTACTTTTTGAATTCACCAAAATTAGGATTTACAGCTTCACGAGAAGGAAAATTTGATGAATCATTTAGAGTGTTTGTATTGGTGGGCATACCTTTATTCTTTGCCTTTGCATCATCTTGTAATGTTACTAGGAGTGCTTCCTTAGCTTGTAGTTCATGTTATAACTCTATGATTATTCCTCCAACGAATTCTAACTAAGTTTCAAAATTTTCTTACATCTCTTGTTTCTCTTCCTCTGTGAGCTGTAGATGTTTCCTCAACTGATAATTATTCTCCAAACTATGGGGTGTTTTTCGAGTTATAGGTTACAGAAGGTTGACTACTATTGGTCTTTTATGGTTTCTTTTTATGTTCCACCATTCGACGTTAGAACTACCTTGGTGCTCATCTGCGAACAAATACCAACATTTCTCATAGCATGCCCTGTTATAGAGAAATGAGCACATATCTAAGGACCATCCCATTCTTCTTGGATCCCTTAGTGAGGACATTCTTCTTGCAACGCATACTATATGAGTTTCATGCTCCATCTCATTTCAACAATCTGACATGCCCCATCTCGTTGAGGTAGATTTACCGTGTACATCATAGTATACATGTAGAGTAAGTACAATTGGCCAAAGATATGAGCTAGTACAAGTCCATGTCACTGCAACCACAAGCGACAACCTAGTTCTTGATATCAACTTTCTTTAGAGATAGCAAGTTTACAAGTGAAATACCTACTCTGATACCAAACTTGATCCATAAAATCACCAAACAAAATCCTTGACCAACGGATCCTTATGGGAAACTTAATTTAATTTCTGATTTTACCCTGAAAAAAATCAACTTTAACGAATGCAATGCAAGAAAATAACCACATTGCATAGGAGTTGATAATAGAGTTTGGCATTTTCTTACATCTCCAGGTTTGCTAAATGTTAAACTAATTCATTATAGTGTTTTAATTATAAGTACATATAAACTTACAATTCTATAATGAATTCTCAACCCGAATCTAGGTGTCAGTTGATCTAACATAATCCAAACTAGTCTTGAAGACTCGGTGCTCTGACACAACTTTTGGGCTTGACATCTCCAGATGAACTTACACTTTATTGTTACGACCTCCATCTCCTTATGAAAAGCTAAGTTGGGATGATCCTAATGTGAATGAGTGTCACCTACCTAATGACTTATACTCTATTGTATGACCTTCAGCCTTTGTGTAGAGCTAAGTCAGCTCCAGTGTCATCAACAAGCTCACAAAATTACGACTCTCCTCCATTGCCTCCAAGAAATGACCTTGGCAATACAACCAGTGTATGAGGAATCAGAGATCTATAGTGAGCTTCTCCAGTTCTTCTTCATGTCCCTTTATCTCCACATCGGACTCTAAACTCACACGAGAAGATTAAGGTGACAAACAACCTTTACAATTGTCGGTGAGTTAAAAATAATAACTCACAATTTTACAATGTTGCCTATAATAATAGGTATTTTATCATCATGCCTATTAAAAAAATAGGACTTAATTCTTCATCATGCCTATTAAAACAGGTCTTACAATTCCCTCCTTAATATCCTCTTCTTCCTCACTCTTGGCTTGTGTAGAATGGAGGGGAGGGTTTAAATACCCACACACGACCCCAAATATCATGTTGATATGGATCATCCACCAACTCACATCCAACTTCCCGAGTTAGACGGATTGGGTTCTCGGTTTTTTGGGGATAGGTCATGGGCTCAAATTGACCTCCTCTATCTCCTTCACAATTTTTTCTGTTTTTTCATCCATTGTTGGTTTTCCCCCGCTCACTGAGCCCTCTCCATGTTTCTACATCATTTTTCCCACCTCTACAGTTGACCTCGCCACGCATCCTCTACATCACCTATCCCAAGTTGTATGCCTCATCAGTCGCCCTAAAGCCTTCTATGTGTCCTACTATCGTCATTGATCGCCATTTCGCTCGCCAAGTGTCATGTTGTTTCTACCAAGTTGGTCACCTTCACTAAGCCCGAGTTGATCTAATGCGGGTCATGGGGGATTCGATCCCACATTGGTGGGGGGTCATGTTGTATAAGCCTTAAATTGATATATTCCCGCTCAAAGCACTTGTGGCTTCATCCACGTGCTCCTTTGCTTTTTGTTGTTTGATTCAGCTGTTGGTTGTTGGCTCTGCGAGCAACTCATCACGGAGCTCAAATCTCCTTATAGCTCAATGTTATCTTGACAATGTAGCTTGATCCAATGCGAATCGGTTAGCTCATCGAGTAGCTTGGTGCCAAATCTCCCATTTAGCTCAATGCTTAGCTCGACCTCAACTCAACAAGTAATCAAAATGATTTGTATTACTCTGGCAGTTGGGTCCCCATCCAAAATAAAAGTGGGCCTCTTAGTTGACTATTTTTTTTGCACCATTGAGCGTGAAGACCGGCGATGTAAAATTGATCTTTTATTTTTTCTCTACGATGACGACAACCATACACCTGTACCCAGTCATTGCATCGCCTGTATTATGGCTACATCCTACGAACATCATGTTTATGTGCGGATAGCATATGGAGTATACAGTATCCATTTTTCATTTTCCAATAGGCGATGGAAATCTCTCGAAGCCTTCTACCATACTATAATGATCCTAGGAGATTTATGGAAACTTTTCTCATTGATTTGATCTCCAGATCATCCTACCTAGGTGGAAATATTATTCAGAATTTTTTTTCTCATGTGAGAGTTGGGTAGAGTCAATTAATAGGCAAATTTCCCAGTTCTTTATTTGAATTCAATTCCAAAATTGACTCTTTACTAACCTCAAAATCCAGTTCCTCCATATTATTTTGTGAGCTCCAATATAGTATATTTCATGTGCATGGATGGGCTTCATAGTTATTAAACATATCCCAAAAAAATAGCTCTCTGGTGGGTATCAAACTCTGTAACCCTGTCCTTAAGGTCTTTGAAGAATCATCTAAATATGAAAGTTTAGGTTCCAATGGAGGTTTCCTCGGCCTTCTTTCTCATGTGCATGAACTTCATGGTGTGTCCTTGCATAACATTATTATGTGCATGGATTGTTTCTTCACCAATGCTTAGCCGTTCTCCACTTCCTTTTTCCTTGGCTTCTTCCTCATTGCACACATTATCATGTTCTTATTTTAAATTATCTTCCTCACTCTCCCCACATGTATGCTCTTCATCTTGGGCCTTTTACTCTTGTATGGTCCCATCTCTCCTTCGTTATTCCATAGCAAACCTCATAAGGTCTTAGAGAGATTTAATATGCAAGATGTTAAACTAGTTGGGACTCCTTTGGCGGGAAATGTCAAGTTATCAAAGGATAAGTGTCCCAAGATAGAGCAGGAGAGAAACCAGATGTCTGAGGTACCTTACTCATTAACGGTTGGCAGTTTGATTTATGTCATGGTGTGCACCAAGCCTGATATTTTCCACACAATGGGAGCAGCGAGTAGATTTATGAGTGATCCAAATAGAGATCATTGGAAGGCAGGTAAAGTGGATCCTTCAATATTTTAGAGGGACCATGGGGACAATTTTGTGCTATAGTGGATCAGACACCACTTTACATGGTTATGTAGATTCAGATATGGCTGGACATTTAGACAGCAAGAGGAGCATGAAAGATTATATTTACACTATAGGTGGGACAACAGTGAGCTGGATTTCATGACTACAGAGTTGGTGGCTTTGGCAACCACTGAGCTTGAGTATGTTGCTGCCACAGAGGCAAGTAAAGAGATGATTTGGCTACAACAATTACTTGAGGAGTTGGGACATAAGCAAGAGGAACGGAAGTTGCATAGTGATAGTCAGAGTGTTATACACCTAGCTAAGAACTCTTCTTTCCACTCTAGGATGAAGCATATAAAACTATAGGTACCATTTCATCGAGATAGCTTTAGAGGAAGAGAAGTTAAACCTAGAGAAGATTCATACCAGTCAAAATCTTGCAGACATGATGACCAAGGTGGTCACAAGGGAAAAACTAACGTTGTGTTCAGCTTTGATTGGTCTTCATTGAAACTAATGAAGGGTTGAGAAGCTTGCTCAGAGGAAAACTAGTCTCCAAGTGGGAGATTGTTAGGTTGTGGAGTCTTTTTTCATGTGTGAAAATTTTTAAGACTATAAACTAAGAGTACTATACACTTTCCATAGTTATCTCACTGGGGTTCAAGGGCACGGCCCCCGAGAAAAAAAAATGGCCTCGAAAAATGTGCTTTTCTTATATGGGCGGAATTTTTGACCCATAGATTTATGGGATGGTTTTGGCCAATGTTTTTGATACCCATGGTTTTGTAAGAAATACTTAAGCATTTGTCTACTTATATGGTTTTGTGCATATGATAGTGTTGTATGTAACATTACAAGATTTGTATCTGAATTCGGGTGTGAATTCTTTAGATTTTGTTGGGGATAACTCTAAACAGATATGGGTATTTTATTGAGATAGTGGTGGCTTGTAATAAAATATGAGAAAGTGATTCTTGGTAGACGTATCCCAAAATTGGGTGAACCACATTAAATACTACCTTCTTTATGTTGTATCTATTTATTATTTTGCACTTTTATTTCAAATTTGTAATATTTTTTGCATATTAGTTTCTACTGTTGCATTTCTGTGAGGGACCGTTCTGCATATTTTATCCCTTATTTCCTACCAATTGGTATCAGAGTCTTGGTTTGGTTTTCTAAAGTGTTGAATCGTAGGGAAATTTTTAACTTGAGTGGGAGCTATGGGAGATGATGGAAGATCAAGGGTTGATAAATTCCACATGGGTAGAATTTTAGTCTTTGGAAGATGCAAATCGAAGATTACCTTTATTAGAAGGATCTTTATATTCTGTTTTCTGAGAAGGTGATACATACCCTCGAGCATGAAAGATGCAGAATGGGATTTGCTAGATAGGAAGACACTTGGGACAATTCAGGTTGTGTCTTGCATATTCGGTATTATTTAATATTTCAAAGGAAAATACTACAAAAGAATTTATGGATGCATTAGGGAAGTTATATGAAAAAACCTTTTCCTCTAATAAGATATTTTTAACTGAAAAAATTTGTTTAATTTAAAAATGTCTGAGTAATGATTTAGTAGAAGATCACTTAAATGATTTTAATATAGTTTGTAAAAATGCTACCTTTGATTACAATATAATTTTATGAAGAAGTTAGGGCTTTAATAATTCTGTGCTCTTTATATGAGAGTTGGAATAACCTAGTAACAAAGGTAAACAACTCAGTTCTAGCTAACTCAAAGTTGAAGTTTGAGGATGTTGTAGGGGTGATCTCTAAGCAAAGAAATGTGAAGAAAAAGATCTTTGAGGAATATTTTACTTCATGGAAATCCTTTTATAGTGGAAACTAGAGGGAGACATAACAATAGAGGAAGCTAGTAGAAAATCAAAGGATCGGGAAAGGTCAAAATTCTAGAAGCAAGATAGTATGTTAGCACTATGGAAAAATATGGGCATGCAAAGAAGGACCATTAGGAGCTTTGGGACAAGAAGAAACAACAGGAAGAAAACAAGGTGGCAAATGAGGCAACAGATTAATGTATGTCATGGATGCTTTGATTCTTTCTTTACAAAATATTACTAAATCTTGGGTTTTAGATTCGGGGGCTTCTTTCCATGCTACTCCACATGAGACATTATTTTGTTGATTATGTTCAAGGATATTTTGGGATCATGTTTTTCTTAGTGTTGATGACCCTTGCAACATAGTTAGAAAAGGTTCTATCCAGGTTAAGATGCAGAATGAGAATACTTGGCTATTGAAGGATGTCAGATGTGTGCCTACATTAAGAAGAAATTTGATATCGACAGGGTAGTTAGGAAGTGATGGTTTTACTGTGATATTTATAGCGGAATTTTTGAAGGTTACCAAGGGTACTCTTGTGGTGGAAAGAGGTAAGAAGGTTGGAATATTATATTTAACAACTTATAACACTAATGTTTGTAATCTTGTGGCTTCAAAAGTAGATACAACATTGTGGCACTATAGGCTCGAGTCATATGAGCCATAAGAGCATGGAGATCATAAAGAAGGATTTTTCCTAGATATACAGAAACATGTCTGGAGTTATGTGAGGACTACATATATGGGAAATTGAAAGTGAGTAAGGTTGCTCAATGTTGGACCTATAAAGAAAGACAGTAAGTTAGAGTTGATGCATTTTGATGTCTGGGTGTTCTTCTCAGGTATCATTTCTTGGGGGTTCAAGTTATTATTTTACTTTTATTGATGATGGAACAAGGAAATTTTGGGTTTATTGTATTAGAAACAGAACCTATGATGTATTTGACACTTTTGTTAAATGGAAAATGCCTTGGTAGAGAATGAAACATGTCTTAAGCTAAAATATATCAGGTTAGATAATGGAGGGGAGTATTGCAGCAATAAATTTGATGATTACTATTCTAAGAATGGAATAGATAGGAAAAATATGGTTCCGGGAACTCCGTAGATCAGAATGGGGTGTTAGAAAGGATGAACAGAAATAATAATGGAACATGCTACAAGCATGAGGTTACATGCAGGATTATCTCTTTATTTTTGTGACAGAAGTGGTGAGCATAACTGTATGTACTTGATAAATATGAAGACCCTCAAGTGTCCTTGGATGGAGGAATACCTGAGGAGGCGTGGTATGGTAAGAAATTTGATTATTCATTTCTTAGAGTCTTTGGATGTGAGGTGTTTGTCCATATAGAAAAGGATGATAGGACCAAGCTAGAGGCTAAATCAGAAAAATGTACTTTCATTGGATATGGTAGTGATTACTTTGGATATAAATTTTGGAGTATTAAGGAAAAGAAAATCACTTTGATCAAGGGATGTGGTCTTTATTGAGAAATACATGTATAAGCAAGTGGTTATAGGAAAACTAGGGAAGAATCCAAGAAAGAATATGCAGCAGTAGAAGATCTTCCGGATGGGAAAGTAACACATGAATATGTTTAGGAACCTCCTCAATATGAACCCCAAACTCCTATATTGAGGAGGTATTTTAGAGTAAGAATAGAACCTGCACATTTTTTCTCCTTCTCTTTATTATTTATTACTCACTAACAATGGAGAGCTAGAGGGATTTGATGAAGAAATGCAAGTAGATGCCAGGAAGAAGTGGGAGCAAGTCAATGGATGAGGAGCATCAAACTACTCATTGAGAACCAGGCATTGGATATGGTAAATCTACCCTGAAGGAAACAGAGAATTACATAACAACTGGGTGTACAAAGTCAAAGAGGTAAGACGGAGGCAAGAAAAGATACAAGGCCCAGATTGGTGGTCAAAGGGGTTTTCACAGAAAAAATGTATAGATTTTGATGAGACTTTTTCTCCTGTAGTAAAAATGACTTCGATTAGAACTGTTCTTGGAATAGTTGTCAGAAAAATACTTGCACTTAGATCAGATTAATGTAAATACTTCATTTCTCCATTTTTATTTGGAGGAGGATCTATATATACAAAAACCAGAGGGCTATGAGGTCAAAGGTAAAGTGGAGATGGTGTGCAAATTGAAGAAGAGACTTGTATGGATTGAAATTATCTCCACGTCAATGGTATAAGAAATTTTATAGCTTCATAATGGAGCAAGGCTATATTAGATGTCATTCTGACCATTGCATGTATACAAATAAATTTGATGATGGCAGTTATATTATCCTATGTTTGTATGTGGATGACATGTTAGTTGTAGGTAAAAACATGTAGGAAATAAAAGTACTAAAGAAACAAGCTAAGTGAATCCTTTGCTATGAAGGATTTGAGGGCAGCCAAAAAAATCCTTGGTATTAGGATATCTCAGGATATGAAGGAATGAAAGATAACTTTATCTTAGGATGAGTACATTAAGAAGGTCTTGGAGATATTTAATATACATGATGCTAAACCAGTTTGGGACTCCTTTGGCAAGCCATTTCAAGTTATCAAAGGAGCAGTATCCCAAGACAGAGAAAGAGAGAAACTAGATGTCCAAGGTACCTTACTCATTAGCGGTTGGTAGTTTGATGTATGTCCATGGTGTGCACCAGGCTTAATATTTCCCATGTAGTGGGAGCGGTGAGTAGATTTATGAGTGATCCAGGTAGAGATCACTGGTAGGCAATAAATTGGATCCTTCAGTATTTGAGAGGGACCATGGGGATAGTTTTGTGCTACAGTGGATCAGACACCACTTTGCGTGGTCATGTAGATTCAGATATGGCTAGAGATGTAGACAGCAGGAGGAGCACAATGGGTTATATTTACACTGTAGGTGGGACAAAAATGAGATGGATTTCACGACTATAGAAGCTGGTGGATTTGTCAACCATTAAGGCTGAGTATGTTGTTGTCATAGAGGCAAGTAAAGAGATGATTTGGCTACATCAATTGCTTGAGGATTTGGGACATACGCAGGAGGAAGGGAAGTTTCATAGTGATAGTCAGAGTGTTATACACCTAGCTAAGAACTCTTCTTTCCACTCTAGGACGAAGCATATACATCTTAGTTGTCATTTCATTGGGACAACTTTGGAGAAAGAGAAGTTGAATCTGAAGAAGATTCGTACCAGTCATAATCCTGTAGACATGATGACCAAGGTGGTCACAAGGGAAAAACTAAAGTTTTGTTCAGCTTTGGTTGGTCTTCACAAAAACTAGTGAAGGGTTGAGAAGCTTTCTCAGAGGAAAACTAGTCTCCAAGTGGGATATTGTTAGGTTCTGAAGCTTGTTTTCATGTGTGCAAATATTCAAGATTGTACACTAAGAGTACTATACACTTTCCACATTTGTCTCGTTGGGGTTCGGGGGCGTAGCCCCCGAGAAAAAAAATTGGCCTCGAAAAATGTGCTTTTCTTATATGGGCGGGATTCTTGACCCATAGGTTTATGGGATGGTTTTGGCCCATGGTTTTGATACCCAAGGTTTCGTAAAACTGCTAAAGCAATTGTCTACTTATGTGGTTTTGTGCATATAGTAGGGTTGATGTAACATTGTGGATGTTTCTGAATTCGGGTGTGAATTTTGTAGAGTTTGTTGAGCTTAGCTCCAAATAGATATGGGTATTGTATTGAGATAGCAATGGCTTGTAATAAAATCTAAGTAAGTGATTCTCGGTGGACGTAGCTCAAATTGGGTGAACCACATTAAATAATGTATCTATTATTTTCCACTTTTATTTCATATCTGTAATATTTTCTGCATATTAGTTTCTATTGTTTCGATTTTGTGAGGGATTATTCTGCATATTTTATCCCTTATTTCTAACACTTTTAATTCTATTGTCATGGGAAGTTGGTTTGGAAAATTATTTTAACGATTGTCTCTACTTAATTTAGTTTAATAGTCAGAATTCGTAGTACATACTAATTGTACTCATAGTCATACCATTGTCTAGATTTGGCATTCTTTCTCATTTGCTAGTTTATATTAATTTAGTCTATTATTATTTATATTTACCTATGAAACAAAACACACACACAAAATTTAAAAAAAATTAAATCAAAATCCAAAAACAAAATTATAAACCCTATCCTAAACTATCTACCCTCCCCCCCTTTCCACCCTACCAGCTCGGTCGAGCTGACAGTCCTCTCCTCTCACCCATCCGCACCTAACTACCTACTACCCATCTCATCCTGGTCACACCCCCTAACACCTCTCACACCCCCCTTCCTCAACTCAACTGTAACCGACTCCCCCCAACTGAGCCACCTATCTTATCTCGCCTTCGTCTAATCAACCCAACTCACCCAGACCCCTCCACCCATTTCTCCATCCCATATCCTCTCTGCTACGATTCACTTCTCCCCTTAACAAGCTACTCCCTAAGCATAAAGCCCCCTCAATCCATATAAATCTCACCCATTTCGTGAGCTATTTTCTCTAGCCACTTGTTCAAACCCCATCCCCAAGCCCTCTCCTTCGAGCCACACGTTGGATCCTTTCCTCTGACTCCTTCCCATCCACTCCCTCCATGTTTATCTCTCCTTCACTCCTCATTAAACCATCCCAACTCCCCAACTCTTTCGCTTACCCTCCCTATTCGTTATCCTTTCTTACAACCCGACCGAATCCTCACCATTCCTCCACACCAATTTCCATCACTTCCTCCCCATTGTCGTGCAAATTTGGAGTTTCTGTCCTACACGAATTCGGAGTCCTTGGTATGAAAAAATATATGGCTTTATTGTGTTTCTATGTTTAAATTGAGTCCTCCTTTTGTTTGCAGAAAGAAATGAAGGCATTGTTTGAAATTTTGTAAGGTGGAAGAGAAAGAGAAGCTCCATCAACCCTACAAGTAAGAAAACTGGGAAAAATAATCCTTGTTTTACGTTAGCGACCAATTAGTATAATCCTTGGGAGAGATTTTAAAATATTCTTTATTACTAGAGCTCGGCTCTGACCGACTCCCCACCATGCGAGCCACCTATCACATCACGCAAACTCCTCCACCCATTTCCCCATCTCATCTCCTCTCTACCACTATTCCCTTATCCATATAAATGTTTTCCTCCTGCCACGATTCCCTTATCCATGTACATGTTTTCCTCTTACCACAATTCCCTTATCCATATACATGTTTTCCTCCTACCACGATTCCCTTATCCATATACACATTTTCCTCCTACCACGATTCTCCTCTCTGACTTGGTCTAATTATAAGTTTTTTCCTTGCATTTCTCAAACATGTTTACATTTCCAACAAAATAATCATTAAACCTTAGATTTAAGCCTCACTAAATATTTACTCCACTTTTCCTTTCAAGTAGTGCTCCCAACACCAATTTCTTCGTTCACCTACCATACCTCAATCCCATCACATTTCAATCTATTTACAGGCCTATTCATTCATCATCTCCCCACTCACAATGCATTTTCTTTTATTTTTATTTTTACTCTCACATTTTGGTCATGTTCCCTCAACTATTTCTAATTGCACCTACCCTATTCCACTTGGGTTTTCCATTAAGTCCATGCATTTTAATCCCCCTCACATTTTTCATTTTTAAAAAAAATCAAATCAACTTTGTCTTGTTTAAAGTATACATTTTCGTCATTTAAGTCCCCATTTTCAACATAGAAGTTCACATTTTCATTGAAAAGGTCTACACTTCCCCATCACCTTTCGGCTTGTCCTCTCCACTTGGTCAAAGCACTACGGTCCCATTCACATCTAATAAATACTCATCTCTATTCAGGTTTTTTTTATTCTTTTCATTAGGATTTTATTTAACTACTCATTTCCTTCGGTCTCCCGACTCCTTAGCACTTAAATCCATTTTCTTGTTTCCTTCCATTTACTAATAGTCAACTAAATATAACTCATTTTTGGGGTCGTTTCACATCATCGTAGCTTTTGGTGGATTTTTTTTGCTTTACTTTTCGATGGTGTGAATCCTTGTGTGATTGTTCACAATCATCAATAAACAAAGGTTAATTAATTTTTTGCGATCCATTTGACAACTTATAGTGTCATCTTTATAAAATTTGCACACTTCTTTTTCAAGATCATTCTTATCGTGTTTTGTGACTTTTAAGTACTAATCTACACATTTTATCTTATCAACTTAGTTTTGTGGTTTTTAACACTTCACGATTTTAATTACTTGTTTTTAGTGATCATTCTACTAACACTGTGTGCAGGTACAAAATACTAATCATTTTCTTGCAGAACCTTTTTTGACAATACAGGACCTTTTTCCACCTATCTAGCCAAAATAATCAGGTTCGCATTCCCAGTCATCTTTTGCAAACTGGAGGGCCCCCCAAACTCTCCAAAACAAAACAAAAATTTCCTTACATTCCAACTTTCCATGATGACACTTCTAGTAATGTTTTAAAACTCTTCTTTCATTGTTTTTATTTTTTGTGAAGATAATCGTTATCGTTATTTCACAATCACGATTAAGTGAAATAATTATTAACATTTTTACCAAAGTTTGTCCCAATTGTCTCCACTTATGCTCTTTTCCTGCGCCTTTGAGCGATCTGTAAAATCATAAATGGTCACGATTGTTTAGTTTCTTGTTCTAACATTGCAGGATCCCCAATCAAATTGACAAATTTAAATCAACATTTTGTACTAGTCGTGCCTTTTGTAGATAATTAAAATCATTTAAATTAGCTCTATTTTTTGTCATTAACTAAATTATCACCCTAACTTTTTTGCTTCTTCATAATTTGGTCAATTTTTGGTTGTGTATGCTCTTTTCCTGCGCCTTCGAGTGATCTGGAAAATAAAAAACAACTACGATCATTTTTCTTTCTAACATTTTATTTGCAGGATAAACTACTAATTTATTTTCTATAGGACTGCATCGCTAGAATATTATCAAAAACAAAACAAACAAATAAAAACCTTCCCACAAAATTACCACTGTTAAAAGATAAAATTGTTGAAACCAAAAAATAATTAGCACGCACAGGTACATTGTCATTTTCTATCAATGATTTATTTCAAGTTGGAAAGAACCCTGTGTATAATCACATCATCATGTTTGTTTTTACACGTAGTAGAGGTGGATTTCATCACCACCAAAGCTACACCAATGACGTGGACTTGACTACTACACACCAACAACATTTGCATATGTATTACACTTTGAGACATAGTTTCATCACAACATTCGGTATCTACCTTGCCCTTGCTCTCCACTTACAGGTGATGTTGTTGTGTGGAGCATGTGAGTCGCACCTAAATAGTTATAACAATGAAGCATGGGCATCATCCCTGTAAATATTTGGGGAGTTATAAGGACACCATACACATTCATCCCCCCATCACCTTCCACCTTTTCACAAAACCTACCTTGGACATGGTGATTCACTCCGAAGTAGGTAAGTAAGAATTGTGAGTCTCCTCCTAGTGCTCTAAGGGTTCCCTGTAGCAATTCTTTCCCCATACAAAATTAGGTATATCAGGACTAGGGTATATCAGAGGATGCATCTTTTTGGAGTGATAAGAGCATGCATCCATCATTCCACAACATACTTGTATGATTGCATGAAACAATGATCATTCCCAAAGAATCTACCTTTTGAGCCAAAATAATTTGATACACATGACTTCTTGTTGTTTGTAAGCTAAAGTAGTTTAAGCATTGTTCTTATCATAAAACTTGGTTGATATCAATGTGTTCATTGTAAAGTTCAAATCCTAGTCATGTTCCGTAAACCCATTTCTCAACAGATTCAATACAAATCAAATCACTGAAACAATCCCACAACGAAGATAAAAACATCGCATCGATTTCATTAGCTTGCTTCATCCAACAACAAGTCCTCCATAGCATGTTTTCAAGCTATATCAAATTGATATCAAATGACTTGTGTTTTCTTCTTATCTCATCAATTGTGAAAACAAATCCCTCATAGTTTGTTTCAAATAGATATTGAATGACTTGCATTCATTCCTTATCTCATCAATTGCTAAAACATCCTTCATAGCTTGTTTCAAGCTATATCAAACTAACATTAGGATACTTGTTTGAGTTCACTCCTTATTTCATGTCAACCATCGAGTTTATCATATCAACCTCCTTATTTCATCAACTGTTGAGTTTATCACATCTGACGCAAATCCCCTAATATCTTGTTTGGAGTTATATCACAATCATATTGAGATTAACTTGTTTGAGTTACTCTCCCCATCAACAATCCAGAGCTTGTTCAAAACAAATCTACACAACCCGACACAAATCCCCTAATAACTCATTTTGAGTTATATCACAATCATATTGAGTTAACTTGTTTGAGTTACTCTCCTTATCAAAAATCACGAGCTTATTCAAGCCAAATCCAAAGCAACTAAGTTCTCACTTATGCTTAATCATGTTTTCTCAAACTTCATAACCTCCTTTATAACTTAATCAGGCACACACCTATCTCACCATGGTAGTCACATGCAGTCACAATCATGAAAATGATGATAAATAATTCACACAACCAGAACTCACCAATGAAGAACAAGAACAAGTAGATAGGGTGATAGAGAAAAACAAGAACGAATATCTACTACGAATCCTAGCCATGGGGGAAAAACTACCCCTAACTTCAGGACTGAAAATATAAACAAACTTATTGAAGGTGAATCGAGTCACCACAATGAAATACCAAAGGGAAACTTGAGGAAGCAACTAAAGGTTAAAAGACTCCAATCCAGACCCCAATACTCACAAAATCCTTGATAAATTGTCCCATCCCTGACTCTCCATTCACACAAGAATGGAAACATATGAAAGACACCATTCAGGGACTACAAAAATAATCGAAACAATTCAAATTTGAAGAACTATGCCCCTACCCATTTGATACGAAAATGTTACGCTTACCCTTTCGTCCATCCTTCGAAACTCCAAAATTTGATAAATACAAAGGCAAGGGTGACCCCCAGTGAACATGTCAAGGAATTTTACATGCAATGTCAGGAAGTTGTTTATCATGACACATATCTTTTATGATTATTCCCTAAAAGTTTAGGAGGACATGCCTTAGACTGGTTCCTCCATCTTCCCAAAGGGTCAATCATGACATTCGTAGACTTATCAGAAAAAATTCGTAAAACATTTTTCCTTCAACTTAGACTCAGAAATAACCATGCTCGATCTTTGTAACACTAGACAAAGGCCCGGTGAAAACTTCACCTCCTTTTTACAACGATGGTGAGGAATTGTAAGCAAGATTTCCCTGCTTAATACCAGAAAGATAATTGGTTAGCATTTTTGTTCCAAATCTCATTTTCGAAATTATCATTCCACATGCAAATGCACTGTCTAAGTAATTTCAAAGAAGTCATTGAAAAGGGAACACATAATTGAAAAAGCCCTCATTTCTAAGGGCTTACTTAAAACACCCTTTAGGGACCAACCTCATAGAGACACCCCTTAGAACTAGGACAAATATAAATTATTTAATCGGAACCAAAATATAGTCAACGATGGTGTTACTGATTCTCGTCATGTCTGAAACATTCAAAACAATCTGATCAACACAATTAAATCCAATAAACAACCAATCATAATCCCTAGAAAGGAAGCTCCTTCTCGTGATAGGTGAAGATAGTTCACTCCACTCAGAGAAATCCTATCTAGCATCTTCCATCACTTAGCAAATTCCAACATGATTACGTACCCCATCTTAAAACCCTTAAAGAAGGACAACCCAAACCAAATTGGTATAAAGACAATGAATATTGTGATTACCATCGCATAAAAGGGCACTCTACAGATTGATGCATGCAACTCCGCCATTACGTCCAAGACTTGATCGAACACAGAGACATAGAAGTTGAAAATACTTCTGAGACAAAAACACCCAACGAAAAACTTAACATGTTCAAAAACCCCTTCCCTAACCATGATAATAATTCAAAGGATAAGGGTCAATCATCAAGCAACGTTGAGTATGACTCAGTCATCTCAACCATAGACTATGACCAAGACTTAGTGGCTACCATAAAGATCAGAACCGGCTATGTGATCACCACCAGACAAAAAAAAGTGTGGGTCCCTACCACAAAAAAATATTGCTACTTCGTCTCCTATACCACCTCCTAATCCACCATCTAACTCCACCACCACTTCCACTCCACACAACTATGCACCGTTCTTCAACATTGTCAAATAATTGGAAAAGACCACAACACAAATTTCCATCATGGAATTACTTAAGTCTTCTCCCACACTACAATGCATCCTTATGCAAACATTGAAATAATGCTTGTCCTAGAGGACATCAGTTCACAACAATTCCAGGATTTAATCACACATCTTTTGGTACCCAATCCTATTTGTATCATTCAGTCCCGATGACCTTCTTAACCCCAACATTGCTAACAATCATTCTTTATACGTCGAGGGTTATATAACTCATCGTAAGATCAAACATGTATTAATCGACAATGGATCCACATTGAATATTTGTTCCATGAAACTCTTACATTGCCTAGGTTACACCGAAAATGATTTACAAAACAACATCATAACCATTCGTGGGTATGATAATAGTGAAAGAAAGTCTAAAGGCACAATCACATTACCTCTTAAGGTTGGACCCATTACTTTAGAAACGATATGTCATGTGGTGGATGTAGAAGTCACATATAACATTCTCATTGGCTGACCATGGATTCATGCCATGAAAGCCATCCCATCAACATTCCACCAATGTATTAAATTCCCTTATTTGGACAAAGAATTTACATTGCATGTGGATTCCCAACCATTTGAGTATTGTAGATTCCTCGAAGGGCGGTATAGACATGATCACTATTGTCCATCAACAGATAAGTATGCTCCACCTCGCGTAATCCCTAACGAAACACATGTCGATCCAGATACACTCCCCAAATATACTCTGAAACCATCACCTTCTAATCAATCAAAAAATCCATTCTCTTCTGTTAATCAACAATCTTCAACCAGTCCTCCTCCCACTAATCAATCATCTTCTTCCACTAACCAACCTTCTTCTTTTAACAACAATCCTTCTTCCACTAAACAATCCTCTTCCTCACCTAGTCAACCTTCTTCATCTAACCATACCTCTTCTGTTAAGATACCTTCTCCCTCTAGTTAACCAAGATTCATCCTCTAATCCACCCCCCTCTTCTTATAACCCATTCTCTCCATCTTTCAAAACTACCAAACTAACTTCCCCGCCACGTGAGGTACCTACTGGTCCCTCATCCCACACATTCAAAATTATTGACAAAGGATGTGGTGAATATCAATTCCAAAAGGTTGCAGACTCTTTTTACATCAACAAATCCCCACACAACTATGGAAAACCCAATGCTCCACATCTTAGAATCCATCCCACTTATAAATTAGGACAGTTAGTTTGGAAGAAATTTGGTTATCTAGATAATGAACATATTCCAAGTTCTTCAGGATCTTGGTTATATAATGATGAATTTTCTCCCTGTTATGAGTCCCCTCAATTTACCAAAGCCCATCAAATAATGAAAAACATGTGATGGAAGGGTAAAGGACTCGGTCCAAATGGACAAGGTCGTATTAGACCCAATCAATTACACAGAACATCACAGTAAACATGGTCTGGGTTTCAAGGTATTCAATGTCACTCCTGTATTAATTTCAAGTGACAATGATGACACCAACTCTGATAGTGACACCAGGTCTACACACAATCTTTTCGAAAACCTTGCTGAAACAAATATTTACTTTGAACATTTATCCATTAACGTCATCAATTTCAAGCTTATGCATCCAAATCTCATAGACCATGGCCACTTACATCATGTGGTCATGGACATGTTCCAAAATGATGAAGCCATTGAAGAATTCCTTGGAACTCGCACGATCAAATCCCCATTTCTGACCATAAAAAAGGATTTGAAATCAACCTAGATGAATCGGCCTATTTTGGTGAAGAAATAGAATATTTGGATCCTTTACCTTTGGAAACCTTGGATCAAAAATGCAAACAAAAAATTTCCCATAGTCAAAATCTCGTCACCACCTTATAAAAAAAACATGTCAATAAAAAGTCTCAACATCACAAACAAAAATCCTATGTCAATTCCCCTGAATCACCTGAACACTGATGACTTACATCAACCATTAGCATCATTTTCTGAAAAGGATACATCTAAAATGCTTGTTGAAGAAACTAAAGATATAAACATCGGTACCGTTGAACAACCAAAAATTTTACAACTTGGCATTAGTCTGTTTGACCAAGAATGTGTAGAATTCACAACACTCCTTATTGAATTCCAAGATATTTTTGCATGGACCTATAAGGACATGTCAGGCCTAGATCCATCTCTTATAGTACATCACCTTGTGGTGCATCTGGATGCAAATCCTGTGAAACAAAAACTACGCAAAATGCATCCCAAAGTAGCATTGCTTGTCAAAGCCAAACTCGAGAAACTCTTAGAAGCCAACTTTATCCGACCTATTGATTATTCTGAATGGATATCCAACATAGTTCCCGTAGCCAAGAAAACCCCCGGCATTAGGATATGCACAGACTTCTGAGATATTAACAAGGCTTGTCCAAAGGATGACTTTCCCTTGCCAAACATAGACATGATTGTCGATTCTACAACAGGCCATGAAATTCTCTCCCTAATGGATGGATTTTCTGGTTACAATCAAATACGTATTGTTGAAGGGGATCAACATAAAATGGCATTTACTACACCATGGGGCACCTTCTGCTATAAGGTCATGCCTTTCGGCTTGAAAAATGTAGTGCCACCTATCAACGAGCCATGACAGTCATATTTCATGATATGTTACATGATATCATGGAAGATTATGTTGATGATATATTAGCAAAATCAAAAACATGAATAGGACATCTAGGTGTGTTGAGACACATTTTTGACAGATTACATGAGTATAAGGTTCACCTTAATCCAAAAAAGTGTGTATTCAGGGTGACCTCTGGTAAATTGTTAGGGTTTATTGTTTCATGGAGAGGTATAGAAGTTGATCCTGCAAAATTCAAAGCCATCATGGAAATGCCTCCTCCTCAAAACCTAAAACAATTACGTAGTCTTCAGGGAAAAATCCAATCCATTCGATGCTTCATATCACAATTGGCCGATAAGTGTCCATCATTTTAATCAATTACTTAAGAAAGATGCACAATTTCACTGGAACCATGATTGTCAAGACTCTTTCTAAGTTGAAAGAATACCTTTCTAGCCCACCTGTTCTTATGTCACTAGTCGCAGATAAACCCATGTTGCTTTTATACATCTGCCACTGAACATGCCATAGGAGCTCTGTTAGCACAACACAATGATCAAGCAAAAGAACAGGATGTTTATTACCTTAGTCAAACACTTATTGAGCATGAAGTACGATATTCCCAAGTTGAAAAAGTATGCTTGGCAGGTCACCTTTGCATTCCATAAGTTACGTCATTACTTTCTCAATCACACAACTAAATTGATCGCTAAGATTGATCCCCTCAAGTATCTCTTGTCTCGACCTATTCTCACAGGAAGAATGTCTAGTTGGGTCGTACTACTTAGTGAATTTGACATCAAGTTTGTTCCTCAGAGAGAAATTAAAGGACAGGCCCTTACAGACCAACTTGCTGAGGTACCTCTTCCTGGAACAGAACCACTCCATTTTACATTTCCTGATGAAGATCTTTTATACATAGACATCGCGCCAACCTGGACTCTATTTTTTGATGGATCTTGTAATCTCCATGGATCAGGAGCTGGTATTTTTCTTATCACACCTAGCAGACATGTCATCCCCAAGTCATTTTGATTAGCATTCCCATGTACCAATAATATCACAGAATATGAAGCTCTCATAGCAGGATTGAAACTAGCTATATCTTGGAACCTTAAAGAGTTGGTTGTATTTGGTGATTCTTTACTTATCATTAAATAAGTTACTGATGAATACCAGGTCAAGGATGAAAAAATTATTCCATATAAGTGCATGGTAGATAGCCTTCAAAGCTATTTTCAATTGATTAGTTTTGATCAAATCCCTAGAATTCGTAATAAATCCGCCGATGCTATGGCAACTATTGGATCCCTGTTAGAAATCACATCTAATCAACCCCAGACACATTTTCTCGTAGAACATCTCTTAATGTCTGCTTATGATCTTCCTGAAAAAACTATGGTATGTGAAATTGTGGGTCCAAATAACCCTTGGTACCATGATATTTACACCTTCATCCACGATAAAACATTTCCTACCAACATGAAACCAATGCATAAATGCGCTTTAGCACAACGTGCCTCTCGTTACACCATTTTAGCATAGAAACTCTTTATAAACGAGGTTATGATGGCACCCTACTCCGATGTCTTAATAAGGAGGAAGCCTCTAGTGTTTTAACTGAAGTCCACTCGGGTATCTTGTGGAGCGCACACAAATGGTATAGCCTTAGCCAAGAAAATCCTGCGTGTTGGGTATTATTAGGCCCACCATGGAAAGTGACGCATGCCATTTTGTCAAATGATGTCAAGCCTTTAAAAGCATGGAAATCTTATCCACACACCTTCCCAAGCATTACAATCGATCACCACACCATGGCCCTTATCTCAATGGGGGCTTGATCTCATTTTTAAAATCAAACCAACATTGTCCGATGGACATAAGTTCATCATTACTGCTACCGATTACTTCACTAAATGGGTAGAAGCTATGCCTCTCACCTATGTTACCGGTAGCCAAATATCGAAGTTCATTTTTAATAATATCATATGTCGATTTGGTATTCCATCCTCTCTTGTCGCAGATAATGGAAAATCATTTAAAAACCAAGATGTAAAAGACCTTGCCAAACGTTTCTACATCAAACTTAAGTGGTCTACTCCATACTACCCCCAGGGTAATGGTCAAGTAGAAGCAACCAATAAGACTTTAAAATCCATCATGGAAAAAAAATTCAATACACATGGACGAGATTGGCACACTCAAATTTACCCCGCTCTTTGGGCTTACCGTACATCTTACTGCACACCTAATGGAGCCACCCCATTTTCCCTCGTTTATGGTTGTGAAGCCATTTTACCTATTGAGGTTGAACTCCCATCCTTTAGAATCTCCCTTAAAGATATAATTAATGAGGATGAATATCGATAATCACGACTTCATGAGCTTGAGCTTCTCAATGAAAAATGACTTAATGCCCTCAATCATCTTCAAGTCTATCAAAACTGGTTGCAATGCAGTTATCATAAAAAGGTAAGACCCAGAGAGTTCGAGGTTGGTGACCTCGTTCTAAAATAAAATCAAAAGAATACCACTAAAGAGTGAGAAAAACAAGGAAAATTTGAGCCTAATTGGTTAGGACCCTATGTAATTATAGCTAAATTTGGCTCTGGAGCCTATAAATTGGCCACTGAAGATGGTCAAGAACTTGATGAACCGATGAATGTAGTACATTTAAAGAAATTCTATTCTTGAGGTGCTCTCTATTCCAAGAGACAATCACTTGTACATTGTTCCTTCTGTCTTACTCATCTCCAAATAATTTAAAATTATTCATTCCATTGGCAGATATTTCATTATTATAATCATATCTTCATATTCATCATCATGAGACAGGTGCTAACATAGATCCTATTAAGTTTTGTGAGTATCATACTTCTTATAATATCTCCCATTTTCAGTCACTTTCACCTATGGTCATACCTAGAAGCTTACTGATGGTAATATATTCCCTTCAAAGAAATTCTCTCTTTCATAACAAAGCTCTAAACTTCTTTACCCCAGTTCGTTTGATCATCCATCTCAGTCTTCGGTGTTGAACCCTCGCGTCCTACTAGTCGTGTGGGGCTGAGATTGGGGGCAGAATGTTCCTTCCCCAAATAAAAATCACTATTGTAAAATTCAAAATTAAATAAATTGTGAATAATTCATTGTCACACCTTTCATCCTTCATAGTCTTTGGTGTTGAGCCCACACTTCTTACTAGTAGTGTGAGACTGGGAATGGAGGAGGTGCCCTTACTCATCTACATCTTGTCTTTGGTGATAAACTCTTGCCTCTTACTGGTGGCATGGGGAAAAGAATATAGGGTCATTCACAAAAACATAAAAGTTTTATAAAAACATTCAAAAAAATAAAAAAATTTAAAACATTCAAAAATTCAAAAAAATCAAAACGATTCAAAAAAAACAAAAAAAAATAAAAGGAATTTACTCGCTATGTTTTGTCCTTCGGTGATAAGCCCTTGCTTCTTACTAGGTAGCATGGGGCAAGGTATAGGGAGTCATTTCAAGAATACAAAATCTTATCAATCTGAAAGTGCTCACAATTATAGAATCCCCAAAGAAGTAATTTAGATGCCTAAGTGAAGAGAGAACTATCCCTTCACCTCATATCTTACCAATTAGTAGGCCACATAACTGTCTAAGTCTAGCACGTGACCCATAAAGTGAAAGTCATTTTGAAAATGGTTCAGTGACCTTAAGAAGAATTAATTCACAATTTCCCAAAGGGATTGTTATTAGCACTTGTCTCTATCTGCATCCTGCGTCCTTCTTGATTCTAAGTGATGAGCCCTCGCATCTTACTAGTTGTGTGGAGTCAAGAATGGGGCTGGACTTCTTTCCATCATATCATCACCAACATATCCTTGCCAATGGAGTGAGAATTTTTGTATTATTCGAAGCATAAGTTACCACGAGGAACACAATACATATGGATGATACCCTAGTTTATCACCTCTCATAAGAAGCTTTGCATTCTGGTCCATAAAATTCCAAAACAAAATCTCCAAAAACATTAGAAAATCTAAAAAATCTAAAAAACATTAGAAAATTAAAAAAATCCAAAAAACATTAGAAAATCACAAAAATCCCAAAAACATTAGAAAATCCAAAAATCTCCAAAAAAAAACATTAGAAAATCAAAAATCTCCAAAAAAAACATAAACAAAAATCTCCAAAAACATTAGAAAATCCAAAAATCCCCAAAAACATTAGAAAATCTCCAAAATCCAAAAATACAAAAATCTCCAAAAATCATTAGAAAATCAAATATCTCCAAAAAAACATTAGAAAATCTATCTCCAAAAAAACATTAGAAAATCAAAAATCTCCAAAAAAACATTGTCTCCAAAAATCTAAAAAACAAAAAATCCAAAAAATCTTAATACCATCAAAAACCCCACAGTTCATCCTTTGAACTATTATCCCCAATGAATGTTCCAACCACCTTATGACTATCAAATTCAAACCACTTCTCCTCGTGTGAATCCTCGGTTGGGGAAAATCTAGCTCTCATTGTTTCCTTGTTTGAGGACAATGACCCAATCCCTTTTATGTCCTTGTACCCCTAGTTGGGGGCACATCCAATCAATCATCATTGTGGAACACGTTAGGGACATGTTTACTGGTTCTTGTGTTGCATTATTAGTTACAAGTTATTAATTGCTTTCTTGTATCTTGATATATTACAGGGGCATCTTGATTTTATGTATCCTGGTGTTCCCTCTAATATACTTTTGTTATGTGATTGCATATCATACCGGGCATCATACCTTCTTGATGGCCTCTATCTATGCTTCTCTTCCACTTGCATATTGTACTGGGGCATCAAACCTTTTTTATGGCCCCTGTCTATGCTCTCACACATATTATAGTCTAGTCATCCTGATCTTTTATATCATGATGCATCCTATTATGTGCTATATTAAAATTAAGATGCTTTTGTCACATGAGTATCTTCCTGCATGATCAAAATCTTACTTTGCACCCCATCCATTCACTTCATACTAATACATTCCCAGTTTGGGAATCCTACTTGATCACCGTTGCAGTTTGCAAATCCTACTTGAAGATATTTCTCAAGTAGCATTCACTATCCAACAGCTCCTCATCCCCCACCATGGTCACCATGTATTTGATCCATTCATCCTCACTCCTCATTTCTACTCATCCACCACTTATCCCCACATTACCCTTCTCACCATTCATGTCCCCTCTCACCCATTTGTATTCTTTCCTTTCACTCTTCTGCTTCCCACTTGACAATCTTACTTAATCACCCCTTCTATGTGGGACCCTCGGTGGAGGTATACCCTCTTCCTAAGATCTTCCCGTTGTAGAAGCTTCTCCACCATCTCCTCTCTCATCAAACAACAATCACCACCACACACATCTTTCCACTCTGCCTCTTCTAATTATCATTCTCGCATCATCACTCTCACCACAATGGCATCCCAATTAAGGATTCCCCTCACACTCTCCACCCTCCACCACATATATTCCTCCATCCATTCATGTTACACTCCTTTGTTTCCTTTCTTCCTTGTTATCACATCCTCTCACCTCCTCTTCCACTCTGGCATACATCACTCACTCTTTTCTCATCCTTCCCTGAATCCATCTTCTGCTTGGTAATCCTACTTACATGCTCTCATAGTATGGAAAATTCACTTGAGGGTTCCCCTTCAGTCCATTTTGTCATACCCTCTTCCTACCAACTCTATTTCTTATCATCATTCTTCTTCTTCTTCAGCTTGGCGATCCTACTTAACCATCCCTGCCGCATGGAAATCTTACTTAAGATTCCCTCTTAAGGTTGATCTTCCCTATGGCCTTCCCCCATCCCATCATATTTGCCCCATCTTATTTCTCCCGCCTCTCGTTGCAATCATTTGCTTCAACCAACCATTCCACCCTTGTACCCAATACAATTTTTTCTTTCTCCTTGCATATCATCACTGTCAGTTTGGTGATCTTACTTAACCACTCCTGCAACATGACAATCTTACTTAAGAGTCCCTCTTAAGGATGACATGTCATCTTACACTTTCCCATCACTCCACATTCTCACCATCCACATTTTCTCTTCATTCCCCATCACCACATCCTCTTACCACCGCTATCACCATCCTCTACTTGGAAATATTACTTAACCACTCGCATGGACATGGCGATCTCACTTAAGAGTCCCTCTTAAGGATGATTTGTCTTCTTTCCTTTCCCCATTACTACACATCCTCACCCTTCACTTTTTCTCAACATTCCCTATTATCACATCCTCTCCCCTCCTCTTCCATTCTCGCAAACACCACATCTTACTTTCCCACTTTTCATCTCCATCATCCCTCACTTGGTAATCTTACTTAACCACTTTTGTCACATGACATTCTTACTTAGGGTCCTCCCTAAGTTGAACTCGTCATTCTGAAATTCTCCCTCACCTCATTCTTCATTCACTCTATTGATCACTTCTTCCACCTAGTCTCTCCTACCAACCACATTTTCCTCCTACCATTATCCTTTCTCAACCTATCATCTCACAGCGTACATCTATTATCTTCTGCCTATAATCATGTTCCTTCCCCCCATTTTCTCCTTCTTGATCCATCATCCTTCATACTGTTTCTTCCCATTCTTTTCATGTCTTGTTTCTTCATCCTCACCTCATTCATCCTCATCCTACATCCTCTCCTCGCCTTCACCTTGTCACAACTGCATCACTCACCTTTTCTTTACTCTTTCCACTTCATCTTCTTGAATTCTCCCACATATCTACCCACGCTTACTCCCCATTACTGTTGACATTCCCCTAACATTATTTCATCATCATCTTCTGTTTTTGCACTAATAATTATCAGTGGACTTTCCCTAAAATTCACTCATCCTCATTTTTCATGGCCTTGTTCACTCTCGTTGACCTTCTCCATTTTTTCTTCATTCCTTTCTTCCTCTGGGCCCACCGCTCATTATGGGTGGACTTTCTCTAACATCCCTTCATTAGGCATTACCCTTTCCATTCCTCATTTACTTTCTCCCTTTCTTCATTTTTTCTCTCATCCTTCCCCACCACTCATTATGAGTGGACTTTCCCTAACATCCCCTCATTGGCATTTCCTCTTCTATCCCCCATTTTCTTTTCTCTCCCATCCCTTTGCTCCACTCCCACCCTTTCTTATTGCTTCTTCCCCACCTCTCCATCTTCCCTTCACCCCTCTTCAATATATTTATTGTCTTCATCATACACCCTCTATCTATTGTCTCGTAATACTTGTATCCTCATTTCATGCATCTCTGCATCTTTTCCAATCGGTGTCATTCCTCCCCTCTTTCTTCTCTTTACATTCCTTATACTACTCACTCTACACTTATTATCCCCATTCTTGATTTCCTTCCTTCTGCATCATTTCCTTTGTTATCCTCTTCTCTCTCCCACTCCTCGTCTTATTTCACTTCCTCTGTATCATCTTCTTCCCCTTTTTACCTCACGTTTCCTTCTTACTTCCCCATTGATAACCTGACTCTTTAGCATTGTCCCGTATTTTTTATCATCCAACCCTCCACATGCATCTCCAATGCAGTCTATTCCATATTCTTTACCTTGGTCTTCCTCACGCAGGACCAGGTTCCTTCAATCTTCTCCTTGTCTTCACTCTGTCCTCCCTTCCTCCCCCATCATTTTCACTTTCCTTCTAACCTCCCCTCCTTTTCTCTACCACCCCTACCTTTTCACTCATTATGTACTTGTTTCTCTTCTTTCCTCTGGTCCTTTCCACACTTTCCTAGTCCCTCATAGTTTCTTTCTTTTCTCCATTTTACCTCCTCTTTCATCTTCTTTAAATTCTTCATCGTCCTCATCCCCTTCATTTTTCCATCCTTCTCTCCCTTTTTCCTGATTTTACCCCCTACTCTCATCTCATCTTCTCCTTCTTGTTTATCTTTTCCCATTCACCATACCATTCTCTTCTTCACCTCTTACTTCTACAGTTTACTTTCTTTTCTCAGCTCTATCATCTCTTTCATTTTTCCATCATTTCTCTCCCTTCATTTCCTTCACTCTTCTTCATTTTTATCTTCCATTTATTTTGACTCTCTCCCTTTTTATTTCATAATTTCACCCTTTGCTCTATCATTTTCTTGTCTTCTTCTTGTTTTTCCTTCATCATTCCCTTCTTCCCCTATCATCCCTCTCTCTTATTCTCTTCTACCTCTTTCATTTCCTTTTTTTCCCTCCTCTGTCTCCATACCCTTGTCTCCTTCACCTTTCTTGCTCTTCTCATAATCAACCACTACTCCTGTCCATTCCCTTTTCTCTTTCCCATTACATCCTTCCACACATCCTCACACCTAGCATTCAAGACTGATTGAATCCTTTCTCCATTTGTGTCATGTGGTCATTCCATTCTCTTACACCCCATTATCGTCCTCCTCTCCGCAGAATTAACCTCTCCTCTTTTCGAGAGTGTTGTCATATATTCCATCCTCATCAGCCCTCTCGAGGGGGCATCATCACATCTATCCATAATCACATCTTCTCATGAAATTTTTTTCATTAAGGATACCATGACATCCATCACCTACCACCTTCTACTCTCCCCAAAAAACATTTTCTCTACTTTTTTGCTTAGCAAAAGTAGATTGAATTCTTCCCCCATTCTTACAAGTGAAAGTTTGTTCTACTTCTTTCTTAAAGAATGTTTTCTTTTCTTCCTCTAATAACTTCTTATTGAAGGAACACCTTCTTTAAGAAGAATCTCTTCAAAAACCTTCAATCCTACAACCTGGGGCATATTCATCCATCTCGTCTACTTTCTTTGAAAGGATACTACTTTCATAGTACCCTTCCAAAGAGGGGCAAATGTAGACACCCTAATTTCACACCTTTTCCAAATCAATTAATTTCCCCACTCCATTTCCCACAAAAATCCCCATAGAATTAATCGATGTTAATCACTTAATTAATCCATTTCAACCCCTAAATTAAACCCAATCTTCCTCACATGCCAAATATTCCATATGTCCCCCATTTGAGAATTAAAAATACAAGTTTAATCCTCACCCACTCTTTTTTGTTCCCCACTCACCTAATCATGCCCTCATTTTCAAACTGTGATTACTTAAAATCCACTAAGTTAATCCAATTCCCAGGCTATAAATACAACCTTACCCCCCCCTCTAAAACACACGGAGAATAAGCTTGAATTTCCTGTCTTAACTCTTGCATCGTTTGAGAAAAGAGCATCCTTCCCACCTTGTCCTAATGCCCAAATAGACTTATCTTGAAGTATCCCAAATCCATAATCCCTTTGTCCATTGGTGCAAAGTAAGTTGATCTTGTTGCATAGAAGTCCTTGCTCCAGTTCAAACGAAAGCACCTACATTTCACACAATCAAGGCTCATCCATGTTTCCTTGCCCATTCTGAGGTTTTTTATGAAATCACGAAGGAGAAAGTATTAATGGCTAGTGTACTTTACTTTCTTGTTATATTGTACACAATATGCAAAAACTTATTGTTGACTTCTGACCATCATTCAGATATGCATAATTTACATCTCGCCAATCATGTATCCGATTTGGTTCTTGGGTTGGTAATGTGGGAAATGTGGAAGGCGAGACTTCCCATCTGATACTTAAGTTAGGTGGTTGTCTCCTTAATTGTCACCTCATCACATATGTCAAGTGTTATTTCATTGTCACTATCTCTCATCCATGTTACTTTTTTGATAAATTGTGCTATCAAATGCATCCTTCTACCCAAAAAGTAAAATTAATCCTCATGTGAAACTTGTAACATGAGCAACGGGTACATGTGTACGATACTTACCAAAGAATGGTCATTTGATATAGTTGTATAATAATCCTGCACATTGATCAAAGGTTTTGTGCACCTTTTAATTGAAGACTATCTGACCTCCTAGAGGTCAGTCAACTCATCCTATTTCCTTCTAACACATGCATTCTTGATGTATCTATTTTGTGACCTTGTGCACGGTGGTCATATAATCTAACTTAATCTTGCACTTCCATAGTTGTGATGACCCATGGTTTTCCTACTACTACTTCTTGCGGATATTACATTTCAGAAAACCACTTGTCAGGGAACTCTTCTATAGTTTTCTTCGTCGTTGGTACTTTTTTGGTGCCATATTTCCCTTATGATGTTTATGTAAATGTTATTATCCACGCGCTTGTGAATTCTATGACCTAAGTGTCGAAAAACCCTAGTTTTTATTTTCTCAACTCGTGCTCACCTTTGATACTTCAACCTTGTGCCCTAGCTCAACCTGTGATTCACTTTGTGACATTAACCCTAAAGTTTTTCCTTATAACCCTAAACCCACAACCTTATCTCTACAACTCTTCCTTCAAACCCTTCTAATTCACAACTACCACTTCTCACAAGGAGTATCTCTAGTTTGATCTAGTTTACACTCATTTGCACTTATTCACACTTTGTTCTCATAGTTCACAAGAGCTCTTTTGTGCACTAGTTCTCAAGTAGCAAGGTAAGAATGAATTTTCACTCACCCTACCTTTTATAGGTTTTCAATTTCCAACTGCACATTAATTACACTCACCTACCACCTATTTTTAGCTTTAAAATGTCTTTTTTGCTTTCCTTACTTTTTTCTTATATTTTCCCACTCTTTTTCCACAAGTTTCCTTCTTGTGCGACAATCCATAACCTTCTGGTGCATGATAATAATTCCCAAGGCTGTAGACTCACTTATGCACACCCTCTTGCACCACACTATTCTTCCTCTATGCCACTTACCAAGTAGTTTTCCTCTGTGTTTCCTCCCTTGTTATACTGCGTGCATTATCCATTCATCATGGTTTCATGTGAGTAATTCTACCAAGTCAAGCATATATGAAAATTCCACCAATCTACACACACTCGCACCTTATCAAGCCAATGCAAAAATAATCTTTCCCCATGCAAATTTTGTTTTTTCCAACATGCACCTTTGTCTTCCTACCCCACACTAAAAATCATGCATGGTCCTCTACACATTAGTCTAGAACAAAGATCATCAACTCTTGTATATGCAAAACACACTTATTACAACAAAACAAAAGCAAAATAAAAAGCTAAAAGGGAAACCTAATCTAAATGGAAAAACTTGCCTTATTACAAACATAAAGAAAGAAGCTTATTTATAGTAGGGCTTCAACCTACTCCCATTAAAGTAACTAGGCAACATGGTGCCATCCAATTCCTGTAACTTCACATGCGCCTGATTCTAATATCTTGGTTACTTTAAATGGTCCCAACCAATGAACTTTGAGCTTCCTAGGGTGGCGCAAAAACTTAGAGTCATACAAGGAGAACCATCCCACCACCATAATAAAAGACTTATTCTTAATATGCCTATCATGCTAAGCCTTTGTCTTGATTTTTCCCATCTTCTAAATCCATCATGCAATTACACATGCTTTCATCCAACTGCATTAGTTTATCAATGCACTCATCCACTACTTTCTCATCAACAAGTCCTCCTAAAGTGCACAATATGTAGGGAGGGTAACATGAATTCCACAGGTAAAATTTCCTCCATGCACCAAACACTAATTGAAAGAGTGTGGCCTTATTCAACCTCTTGTAAGTAGTCCTGTATGCCCATAAAACATTTGATACTTTTTCATCCCAATCCTTTCTGCCTACATCACATATTTTTGTCAATGTATGTCCCAAGATCTTATTGAAGGCCTCTGCAGTACCATTGGCTTGTGGGTGATAAGGGGTAGTCTTATGATGGGATACCATAAAATTTACCAATAATATTCTAATTGTCTCATTCAGAAAATGAGTTCCCCTATCACTGGTAAGGCTCAATGGAAAACCATACCTACTAATGATATTTTCCCATAAAAATATTGCTTGTTATAGTTGCAGTGAAATCATTTATGGGTGTTGCTTCTACCCACCTTGTCAAATAATTTGTGCATGTGATAATGTAGCACACACCCATCCTTTGTGAAGCTAGGTGCAATTGGGCTAAAAAAGTCTATTTCCCACTTCTCAAAAAGGCTTTGTGCTTGCTATAGGTCACACAGCAACATTTCATCATGGTTCTTGGTTTCCCTATTCATTGAAAATGATCACAGGATTTGACAAAGGCCTTAGTATCTTTATAAAGTGTCTCCCACCATAATCCAACAAGTAATATTTTGTGTGTTGTAGATTCTCCTACATAATGACCTCCAAACTATCCCACCATGCACTTCTTCCATGATGGCCTATTGCTCATGATCCAAGACACACCTATGTAGAAATTCATCTCTACCCATCTTGTATAGGTCTCCTCCAACTAGCTAGTAGGGTGTCATCAAAATGGCAAGTTGCTTCTTTTCTAATGTCTTCATTCCCTCAGGTGCAACTCCTGTGCACAAGAATACTGCAATGTCCTCCAAATCAGCTGGTGCACACTATAATATGAATAATTGAGCATCTGACATAGTGTCTTCTATGCTTTGTGCATCCTTGCCAGAGTTTATTCTGACAAGTGATCTAGTCCCAAATTACTTTTTCCAGGATTGACTATGAATGATATAAAAATCAAACTCCTGTAATAAGAGTATCCAATGATAGATGTGCCCTTGCAAAATTGGCTTATTAACCAAATACTTAAGTGCCATATGATCAGTGTAAATATAAATGGTGTTCCAGTAAATATTGTTTAAACTTGTGAAGTGCGTACACCATTGAAAATTTCCTCACACTCCATGTGGTTGTGTAATTTTGCTTGGATCCAGTGTTAGCTTTCCTACTTGTAAAACAGATAGGATGGTCTACATTACCTTCCCTTGTTGGGCCAATACTGCACCAATTGCAGTTTTTAGAAGCATCCACATGAACATGGAATGATTTATTCCAAGAAGGGAATCATAATATGGGCATGGTTGTTAGTATCTCCTTAAAGTCTCAAATGTTTGTTGTTGTGCATCCCTTCTAATAAAACTTTCCTTTTTCCTTCAGTAATATCCTCTAGTGGCACAACAATCTTTGCATACCCCTTTATGAATTTCCTATAATATCTAGTATGTCCAAGGAATCCATGTACACTTCGATCTTGATTATTGGTTCTTCCAACCCCAAGATGACTGCAATCTTGGTGGGATCTACCAACAAGCCTTCTTTACATATGATGTGTCCAAATAAAGTACCAAACAATGTTACAAAGATACACTTCTTAATGTTTAAGGATATGCTAAGTTGTCTTGCACCTCTTTCAAAAATTAACCTCAAATAGTCATAGTGGTCTTTAACCAACCATAAATGGTCCAATCATCTAAATATACTTGAAGGAACTTATGAATGAAATCTTGAAATTCTTGAACAACAATGCACGAGAACACCGCTGGCGCATTCTTCAGGCCAAAGGGCATAACTATGTAGGAAAAACATCCCCATTCAGTTGCAAACATTATTTTCTCCTGATCTTCACGTGTAATCCTAACTTGATGATACCCTGAAAATCCATCAGTGAAGGAATAGATCTCGTATGCACCATGCAACACCTTCTAGATTTCCTCAATGAATGGTGTGGGAAAAGGATCAATCATACATGAAGCATTTAGAACTCTATAATCAACACAAATCCTTATCCTCCCATCCTTTTTGATGTTGATAACCATTGGGCTTATCCATTCTGACTCTTCAATGGGCTCAATAATACTGTCCTTTAAACATTTTTGTCAATTTCATCTTTTACCTTGACATGCAGATTAGGATTCATCTGGTAAGGCCTCTTACAAATCCAGTTACACGCACCATCCTTAAGCTTGATCTTAATCTCACCCAAAGATGGATGAACACCCTTCAACTCATGATATCCCCTTGGAAATAGATCTTGAAAATCATGCAAAAGTTTGATTATTTTTGTAACCTCTCCTTCAAACCAATAATCACCAATTATGTCCTCTTTTGGTGCATCTTCAGTCCCAATGTTTACCTTCTTGGTCTTTAGTAGTACATGGTATGTGCACACATGTTCATATGTAGTGTCTAAAATATCTTCACTCACCTTCTACATGTTTTATGTTCAGGTCCTCAACCTCTTCATTATCAATGAGATATAAGAGCCTTCCTTTCTTCCTTTTCCTTCCATGTGTGCCCCATTATTTTTTCATCATAATTTCATTTAATCGCAAGAATTCATGCACTCAACTAGAGGAGTCTCACCTTGTAACTGAGTAACAATAATCTTCTACCTTTATGTCATTACCTAAGTGATGTGCACTTCATTATATGTAGAAATTCATTAACATAGGGGTTTAGTAAGAAAATAATAAAAAGTGTTCACGATACCTGAAGTAAAATCACACAATTTGTGGTCTCTTTCCTTAACTCTGCATGTATATACCATGCACACATACATCCACACAATGTAGAATAAAATTTTGTATCCATAGTGATGGTGGCAATGTGTCTTGGCCTTGCATCCAATTCCTTTCAAAGATCTAATGTGTGCCATGGGAGAGGTCTTCCCATCATAATCTTGTATATGTGAAGGAAGATTATTCTTGATAAACCTTGTTTAAGAAAGCAATTCTTATCTCGTGCCAACCTAGATCAAGTTATCTCTATGTATGACCCACAAACACACTATTGTCTCCCCTTAGTGAGTAAACCATCAATATTCCTTAATCCCCTTCATTCGTTCCTATTTGTTCCATCATCGCGTAAGAAGGATTCAAGATTCTCTTCCCTAGTGTATTTTGGACAAACTAGTCTTTCCCAACCATCCAACTAGCCGAAGTGATTGAAGATTCTTGTTGTTATTCTTCCCAAAAATTTCAACCAACCATCTCGTAAGTGCCATGAGCCCAGTTATCACAAGTAAACACTGGTAGTGTCACTTAATGGATTCTGCACGTCTCCCCACTGAAGCATGCCCTCCTTTGATGGCTCAACATTCTCTGGGTCGTGCACCATATGCATGTGGATCTGGTTGAGGTTGTCTTCACTTATTAGGCTTGATAAGGTGTAATATTAGTGCATCATCCATTTGGATCACAATTACTCCTCATTGTTTCTCAAAGCTCACATAATGCTTGTTAAAACACAAAGTATACATTATTGGCATAGCACCAAGGACGACCAAGTAGTTTCAGGAAGTTGTTTACTTCTAACTAGCTCCAAAACTTCAAAGTCACCTTTGAACTTTTCTCCCTAAATGGTGATAGTGGAATTTTTCAACACACCAATGGGCATGAACCTTGTTTTATTTTCCATATACAAACACATTTTAAGATGGATGCAATGGTGGCCTCCCCATCCAGTTCCATGTATCAAGTGTGAGAACATTAAATTTTATGCACATGTATCAGTAAAAATGTTGCTTACCAACCAACCATGTCAATCACACATGTCAATGTGATTTCCTTGTCATACTCATGATCCTACGGTGGAAAATTGACATGGAGGATATGGTTCTCTCTTTGTATCTAGTGCATGGTACCTTTGTCCGTAGGACCATTCTCCCAATAGAGGTATGATATTCTCATATCTGAGAATCTTACATACTTCTCTGAGGTCATCAACATCCTTCGAAGGTATCTCTTCATACCTTGTCACATTCTATCTTGCATGTGCATGTTCCATAAGATGTTGTATCTCCCCTTGAAGCTCTCTAATGAAGCCATTGTCATCTTGAAATAACTCCTTTTGACTGGCCCAACATCTAGATATTTTGTTGGCTATGGTATAACTTCTTCTTGCTTGATGAGTGGTTTCACTTTTTCCTTTCTCATGCATACACGTGAAGCTTCTAGACATGCATAGTGACCAATAATGGTTACTGGATGTATATCCAAAAAAATGTCTTAGGCTGCCATTTTCCTTATCGAAGTGCACTCAACTCAAACCATTGCTATGTGCCCTTATCCTTCTTATTTTTGCACATATGTGCATATAAGTCCAAGCAATCCTCAACCTTATGACCCCTTACCACAATATGTGCAAAACTAGGTTCTTCAACATTCACATTGATAATGGTATGATGACCACATATGTAACATGTTCCTTGACTGAATCTACCTCTGCAACTACCACATCCTCTGCCACGATATCCTCCTCAGTATCCCTCATTACCATGATTTCCTCCACCATTATTCTATCTTGCTCTAGTACTATCATTTTCTCATTCACATCCTTGGGAGATACTTTCTTACACTATCTTGTCATAACCCTGTCTCACAAGCCTCATAGATATGGTCAATCAACCTGACAAATTGTTGTGTCATGGGTGTGCACGTCACAAATTTTACAATACATCGACACCTTCTTTTGTGTTATGCACTGCAACAATGGGAAATATCTGACATCATGGTTCTTATGGCATATCTTGCAAGCTGAGAGTAGCGTGTGCACACTCCGGGACATATAACTATCTTTCATATGTTCCTATACATTACAATCTATGCACCATAATCCACTGCATGTATCATGTGCTAAATTAGCAAATAAATTCTCTAGCTAAGAATCCATAACCACAATTTGAGCCTTAAGGAATAAGCTTGCTCCAATATCGACAATCCCAACTACTTTTGCGTGTAATTCTGCTTCTAATGCCTTTCATGGGTCTGTGAATATATTATGTGATAACGCCCTTTAGAATGGTGTCAACAATCCTCCTACAAATCATTACGCATGTTATCTCTGATGAATTTCATATAAAAGCTTAGACAACAAAGTCTTGAATCGTGCACCACACTCTCTGATGCTTTCAACCAAGTCGTGTTTAATGTCTTTCAACGCATTGATGCTCTATATTTGTTCAAATTCAGGTATGTGGAATAGGTGATGTTAAAATTTTATATTTACTTTTAAAACGGTTATGGAGATTTAACTCATGGTTGCATTTATTTTTATAGTTTAATGGTGACTTAATAGATTTAAGTTAAAGGCAATTTTTTACACGGCAAAGTTTTAGATTAAGACAATTTAATGAAAAAGGGATTTATACACATTTTTTATGTAGATTTTACAATGATATAGGGCGAAGTGTAAAGTAGTAAGTTGTTTATTTTTATGTTTGATTTTAAATTTGATGTCTATTTACCTTTATATGGTATTTTCAAGATAAAATTTGATGTCCATTTAAAGTTTTTCTTTTTTTTAGGAGAAATCAATCAAAAAATCATAAGAAACGGAATTTGAAATCTTTTTTTTTCCTCGTAGTTTTTTTTGAATCGACATAAAAGTGTGACTATATGGATACCATCTGTCACCAATCGTTGAAAAACTTACGAGAAAATAATAGAGTTATTAATCAATGTGATATGTGAAAAATCTCAAAACAAAAACTTTAAAAATATAAATATGAAAAAGAAAATCTCAAAATTTTAAAAGAACTTTTGTTTTGACAAAATGATGGAGAACATTTGATATTCTTTTTTTAAAAGGAACAAAGTGAAGTAAATGAGTTTTCAATTCACAGAGTTAGTCATTTCATGTGATTGAGATGTTTTTGTTTCGAATGGTATTATATATGGTCATATTTTGTATTTTGTAATGAGTAGCCGAATAAAAGATACTTATATAAGGTAGTTTTTGCAAAGATTATATTTAGAACCATGTTTTCACATGAGGGTTTTTTTAATTTATTGTGCATGAATGCTTTATAGAGTGTTGTTGAAAATAGAAATAGGTACGGAGTGAACCTTAGTAAATCAAAATATGATGGATTTTGTAATGGAGAATAGGGAAGAAGTGGGTGACATATTTGTATTTTTTTAAGGTAAAATGAGCCTACATCCCTTTGTGTTTCTAGATGTATTGTTATATTTGTTTTTACTTATAGATATAATTTTGGAAAAATAACCTGATAAGAAAGTAAGGATTTGTCTCTACATATAATTGTGTTTTACTACTTAAATTGATCAAGAATTACATCTACTAATGATTACAAAGAGATTGAAGATTTATGGTCTTATGAGTTTTAGGGATTTGATTTTAAGTAAGGAGTAAAGGGATTAATTTATGAAATGTATACTTATTACTGACCTTAAAACTTGTTATGAATATGATGATGGAAAATACATGAAATGATGCAAACATTTGTTGTTATGATTTCCATTGTGAATCAAATAGGGGACAACATTCCCTCATAAAATTATTAAGTATGTATGGTCATATGGGTTGTTTTGAATATAGAATGAATGTGATTCAAATCCTTCTGTGTGCCTTATTTATGTTTTGGTCTAATGCATAATCAATTATGAATCATTTATTTTGACTAAACTTGAAATTTTGTTTCTATCTTTGAGGGTTTCATCATTCCATTACTCAACACATGACCCTTAAAAACTCCTACTAAAAGTATAAAAAAAGTCATGGGATCAAAATATTGTAAGTGTACATAAGTTACCCTCTGAAAAATTGGTCATAAAGGATAATCAAGTTGCATAAGTAATTGAAATGGAATGTGTGACTTCATTTAACCCCTTAACCAAACATAGAAGCCTCCCTTTCTTCTTCTCTTTTTCTCTAAGTATGTACTACAAAAAATGATAATCATTGTGGATATCACTTATCTAGAATTTTTTACATACAAGTTGATGCCACCTACCTCCATAGGACCTTAATTCACTTGTTATTTGTCAAGATATGCTTCAAAGACATCACTAGAAATAACTCCAAGGTCAAAATCATTTCTAATCAGTTTGCAAATGAATTAAATGTCACAAAAGATGTTTTGAGAATTTTTTTAAAGGATTAGGTCCTAGGGACCTTTGGTTGATGTTTCCAACTAATGGCATAGACTACTTTCTCTTTTACTTCATTTTCCTTTTCTCCAAATACAAAAAACATCAAAAAGTAAGAAAGCAATTCTTCTTGTCACCTATTTACACTTTCACCTCTAGGATGTCTAGATAACCTTCTTTAGTCTTAGACCATTGTCTAGCTCCTTCTATCTTTCCCTTTGCTATCATCATTCACTCTTTTTCTCTTGAAAATACCTCCTCCATATCCTATGACCTGCACAATTCTCATTGAAAATGATGAGAACTCTAATATGAGTTATGAACCTGCATAGTTATCATTCACTGATGAGAGAGAGCCTAAATATGATTTAAACCTACAATTCTCTTGTTTAATATGATAAACTCATTACTTGAGTTTCAATTGTCTTGCTCTCTTTGAGATTTCCATGTTTCTTTACACTACCTCTTCATTCTTGACATGTAAATACGTCATAGGTTTTATTATGAAATTATGAAACTTCAAACCTTTCTCCTACCAATCAGACCTACTCCCTTGAGATATGTTGCCTATTTCTTTATTGAAAATCTCAATTTCATTCAAAAATTCATTATTATTATTGGATAAGAGGATTTGAATTCTTTCTTTATGAGCTAAGAACATGAGATCTTATGATTTAGCAGTATACATCAATCTCAATTACCTAATTTCATCTTATCTCCATGTACCTTCCCATAATAAATCAATTGAAGTGCACTTGAGCAAAGATTCTCCTTGATCATCTACTATTATGTCTTAGCTCTATGCTAGTAGGTCTATTTTAAGACACACTTAGGTCTAGTTTTCAATAAACTTATTTTCTATCTTCACTGTTAAAATTTTCTAGCACCCTTTATCGTATTTAAGAAGGTCGCGAATTTTTATCACTCAATTCTATATTGATTATGCCCAGTTCATTATGACTAATTAGGCCTTAAATGAGTATATACCTGCTCCATGTAGACTTTCAACTACAACTTTCACAGGTGGACTTGAAACTTCATGAAACCTTTTTAATCCTTAATGGCACTCTTTGTAGTTGATTTCTTCCAAAAATTATCCTTGCAGACTGTATAATAGCAAAAATATGAATATTTTAGTTTAAACCCCAAAATAGGGTTTTCAAGAACCTGATAAGAAGGAGATTGACTTATCTTTCTTTTGGAACCTTTTCACGATCCAATTTTTTTTGGATGATCAATGTGGGAGTCCTGTGCAAGTTCTTCTTTCGATAGTTTAGGCCTGAAAGTTCTCTTTTAACTTTGTACAATAATTTGTGCCTAGGAATGCATCGCAATTAACAAAAACAAGACAGTTCTTAGAGTAATTGCAAAGTAACATTAATTCTCATTGTAAATACAGTCTTTTGGAATCTTAACAGATTTCAACACATACCCATTGAGCTTAGGAAAGAATGAAACTTCAACCACTTCTCAATAATTCTTCTGAAACAACTTATCTATATACAAAAGAAACACTCTACTATATACAAAGAGCCTACAAGAGGCTTGTTTCCTTAAGAACCCTTGTATTCAATGGATAGTCATGCTCTACAATGCTTACCAACCTTACTCAAATGACACTCTTAGCTTCAATTTATAGTGATTTCACTCTCCTAGTCTAATGGGTCGATATCCTCCATGATTAGAATAACTTTGCCAAGTTTAGGAGTTGTTGAAACAATCTCCTAAGTCTTCTCAACAACGCAGACTTTGTCAAGATTTCTTATCTTGCTTTTCCAACGTATCTTTATCCTTGTTTGAGGTTTTTGAGGTGTCTTTGACAATTACAAATGGTTATAATAATTTCCAAATTGTTTTTACAAACTTCTAAGAACCTTCTCTAAGGTCTCACACATGACCATATCCCTCATAAGGTTCAACATTCAAATTTTCAAACTTATCTTTTTTGGAGGAATAGTTCACACTAAGCTTATTCAACCTAATCTAGGACAAATGAAGCATCTCAATGCTTCATAATATATATATATATATATATATATATATATATATATATATATATATATATATATATATATATATATATAAGTACAATCATGATATTTACATCACTGGAATGAAGCATGTCTTGATGCTCCCACATCACAAGCTCAAGGGTACACTATAATATTATCCATAAGTCTAAATTAAGGCGGTGGAAAGGTATCTAAAAAAAGATGAAAAGATTTTTTTACCGTCAAAGGTCTTCCAAAGCCTATAACTCAACTAAATAGAATGCATGTTCATTTGGTGTTAACTAATTTTATATTTGCAACTATGACCTTAGTTAACACTTGTTTGCCATCAGGCATTAGCATATTCTCCCTTTCATGCAACCAAGATGTACAATGGGTTATTCCCTCTATATTAAGATTTTTTTATAAAAGCACGTTACTCAAAGATGAAATCAACATAATATAGCATAATACGTCTAAGAAATTATCTCACAAATCAACAACTACAACACTTATACGAAATATTAATAGTTCTCCATTACATTCATCAAATATGAATTATAACAAATATCGTCCACTTTCATTTCCCATTACTATATCTTTTTATGCCTCTCAATATGTGTATAAGCTTGGTACATCAAATTTGGTTATGTGCACCTATTGTGCTTCCCTATCCTAGTCCATTGATGTCTTATATTAAGCCTTGCCTTGTATGTGTGTGTGGATGGGATATCCTAGGTACATGTTCGATATCACATGAAACGGGGTCATGGTTCCTTTTTATAACATTATGTAGAAATGCATCATCATTTCTGAAAAATTATACAATATTATATATTTTTCATAGGGTTTCAACATTCTTTGTTAAGGTTTCGTTAGGGTGATTCTATCTTTAACACTATAGTCTAATTATAATTTCATAAAATTGGGTGAATGTTGTGAGGTTGCATCTAGTCATATGCCTTCATCACATGTATTTTATCCAAGAGAGCATAATTCATGATTACATCTTCATAGGTGACCAAATTATTTTCCTCAATAGCTTCATAACTCATCATGGATAATTCTAATGAGGGAGTCACCATATCCTTCGGTTCCTAAAAAGTCATCCCTGCAGGGTGTTCACTTAGTTGTGTTGAGTGTTGCACTTTATCATGTTACAACTCATGTGTGAAAGTATACATCTTTACATCATTGTATATATCCTCAGCCTCATCAAGGTATATATCTCAAAGCTTCCCTGAAGCACAATAATATTTTCCTCTATGTCGTTGGTCCTTTCCTTGACCCATGTGTCCCATGTTTCTATAGTTTAAATGGTGTGCATATTGTCTACTTAACATAATTCATCTTGTTCAATCCAGTGGAGATGGACATGTTGATTGTAAAAAAAATCATAGTATTATGTGCTCTCTAAATGTGAACAATCATATCTAGATCAGGATGTTTAGTAGATGAATCTTGTATCATTTATTACATAAACAAAGTTAATTATATAGTTTCCTACTTCTCGTTCGTCTAATTCATCCACAATCTTGTTATCTTCTTCATCCAATAGTTTCAATGGCCCATATTTATCTAATGGTCCCCATGGCCCATCTTCATCAATGACTCACCACTCTAGGAGAAAATAAGTGGGTATTGTTTAGCATAACATTTGCATTTCTTCTCGACTAGAATCTACTCATGCATTAATATATACAAAAACGAATTCATTTCAAACATAGCATCAATATGTGTAAATAAAATCTTGGTATGATGGTGATACAAAACAAAATCAAACTCTCCCACAAAATCATGTGTTCTTGGTCATACTCTATGAATATGAAAACAAGATTTTTAATGCTTACACCCAGTGTTCCATGTGTTTCCTATATACTCGCCTTGTTCCTTATCATCATATGAAGCATAAGACAGACATGCTTAAACCTTGACTTTTATTTCATGTGTAATATGGTCAATAACATCATTATGAATTGGATAAGGAGAAAATGTAGCATGTTTTTGGTATTGTCAAAATATGGAAGATTTAATTTTTCTAACAATCACGAAGACTTTTTTTCATAACTATGAAGAGAATTTCAAAAATTTACTTGGGTAGACTCCAAAAACAAAAATAACTCTTGCTCAACTATCACAACACCTCTTCAATAGGGATCTCACTCAATGAATATTCACCAATGTTTGTTGAATATGAACCAAAACACTCTATTTCAAGGTAAAAATGACAATAAATACTTCAACTCTTTTTCACTATTTTTGACACATTGTAATTTCAATTCATGTAGGCATCCCCATACTTCCATCAATCTTCCCATGTATTATACACGATGTGGAAACATTACACAAATTACTTTTCTTTTGCACAAAAAACTTAAATTGTGTATTTTCTCTTCTATGGAATTTTCCCACGGCCTATCTATCTACACATCTGTGTTGGTACCCGGGGGAGGGACCCCCGTCACACTTTAATGACATATATAGATATATGTTCATGGCCATACAGAGATATCTGGATTAATATGATAAGGTTACATAGATTAAGGGCCCTCACCCTCTGGATGGAGAGAAGGTGAGTGCAGACCAAAAAATGTTTCACCTCATGTAGATTCCAACATTTCATTCCTTTGAAATGATGCATCATCGTTTACATACATCTAGAGAGCTTCAAGATTATGATCTAGAAAAACCCTCTAGTTTGTATCATCCCATGCACAAAATTAGAGATCTCAGAGAAGCAAGGTTTAGTGGAACATTTTTACCTATAAAACATATTTATGATATAGACATGATGATGGAACGTAGTGATTGAAATGATCTCTTTGGACCACAGAAAAATGTGGATGCACATTCTCTCTGCTTTTGAACAACACATAGGGAAACACAAGGGAAATCAACATTCTCAGAGAGAGAGAGAGAGACTAGTTTGCAATGGGCACTAGTCTCAGGGCATCCAGGGAGATATTTTACAATGGGCACCTCGTCGCACCGAACTGATGGTTCCCACAAGTCCAAGTGAGTTGTGATACACTATTGATGGTGTCATTCTGTTGCCAAATCGTCTCCGTCCTTCCGGGCTACACCAGTTTGGCGACGTCTCTTAAGCGCTCGTACAGACAATGTTAACCCTCCCATATAGTTCTACCCAAAGGGTTGCCTTGAAATTTTCTACAATTTCATATTTCCACTTATGGATACAGGTTTTTCGCATAATTTCAAACTCAGTTTAACAATTAAAGTTAATTTATAGGTAGCGTGAATATTTCACTCCTTCAGTTAAGTACTTATTCAAAAACAAATACGAAATTTTTGGGGACAAGGGTCTCTTTGTACATCATCATCTCAACACATTACACACTCCTACTCATGTGTATGCACACATAGAACGAGTGAATGGGGGCACCCATTCTGTTTTATACTTTAAGTTTATATATACAATAGGGGTCTTAGAATCTATCTATAGTGGGGTGTTCCAGTGGGGTTATGGAAAACTATCGAAATTGACTAAGTTCTTCGTAGATAGTCCTTATCATATTACACATTCAAAGGTGAAGATATTAAGGGATACTTAAAAGCTTTGATACACAATCTTCTTCCTTCATGGGGTGCCTTGGTAGCTCTCTCTTCTTACTCTTTCTATCTTATATTTGGTGTTGGGATTGCATGCACGCCCAATAGTTCCAATTTCTCCTTTGATATAATTAGGGAGCTGATCACTCTATAATCCTATTCAACAAGTTCGGTGCAATACAATTTGAACTCTCCGAGTGCAAGCAAAGAACATGAGATCTCTTCCCTTCTGCATAGATCCAACATAGGTGTTTTCCTTCCATATTTTACATCTCTTTATTTCACTTCGTACAAAGTTTAAATTCTACATTTACATTTTAGTTATAATTTATTTCTACTATGAACATTGAATACACTCTATGTATTGCAGAGTTTTACCATGGAGCATGCCAACACCGACCGCATCTAGATAACATAAACTCTGAGTAAAGACAAAGTGTGTGTACACACTCTTAGGTATCTTTTCCTTTTAAGCATTTAATTTGCATTTTATACTTAAAAGGGAGCGAAATGTAGACACTCAAATTTGGCAATTTACCCTTTTGACATTGATGGATGTGATAATTCCCCTTTTCTAATATAAATATCCACATTTCTATGCCCACTCAATACATCTTACTATCTCTCTCTCATAAATTTCTTATTTCTACACACAGATGTGTCATCATATTATGAATATAAATGCATAAAATTAATATTTAACCTTTACTTATCATGATACTGTATTTCAGATTACTATACATTAGTCCCCTTATCTAAAACCATACGATATGGTCGATGATGTCCAATATTCGGTTCTTGTCAACCGGTACGGTCTGCTTTTGGAACAAGCACATCCTCCAACTTTCACTTTCAATTTGATTACTTTTTTGGGTCATTTTATCCTCATGGGTCTGCCTTGTCATAACAAATTACCTTCGATAACCACTATGTAAGTAAGTTAATACCTCTTCATTTACTCACATGGCACTCTCATGAGATCTCATTGAAAATACTAATACAAAAAATGCACTCAAGGATCCCTAAATGTTCCCAAAGTTAACTGCACATCCATTGGGGAAATCACTACTGACAGTTCTAAAACACTCAACCAAGGTCGAGGAGTTCAACTTCCCTCATTTCCAAACATCCAAATATCCCCAATCCAATGTCTTAGCTAGAGCAAAATCATTCCAATCATTGTCAAATTGGTTCAAGTTTTCAATCTAATTGCTACAATCCATATAGATATCACATGCTAGGGGGAGAATTATTTTTGGTTTGAGGCCTCTACGGAGTAATGCCGACATAGGTGGTGCATAGATTAAAATTCAACCCAAATGACTAATCTTCTTACAGTGTCTTCTACCAATGATTAGGGTTTGAGGTCAATTCAAATTATTATGATGGTTTCACAACTGTGTGACACTTAGGAGTTTGCCAACGACGCTCATTTCTAAGCAACCGACAATCGCAGAAAGTTACAGAGCCTGCACTTTGAGCATATCATGAAGACCATACAAAAGGTGAAAGCTCAGTACAATCGTTGTTGGAAAAGTTGTACGGTATTTCCAAACCAAGGCATTTGTCTAGCTACTAGTCTCAATAAAGAAGCATCTTCAAGTTTCAGTATTCCCAGTTATATCCGATCTATACACCCAGATTTTTCATGTATCCACTCTGTATAGCCAAGTGCATCTCTCCTCTTGTATTTTTGAGCTTATATCATATCAATATCACTAGTTGCAAGTATTAATAAGTTATTGTGATATTACATGATTAATGTTAGAATTTAATTAATCAAAATAACCCCCTATAACAAACCTAACATCCTTATTTATTGTTGTGCATTTCCATAGCACTAGTTTAGCGTAAAAATTTAAAAAAAGGGGTGTAAACACCTACTTGACACATACAAAAATGCAATTTCTTATCGGTTACATAACACAAAAACAAACTAAATGTTTTTTAAGTTTAACCCTCCCATCCCCCCCCCCAAAAAAAAAAAAAAGGCCTTGTTCAAAATCCAGATGTCTCTTCGTGAGACACATATTGAGAGAACATCCTAAACTACTTTACAACCCTGCTCTGTCATAATGCATCTAATTCCTACACTGCACATTCCATCCTATTGGAATGCATGGGTGTCGATTCGTCATACCCATCGAGTCTATAGGTGATGGCATTGCATACATAAGTCAATACATGCTTGTATGTAACCCTATAACTAATATTGCAACACGACTACTTTCCACCATCACCAACTAAATTCCGGTTCCCAGTCTCATCTTCATATTCTTCTATCTCCAGGTGCTTTTTCTGTGGTTCTATCTACATCCACTAAAGTAATTATGATCACTAACTAAATTCCGTTTCCCGATCTCATCGTTCGATTTTCCTATTTCCAAGTGTTTTTTCCTTAGCCCGATCTGTCTGAGTGCTTTTTCCTTTGGCCACATCTGAAATCAACTAAACTAACTTCTAATTAATCTATTATAATTTTACAGAACCGCAAAAACTTTTCTTCTGTGTCCACATCTATTCCAATCTGCTCCAATGTAATCCCTGCACTGTGTAAATAGAGCTTTCCAGCAATACATTGCTCTTCATTTGAAATGCCATTGGAAATATTAGCTCGTACATGTGCCTTTCTCGACCATTGTGCTCTTCAATTTGTGTTTGGTCTCGTTTTCCCCTACTGTGATTTTGATCTCGTGAGACAGCTCAAAATGCTATCCCACACTTATTAGGGCATTCAAAGGGGACAGCCATTGGCAATACAATCTCGACGACTCAAAAGGATTACGCCAGTCTAGTCATAAGGAATACACTCTTCTATCTTTATTTGAACCTATCTAATCATAAGAAACCAATCCTTGTTACAGGAGGAGCAATGGTAACTAGCAAGAAAACAGTTAACATTGATGGTAGATATGGTCCATTGAAATGGCGGGGAGAATTTGAAATAGAGAGCAATTGCTGCAATGGTCTCAACAAAAATCAATTTTACCATCTTGAAGAACTAGAGATATCATGGACAAGTCTGCCAGTTGCATTTATATTTAAATTCATGGTAATTATGACTAGGTCAACCACCTTAATATAAACCAAGAATTTTGAACGATGATCTTGACTGTAATAGAACTATCTCGAATAGCTGCCTTAAATGTTAGAAGTCACAAGATAAGAAACATGATATAAAATCTAAAATCGGGACAATCTACACTAAAAATACAAGAATTTTCCTTCATTTATGACCAATGAGAAATTCCATTATAAGTAGCAGCAGTTTTCCTTGCCCCCTTTCCAACATACTGAGCCTTAGGCTGTAAGAAGTTTGATCCAGTGGCCCCATCTTCCTTTTTCTCATCCTGTTGGACTTTTGCTATGGAGCCCCTTTGCGGGTAAGAATAAATTGAAGCAACATATTGAGAAGACGTATTGGCGTAGCTTCTTGTGTCGTAAGCCTCTGCAATGCCACAATGTTCATATGGAATTACTGATCCAACAACCTTCCCTGGTTTTGCAGATCCACCTGCCAGCAGCTCAATCTATGAGGCTAATTTCAATTCAAAAGATGACATTTAAAATAAAAGACAACTACAAATGTGCTTCAACTGCCCTACGTCAAAAACAATGGAAGCTGAATACCTTCAAGGTATTTTTTGCGGTATTTGTAAAGGAAAATTCATCATATCTCCATTGCTCCTATCTTGGTAATGTTGCTTTCTTTCTGTAATAAACCTAGAAGCTTTGTCATCAGCTTCTAGAGCATGATCCGTCGAAGAGCGTGAACATGTTTGATCAAGCAAGGGTGCTGCACTGTTTGAATAGAGGACACACGGTCTGCACATTTGCTTACGTTTTTAAGACCCCAACTTCAAACTTGAAAGCACTTAAAAATCATCCCAAAAACACAATTTTCTGCATTTGAATGTTTTGGTGTGACAACATTCCTACCTGGGTAGAGATGCATGCTTCCTGTCTAATGGAGTCACAACTCCACCTTTTCCATAGTGCTCTTCAAGATAAGTAAACTGCTTCTTGAATTGATCAACAGCACTGCAGGGATCAATGAAGAAGATAATAATAACAATTTAGAACAGAAACTTCTGTCTATACAATTCTAGTCAGTTCTTGTTATGATTTCCCTCGGATTTAAATTTTACAAAAAATCCAATCTCCATAGAAAAACCCACAAGATTACTTCAATTCCAGGGGATACCTTGGATACATGAAGTTTGTGCTATCTGCTCCCTCCAGAAATTCTTTCAGCATTTGTGGGTGATACTCAAGAATTTCCCGGTAAATAAGCTCCCTCATATCCTCTTTTGTTACCCTTCTCCTCTCAAACTCAAACTCCATTTTTGTAATTGCCTGAGCCAATGGTTCTCGCTCCACATTTGCCAATCCTTTGAAATATGGATTAGCCAAAGCCTGTGACCTTGGACCATAAATGTTTCATGATTAGCTCTTGAACAACAGTAAGACTGACATGGTAGATGCACAAAGCCATCCCTAAATTATTAGACCAAAAGAACCCAGTGCGTGAACTCTACCTCTTCTGCAGTTGGACGATCTTTTGGTTCAAAAGCTAATAATTGTTCTAATAATTTAAGTGCCAAGGGATCTGCATTTGGGAATTTATGTGTAAATGGTATACGTTTCTTCTTGCGCATGCTGCTTAGGTATCTTCTAGCTTTTTCATTACGAACCTGCACAAATGCATTTTATCACATCCATTACTTATTTTAAATAGATAAAGATTGAAGGTACAAAGAGGCCATTCATGATTCTAGGACGCGTGAATCAACAACCACTCAATATGGATTAAAAATTTAAAACCCCTTAATTACAGGTAATAATGCTTAAAATATGGTCAGTAGTTGGAAAGAAAGCAAACCCTTGCAATGGCTTCTGAAGAAGGTGTGCCAAGCAAATCGGTTATCAAATCAAGTTGATGAACCACATTTTTTCCAGGGAAAAGTGGCTTCCCAGTTAAAATTTCGGCAAATATACATCCAATGCTCCAAATATCAATGGCAGGAGTATACTGCAAATAAACAAGAAATGTTAAAACAAACGTAATGAAAATGTATAATACAGGATAGAAAAAACAATTCTCAATGAACTTCACAAGAATTCGTCTATGAGCTTTTTGACCGGAGAAGAAAATTTGAAGATGCATCAATGGGCATCATCAAATTACAAAAAAGTCAAATCAATAGTGGATAAACAAGGTCAGAAGTAAAAGAACCTCAGGCTTGCATATTCTCAATATATAAACATGTTAAAACTTAAAACAGGATATCAAAATAAAGATATTATACTAAATATATAAGACAGGATTCCCATATTTGGACTCATTGGTATCTTTGATATAACCTATATCATATATGCATGTTAAAAACAGGAGGAATTAGGATACATGGCATTTTTTTATGTATGCATGATGTCTTTGTACACATGCATTTAGGCATAAAATTTAAAGAATTGCGCAAGGGTTCCTAAGCAAAAAACTTTTTACAGTTTGCAATATCCAAGTCATCCAGATTAATCTATAAAAATGATCCTAAGCCATTGCAGATACAGTGAATCTAGTTTTGCAGAAATTAATGTGAAACTATGTTATACTAAATCTATAAGACAGGATTCGCATAGTTGATCTCATTGGTATCTTTGATATAACCTATATGCGTGTTAAAAACAGGAGGAATTGGGATACATGCATTCTTTTATAAATGCATGACGCGTTTATACACATGCATTTAGTCATAAAATTTCAAGAATTGTGCTAAGGAACCTGATTTTCCTAAAAACTGTTTATAGTTTGCAATATTTAAGTCAACCACATTAGTCTATAAAAATGATCCTAAGCCATTGCAGATACAGTGAATCTAGTTGTGCAGACATTATTCATTTGTACTTTTATAGTACACTACACATAACTCCATTCTCATGAACTCATTTGCAAGAACTCAAAAATGAGACACACTTGATTCTCTGTACAGTGTGAAACTTTACATACATTATAGACTATTAGCTTCAGGTACCTTATCTTATGTTCTTTTGCAATTTAGTTTTGCTCGGCTTAATAAGGTAATAATCTGCAAATGATGTTATATCTATCTCATAACAAATTTTTTGATGGGTATGTCCAATATGCTGATTAACAAATTAAATATTTACATTAATTTTACAAGTCTTATAACAACTGACAGTGTCTTCAATACTAAGGATAAACCTGATAGGAATCTGAAGCCTAGGAGATGGCATTTTTACTTCAACCAAAGAAGAGTTTTATGTCACCATTTGCAAGTTGCCCTCAGCCAATGCCCAAGTTTAGTTGTCAATCACAACCTTACATATGGTTTGCCTTCAAACATCACAGAATATTGTAGTGCCTCCCCCAAAACAACACAGCCCATTAATGGCCTTGAAAGTTACCTATGATTTCTGGTCCTCTTTAAGTATGATCGTGCTGCAGTCATTGCCTACAGTAACTATCAAAAAACTATATTGATACAACAGATACAGCTATTATTGCTAATTTTGACAGCTCATTTAAATTCTTCTAGTAAAACTGTAAAACCATGTTCTGAAATGTCCAAAATGTCCAAAATTGAAGTTGAGAATGTGAAAAAATAACTCTTCCAACAAGTCTTAATTGCTAGGAAAAGTTCCATATTCTTTCTGATGTCTCACATACAGCATTCGGAGTTTCTTCAACAGTTGTTTTGCTATTTCAGTGATTTGTTCCTGCCTTTGAACTTTCTTTTATATTTCTTCCAATATCAAGATTTTGTCTGATTAGAACTCCTTTACCTCAGTCCATGCATATTTTGTACATTGTTTTTCTTTCTTAGTTTCCAGCAATTGCAGCCGTCATAACACTTTCAATTTATTGTGAATGCTTATATACAATAATAATAGATAAACCAATGTTTTTGTCGATTAAGTGAATCCTCAATATGGGTATAGCGCCAGATTTCCTTATAATGATCACTAAAATAAACCATGTCCTTGGCATTATGAGCAGGATAGAAAGGCCAGACATGTTAAACTTGGTAGTTTGATAACATTAAAGGAATGATTAGTTAGTGAACATCAAACTCACAACACAATAGTAAGATTTTGAAATGCTTTCAAATTGGGTTGGTCCGACTCAAAATCCAATTGAATGCCACATTTTTAAGATGCCCTTGTTATAGCTTGTCTAAGGATGCACAAAGGTAATTTAAATCCTGAAATTTATCAACCCTAATGCTCCAATTGACCAAAGGAATTCCCAATCATAAAGTACCATCTGCTTACCAAATCATACTCCAAGATTAATTTGCACAGGAAAGCAAAAGGGAAACGAAATATAAGAACATACAAGTGGGCACTCAACTAGGCTTATTCTTAAGTTGCTAGATGTTCAGTCTGAGCCTACAAGAAGGTGATTGAACTCTTCCCTAAAGATAATAACAAAGATTTCTGCTGTGTAATGAACTGAATGGTATACATTAAAAATTTTCAATGTTCAAACACATAAAAACGAGGGACTAAGATCTTACACTACCTTGACCCCGCCATGAAACTTTTTTCCACAATGAGAACATAAACAAATCTTAAATAATTCATAATACTTTTCCAGCACACCCAGGTCATATGTACTAGTACAGATATTTTAAACACATCTGTCTGAAAAATGCCACAAGATGCCTATCACAAGGTGCTTATCTTGGATTTTTGCACATATCATATTGATTAATTATTTCACTAAGTACTCCACAAAAATCTCACTCACTAGTAACAAATAGCCTCAATTTAGCTGCACGACAGTGTTGGGTTTGACAAAAATCTTGCCAGGAAAACAAAATGGGCTCCAAACTTCACCATACCATACGGCCAAGATATTACGCTTTTTTGATTGACTTATCCAAACAAAAAGAAACAAACTTCTAACTGACTGTCAAATGGATGTCAAATTTAAGGTCTGAATGGTCAATAATTGTTAACAAATCACAGACATTACAGTCCACTTACACCACAGCTGCTATTGTAGAATGCCTCTCGGCATAATAAAAACCGGTGGCATGCTACTGATCCAGATCCCAGGAAGTCAAGGGCACACCACTCTATATGCAGAAACAATATGAAACAAATGATTCAGAATAGAGAAAATAATAGAACCGGAACAGAAAATGTTATTAATCAGTGCATTTTGTGCATGGCATACTCTTGACGGAGCTGTATGGCTGTTTATCTTCTATTATTTGATTGCTATCTAATGCTACAGATATGTATACATATATTACAATGCCATGTTGTCTTACAGAACTGTTATGGAAGTTGAAACTGTTGAACTTCTATGGGTGACTCTTCATCTTCTAATGGTTGTGTAGCTTGAATTACAAATGCATGGTACCGTGCTGACACGACACGAGGTCTGGGAGTGTCATCTGGGAGCACAGTGAGGTGCAAATGCCTCCACATGATCATTGTGTATTTTGGGTATTCTGCGCTGGGAGTAAGATGGGCGGTATATCTGCAGTATTGCGTGGACAGTCAGTGCTGGGGAAAGGTTGTGCACATGGCAGGAGTTGGCACAATGTTGCACATGGTGCATAGAGTGTGCAGATGTTCAGCTGCACTGAACATTGAGTTGCACTGAACAACACTGAGATTGATGCTCAAAATCAAGCAAAGAGACCAATGTTGTCTTCTAAGCTGTACAGTGTGTACCTGGTGTTGAGTGGAATGCACGTGGTGCACCAAACTGTGCAGATTTATGCAAATGTCCCAAGGTACTCAAGGTAAGAGCATACATCAGCAAAATTTCACTCAGAACAACTATAGTCACCAGGTAGTCAGTTGCAAAGATAGAAGTTTGTTATGTTAGTTGAGACAGTTGTCACATTGAGCAACTTCAACACGAGGAACATAATAATATTATCTATTGCCACATAACTCTGATAAACTAAGCCAGACCTATTATTTGTGTCTCTAGTCCTATGCTAAATAATGGTTAACTTTTCATCACAATAAGAATGCAAACTAAATTGTTATTATCAAGACCTCAAGAGTTCTCTGCAGGGTCTAGACTTGATTGGAGGTTCTGTTAAAATATTAAGAATCAAGGCAACCATGGCATGAAAACTTAACCACCTCTCTGCCTTCCATAACACATGTCTCTACAGATGCCATTACCCACATTGTGATTCAGATCCATGGAGCAATCCAGGGATCACACATTGAATTGTCGGAATCCAATATCATATGACTGAGTCAGTTTACACTAATGAATAGCAATCACTGCATTAGCAAAGAGAAAGAAAGAATTCAAAATGAACTCAGAAACATAAGGTAATACCATCCATCCACAGACATGAGAGACTTAGGACCGTAGTGTGTAAACTATAACCTGAGTAGTTCTGTACAGATACATTGAGCACAGTTGTGATTGTGTATCACACAACTGCTTTGAAATAGGATCATGAACCCTTCACAACTTGTGATACATATCTATAGTATATACAAATACATCAAAGAAAACAAAAAATTCTTCAATTGGTGGTTCCTAAGGGCTTCAAAGAAAGAGATGTTGCTGGTTTGCAGCTGGGGTTTCATAGAGAAAGAGCTACTAAGGTTTCTACATTTATTTTGAACCCTCTCCTAGGGTAGCGACTTGGTTGGAGGAGGAGATTAGTACCTTCTAGGGCAAATTTGAGCAATTGGTGTCATACTTTATTGATATTTTTGGGGTTTGAAATCTCCATTTACAACTCTTATTGTGAGTTGTACTTTTGTTGTCATTTATTTAATTACAGTTGGGTATAATTTCATAATTTACACATATTTTGGAATGCTTTGGCTTGGCATTTATTCCATTAATTAAATATAATATTTAGGAGGATTTATGCACCTATTTTCAGCTTGTTTGGAGGGTGTTTGATGCCCTAAAAGTGTAGATTCAGTTCGCTGCTAGGGTTGCATATATTTTCAAGACTGCTGTTATTAGAATCAAATTACTCTCATTTGGGTTTGTGTTATTTCCCTTTTTTCCAGTTTCAGCCCTAGAATGGGACATTACAAGATAAGGTGATATGATAGGAGGAAAGAAAACGTGAAAATGACTCACTCAAAGGTGGAGTAAAATTCATGTCGGATTCATTAGAATGTAATGATCATGAAGATAACGTGATGGGAAATATAACGAAACATGAAGATGACTCACTCATTGGTGGCATAAGATTCATGTTGGATTAATTAAAATGTATGTTAGCTAAGATAGTCAATATGATTATCCTCTTTCTCTTCTCAATAATATAGATTAGGATATAAGTATAGAAGACCATACTAGGGCTAAAACACAAGCCAAAGATAGAATGCCAAGAGGGAACAGTCATGGATCTAAATAAACATAATCTACCCTCTATCAAAGGTCTATCAAAGTCATAGGGTTCCAAAGCCAATGTCTAGGATAGGGGATGAACTCTTATTAGAATCCTACGGTTGCAAGAATAAGGGCGATAAGCAAGTGCTAGAAGATAAACAAAGGGTTGTAATGTTATGTGGCAGATAATAGGCAAGGGGCATACTAGAATAATACAATACAAAGAGATTAATCCACCACTCTATCAAAGGCATAGGGTTCCAAAGCCTATGTCCAAGATAGGGATGGGATCTAACTAGAATCCTAGGGTTGCAAGAATAAAGGCAATAAGCAAGTGCTATAAGATGTCTTAACTAAGGGTTGTAATGTCATGTGACAAATAATAAGCAAGGGCCATAATAAACAATGCAATAGATAGAGGTATGCTACTTAATCCTAGTCTAGTACGCTATATATCAAACATAATCAATCGTAGCCACAAAGGAAGAGAAAGGTTAGGGATACTTATCTTTGTAAAGACATTGTTGGCAAATTAACCCATGAGGGTTAGTAGCACCTTGTGATAGAGATGTCATGAGCGGATCATAAGAGACATAGGTAGAAGGCCTAAGTAGACCAAAGTGGGGGAGTCCAAAAACTTGGTAGACCTCGTGGCTGCAACTCCTATTATGGCTCACAATAACCCAACACTCCAAAATGGACCTTCAAGTATAAGCTCGTCTAAACTCTTAAACCTTTAAGAGCATGTTTTGAGTGAATGCAGAGCAAAGTATGTGATGATGATCTTGGAGAAATGACAGGAATGACACCTATTGATAGGCAAACATAACCTGAAGTCATAAACTCTCTTAGCTCGCGGTCAATGTCATCACCTAAAAAAAGGTTCTACTAGACGACGTTGAAGGGGATTTGAAGGTGCTATAGGAAGATGTGAAGGTGATAAGATGTGAAGATGTGAAGGTGAGGATATCAAGTCGTCATAAGAGGGTAGTAGGAGGATAATAAGGTAAAGAAAGCTAGTAAAGAGGCAAGTTAAGGCAAGCTAGGACGATACCATGCACTACTCTCTCACCAAATACTGCTAATCAGCAAAACCCCTCTCTAGGTGACGCCTCTTAAGGCATGCACACAAGGAGATTAATGCACCAACCTGCAAAGAGAAATCGTTAAGAGTGAAAAATAAGGTGTATATATTGACTACATCTAGTCATATCAAACTACCATTGTCCACAATGAAATGCAAAGGTTTCCCTTTAGCCCAAATTTGAGAATGGAAAGGGCATTTAGCTTCTTCGTGGTCAAGTTATGAAAGGTGTTATCTAAGTAGTAGTGATCGTGGCATTAGGTTCTGATTCCATGATGTGCTAACCTCTATCTTGAGCTTGTGAGGTAGAAGCCAATATTTGCAGTTGAGCCAGAAAAACTTATTTGGCATAGTATTCTTCATTCGAATGGACGTGTTTACAAATAGTACACCACTCAGCAGACTTTTACTGCCTTTTCTCATCAAAAATTGTTTTCTTCACGGTTGTGTTAGGTATTTGGTTCTAGCATTGGGGACCTTTGCGCTAATGCTTGGCATCAAGCTTGCCACTTGTTTTATCCTTCTTATCTGGGACTTGTATTATTTGGAACTAGCTTTCATAGCATTATATTTGAACTTTGCTACAATTTTGAACTAGCATTCTTAGCTTTATGTTTGACTTTATTCCAATTTAGAACTAACATTCTTAGTTTTATGTTTGAGCCTTCTTCCAACATTCACAACATACCTATAAGTCCCTCTCAGAGATGAAACCTACTAGAAAATCGTATTGAACTAATTGTAGGAGCACGCACTAGCTCTATACTTCAGGACTTAATTGTTTTTGGTACCAGCTACGCCCAACATTACCATTGTACCATGAAAATATTTGTAATCCTTGAAAGAACTAGTCATGTCCTTGGCGCAACTATTATAACCTGAAAAGTTGGTCATCATAGTTGCACAAAAGGCAAAAAGCTTCTTTTAAAGGGGCAAAAAACTCATATAGGTCTTTACCAGTTCATTATGATGCCATGATTTTGGCAATGTCTCTTGCTAATGTTTGACTAATAATGCCACTTTCAAAAGAATAATGTACTATTTTTGTTGTCTGAGAAGGTTTCAAGAACAAAATAAGATTTACCCAATTCAACTAATCATCTAAAACATCCACATAAAATTTGCCTTCAAAAATAATATGTCAAAATTTACTTGTACTTTATATGGTGTTTGACCTCCAAACATCTTGTTGGATGTGCATAGTTACGTTGATAAAGATGAGCACATCACCCACTGAATAATCTGATCAAACTGAACCACATGCCCTCTCTATCTTTAGATTGTATCTCAGTATCTTGTGTATTTTTAGTCTCCTTGATTGCCATCGCGGATTGTTTGAAACATCAAGGAAGATGAACAAAAAAGGTTACGAGTTTCAAGACCTAAGCACTATTAAAATATAAGACTTATAATTTAGTTGTTGATTATTATTAGTTAGGTAATGACTAATAAACAGTTGTAACTATGCAACCATTTTGTAACCATCTTACGCGTAATAAATTGATGGACACACAATGAACATGTGTGCATTCTGCTTTCTCTTCATTTCTTCCTTGTGCATATTTTCCAACATTAGTATCAGAGCAAATCCTACTTGAAGGGGCTCAAAAGCTAAGAAAGCCCAGTATGTAAAAGGAGAAGATTGAATAGAATTCCCAAATCACGAATTTTAGACAGAACGAGTTTGTTTTAGACTCAGAACTGCGAGTTTTGGTCACATCCTATCACAAGCACAGTCGTCACTAAAAAATCGCGAACAAGGGCATCAAGGGTGTCAGACGGATCGGGAAAAAATGTCATTACCAATCGCAACTCAGGAGAATAAACAGTCGCGAGGATAAAACAAGGTTAATACAGTTGCGAACAAGTTTTGTTTTTAGACTGTTACAGTCACGAAAGGTTTTCTAGATTCAGTCTTGACAGGAAAAGCAGTATACAGTGGCGCAAGGGCAAAACAACACAATACAATGGTGAAAGGGAAAAATAAGACAAATTCTAATTCGAATGGGCATAAACACGGATGAAAATTCCAATACAAAAATTTCAGTCGTAAATCTCAATTAGGACACAAATTTCAAGTATTTCAAGCAAATAAACTCTCTTATTTCTCTAAAATATTTCTGCAAGCACAAGCAACCCTAGTTTTTTTTTAAGAATGGAGTTTTCATTACCAATAGACAAATATTTTGGTTTTAATTTCCACACCTAGAAAGTTAAAATCCAGATGCAATTAATGAACAAAACTTTGTGGGTTATAGTTAATGGAAAAGAAAACCACCTACTGATGTTAAATCATTAGAGCAGAAAAGCCGTGATGATAAAGCAAAAGCTATAATTGGGCTTGCTCTTTCTGACTCTAAACTGCATCATATAGATTTCGATAAATCATCCAAAGAAATCTGGGATAACCTGAATAGGTTGTTTGGGGCAAAAGTAGTGAATGCTAAATTTTCTCTAAAGCTTCAACTATTTGATTCAAGATGGCAGATGATGTTACAATGCCCAATCATATAAACAATATAAGATCTCTTCTTCGACAGTTAGCAAAGGTTAAAGCTCTAGTAGATGACGAAGATTCTAAAGCCAGTTTGCCTTTTTCGTAAAGCAAAGTAATTTTCTCTCAGTCAGATGTCTTCACAAAGCCTGGAAGATATGATTTCAACTCTCTTGGCTGAAGAAAAGAGAACTACAAACGATAGAGAAGGTAATTCTTCACATGAAAGTGAACTATACTCCTGCATGAGAAATAATCAGATAAAGGCATCAGACAAGTTGAATGTTATTAATGCAAAAAAAAGAGACCATACAACTTGGAATTTTCATATTCAAACTAATGATGTTCTCGAAGGAAAACTCAAAGATAATCTGAAAGAAGCAAATGTAGCCTTTGTTGACAATCCACCAAATGTTAAAGAATGTATTGATGAAGAAAAAGATGAATATGTGCTCTAAAAAGTTAGTGTTTTGAAGACAGTAAGGGATCCAGCGTAGGTAAAACTCGACAAGGATGGCTGTCCAAATAGTTCGGGAGTCTATGGATCTCGACAATTTACCCTTACGAGGGTCATGAGACAACTTGATGGAGCACTGTGGGAGTAACTCAATATGGACGGTTGTCCAACAATTCGGGAGAATCTGTAATTCAAGAGTTTGGGGAGGTGGAATCCGAGAACTCGGGAATTCAACTTGGGAACTACACCTTTATGGGGGTTAGGGAGGCAGATTGATGGAGTTCTACTTGGTCCATGAACTCGGGAATTCAGCTTGGGAACTACACCTTTAAATGGGTTAGGGCGGCAGCTTGATGGAGTTCTACTTGGTCCAAGAACTATTATTCAAAACAAAAGCTTCTGAAGATTGTAAATCTATCTTCTTCTATAGTGTAAGTCTTAAGAGGGGGTATTAAAATATAAGACTTAAAATTTAGTTGTTGGTTATTATTAGTTAGGTATTAACTGATAAACGATTGCAATTGTGCAACCATTTTGTAACCATCTTACACATAATATATTGACGAACATACAATGAACATGTGTGCATTCTTCTTTCTCTTCATTTCTTCCTTGTGCATGTTTTCCAACAAGCACTTGTACCAAAGCCTCGTGTGATAGCACATAAAACCTGGATCAAGACCGATAATCTTGCTGCAATATCATTGAAATGGATCTTAGAAGCAATCCGATGAACAACATGCCAAATTGTAAGAATCTAATGCCTTATGAGAAGAAACTATTTACTATTACTTGTGAATAACAATCATGCTCCCTACTGTTCAATGGGTACTTGGAAGGGATTTTACCATTGTAGAATGGGATGGTTACCATATGAGGGGGTGCAAAATGACCCTTAGACATTTAGAAAGAAAAACTCGGAAAGACTACAAAAAAATTAATGTGTGGTGGACATCATTACAGGCCAAAAGAATCTTACATTGACAAGGTGGTACACTTGGTCAAACATGCTAGGGGAAATAATTGAATAAAATCCATACATGAGTTTTTATATGAATTTGGAAGCAGTGACATTCTTGTCCAAAGGCAAGTGGATGGTGTAATTGGGAATTATTATTACCATAGCTAAGATCATTTCCGTATCTCCACCCACATGATTATTGGTGTCAGCGATCAATTTCAAAGACACTCTTTTTACTCCAAATTAAACATCTCCTAAATAGAAAAATTAGTGTCTGCAAGTTTTTGTGAGCATTTGGATCTTTCTTACTAGACCAATAAGGGATGACAGGTGGATTCTTTTGCAGGAGGCAGCCATTCAACATATGAAAAAAGTTTCTATGAGGATAGCATAGAATGGTTATAAAGGCAAGGAGAGGAAATAGAGATGAATTTGCACCCAACTACATCAGAACTGGCAAGAGATGGCATTTGATCTTTATATTGAAGAAAAATACAGGAATGCTAGCAATATGGAATAATATATGAGAAAATATGAAGGTTATGGAGCCAAAGGAGATAAATCTAGGGACCATATACCCTCAAAGTTCTGCTACCCATATTTCAAAATAATATATAAATCAAAAAGAATTTTAGCTATAGTGGAAACTTGAGGGATTCCCACAAAAGGACAGCAAAGATTCTGACATATCTTCCAAGAAAATGTAGCATAGGAATGGTCCATATTTCTTTAAAATGAGCCAAGATACTAAAAGTGAGAAAATTGGAAAATTGGTGAATGTAAGTCTGATGAAGTCATTTCTAGGAATTCCAAAAGCAAAGAGTTGGGAGTTGGCGGCCTATTACACTCCTTTTAAGTTTATTACAAATTCTACAAAAATACCTTACTCTTGTTTCCAAGGTAGTTAATGACATTGGGGGCACATGAATCTAAATGAACAATTCTCTTTTTCAAAATAGGCTTCAATAAGGTTGATGGCGAGATTCAAAGGGACTTCATTTTGAACATGTTGATTGGTTCATCTTTCCACAAGGAGAGGCAATTTTCTTTCAAAATGCTTCTGCAAGGGTTTATGTGAATGGAGTCCCCTAAGTCAGCTCACTTGCGAGGTCCCATTATATAAGGTTGCCCTTCGGCACCCTAACATGTGTTGAAGCATATGCACTTGGATGTTTGCTAAAAGCAGCTAGAATGCGAGGAAAAATTATAGGAATCTCCTTACCAAGAAGCAATCAGTTGGTCAGTATGCCCTTCACAAATGACTCAAGCTCGACACTTGAGCTAACAGCTATGTAAGTAATCCGTTGAAGGTACCAAGCTTTCTTTGGAAATTTTCCCAAACCATCTGGGACAGTAGTGAAAAAGGAAAAAAAATGGAGGCCATTCTTACTAATGAAATTATAAGGTGCTTGGGTATCACATTTGGTACACCTCTCTATTGCAAAACAATGGAGGATGGTATTGACCAAATCTAAAAAGAAGATCCAAGTTTGCAAGAGTCAAAATCTGCCATTATCTGAGAAAGATCATGATTGTGGATAAACGTTTAGCAGCACTATACATTTACAACTACTAATTACCATTTAGCTCTTCGTATAAAGTGTAAATGACTAGAGATGGTGCCCCAAAGCTTCCCTTGATGCAAGAAAATGGTATTAAATTATTAATAGACATCTATTAGCTTTAATCATTTGCACTGTCCCAGGGGTTAAAGGAGGTCTAGGCATCACATATGTTATTAGAATCAAAGTGCAATTCTTGCAAAACAATGAATGGTCAGCAGTGGTTGGAGATGCTCCCCAAAAATTATAATCTCACATCAAGTGCAAACCACCCAACACAACCAAGAGATTAGGGAATTTAGATCCATTTACACTCAGAATTTCAGCAATGCTCAACAAAATTTGAAATGCCAGATAATCAATAGCAGGCCATCTCTAAAACTATGAGAGGCTATACAATGCATAGAATTTAGCATCAAGGCCTAATTGGAGTTGCTTTATATGCAAAGACAGCTTGGAATCTACCTTGTTCCACTGAAAAAGATTCAGCTTTATGAGTTTAGGTGTCAGGCGAATGCAGACTATAGATAGTTGCCCTCGCCCTCCCTCCTCCATCTATCACTTGAAACACTTCCCCTCTAGATAGATATATAGGGATGGGGAGTCGCCTAAAGGCCCAACTATATATAGACATCCTCGTCCTCCTAGCCCCAAGCCTAGAGGAACTTACAACTATATATAGCTGGCATGTCCCTCATATTGTGGGTGCCAATCATCCCACACAATCTCCCTGTGGAATAGGTGAGTACATTACCGCCTAAATATAGCCTATAGTGCCCCTCGAGCCGTCATCTCTCAATTCAATGAGCACGCCCCCCTGCATGGAAAGGTATTATCTGTTGGTGGGATCTTTTGGATAGGAAGCCACAAAAGCCGCACACATGGCAAAAATTAAACTGTACTCAAAAATTTGATGGTGTAGATAAACTTTTCTAGAAGATTTGTAAAATGATTACTAAATGTTGGCTTTTCAAGTTTCAAATGAAAAATTTACGACCTTACTATAAAGCCTGGAAATGAGCTGATGAAAAATAGTTTTATAACTATGACACAAAAGAAATATAAGACAGCAAGGCTTAATCCAAAACACAACTAAGCATTGCATACTAATTCTCTATATGTTCAATGTGGGAGTCAAATATCGAAGCAGCCAATGCTTCTCATGCTACAGGATCTCTCCTGCACACCATTACCACAGTGCTACGAATTACAATGCACACACACCAATATCAATTATGCACAAGTAAAGTCTCATTATTGACTCAATGATCAATATACAATCCATAGCATCCTCTCACAACAATATAGGAGATGCTAAAGGAGTGCCTAATAAATAGGCCTAGAAGTTTGTTTCGTGCAACAACAATTTGTTGCAAGAAAACCAATACTTAGGATGAAGTATTTGCACGTACTATTATGGTGAGTGCAAATATTTCTCACACAACAACTAACTCCCAATCAAGCTTAACTCCTTTAATGGGTGTGAACACGGCTAACACAAAACTAGTTTAGAAATAACCCAAACTATTAGTCAATGTGAACACGACCACTCCAACACCCTCCCTTAAGCGTAGAATAGGAAGTGACAAAAGAGGAAGTAAAGAGACTTAGAGACTAATGTGTCCTAACAACTAGGCCTGATAACTACCGATTTACAAACAACTGGAAAAAAAGAGTTACCATGGACGAAAAATGTCACCACAAAGTACCCCAAAAACCAGTAAAACAACAATTAAGGTGGAGCAAGAACTTATACCCCAGGACATCCCAAAAACACGACTCAAAGACTAACCACAATGTTAAAGGAGGTACGCTAGATGGAACGAAGCCCATCAAACATAAGTGCACTCAATGGACTTAAAAGACACAAAAGATATGATGAGAACATGTGGTCCAAAGCTACTAATGTTGACAATTGTTGGGGAAGCCAAACTTACAAAACACTGCCATGTCAGAATCCATTGCTCTTCCTAAGAGCTAAAGTTATGTTAACTAGAAGAAATGATTGGTAGACATATGTTCACTTAAACTCATTTTGCACTGGTGGTGTGGATCCACTACTCGATCACACAAAACAAAATAGCTAACATTGTAATTCACCAAAATAACTAACACATGTAAAGATACTACCACCAGTGTTGATAGTGCAAGAGTTTACCAAACTTTAAATTCGATCTTCTACCAGAAGATGTGGTGCACCAAATATCAAAACAAACGCTAAGGCAATGGACATGACACCCAAAACAAGATCAACACTATACCCCCCCGTACTACTAAATGGGTGGAGTGACACTACAAATTTGGATGAGTGGACAAAACCAACTACTTGAACATTGACAAGTTGACGTGAGATTTCACCAAATAAAATACAAGTTGAAGGAGACTGTCAACATACCTGAAAAGCGCCGAAGATACAAATGACATATACCTCTTAAGAAGATGGCCCTAGTGGCAATGAAAAATTCATATAGCTGAAGTAGATAAAAGTGCTTAAAATGGAGCACAACCACATGAAAAAACTCCATAGCTCTATAGACTACAAAATGGTCCCATACAAATAATATCACCAGGTGATGCATAAAAACTCTAGAATGTTATCAATCCCTAGAGGATGCCATCTAAAATAGGATAGCTACTCTACAACTACCAAGGAAAATAGCTCAAACAACAAGGAGCATTATAATGCAAGAGCGATGAACGGATCAAGAAGTTGAATAGTGGAGGTGTCATGTTTGTAGTGCCCTCTCAATGAATGCTTATGTTGTTGCCACAAGGGTGCAGAAATCCATCCCAAGTGAACATGGATGGCTGAGGAGGATGTTTGCTTATGATTTGGTGCAAAGTGTAAAACTGGAGCATGCGAGGAAACATAAGAATGTGTGCCAAGTGGACCATGTGTGACAGATGAAATCTCAGGGTTCTCAAGCCTAAGTGAAGAAGTAAAACTCATGTGTAGCTCATAATATTCGCGAAGAGTCGAGTGAACAAAGACAAGACCCTGTCAACAAGTGATCCCAATGAATTATCTACATCAAAGCCAATGGTGTGGCAAAAATGCCACTTCACAAGCTAAATAGGGAAAGTAATACCCTATGAATGTCTGTCAATACCTCCACCATAAATTCCCATAGACCAAAGCATGAGAGAACCAAAATCAAAAGTATGTTTATCAAAGGAGCCAAGCAAGTGAGCAGAAGGAGTTGAAGTGGGATATAGAGTGTATATGATGTAGGAGCATCGCGGGAATTTGAAGGATCACATGCATTTTGGAATTTTGATCGTGTATCGGAACGCGCACAAGAACTAGGAAGTGTCACAAGCAAGGGCATGACAGAGTATTATGAGGTGGTGCGCAAGAGTTTTGCGCCAAAGTCAAGAACTACAAGGAATACGGAGAAGGCACGAGAGGATTTTGCGAATTGATTAGCACAAACAAAATTAACTAAGGATATGGAAACACAGGTAGAAGATGACAAGAAGGTAGGTGAGGATTTGGACCACCAACTCAACAAGGACGTGGAACTTTCTAGATGGATTAAATAGGGTTGTAAGACGCCATTAATGCACAAGAATTCAAATTCAAGGATGAGCGGGATCAGGAAAAAGATTTAGAGGGATTTTTACATTTAGATGGGCGGGAAGACAAATCTATATATAAGCATGCCCGATGTTTCATTGAGGATTCTGGACCCTATGTGTCTCTCTGTGTCTATGTGTCGAGAGGAAGAATCGAGCCCTTGTCAGTTAAAGTAGTCCATAGAACACCATCCTTTACTGTTCTTAAGTTAATATTGGTTTTGTAATCACCCCCATAGAGGAAACAGATTGTAGATATCGTAAAGGCCTAGAAGTTAACGAAATTAGTATTGGAACAAAGTTGATTTCGTTGTGTTTTACTTTGCAAACAACCCAGGGTCGTCTCGATCTGACTAGGTTGTCATAGTGTAACTACAATAGGCATAGATGCAGAAGCAGAATGTGCCGCAACAAGAGCAGTTGGCAAAAAAGTAGAAACTACAATAGGAGAATCACGAGCACATGCAAGCTCAGATACTGAGAAATCAAGGTTAGTATGAGCAGAAGCAATAGTTACAAGTGCAATAGTTACAAGTGAACTAGGAGTAGGGTTCTAAGAGTCCACAATATGAGGGGAATGCCCAAGACTAGAAATTTTTTGTTGTAGGGAGTGTATGAGGTCAACCTTGTCGTGAATGAGAGAGCAAAGAATAGAATTTTGCCTCTTAAGTTTTCTTTTCTCTTCCAGAATTTTGACCATGTCCTCTTGAATGGCATAGATTTCACAGAAAAGCATCATTCTCAGACTGCAAAGCAAGGATGTTAGGGCAAGAAGCCATGATAGAAAGGCAAATAGAGGGAATTAGAGAATTGTGTACCTATGAGGGGGTTTGACCATATGCCAAACCGGACCTCACTCTCTGGTCGTTGACACACAAAAGAATAAGTGTTGCCAAGTAAAGAGGGAAACCCAAAAAAACTAAACCGGAAAGTGGGGGTCTAGGAGCGGCAGCCTCCAACGAGGTCGAGAGGAAGCACAATTTGCCCTCGACCAACAAGGTCGAGAGGAAGCACAATTTGCCCTTGACGCTGCTTTTTAAATGGCAAAAAAACATCCTTTTGTGAAGAAAAAACTCTCCCACAAACTACTTATAACTATGCAATTTTTATAATGATTAAACCCTTAATTTTAAAATAATGTTGACCCACAACAATTTAATTTTCCCTCCCTTACAATACTCTCCCTCTACAAAAGGTGCTCCCTTTTAAATATTGTCAAAAAGGCTTCACATAAAAATATCTTCCCTCTTCTCTAAGGAACTCCCCAAAATATTAAGGTCTCAAAAAGGTTGCTTCCCTTTTTTTTTAAATCTCCCTCTTACAATATATGCAAAAATATACCTCCCTTTTGCATAAAAACTCAAAATTTTGCATTTCAAATAATTCCTTTTTTTAGAAATTTGAAGAAAAATCATAGCCTGGGGGTTTTGACCTCTAGACTTCTTCAAATTGGAGCACCTAATCAAAACATGCACACCAATCATACTACAAACTCTTTCAATCACTCATATGCAAAAACTACATTATATGTTTGTAACTTACGAGTTGTGTTTTTCAAAAGGAAAACCCCTTTACCGTTTTAGGGTTTCCACGATGTCCAAGCAAGAGTGCTTGGTAAGTTTGATGTTCATAACGCCACACTGCAAAGAGGTATGTTAGAGCTGACTCACCAAGGGAGATTCGGAGGAGCTGAGTGAAATAGCATTTGAAATAACTTTCCAACGCCAAGCTTAAAATCCCAAGCAGACTTACTAAAGCCTAGTTGGGTAGACCATAGAGGTCGTTTGGATAGGTACCAAGCTAGCCGTGAGGAGAGTGGAGTGTTAGTTTCAGCTCGTGGAATGCCTACTGAGCCAAAGAATGAGATGCATCTAGATCCCCTCTGTAGGGTTAGATCAGGAGTCAAATCAAGTGCCAAGGAGCTTGAGTGATCTTGAGAGTCTAAGCAAATTGAAAAGATTTTATGTAGGGTCCAGATCGATATATGTTCTTCAAATTCTTGTGCCCATCAGAGGAGATCCAGATTGTCAAGCGTAAGGAAGGAACAAATTATCAAACTCGCCAAGGTTTAAGGGCCCTCTCATTTGCTTGAAGACTTTGTGAACTGCCACAAGGACTATGTCAATAGATCCGTCAAGACCAAAGCGGCCCAGAGCCTAACCTGCAAGATCCAATCAACTCACAACCGCTTTAAAACAAAGAAAGATCTACCTAGTTAACCGGAGTGTCACACTAGAAGGGTCGACAAGGTGTCTGAGCTTTTCACAAAACTCGCCACCACATGATCATGCTAACTTCGCAAAACAAAATTAGAGCTTGCCCAATCCCATGTCGGAACAAGGTGAATCAATTTGCCAATACTTCAAGGGAGCTTTACAATTTTTTCTTTTTAGCAATGTAAAAGTTTCTCAAAAAAACTGCAATATATATTTTCAAATACATTGCAATCCTCTAATACAATTTTTTTGCAACTCATCAATAATGGCTACACACTAGGTCGGGTAATGGTTGCAAGAGGCTGCTCTAATACTATATTGGAGAAGCCAATGTTTCTCATGTCACGTAGGATCTCTCCTGCACACCATTACCATAGTGCTAGGAAATACATTGCACAAACACAACGATATCGATCATGCACGAGTAAAGTCTCATTATTGACTCAATGATCAATATACAATCCGTAGCATCCTCTCACAACAATATAGGAGATACTAAAGAAGTACCTAATAAAAAGGCCTATGAGTTTGTTTCATGCAACAACAATTTGTTGCATGAAACCAATATTTAGTTAAGATATAGTATTTGCACTTACTAGTATGGTGAGTGCAAATATTTCTCACACAACTAACTCCCAATCAAGCTTAACTCCTATAGTGGGTGTGAACACAACTAACACAAAACTGGTTTAAGAAATAAGCCAAACCATTAGCCAATGTGAACACCACTCTAACAACAAGAATCAATATCGGGAGTTTTTTATATATGTCCATCTACCAATACTTTTTTGGGCCGAGTTGTAAACAATAATCAATTACATTTTCCCCTGGCATGGTCATCTTTCAAGATACAACTAGAGAATCAAAGATAAGTCTAGAGATATGGAAAATATTGAGGTTGTCTACTATCAATTTCATTCTAGAAACAAGATGCAAAGCAGCTTTTCAAGAGGAAAATTGCCTCTATGATTAAGAGAATCGAATACTTATAATTAATGGGCATTTTCTTACATATTAAAAACAATTAATTATTAATGTAAGAATGACTCTTTGTGTCTTGGGACAAAGGCTTAGGTGTTAATCTTTCTAGTTTTCATAAGACATGTTTTTAGTTTTCCATGATTTTGATGCTCAAATCTTTGAAATACTTAATATAAGATGCAATTCTTTGAAAAGAAATTGTTGTTTCAAAATAGATTTTTGAAGAAAATTGCATGAAAGAATAATTGGGATTGGCGTTTCAAGCCACACTTTCTGGCACACGTTTAGGATGAATGATAAGATTCCATCTTAGAGTTCCTTATATAGATAACTCCAGATACATCATGAGGTAGAGACCATATTCCAAATACAAAAACAATTAATGCTTTTCTACATAATTGAATGACAAGCATTAATTATTTTCAAATTTGCAATTGATTATTTCTATTGGGTGTCCTAAGATTATGAAAGATAGGTTTCAAGGAATCACAAAATTTCCAAGCCTTCATCCCTATTCAACCAGATGCTTCTCGATCTCAATAGCTTCTCTTAGCTTTCTCTTCATGAAATGGTCCTCTTTCACCAAGATCTTTGTTTTCTCTACGCAAATTTCATGTGATGTGAGTGTTCTGCTAGAGCTGAGCTCTTAATGCAGCCATGATAAATATCTTGTGTTCTTTAATTCTTTGTTAAAAAGATCTAAATGTTTCTCCTATATATGGATGACCACACACACAATCTATTCAGAAAACCCTGCCACTCAACTTTGGATCTAGTTAATTTTAGCGAATCTAAGCATGCAACCAATCTTGTTTTGTGGTATAAAGACTGATTTTATATGTTGCTTTCTCAAAATTTTATCAATTTTATTTGCTATACCCTCACCATATGGAAGAAATGCCATCAGGAGATCCTCCTCCTCCTTGGTTTGGTCTTGTAACAAGATACTCTTTTCCACACTCTTCAAAACCCTAGAAATATGCTCAAGCCATAAGCATTTTTTTCAGAATACCCTTCACTTATAGTGGATTTCTTCCTCAATATAATCCTCATCAACAATCCTGAAAGCTCTATTTTAAGGGTTTTCGGCACACTTATCTTCTGAAAAGGGTGGTGATAAGAGGAGACTTGAAGATAGAGATCCTTGTGAAAGCTTTTCCTGTATATCTGGTGAGAAAGAAAAATATCCCTTTTCTTAATAAAAGTACATCAAGGAAGGGTAGAGATCCCTTATTTTCCAATTCCTTAGTACTGAATGTTAGGACCTAAATTATTAAGGTGATGTTTCAAATTATTCCATTATGCGTGACCAATTTACATCGGTATCATCAACATATTTTTTCCAACATTTTGGTTGCAATCTAAATGAAGCAAGGGCTTGAGGTTAATAAATCTAAAATATATACAAGAATCATATATGTAAAGAATGATGTCTCTCAGAACTACAACAAAAATTAAGAAATGAACACAAACAAAGACATCATAAAGTAAAGTGATTTGCCAGCAAAACTGCATGTTTACACTCTTCATTAGCGTGTATGGATAAATAGATGAACAATGATGAGGATGTGTACTGGCTGCATAAGGCCAAGCACAAGAACAAATTAGAAAGCAACCCTTAAAGCTAAAAACTAGTACATAAATATGCAAGAGTGAATCTCGTCATTTCCTCCATAAAGAAGTAGTCCCCAACTTGTACATTATATGAGTAAACTTCTTAACATGAGTAACCTAGGAGAACCAACAGCCTGTGTCAATTAGTATGGTTTGCCTCTAACAATTGTTGTGTGTCCAAATATCAAGCAAAGTATCCTAAGCCAACGGTTGCAGAAAATCTAGAATAGGGTCTCGTGGATGAATGATAGAAACCCTTCCAAGTAAGATGGCCCATACAACTCAAGCTAGCTCATATCAACAAAATGCATGCAGATAGAATTAGTGAAAACAGGGCAAATAGAAGAAGTGAATTTAAACACTTTACCCTCCTTGTGCAGTCGGTAAGTCTTAAGAAGCCATCAAAGGTAGCCTTGTGATCAAATTGATAATGGGGGCTGAGTATCAAAGCGTAACAACCAAGTGGAGCGTCATCGTAGTCAGTTGTATCCTCAATGGATCAATGAAAAATGTGGCAAAATACCTACCCAACACAAGAGTGGGGTGTACCTCCTTGACCCATCCCAAGTAGTTTGGGTTTTGATGAACTGTTGTTGGCACCTAAATTTTGTCCACCAACTTTAGTGGTATCAAGTTCTTTTTGCTACCATTTTCATGAATAAACTCCATCAATCTCTCTTTGACATGACAATTATGATTTTCATTTAACGGAGCTTCCCTGTTTTTGGCAAGATAATCGTTGACCATGAGGATGAATTAAGGATTAGAAACATGGGAATTGGATGCCTAAATCTCTAAACCTTCAAGTTGCAACTCTTACTCAGATAGAAGGGCCGTTGCCTTCTTTAATTGCAAGACACGACATTCTTCTATGGAATGTTCCATGTGTTTAGGATAAGCAAAAAACTGTTCCATTTGCAAATGGAGGAATCGAACCCTTAGTAAAGCCACTCAATGAAGAATTCCCAAACTTGAAGAATGAGTTGGAAAGGTTAAAGGACTCACCAATGGTAGATGGAAAAGAGCGGTTGCAGCTTTTAAGCGAGCTAGAAAAAATTCTTTCATAAAATGATGGTGAAAAGCTCCAACTCCATAAGAAGATGAGACAACAACCCTGAGACGAACTTTATTTAAAGGACCTCATCAGTGTCTTGCACCTCTAACTTGATGGAGAGACAACTGAAATGCTTAACATGTTATTGAACTAAGCATCCACATGCCTGGTGAAGATGTAGCCAACATTCAAATAACTTATCTTTATACTTGAGGAAGTGACTATCAATAGCGGGCTGTTTCATTGTGGCTAAAAGTTGAAAATGAGAATGGCATTAGGTAAAAGCATGATAGCCATACAAATCTCGTCAACCATAATGCATTATGGCTCCTTGGGGGTTTCCCAAGCCCTGAAATACACCTCCAAACTAGGAATCAAACATACAATTTGTCCCATTTGATTGTGCCATCAAAATGAGTAATGGATTTCCCGGTGTCCAACTTGAAAGGAAATTTGGCATTCAAGATGGATGACAGAACATTGTCAGTGGCTTGTTGTCCCATTAGTTTTGGGAACATGCTCATCATCTGCTGCATAATCTTGAGTTCAAATTCATTCTATTGTTGGCGTTGGTGATGCAGCTCATGTGAAAAGAGATGGACCATATCAAGGTTCTGAATCGCATATGAACAATGAGAGCTTTTCTGGACTGCCAAAAAGATCCAGCATAATGGAAGTGCAAAAAATAGAGGAAATCCACAAAAGCAAGACACCACACAATAGGAACTTTTCTTTGTTTTTTTTTCCTTGCATTTTTTATATAGAAAATAATTCAGTGAAAGTGACCGCCTAGACAAGAAAAGAGACTTGAGTTAGCTCAAAAAATACAGCAAAAACAAGAAAATGGGGGAAGGCAAGAAAACTTCATCAGCTGCAATGGGGCAGACAACATCACAAATTTGCTGAAAGTCCACAAACAAGAAATGATCTTTGAATAACGAGAATTTACAAACCACAAGAAGAAATCAGACCAAAGGGCTGACAGGGATTAAAACCCATGGAAATGCTGTCACCTTCGATTGTTTGCAGCGTCTAACAGAACTAGAAAATCTAACTCTTTCAGCAGTTGCACGCCTGATAGGAAATGATGACCAAATCTTGCTTGATCCACACAGAAGATAGTCCAAACAAAAAAAGATCGAGCAGCTGAGAGGACCTCTCAATCCCTCGCAGAAACAGAAGCCAAAAAGAGCACAATTAGGTCAGCCCGCGAGCCTAAAATTTCCATGCAGGAAAAAACCCATCAGCAAGACATTTATGAGGAGGGAAATCAGAACCTAATGTCTGAAAGAGGCTCGATTGTCAGACACTGGTACTAATTGATATGTCTCATAACCAAAAAAGTAATTAAGAAAAGAAAGCACGCAAATACAGAGAGAGAGAAAAGAGATTGCCTCCAAAACTGTGTGTTTGCACTCTTTATTTGTGTGGGATAAATAAGCTGTACAATAATGAGGATGTGTGCTGGCTGCATAAGGCCAAGCAAGTAGAAAGCAAACCTAATAGCTAAAAGCTTATTTACATAAATATACAAGAGAGAATCTCATCATAGAACCCATGCAACCATAACATGGACCATACCTTGGAGAAGAAGGATCCACACAACTCAGGAGCCCTATACCATCTTGTGGCAACATAATCCTGAAAGCAAGAAATTATAAGCCTTAGGTGGAAAGTTAAAAAGATACAAATCAACTTAACAAGAGTAATACTGAACTTATGTCAAAATGCTTCCGTGCATGATGTGTATTCTAAAACCAGTGCTGATCAAGGTCCATACCGTCCAGAAGATTGCCATTGGCGTATCATTGAAAGCTACTCTTGCTAAGCCAAAGTCACAAACTTTAAGTTTGCAGTCTGAATTTGCTAGGACATTCTTTGGTTTCAGGTCCCGATGAAAGACATTTGCTACACAAATATGTAAATGGATTACAAAAAGCTTTACAGATATATTAATTTTGGCCACTAAATTTGTGAAAAAAATTATTTAGGTCCAGAATAGCTGATTCTAAATCATAAACATATTTATGTACAGGATTAGGAGTGGCAGAACTAAAAGGACCTAAAATACTGAAGTACGTGTAACACGGATAACCCTTGCATTTTATAACGTATGGATGAACATAGAAGTCTAAGATTAAGAGCTAACATAGATGTATTTCCAATAAAGACACGTGAAGACTAAACAATGGTACTAATGTGGATAACTTTTGATGTTAGTTGCACCCCATCAGATAATTAAAATCAAAATCAAGAAATGGACAAAGATAACAAGGTAACATGACCTTACCAGTGCAAGTTACGCTTTAATTAGCCTCTGAATAGACGGGGGTTCAGTTGCAAGCCCGTTCAGTTTGCCAAAAAACAAAGTCAGGAACAAATCTATGAACTCATTGAGGAATTTATATTTGCATTTGTCTCTCAAGAAAACAAGGAGAAACAAAGTTGCCATGGAATCTACATATGAACTTTTGATCCGGTTCATAACTTTTAACAAAGACAAGGCCGAATGGTAAACAAATGGTTAAAGTGGGCATAAAACACTATAAGGCATTGATGGAACACATATGTTTGTATTTGAGATTAAATTTAATATGTAAAGACAAATGTCCACAAGCAGTTCCTGAGAACAGCTTTAATAGATCCTATGTATACAGTGTACACTTTTACCCAGAACAGTTTATGCTCTAACCGCTCAGCAATAAAGGGGTCTACAATATAGTTACCTGTGTGAATATATTTCAAAGCTCGAAGAAGCTGGTATAAGAAAAATTGATAATGTTCCGGTGTCAAGTCATCATTGGCCTTTATAACTTGGTGCAAGTCAGACTCCATAAGTTCAAATACTACATAAATATCTTTGAATTCCCTTCTAGAGGGCGGTAACATAATGTGCTTAATTTCCACAACATCAGGATGTCGTAGAATCCTGAGAAGTTTTATCTCACGAAGGATTCGGGTTGCATCAGACACATGTTCAAAAATGTCATTTATTTTCTTTATTGCAACTTTCTCCCCATTATGGGTATCAATTGCAGAGCATACAACACCATAGCTCCCTTTTCCTATAACTTCCTGTATTTTATAGCGATTACCTTCTCCATATTCTGTAAAAAAATCCACCTCGGCTGAGGTCTGCATCATAATCATAACATATCAATCAGTTCAGCAAAATCCACCTCATTTGTCAGCTATGTGATATAATTAGGAGAAAAACATATGGAAACACATTGAAGGGCTAACCGGTAACATATTGAAAAAAATTAGGTAGGAAAACAAAGAATGGTGATAGTACACTGCTTTTCAAATCAGAATTTGTTAATTACTGAAGTAATCTCAAAAAATTGAAAACAGACATCATTATTGAATGCCAAAAAATAACAAAATAATTGTTGTAAAACATTAACAAAATTTATACAATGAAATTAAATTCATAATGCATTTTACTGTTTGAAAAAGATCATAGCCTATAAGTTAGTGTATTTATCCTATGCAGCAGGCACAATAATCCCTGCATTTACTCAAAAATTAATCCCAGTGAGTTGAATGGGGCTCATATGGCACATACCCAAGAACTGAAGAAATAGATTTAAATCATCATCCCATGTTTACCAAATAGCTTTGATCTCGAGGAACGATTTTTTCCCATTATATTTTTCTTACCCATACCAATATGTATTTTTGCTTTATTTGCCATTACTCGTATATAAATTTATAATCACACATTTGAAATAGGCAAAAAATCATATTCATTCTCAGTTTTCCAAGTTCTCTATATTTGTTTGTTACTGAATTTTATCCTCCTCTGGGAATTTGGATATGCTCTCTATTTATTTAACACATATCAACTGATTTCTTATGTTTTCTCTTTGAGATTTATTCAAAGGAAGGTTGATTCTTCCAACAGGAGTTTCTTTTTGTGCCAGTTATTTGTGTCTATTTCTAAAACTAATTGACAGAAGGATAAGAAAAATACCTTAGCTTTCCTTCTCGCATAGGATGCAATATCTAGTTCATCAACACCATATTATTTGGAATATTCTTATGCATATTATCGAAAAACTTATGAAAATTTTCTGAATGGATGCAATCTCTAGTTCATCAACAACATATTGTTTGGAATATTATTATACAAATATTAGCAAAACTCATCAAAAAATTCAGTATGGATGCAATTTCTAATTCGTCAGCATCAATTGTTTGGAATATTCTTATGCACATATTAGGAAAACGTATCAAAAACTTCTGTCTTAGAATCTCAGCATATTGTCCCTTCTTTTTTGTCAACCTATTTGTTGCATTCTCATACCCGACAACTATGTCCTATGGATACACAACCCTAAAGATCACCATCATGTTCAATACTTGTAGATAAGATGTATGATTGTGCCTTCTCTTGACAGCCAATAATTCAAAGTGTAAGAGCACTAATTCTGCCATGAAGATAGCACAACAATTTGTGAATGAATACCATGTGATTATTAAGCCTTTAGCAGAAAGCATATTTTTAAATAAAAACAAGCACAAAAAGAAAGGAAAATATTGATACAAATACCTGGGGAAAAAGCTGCCAAAATGAAAACTGCAATGTGTTGGCAATTAATAGAATATAAGGCTTTACTTGATTAGTTATCAGTTACACTTTAACTAATAATTGGTTGTAACCATCAACCACAGTGTAACTATCTTTTGCATAATAAAATGACAAACACACAATCTCCAAAGTGTGCAATCCGCCTTCTCTTTATTTCTTCCTTGTGCGCGTCTTCCAACATTGGTATCAAAGCGAGACAAGCGAGGAAAGTGAGAAGGGAAGAAGATCAGCCACATTAGGGCACAGTCGTTAGAAATGAGAGTCAAAGTGAATCGAGGGCACCATTATACAGTTGCAGTCGTGAATATACAATCTGCGAGCCATTATTATACAGTCAGGTTCCACAGTTCTGAAGTATTATTAGGGCTTTTTCGAGGGCATGTAACAGCGCAGTCATTTCTGCCCATTTCCATCGAGTTTCACAGGCATTTTCGCCATTGAAACAAGGGCATATCAGAGCGAAAGTCGTAGAAGGGACATAGCAGATCCAAAGTCGTGGGAGGAGACGTTTTCAAGCAGAATACAGTCGAGATTTTTGAGCATGAAATAGCCACGAAATAGACACAAAACCAGGCAGAATATGGTCACAATTTTTTAGCATGAAATAGGAACGAAATAGACACAAAACCAGTCATGAATTGCAAATAAATACAGTCGTATAAGAGCATTAAACCAGTCGTAGGGCAAAAGATACACAAAAACGTGACTCACAAATTTGAAAAGGCAAAAATACAGTCACAAATTCGCAAATCAAATCGAGGGCACAACAAAGTTTCAGATTGTTTGTTCCATCTGTTAGGGCACAGAACAGTGCACATCACAGTTGCAGCAAAGGGAACACTTGGAACTGGTATTTTATTCTTTGTTTACTCGTCTCAGTAAATACGCAGTAGTATTTATTTTATTTTATGGAAATTCCAGTAGAAAAATATTTTTGTCTAAATTTTGATACATGGAAAGTGAAAATACAAATGCAACTTATGAATAAAAATTTGTGGGGCATAATAAATGGGAAAGAGAAAGCACCCACCGGTGCATCTAAATTGTTAGATTGGCAGAGCAGAGATGATAGAGCGAAAGCTATTATTGGCCTTGCTCTCTCCAATTCTAAGCTTCATCATGTAGACCTTGAAAAAAATCATTCAAGGAAATTTGGGATGCTCCAAATAAATTAGCCGGAGCGAAAGCAGTTAATGCCAAATTTTCCCTAGAACTTTAGTTATATAAGTTCAAAATGGATGAAAGAGTCTCTATGTCGAGCCACATCAACAATCTGAGGTCCCTGATCAAGCAACTAGCAAAAGTCAAAGTTGTGATAGAGGATGAGGATGCCAAAGCTATCCTATTAAACAATTTGACTTCAAAATACAACAATGTAGTTTTTACCGTCAGTCAAATTCAATCTCAATCTCTAGATGATATGATTGTAGCTCTTCTAGCTGAAGAAAAGTGAACAAATGCAAATGATGCAGAAGGTGATCCTCAACGAGAAAGTGCATTTTATTCCAGGACCATAAACTTTCGTAGAACGTCAGATAAAGAGGTAAAGATAAATGGGAGATTGAATGTCATTATTGTAAGAAAAGGCGTCACACAACATGGGATTGTCGTGTTCAAGCCAATGATGTGCTCAAGGCTAAAGGCATATCAAATGCCGCCAATATAGCCATGGTTGAAGACCCACCAGGTGCAAAAGATAGTGAGGACAGTGTGACAAATACATTATATAAAGAGTAACTAAACTTTGAAAGCAGGAAAGGATACAGGGTAGATGAGCCTCGGTATGGATGGTTGCTCAGATAGTTCGGGAGACTAGATCTTGGGAAACCCTCGCGAGGGTCATACAACAACTTGATGAAGCTTGTGGATGGCTCAATATGGATGGTTGTCCAATAGTTTGGGAGATTTGTGATTGGGGGGATCGGGGAGGTGAAATCTGGGAACTTGGGAATTCAGCTCGAGAGCTACACCTTTACAAGGTCACAAAGCAGCTTGATGGAGCCCTACCTAGTCAAAGCACTGCTTTCAAAGTGAAAGCCTCTGAAGATTACGTAGTTCTGTTTAGTTCTAATTTTGTTAGAATGTTCATAGGGTAAGCCTTAAGAGGGGGTATTAGAATAACGCTTTACTTAATTAGTTATCAGTTACACTTTAACTAATAATCAGTTGTAACCATCAACCGCATTGTAACTATCTTTTGCATAATAAAATGACAGACACACAAACTCCAAAGTGTGCAATCCGTCTTCTCTTTATTTCTTCTTTGTGCACATCTTCCAACAGCAATAAAAAATAAAAAATAATGAATCGCTTCACAATTGTAAAAATAATGAATCACTTCACAACTGAAAAAATAATAACTATGATGCATAAATGTTCCAGTGGACAGGGGTACAGATTTCCCATCTTGCTGATTCCAAACTGTTCCAGGATGGTAAACCCCAACTGGGGCTCCCCCATAGAAAGGAACATACTGGGTTTTGGGAGAACATTTCTAGCCTTTTCAGGAATGCCCATACAATTTCTGCAAAGTTTCTGACAATGTTTTACCCAATTCCAAATATATATATATATTACTTACTTACTTACTTACTTACTTACTTACTTACTTACTTACTTAAGAATCAACCATTTCCTTCGCCATTTCCCATCAGTTCCTTTGTTGTTTTATTCCATTTCCCCACATACTATATATTCTGACTGAAATACTTCCCCATTTCTGTAAACCCCAATTTCCTGCATTTCCAGATTCCTATGCTGGGTGCAATATAGAAGAATAAAAATAATTATTATTTCATGGAAACTTAAAAATTTAGGATTAAAAATGTTTTCCATTATGTACATGAGAATCACATGATAAAACTGATAATGGTTTCCATTCTGTAAACAAAATAATTGTGAATGAATGGTTGCCATCATGATCTAATATTATTTGTGGTTTTGTAAAGGCCAACTAAACTGGTCTTGTCTGAACCAAAATTTACTAATTTCCATCCATGTAGTTGCATGAAATTGCAATATCATTGAAGCGCCTGTTTTTCTTTATTCAGAAAAATTCAAGATTCAAACTCAATTTTCTACCTGGGGATCTAAATTTCATTGCAAAAGAGGCTCAACAATTGTGGAAGTATATGTGAACAGGGGAATGATAGCAACTCACCGTAACCAAGATACAGTCTAGTGGACTACTGCACCCTAGCCTGTTGCCGTAATGCGCAGTTTAAATCATACAAGATACCCAACCAAAATCTTCAATTGTTGATTGGGCTATGGTCTGGTCATAAATTGGTGGGAGTTTATGACTACTGTCCAAGTTTGATTCTTGGACCACACCCAGTTTTCAGAATCTACTTGAGTCCCCGAGGCAACACATTTCCCTAGAGTTTGACCCCGCTCTGGCCAAGAAAAAGGGGTTTGACTGGAAAAATTAAACAGAAACCATCCAATTTCCTGCCCAAAAAGTGACTATAGAAAGGTGGTTGGGGCAGAGGATCATGATCTGGGAACTCTGTAAATAATGTTCAAATGTGAAATATGGATTTCTGCAGTTATAAGGAAAATGTTAACAGAGAACCATTGAAATGGTTACAACTTACAGTGAAATCATAATTTGATCGAGACATCCTTCCAAGGAAGAGTAGACCAGGGAGTGATGACATGCTTATAAAAGAAAAGAATAAATCATTGTTTGGGTGAAAGAAACAGTAAATTTGAGGCTCTCCGCAATGAAATCCACTGCAATCAGATCAAAGTCAATCTGGGAAAAAAACCTAGGGTAATCTCATGCAAGAAGGTGATCCTCAGCTCTCACATATGTCAAATAATCCATTGTAATATGCAATGCGGTGGATATTAATTTACCAATTTACCATCGTAATATGTACAGATTGCATCTGCGAGTGAATTCAAAAGAAGTCATTGCTGGATGGTGGAAAAATTTAGGGTTTTTGGGAAAATCAATGGGTAGATCTAGGGTGAATGGAGTAGTCCTGGGAGGATCAAAGGGCCTGACTGCTTTTGAAGACCTGGGTATTGGCTGTGAAAAGATTTTTCAAATTTTGGTGCAGTCCATCAAGGGGAAGACCCTCTCCATAATAACAAAATCTTCTAGCCTATTGCAGAGCTCGAACATAAACTTCAGTTGAAAGTGGGGACCCTGGTGGGAAAACAACGCCTTCTCTTTGCATGTAAACAATTGGACGATTCCTCTAAGCTGTGTGACTATAATATCAGTCAAGATTCCTTCCTTGTTCTTGTTCTTGTTCAGTCAAGGTTCAAGTTCATGTTTATGTTCGACGAGGATAAAGTTCAGTTCAAGTTCACTAAGGATAAAGTTTGAGAAAAAAACATCTTTAAGTTTGAACAATTTTTTTTCTATCATTTTTATTTTTTGAAAAAAATGCATAAATTTGTTAGAGGGACAAAGTGGAGAGCTTTTTGACTGCTACTTTCAGTCATTATATGTATATATACCAGTGTTTTAAAAACCGGTCAAACCGGAACCGGAACCGGCCGGTTTGACCGGTTTAACATTTTAAAGCACGAACCGTTTAGTAAAACGGATCGGTTGACCGGTTTTAGCCCAAACCGGCCAGTTTGGGCTAAAACCGGTCAAACCGGTCCGGTTTCATCCTGAACCGGCTGAGTCATGTAAAGACAGCATTTCTTTCGTTTTTTGGATTTTTGGTGAAAAAACACAAGTATAGAATAAAATTTGCCATTTTTGGAAAGGGTCCGGGAAGATGTAGCAGCAAAAACTTGCATGTGCCATAACTTTCATTTTGTGGCTCCTTTTCAGGTGTCGTTTTCTCTAAAAGTGCATATTTTCTCGAGCTCTACACATTGATGGCAATATTTTTCTTATTTTCATAAAATCCATTTTTGCAACTTTTTGGACCAAGCAGCTTCTTGCAATCTTCTGAAAGAATCATGAGCTTTGATTGCCAATAGACAATTTAGTATTTAAAAATACCGGATAGCTTTCCAAAACTCGGCGAGTATTCTGGCCAAATATTGTCGAGTTTTTTTTTTTGGGGTCTGACAAGTATTTGCCGAGTGCGAGCATTCCAACTATCACTATATACATGAGCAAACTTTGCATATTTTGTGTGTAATTGTTGGAATCATGGTTTCTAATTTTTCAAATATATTGTTTTCTTTAAAAATGTAATTTTTATGTGTTTTTTAGTAAACCGGTTCATAGAGTTTGAACCGGTCCGGTTCCGGTCCAGTCCAACCCTCGACTGGTTCCGAGTCCGGTTCCGATTTTTAAAACATTGATATATACACACATTTGTAACATAATGCAAAATCGTGCCAAAAACTTCCCATGCAAAAATAATCGATAAAGTTCGAGTTCATGTTCGACGAGAGTAAAGTTTGGCAAAAATCAAACTTTTTCGATACAATTCAGAGAACCGTGTGACATAGCTTGTACTGTGTTTGTGAGGGGGGCTGTGGATCTGGGGTGCCTTCTTCCAATCTGTTTTCTTACAAGGATGTAGCTCAATCCAAGGCAGCGCCTTCACAAACTCAGCCTCTCCTGTCATGCCAAGTCCATATATAGTTGAGAAATTGGACAAGATGCCAGTGCTGGAGGTCAAACATTCAGAGGTAAATGAAATTTTTTCATCACAAAAATCTAAAGCATTAACCTGTCAGTTTAATGGGTTCTGGCCTCAGCCGGAAGATTTGCACCAATATATACCAACTGGAACAAACATTGTGAGATCCATCTGTGCTCTAAAGGTTTCTTTATAGTTCAGTTTTATACCCACGATGATTACCAAAAAGTACTTGATGAGGGAAATTGTTTCTGAGGACCTTGGTTCTGGGGAAGAGCAAGGCTCTTTATTACCCATGGTTTCCAGATTTTGATCCCACTGCTATGGTGGTATCCAAAATGCCCATTTGGGTCTAGCTCCCAAATATGCTTTTTCCTTTTTGGAATCCTTTAGTGCTAGAAGACATAGGAAATACTTTGGGTAATTTTTTAAAATATGATCTTGAGCGTGCTCGGATTTGTGTCGAGATTTACCTTAGTAAAGAGCTACCAGACAGAACGCTGCTGAAACATGGTAATTTTAAATGGATTCAAAGTTTGGATTATGAAAATACAGCATTTAGGTATCAGTTTTGTCATCGAACAGGCCACCTTCAGGATACTTGTCCACAAGCATGGTAGCAATCAAAAAAGAAAAAGGGAAAATTCTTCAAATCTAAAATTCGGCAGTCATATGACGCTCCTCTTTTGGGGTATGAAGATGATGAGAGTACAGCAGATTTGACTATGGGAATATAAGACTTATTTATAAGGATGTTATTAGTTATTTAACTACGAGTTGGTTGTAACTATATCAACCGTTTTGTAACTACATCGTTCATAATAAATAGACAGACACACAATCTCAAATATGTGCATTCCATCTTTGTACATTCTATTCTTTCTTCATTCTTTCTCTCTCCGCATATTCTAACATTGGCATCAAAGCGCGGTAAGTAAGGAGAAAGAGAAGGAAGGAGGTCATTATTTTTTGCTGCTGTTACAGTCATATTCGCAAAAAGGCTGATTAAATACACAAACATGAATCACAAAAGGACAGAAAAAGTGGCTGCGAATACCAACTAGGGCACGGGACAATTATTTTCACAGAGTTTGCAAGGAAATCAACGGAAATCACAAGAAGATTTTCAAGGGACATCATTTAGGGCTTCTTCGAAGGCCATGACATAAAGTCACACTGCAAACACAGTTGTGGAAGGGCACATTTTCAAGCCATTACAGTCAAACTAACAGCGCTGCAACCAGACGCTAATACAGTCACGATTTTCAAGTATGAAATAACCACAAAACCAGAACAAATACATTTGTTGCAATTTCTAAAGGCTACAGGTTGACAGGTACAGCATTCGTGAATTTCTAGGTCACAAAATTTTGCAGTCGTATAAGATTATTAAACCAGTCGTAGGGCAGAGGAACTGACATTTTATTTATCTTGGTAAATGCACAGTAGTATTTATTTTATTTGATGGAAATTCCAGTAGAAAGATATTCTGGTCTATCTTTTCATACATGGAAAGTCAAAATACAAATGCAACTTATGAATAAAAATTCGTGGGATTGTCATGTTCGAGCCAATGATCTGCTCAAGGGTAAAAACACATCAAATACAACCAATATAGCCATGGTTGAAGACCTGCCAGATGCAGAAGGTAGTGAGGACAGTGACGAATACGCAATATAAAGTTGCTCTAAACTTTGAAGGCAAGAAAGGATACAGGGTAGATGAAGCTCAATATGGATGGTTGCTCAGATAGTTCGGGGGACTATGGATCTTGGGAATTATACCCTCACGAAGGTCATGAGACAACTTGATGGAGCTTGTGGATGGCTCAATATGGATGGTTGTCCAATAATTCGGGAGATCTGTGATTCGGGAGTTCGGTAAGGCGGAATCCGGGAACTCGGGAATTCAGCTCGAGAGTTACACCTTTACGAAGGTCACGAAGCAGCTTGATGGAGCCCTACCTTAGCATAGCATTGCTTTCAAAGTGAAAGTGTCTGAAGATTGCGTAGTTTTGTTTTGTTCTAGTTTTTGCTTTATGTAGAATAAGCTTTAAGAGGGGGTATCAGAATATAAGACTTATTTATAAGGATGTTATTACTTATTTAATTACGAGTCGGTTGTAACTATATCAACCGTTTTGTAACTACATCATTCATAATAAATAGACGGACACACAATCTCAAATATGTGCATTCTGGTTTCTCTTCATTCCATCTTTGTACATTATATTTTTTCTTCATTCTTTCTCTCTCCACATATTTTAACATTGGCCACATTTGAGGATGAGAAAAACAACAAAGCAGGAACAGAAATAAAAAATGACGATATAAAACAGACATCAGAGGTACATGAAGAAGAGATGAATGTGGGGGGTTCCTCCTCCCAAGAGTTCGTTACAAACGAAGCTCAAGTAGGAGGAATAAAGAGAACCCATGAATCTGAAAATTCTGAATTCAATAAGGAACGGCCCATCCTTGAAAACATAGAATGTCAACATTCTGAGCTGCAGATGGGTTGTTGCTGGACCTCCTCCAGGGATCTGGACTGATATCAAAAAGAAGGGGAAAAAAGGACGGATTGAGGTCATTGCCACACGATGGCATAATCTTTAACTTTAGTGTCCAATTTCGGTTGGCTATCTTTGTATGCTTTAAGAGCATATCTTTGTAATATGCTGTATTTCTGTTTGGTCTCGACTTGGGTGACCTTCACTTTACTTTTTGTTTGTTATTTCTCGTTGCCGGTTTTTTCCTTTGGAATGCTCTTGGTAGAATCTACGATATGTAATTTCTTATTTTCATTAATATGAAGTTACAAATTTTTTCCCGGGGGCAGGGCGGAGAAGGGACGGGTGGAGAAATCATCCTCAAGTTTTAGTAAAAAGGATGTCTACACAACAAGATTATACAATTTCTGTAATTACTTTAGGTTAATACACAATAAGTGAATTAAACTTCAATAAAGGTCAGCATACCAATATTTCAATTATAATAGTAATGAGTGAAATAGAGGCATAGCCACCAATGTTAGTACATACATATAATCAGTTCATATGGTAAAAATGTTAATTAAAATTCATTAAAGGTTAGAACACCGGAGTATTTAAATGTGATCCCATTCAGAGAAATGGAAGGCTAATCGCCAACATTTAGCAGTCAAATCAGGACTTCACAAAACGAGTATTGCCAATTATTTATGTAGTGTCTCTGGCAAAGAGGAGTAAATCAGTCACTTCTTCTGGAGGTGTTCTGCTGCCAAATCTATTTGATTTTATGCTAATTATAACTCTATTTGTTTCCTCATTTTTCTGGCAAGGGGTGCTCTTGGGAGACACTTTGATGACAAATCAGGACTTCACAAAGAGAGCATTTCTGATTCTTTATGCACTGTCTAAGGCAGAGAGGAGTAAATTAGTCACTTCTTCTGGGGGTGTTCTGCTGCCAAATCCATTTGAAAGGCTTCTATGCTAAATTCAATTCTTTTTATTTTCCCTTTTTCCTTGGCAAGGGATGCTCTAGGGAAACATTTGGATGACTAGGGACAGCCATAAAATATTCTTTCATACAATTAGGTTGATTGCAGTTAAGAATTTTTTTGTTTGGTTTGGTGGAGAACGAGGCGTAAGGCAACTTTGCAGCAAGGCAATCCCCATCAAAGTTCAGAAGAGTAGAGATTATTTAAGCATGATATAGCTCTTTTTGTCGATGTCGTTCTGCTAGTTTTCTATGAAATGTTGGAGCCTTTCCCAATTGGGACTCAAGCCCACATGTTAAATTTCCTTGGCTTTTAAGGGAGAGGTTTTCCTTGTAATCCTGCCATAATTCTCGTGTTGATGCAATGTTTACTCTCAAATGAATATAAGATGCATTCCTTGAGAAAATAAAAACAAATAACCTGATCTGAATCCCAAATGGGAACCTGCCAAACAATGTTAACACATACCCATAAGCGATTTGAGACACACAAATTAACTTAACTAAAAATCTGATAAATATTATCAGACCAACGTTTCAATTTTGAACCGAAATGGGAAGCTGCCCATCAAACAATTTGAATTTTAGTGAATATTGACAAACCCTTATTTCAAATTTAAATATAAGATGCATTTCTTGAGAAAATAAAAACAAATAACTTAATCTGAATCCCAAATGGGAACCTGCCAAACAACGTTAACACATACCCATAAGCGATTTGAGACATACCAATTAAGTTAACTAGAAATCTGATAAATATCATCATACCAACATTTCAATTTTGAACCAAAATGGGAAGCTGCCAATCAAGTAATTTGAGTTTTAGTGAATATTCACAAACCCTTATTCAAATTTAATCCCAAATCAGAGTTTAGGAAGCAGAAAAAATAGAAATTAAACAAACTTACTTTTCTGCGCTGATCCTGCTGCATCTTCCCCCGTGTTTCCTATTTACAATGAATGGAAGAAATTGGATCTGGTTCGTCCTCCTTCTCGTTCACCATGAACTAATAAAGATTTAAGCATCCTATTCTGATTTCGGGAACACCCATTTGTGTGACTACAGCTGGACAAAGCGAAAGAGGCAGGCTGATAATGATTCATCAAATTGTAGGAGAAAAATGTGCAGATATATTGAAGACTCTGTTGCGCAGCTTTGCTGGCTCTTTGCAGTTGTGTACAGAGATTACTTGTAGTTTAAGGCTGAAAAGGGCACTGGAAGGTCAGGAAGGGTGACCCTTTTTGCTTTTTAGTTCTGAAATCTTTTTCAAGCGTTTTCTGTAGATGTCAGTCATGAGGAACGACAGGGTGTTTCTTTAAAGAAAGGGTGTTTCTTTAAAGAAAGGGTGTGATGCAATTTTGGGACTGAACTCTTCGTGTTCGACATTTGTGATGCTAGGTAAGCTAGTACCACGATGGTGGCAAATTTGTGGGTCATAACTCTGAAATGCAATGGGGTTTAATTAACTAGCAATCGCACGCGAGTGTGTGTGTGATGGGAACGCCGAAACGGATATCGGTAAAGAGCAAACTAAGAATTGCTTACAAACCAAGAGAAGGAAAAAAACAGAAAACAGTGCGATAAAAAACGAGACCATTTGCGAGAACGTAAGGAGTAATGAAGAGCGGCAAAGAAGATAATATTGTTTAGTATAACAAACTAAATATGTACATAGGTGTTTGATGCAGAAGAAGAAGGGGAGGGGAAGGCCCGGAAAAAGGTTAATAGGAAATGGCGAGATTGTTATCGTGCGGAGGATGTGACACGGGGGCGGGGAGCTATAGACGGTGAAGGTTACAGGGGATGAATTAGGAGGAGGGGGACGGCGGAAGGGATTGGAGGCGAAGCTCTTCTTGTTTTCGGAATTGCAGGAGGGAGGCTGAAGAAATTCTTGAGTAACGGTCAAAGGAGAAAGCTGGGGAGATACGAATCTTATCCAAGGAGGGCACGCGCGAAAGAGCAGTAAAAGTAAGGCCTGGTCTCTCGGTGGATCCAATGTCTATGGTGGCATGACCAAGGGTGAGCCCTTGGGCTTTGTGAATCGTTAACGCCCATGCCATTTTTAAAGGCAGCTGTGTACGAGAACCTCTCGAAATGGGGGGAATGGGGATGTGGGTGGGCTTTGATGGATTCCACGGTGGACCGGAATAGCGATCGAAGTCAACAATAACAAAAGAAGGCAAAGAAGGTGGAGCGGAGGAAGGGGAATAAACAATGTCAACGATAGTGCCAGTTGCGCCATTAACAAGCCCGGTAGCAATCCACAAATTAGCAGTGAGCATGATTTTTTGGTCTTTGCAAAGGAGCACTATTTGTTCTAGCTGGTCGTCATCAGGATCATTGTAGTCAGTTCTTCTTGTATTCAGAGCAATGGACAAGGCAACTGGAGAATTGAGTTCCTTCAGCATTTGTAAATTGTGGTTTTTAACAAGAATATTTGTTGAGAAGAGGTGGGGGGCATTGTGGAAGTATGAAAGTTCTTGTTGTGAGAGGCATGAGTCGGTGCGGGACATCAAAGTCTCCCAATCTGGAAGGGTGGCCACACCGTTTCGGATGTTGAGAAGCAAATTGCGAAAGGAAACTTGAGTCGGAGCAGAGCCTTGTTGTCGGAATATAGACGTTAACGAGATTGAATTAGGAAATTTGCGCCAAAGGGATCCACCGTAGGAATTACTGGCATATAGTGGAATGTCCATAACGGGTGGAAGTTGACCAAGGTCTCCAACAAGAATCATTGATCTATTTCCGAAGGGGGAAGTACGGAAGTGCGGGAAGGCCTCACGCAGGCGGAAGTCAATTTTTGCAAGAAGTTTAGGACCAATGAAGCTCATTTCATCAATCAAAATGTATGTGACATGTTTTCAAGAGTCTTGAAAGGAGGCCAAAGCTTGCCCTTCAAGGGGTTTTAAATCTCGAACGGGAATTCGGAGGCTGGAATGAACGGTCGATGCGGAAATGTTAAAAGCGGCCACACCAGTAGGGGCAAGCAAAAGAAGGGGTGAAATGGTAGGGGCAGCGAGGGAGGAGAAGGCAGATCGGAGAGAGTGGATAAGGAATGATTTGCCTGTTCCTGCAGTTCCTTGAACAATGAGAAGAAGGGGTGATAGGCTGTGTGTCGAGGAAAAGTGGTGGAGTATTGTAGTGAAGGCTCGCTGCTGGCTATCGAAAAAGTCGGACAAAGAAGGCAAACTAGATGGATTTGTATGGTCAGGGCAGTAATTCGCCCTACCATTCTCGACAAAAGAGGGGGCGACGTCAACCAAGTGAACCGGAACGTTGTTTGAGGACCAATCATAGCAGGAGTCATATTCTCGGAGGCCAAGCATTTGCAAGTGGTCTAGACCTTCAGAATGTCCCGGACGGAGGCCTGCCAAAAGTTGCCATTCATAGATTCTCTCGCTTGTTTGCATTGGGTCTGTGTCAGATTCAGACGATTCATCTGGAGATGTATCAAGCTCCGTGTCTGTTCTTCTAACATGCCATGGTTTGTATGAGCTTTTGAACAGGTGCCAATTGGAAGAAACAACATCTGGCGAGGAACCAACATCCGAAGGAATGTTCCGGAAAGGCTTGTACAGCAGGAGCTCAGACCAACAGAAAAGGTGGAAAGCCTCTGTATTAGCCGGTGGAATGATGGAAAACCTTGGGTACACGCGGACAATTGCTGGTGTAGTGCGCTGTTTCCATTTCTCTTTTTTTCGGTATTTGTTGTAATTCCATTCTCGAGCAATTTGGATAAGGGAAAGGGATTCCATTGATGGTGGGCGGACAAGGTACGCATCAAGAAGCTGTGATGTATCTTGTTCCTGAGTAGCCGATGCAGAAAGGTGCCTAAGTATTTTTTTGCCCACATTTAAATAGACGGTTTGCCGGCTGGACACAACAAGAGGAAGTTTGAGAAGCAAGTGACAAGCTTCTTGTGCACTTATGTCATGTTCAACAACACTTTCAGTGAGCATCTTCCGTATTGCAAAAGACGAAGGGAAATCGGGGTTAGCATGCGAACAAAGCCTAGACAACATTTGGTGGTATGTCTCAGAGCGTTGCTCTGCTTTAGAGGCATACTTTGCAATGTATTTAAGAACAGCGTGCCGAGATAGTACAGGCTGACAGTCAATGTTGGCTCTCCATATAGCTAGCATGGCTTTATTGTGAATGTTTAATCTGTCATCATTCCTGAAAGGAAGGTATTTAACGCTTTTGTTGGCATCCATGGTCAAGGAAGAAAAAGCCTGTGTTTCCCAAGGAGCACTGTAACGGCATATAGTTCTGGAACCTTTTTTTCGAAGACATGTCTGTGTAGAACATTTGGTGTGGCGCTGAACCCGGTTTATAAGTTCCTCGACATTCGTGCAGAGGGTTGGAAGCTAGAACCTCTGAAGAGGAAAGCAAGCAGGGATCATCCTCGAGAGATCTTTGAAAGAATGTAGGTCTACATGCAGGAGCTCTAGGGTTCCATGCAGAAACATATTGATCAAAGTATAGTCTTGTTGTTTCAACAGAAGCATTGTCATTCCAATCTATTGTGTCAACATTGGGGGCGCCTTCCAGCCAAAGGAAACCGTGAACATGTGCGGACCCTCTATGTTGCCATTCGTACCTAAAGGAAAAAGGCGGTTAGAAATAAAGAGAATCAATAGAGTGGCAAACGAACCATTTAATTTTGTTTACCTGTACCAGTAGTCCTTGGCTCCAAGGTGTTTCTGCAGGACCTCCTCGCGGAATATTGTGAACCTTTGGTGCAAGTAAGCAGAAACACGATGGGGGTGGGTGATAATGCTCTCTGTTCTAAATTTTGCGCGGACCGACGATCAGGAGGCGGAACACCAGGCATACAGCTATGCAAATCAGGCCATTTAGTATCTGCAGCACTAAGAGTGAAGAAGAATGTAGGTGCACCCAATTGTTCAACCATGTCTGATATCTCTCCTCTGTATTTGGACCAAAAGGAGCGTGTTCCGCGCAGGTTATTACCAAACCGCATCAAGGTATCTGGAAGCGAATATGTAGGGTCTTCAAGCAATTTTTTTCGGAGGTCAGCTATAGTTGGCGGTATGTCATTTTCTAGGTTTTGCTGCATGAAAACCGCTGCTGTAGATTGGCTCCTATGCCGCATGATGAGGTTAAGCAAAAAATAGCGAAACCGGGGGTGGGAACCGAAGCGGTTATCGTGGAAACGGATTAAATGGAGGGCATATTCATGAAAAAGTACCTCTTTCATGCGAGGTTGTCTAAACATAGCCTTACCTTCAGGAAACAAAGTTGGGAATGCCATGGAAAAAAGACCCTCAGTGGTGTATTCATTTATGGGAGAAAGACTTATGTCTGGCCAAGGCATGGTGGAAGGCATGTTTTGATCATGGGAGAGAAGGAACTGTGAGATCTGCTCGTCTTCGGTGCCGAAGTTGTGGGCAGAAGGGACGAAAGAAGAAGAGTGGGCGTCAATTAAATTGCAGAGAGAAGGATCATCGCTGGAATCAGGTGCGACAGTGCCTGAAGAGGCGGGGATGTCCATCGGTATGGAGTTGAGGGAGGAGGAAATATTTGTTTGTTGTACGGGAAGAGCGTTGAGGGCTTCATTGTCAACAAGAACATCCTTGTAGTATGGGTCATGCAAAATTTTGTATTGAAGTGCCTGCCATACACGAGATCTACTAACGTAGAAATCGTATTTTGTTTGTTGGGAGCCTGCCTTTTGCACAAGAAGCAAATCCAAATCACCGAGACGTCGAGGGAGGTACTTTGCTATGGTAGAGATATCTTGGGGGAAGCTTATAGTGTGCCCAGAGTATTTGTATTGTCCACCACGTGCATGGGTTACTTGGAGAATTGGGTTAACTCTAGCAATCAACATTTCTTCAACTTGTGTCAAAGATTGTAGTACGGATGGCTGGACACCAGGGTCCATGTTGTTCCAAGAAGAAAATCGGTGTCCTTGTTTCTCAAGCCTGCACCTGGAGCAAAGGATAGATCCTGAACAACACTTAGTTAGAATGCCAGGGTAATTTTCCAAACAGATTGTGCATGTGCTTGCAGCGGAAAGGGAATCTATCCTTTTGCGGAAACGCCTTTGTGCATCTGCGAAGGAGGACGAAGAAGTGGCGGATGGCTCGGAAGGGAACATTCTAGCAGAACAAAACCCGTCAAGATTTTGGCATGTATTGGAAGCTGGGGAAGGTAGCACAAATGAATGCGAAGAGGTCGACAGAGCATCAACAGGATGGGAGAAACCAAAGGACATTGGAGAGTACATGGTTGATGGGGGGGAAGAGGAATGCATCGATCGAGAAGGGAAGTGTTGTGTATCCCAGGGTACATGGGCCTCATAGAAGGGAAGGGTGGAAGTGTTGTGCGAAAGGAAAGGGCAATGTGGAGCGGATGGCGGGGAGAGAAAAACATTTGCGGCGTTGGATGAGGAGGCACCGTGAGAGCCAGAATGGGGCGATGGAAGGGCAGGTGCTGGGGGCCGGAACGGGGCGGGACGGGGGGAGAAAGATGTGCAATGTGTGTTTTTTCTAGCATGGTAACGCCGGCGCTGATCCGCATTTATTTGCTCTTTGTTTTTGGTGTAGATTTCTCTTCTTCGAGCTAATCGTTGCTCTGCAGACATGGGGAATCCTGCAACGCTTTGCAGCAGGAGAAAAAGTATGAGACAAGTAAAGGAAAAAGTGTGCATCTAGCCATACATGGAGTAAAACAAAAGAATACGAAAGTTGTTTTGCGCATGTATATTACAAGTAAAGGAACATAGCACCAGCAAAGCTCATTCAACGAAAGCTATGAATACAGGAAAGTGTTCGAAGGAAAGAACATGTCCATACAATATAAAAGACCATCACTAGTATTTATTTTTTAAAGGAAATGGCTTAGGAATTCCAATTATTGATATTCAAGAACATAGAGAGTGTGACAAAAATTACAAAACAAAACGTATATATATCGATATCCATTGAATCCGAGTTTACATAAGCAAAAGTAGAGCAAAAAGGAACAACTAGACATTCGTCTGTGCAAGAAAGAGTTATTGGAAAGGGTGCTAGCATATCAAGAGACCACGAGAGCTTTACAAGGGGGGAACACAAATGCAGTGAAGCCTGTACATTGTTACACAAACGTAATTCAGGGAAGGGAAGCCGCAGCTTCAAGTTTGTGCGACTTTATAATGACACATTTAAACTGCTTCTTCTCACGGTATGTTTCAAGTTTGATGGAAAGCGTAAATTGATATTCGTGGCCTATAACTTGGTCTGCAATTTCAGTTGTAGCACCATCATCTATGCTCAAAAACTGCAAGTCTTCAGCTTTGACGCCCATTATATTTTCAGCAGTCTCATCAAATGCAGTTACGGATTGAAGTTCTCCTGTGCCATCTTTTAAAGTGACACGGAGTGCATACCTGTAGTCACATTTTTGGATAGGAATATTACATTTCCCACAAAACCAGGACCCGTTTTCCAGTTCTTGCACTTTCTTGCGACATTGTGTACCATTTTTCACTAAAGGGCATGCCAAGTAATAAAAATTGTCCAATGAAATGTCTGTGATTTTTGCTGTAATTGTAGCCCATTCATTTTTATCTGTGTTACCCATTTGCAGGACCTGAGCTATTGTTGCCGGAGAGGACAAGGCAGATGGAGGCCCTAGAACCCTGTTTGTGATAGATGGGGTGGGGGACATTGAAAGCATCGGATGCAATCCATTCCTGTAGAGAGAGGCTTTCAGGAATCATTGGATTGACAAACCATTTTGTAGTGGATATAGTATCAAGAGATGTTCCGTTGAAGCTGGAAACACGAGCTGTTTTAAGAGCAAGAATTGGTTTCTGCGGAATTGAAAGGAATTCTTCTAGCTCTTCTCCAAGTACAGTTGAATGTTGACCCCACAAAGTGATGGAAACACTAAATCCGGACATGTCTTCAACCTGCACAGTTCACTTGAATGTTTCTGTCTGATCACGTCTGCGAATGGTGGATCGTGGAGAAATAACAAGAACAACACCAAGAATGTCAACAAAAGATCCGGCAGGTCTTCCAGGTATGTCTTTGATGGGGACAAAGTGGAAGTTGTGTAAAGGTATGATTTCATTGTTGACATGCAGAGGCCGGACAATAGATGCTGCTGAAAGGAAAATTTTGAGTTTGTTGTTCAGGTTGTTGAACTTTTATTTTGCTTTTCCAATTCTTCCGTTAGAGATGGTGTACGTTTTTTCATTCTCTATCGTGCCATAGAACTTTTCCGCAATCTCATTGAAACAAGTGACACGGATTTCACCACCTCTGCTATCCACGAAGTCGAAACCAAAGAAACAACCATTGCCGTTATCATTACTATATGTCCGCATGGAGTTTTTCGCGACCGCTCTGCCCTCTATGGACCAAACACACATGGTTGTGTTTAAGTCGTCTATGAAAATGGCCTTCGATGCTGATTTCGAGGAAGCATAAATATTTTGAGGCGGTGTTTGCGGAAACAAAGTTTTGGGCACACCCTCGGGGTGGTCAACACAGGCTTGTTTGCCCCGAACAACATGGCCAGGGATCCGGGAAGGAGAACCAATTTGCGGATAAGTTTCTTTCGCTATTTCCATATCGGTAATTAAAACGGTCCTGCACGCATGCAATGCAAGGAATAAAAAGGTTAGGAAACATTGTGTGAGATAGAAAAGACGAAAGGGAAGCCAAAATGTTGGCTACTTACATTTCATGGTCGACCATCCTGCAAACGGTTTTTTTGCAGCTGAATTATTGTGCCTTCTTTCAACGTTTTGTCTGCAACTAGTTGTGAAAACTTGGAGGGCAACAATGCCTTCTGGATGTGAATACCGTCGGAAAGGTCAACGCGATGCTGAGTGCCACTATTCAACAGAGACCGCACAGGACAAATGTTGAGGAGCTGGAACGTGGAACTCGTCTTCCGAGCAACCGGACATTAGGCGCGTAATACCTCCTTCTGTTAAAGTTGTGTCCATGGTTGCAATGCAAAAAGTAGAGGAGAATGGATGCGCTGCATGACAAATGCAACGATCAACCAAGAACATGAAAGAAAACACCAAAACAAACAACCAAACCGAATGCTACGCCCCCACCTAGAAAATCGAACCCGATATTTCGTTTTACTAGAAGCAAATGCGGAAGGGAAGCTTGAAGCGGAACAAAAGAATGATGCCAAAATAAAGGATAGTAGCTTTGAGTTTGCATAAAAAAAGGTAAAAATCTAATGCGATGTCACAAATCAAAAAAAGCCCTTTTTTTTTGTTATTAAATTCCATTGTGGAAGGGAAGCCAGAAACGAATGTAAAGAAAAATAACATGCAAACAGGAAGTTGTGGTGAGCATGTATAATAAGTTTTTAAAAAAAAGGAGGAAGAAAAAAATTAATGAATGGTGAAGCAAACATGTTATTATTGAAAAAATCTAAAAAATGCGAACGGCCACGCAGACACACCAAAGGCAAAAGAGTTTGAAATAACAAATAGATATGGAATTGTTTTTTTGAACACATCACTTCAAAAGAGCATATGCATTATATAAGTGTATCCACAATACTAAGTTGAACGCCACCCCAAACAGTTTGCAGCATGATCAAATGTGTTCGTTATTGAAGCCAGTATTGCACATTTGTGAATGTGCCTAAATATAAATATCTGTTATTGAATTCCACTACATAATAATTAAGACCATACTTATTATATAAAAAACGTAGATCATTATATTAAAAAACCTACCATAAGTCATTTTGAACTTTTGTCGAGATATTATTTTGTATTCATATTTAAAGCATGTAGCAACCTAAGGGTCGTGGTTCAGTGACATGGGCAACTGGCTTACAGCTGGCAAATTTCTGATTTGAACTATTAATACGTTTGCTGATTTGGTCAATGAATTTATTGAGTTTAGGAATAAGATTTGATTTTTTGATGGCTATTCCATATGAGAGTTTGTTTTCCGAATCTTACTGCACTCTTTTTACATTTACTAATCACATTCACCAAGTATAATCACTCCACGCATAAAATTTCTATACCCTTTGACTTTAGTTTTATAATCCAGATCTAATACAAACATACAGTTTTTTCTGGTAGCTCCAATTGACTGTGCTAGTGTAGAAACTGCACTAGATGATGCTAGAGTACTTGGCCTGTAAAATCTAGACCTTAGTCCAATTTACATGCAGGGAAGTTCATGACTTACATCATCACTATTTTTTTTTTACAATTAGTATCATATGTGACATGTTTTTCAAAATTTTTCATGTGAGGTCGCATTAGTTATGATCTGCTAGCTCTAATGAAATGAAGAGCTTATCCAGCTCTACTGAAATGTGAAATCTCAAGGCTTAGCTTTTAAATTATATTTTGATATCAAAGATTTATCTTATTAAAATTTAGCTTCCACGAAAATTGTAATTTGTGGGCTTGTACTTAAAATAAGGTCCTTGAATATGTCATTGACAAGTCATTCAAATTTCTTGAACTCCTTTGAAACATCAAAGAACCTTACCGTCTATTCTCCTCCATGTATTTTATTGAACACTTACTCTGAAATCAAAAGCCTTTTTCCTCTAATGAGTAAGTCCTTAGCTATGTTTAATTCTAGTCACTCAACTATCACGAACCTTCTCCCTCACCCCATCACCCTTCTATCCTCATATTTGGCATTGTTTGATTCTAGCATCTCAACTCTCACAACCCTATAATCCATCATCCTTTTCTTCTAATCTTATCCTCTTTTGCTTAATTCTGGTCTCTCAACTTTCACAACCCATTTTTGAGAGCTCATCACCGTCATTAACTTGCATAGTATTAAGGATGATAGAAAAATGGCATATAATACCCCACATAGAGTGTAAATCAAGTAGATCAAGTAATCAATCGCCATATAAAATATATACCAAATTTGAGGCATGCAGGCACAGTTACAAAACTTTATAAAGTCACAGGCGCACAAAAATGCAACAAAATAAACACTACGGCATAGCATGTAAAGAAACCCATTTTTATGAAAAGAGGTATCTATTGACATACATAATAATAAACATTAGATCATTCGCATGGCATAAAATATCATAAGGAAACGACGCATGTATACATATACATTGCAGGGTTTAACAAGCAAAAAGTTACAAGGTTATATCAAGATTGTAATTTTACATTGTAGTAAGTTTTCTAGCTTTTGATATAACAAGACAAGAATTGGTTAAATAAGTCATAGCATATGATTGGCGGAAGTCATGGCAAGATACGAATACCAGACCACCTAACAGCTTACAAGCGATAGAAGACACTTGACATGTGTTTGGTAAAAAAATTGATAACTGCATTATTTCCAATTGATATTCACTTCTATTAATGACTTCTCTCCTGCTAAGATTTACAAAATAATGAATTTGTGAAGCACTCCACTAGGTACAAGACACTAATCGTGCCTTACAGCTACCTATCAGAACCACCTGCCGTGGAAACCTTAGCACTATACCAATGCAATATTAGAAAGATTTCCATCTTTTTCTGTGGACTGATCTAACAACATTCAGATGCCCTAAAAATCCATTTGATGTTATAAAACTGCATATAATGCCTTTACACAACCTCTAAGTTCCATAAAACATTTGATAAAAAAGAAAACCAGTTTAATAACCAGACATCCAAACATTTCCCATTTTTCCCACAAAACGATGCACCAACGTCAAGGTTTTCCATAACAGATACTAAAAGCAATTCCTATGTTCAGGAGCTCCAATGTAAAACAAAAGCACACATTAAATCACTCCATAAGCTGAGTACAAAATTTTGAACCAAAAAGTTTTACCTGTATTTTTTCTAGATGATGCACCGGAATAAAGGTTTCCAAGAACAGATAGACTTACTATGGAATTGCTATGTTCAGGACCCCAACAAAGAAGAAAAGTACATACATTAATCACTTCAAAAGGCAAGCAGAAAATGATCCAATGCAATACTAAGTTGAACGCCACCCCAAACATCAGCAGCAACATCAAAAATATAAGTATTGAAGCCAGTATTGCACAAGCACTTTTAGACGTTGCTCTTCTAAACATGATTGAATTAACAACAAATTCTTAAACACCATCAAATTAACCAAAAAAGCAGGTTCAACTTCTGACATTCAGCAGCTACAACAACATCAGCTTCAGGTCAAATCTGGCACAACTAAAACCAGTGTTTCCACAACCTCAACTATCACAGCCCAGGACATGGTCCAAGGCAAGTTAGAAATACTCACTATTAGAACATTAATACTTATAACTATGATCAATAATAATTAAAATTTTGTAGATAAAAAGAAGTGGACAGTTCCTAACATCCATCCTAAATATGAATTTTCTTTTCGCCGCCACTAATATTAGATAATAACAATGGAAACACCATCTCTAAAAACTCTATTAACCAAACACGAAGCTACTAGTTCCTTTACATTACTTTCAGCAGGCACAACAACATCAGCTTCAAGTCAGAGTCCCTACCCTCCATCTTGGCCAGCACAACTAAAAAGTTCATTGTTTCCACGACCTCAACTATCACATCCCTGGGCATGGTACAGGGTAAGTTAGAAATACTCGCTATTAGAATAGTAATACTTATAAATATGATCAACAGTAATTAAGATTCTATAGAATAAAATAAGTGGATGGTTCCTTAATGTCCTAAGATGTCCATCCTACATATGAAATTTCTCTATGCCACCACTAATATTAAACAATAGCAGCAAAACAAACCATTTCTAAAAACTCTTAAGTCTGACCTTGAGAAAGTTAATCAACACTAACAATCCAACCAACACAATCTACTAGGTCGTTTACATACTTCCTATGCTTATAATTTTTTTTTAAAGAACTAATACACAACAAATCACTTGAAGAGAAAAGCACAGAATGGTTAAATGCAATACCAAATACTCAACCGAGTTGAATACTACCCAAGCATCAACAACATCATCGAAAAAACTGAAGTTCACACAAAACCCCTACCCGAATATGCTTGAGGCGATCATGGAGATACTCTCAAAAAGCTAAAACTTATTGTCCTTTGAGATTATCCAATCATTGAAATGACATGGCAAAGATTTTAAAGATAGAACCGCATCACATTAAGATTATCTGATGGAAAGATAGCACAAGTTAAACCGACTTTAAATTCAAGGCTAAAAATTCAAAATAAAGTATGACCACAACAAGAATATTATGGCCATTTATATATGTTTTGTCAAGAAACTTTTTTATTATAATTGAGGTTCTTTTGTCTATCTCAAAAACAAACGAACTGTTACCCAAATCAAATTCAACAGAACAAATATGCTTGCAAACCTTGGAGCTTTACTCCAATAAATAACCGATAAGAATATGTATATTTCGAGCACCAAATATTATAATTGACGAGAATCACCTAGATCACCAAAGCTTTAGATGCATTATAACACACAATTTCTGTCAAGAAATCTGGATTCGAAGAGCACAGCCGCTTTACTTTTTTTAGAGTGATATATGGTGACCCATTCAAATTCTACATGGGCCTCCGATTATTTTCAGTTTCAGTTAAACATTTTCATTTCATATTCTATCAAATACGGCAAGGTAAACAATCGCATTCACAACAAATACAACGCAAAAGGTTACACGCTGGAAAAACAAAGTACATGTTGTTAGATAAAACAAAGTAGTATATTGGAATTAATATTTACAGATCCAAAATATGGCTCATTGTTTCACATTTACTTGCAGAAAAGTATTACAAAAAAGCCTGTAGCTATATACAGTCTACAACTTCGTTTTCGTCTACAAGGTGTTTGGGGAGGAGGCTATCAAATGTTTTTTTTCTTTGTTTTTCTTGCTAGCACCAGCAATTTTCTTTGCAGCTTTGTTTTTTTTTTTTCCATTGTCTTGTTTCGCAACAGCAACACCCATTTTTCTTAATTTGTAGGAAGGTTCACACGCCATTGCAGCCTCCTTAGTATCGTAGACCAAGCCAAACCCTCGGGAATGAGGCCCAGTAGTTCGAAATTTGGACAAGTACAAAGGGCTATGTGGCAAAAGGCAAAGTCACTCTCTAACCAAATCAGCTATAACCGGTTTAGGCGGTTTTGGTTGCCTGCAGTGTAAAACGTTCACAACAAACTGAGTCCTCTTAAACTGTTCTTCTCTTTGCAAGTGCGGTGTCGTAACAGTTACTCCAACCGGGGGAGAGATAATTGTATTTCTAGTCTTCATTCTTTTAAACTGAACAGGAAAACATCCAAACATTAGGGAAAGCAGTAGCCGAAGCAAAATGTACAATGAGTCGAAAGAGAAGGTTTCTTTCCAGGCAGGCAGCTTCAAAAACCTTCCTGTTGAACATTTTAACGCTCCGCAAGGGTTGCTTGCAGAACGCTTCAAAGTGGCTTCCCGGGGAGATAACTCCCTCCGCACACTAGGAATCATGCTAACAAGAAAGGCACGTGCTCCTATATGCCATTATTATACAGGGCAAATATAGTTTGCATCTTTCCAAAGCATAAGGAAGGAGGCACACAAAACGATTTCCGAAAGGTAAAGCCACTCAACCATAAAAACAAAAACACACATTGAAAGTTCCATGCGATACTATCACAAGCGAGCCAGATGTACACAATATGAAAATAGCAGTCAGAGATATGGAGCGCAAAAAAAAAACAACAATATATACGCACACAAGGCAAAAAAAACCAAAGCTATTCATTCCAACAAACATGTTTACAATTTATTTTTAAAGTCCATGGCATGCTTAAATGAACATTAAGCAAAGGGACAAAGCATTAGTAAAACAGAAGATGATTGCACCTTGCTTTCCTCCCGACAACCTTTTTTTCCCGCCGCTGATGAAAACCTTCAGAGTAAGTTGTTTTGCATGCAAACAAGGGTAAAAGACAGCCTGTATTTCAGCACCAATTTTCCTGTTTCAACCAACAATAGAAAGGCAAAACGTAAGAAACAAAACAATATCCAAGGAATATAAATATAATAGGATTAGGCATGCCCAAACATCAAAGTCATGGATCAAGATAGCAGCAGCCCTTAACCTACTGGAGACAAAACAACAACGGTTGACCTTGTTTTTCATTTGGCGTAACAAAGGCAAAGGAAATAGATATATAGTTGAAAAAATTGATAGAATATTAATTTCAGAAGAATGGATCACAGCGGCAAAACAATTTCAACCCATTGTGAATGACACTACAATTTCAGTCCTCAGCATCAACACAATTCAGCCAACAACAATAAAAACAATCCTCAGCATCAACACAATCGAGGCATTTTGGCCTTCCCTCTTATTGTGAAGTTGACATTTTTTTACAATGGGTTCATATTTCATTGCATAATCTGAAACTCGGCTAAGGAGCAACCATTTCCTACGAGAAATGACTCTTACTTATGAGACTAAGACTTGCACAGGTAAAGAAATGATTTGGTAAAAAGCACAAATGTTTTCAAATAAAGCCTGTGCAGCCCACCAGGCTCCGGCCTAGCAGTAAATGTGAGGGTCTTACGGCTATGATGACCCAGATTCCATAACTGATGGGTATCACTCAGATCTGATTTGTAGAAGTATCAGGTGATTAAGATAAAGTGTTTTACATTGTAATAAACCAACAAATATGATTTTCATTCAAAACATGAGGTTCGAGAATCATAATCACAAAATTTCCCTTACCCGACTTGCACTTACCAGCTAGAATTGTGTCATGGGAAGATCAATCATGCCCAGAATTGCTCCAAAAGCAAATAGCAACATATTATGACAAAAACACAGCGCATAAAGTCATGGGGCCTGATTTCTCAGTTGTGCCAACAGAGCATGTGGCACAAACCACAGTGAATCTCCATATCCTATATTACCAAAAAAAGGCTAAAAAATGGAGAAGGCAAGCAAAAGAAGATACAATACTGAAAAGAACAATGAGTATTACAGGTTTCAGTAAAAAGAAATGATTTGGTAAAAAGCACAAATGTTTTCAAATAAAGCCTACACGTTCAGCAATAAGACTTCAATAATATTCTGTAACATCAGAGGAATAAGATTTCACCTTGTGTCCTCGTAAGAACCTTTCCACTGTATTTTCCTAGTTAGGTGTCTGTTTCAATCTTTAATTTTCTCTAAGACTCCTCTCTCTCAAATTTCCCTCTTTCAACTTTATTCTGGGCTTCTGCTATTTGCATTAAATCATCTTGTTTGAGACCTTCAGGGTCATGTCTTGCCTTCTCATTTTCCACATCCATTAATCTTTTAATTCTAGAGATGTCATTGCGTTCCTACAGTATTTCTTATTTATGTTTTTCTCCATTACTTTTTGTACTGGATCCCAATCTAAATTTACTTGATGATGCTTACTGGTGAGTAACTTTTTGCAGAAGCAGTATTTCCTACAGTTGTAGAGCTTGACAAAGAGGTGCATGGGAGTTGTGTAGCATCCATTTGTGATTTGACCCCACTACATCCCAGGAATTGTTTCAAGCTTTTTCTTCCCTTCCACTCAATAGAAAAATATATGTTAGCTAGTATACAGGTGTGATTTGCTCTCCACCTACAAAACACTGATTTTTTTTAGGTTCATAAATCAGAATGTACACAAGGAGATGTTATACTAGAACTGCACATTCAAACTTTATTGTTGCTTCCAAACAAGAAGCACCATGCATCTCAGAGAATGCTGCATCATCTGCTGAACATTTCTTCAGATGGAAATGCATTGTCTGAATGTTGCTCGCCTGTATAAATTTAAGAAACCAACCAATACAGACTAAGACAGATGTACTAATTAAAGAGACAATAATGTTTGGAGTCTAGGAGCCAATCTTGTGCGTAAAAGCAGTTACGGAAAATCTCTGGCCATAAAATACCCATGAAGCCCCAATTACCATCACCGTTGTTGTAATGTGTGTAGAGCCAATGACAAAAACACAGCGCATAAAGTCATGGGGCCTGATTTCTCATTCGTGCCAATAGAAGACACATTTTTAGTGGGTATAACACAATCATAGACAACCACACCTCCCTTTCCATCATTTCCCCAAATAAAATATGCAAGAACAGCTCAAAAACATTCTATTGCCTCTTTCCAACTTACACATAAAATATTATAAAAAAAAATTGGGCATAATACGCACAGGTGAATCGAGTTGGGCATTTTTGAATATTTTACAGCAAAAAACCCTAGCTTTGTTGTTCATTACATTCTCCATGAGTTTGTGGATGATATGGGTGTGGATCTATGGCCAAAACCCTAAAGAAAGCTTGAGATATTGCACATTGGCTCATATTCAATTCCTAGTTTTTTCTCTTCAATCTGATTTCCAAAAAACCACAAAATACAACCAGTGATCTAATTTAACAACAAATAAAGAGAATGAAGGAAATACACGAGTGATGATGGAGGACATTCAGTTCCTGTTTCTTTCTCCTTCTCTTCTTTCTCTTCCCAAACGCCTCCTTTCTAGATTTAAGCAGACTTTCTTTGCAAATCAGTTCATGAACTAGCATACAGTGGCGACCGACTAAATGACATTTATCAACTCCGGGCAGCCATGCTTCAGCGTACACTGCCAAAATCCGTGCAGCAGATACTCCTTTGCGTATCAGGGTTTACAGTCTCTGGGCAGGCATGGAGGCGTACAAAAAATACACTGAACCCTTACTGGCGCGCAGACGAAATTTAACGAGCAACGGTGCCTTCGCCTAAAACAATTTATGGTCTCTGTCCAGGCATGGAGGTGTACACCGCATGGAGGGCCAGATCGTATCCGTGATCGACGTCGTCCTGAGCGACCTCATCTCGGTCGTCTCCTCTCTGAACATGCGTCAGATAGCCCTCAGCTTGAACCCAACTGAAGGAACGCCTTTCGGCGTAATTACGTAAAGGAGACGTAATAGGACCACTGAAAACTATCTCTAGTTGTCCTTTAAATTGGCGTAAGATGGTTTCGTTAGGAAGGTTGATTTTTGTATATATTTGTGTTATAATTGAAGTGTATAGCAACACTAGCAATCGTATGTGAATGTCGAAGGGAATCTACTGAAGAAGTGAAAACTAGATGAAAAAAAAACAATGGGAGAGGAAGAGGGGTGTAGCAAAAGGTGTTTGAGGGTGGAGAAGTGCGTGAGAAAGGAAAGAGGAATCAAGGAGCAAATGTGAAAATACACCCTCTAAGAAGTATGTAACATGTTTGTCAATGGAAAGAAGGAGAAAACTCGTGTTGTGGAAGACGTAGATAAAACTATTAAGGGAGATATCTCAAAACCCAAGTTGCAGTTGGAAAATGTTGTCAAGGTGAATACTTGTTTGAATTTGCAACTCTTGACATTATTTGGTAGTTATGAAAAATGTAAATGTAACGGGAATTTGAATGCATGTTTCATGGGACACGTCAGGGACAGGAAGACACATAGTGTACTTAGAAACCTAATGTAGCGATATCATGCAAAATTTAGATTGGAGTTTTTTCTCTAACTAAGAGGTTAAAGATAAGGGTACTACAGTATTCACGTGAGTATTATTTGCATTTAAAGGGGAAAAATAAAAAGGGGAAAATTCAACATGTTCCAAGTCCAGAGCCTGACCGCAATGATTACTTGTTGCAGAACTGTGTAGCCCCCATTTCCAATTTTAAGGTCAAATAATTGTGGGAAGTAAAAGCACGAACATGTATCGATAATTGACAGCTTCTAACAATTGGTCATATAAGTCAAAGGCATATCAAGGCTTTGGATTGCATTCCCCGCACATTTTCCATGGATCATATTGTTGCTACCCAAATATTATTTGTTATGTGAGCTCCATTTAAGCATTTCAATCTCAAAAATAGGACACAATAAAATATGGGGAAACTCAGAAAGTTTCAGGGTTCAAAACCCAAGCTAAATGGATACATCCTGTAGAAATTTGTAGCCTGCCCTTCAATTTGTAAGCTCAAGTGTATAGGGAAATAGATGGTGTGCAAATAAACACCACTAATTGAGTCCCATGAACAATCAAACATATCATTGAAAGGTATCTTTTTTTGGTTAATCAAGCTCATTATTTTTTATTTGATGGCATCAAGGTTTTCGATTGAACAAACTTTAATTGGATAGGTAAGCACTAGACATGAATGGATTATTGTAAATTAAAAGGTGGGAAATTAAATACATGCATACCCCACACCTATTCCATGAAGCATATTGTTCCTTCCCAAATAATATCTAATATATGTGCTCCACTTAATCATCATAATCTCATACAATGAGCGCAATGTGAGTTTAAAGGGGGCAAAATAAAAATTTATGAGAATTCACAAAGTTCCCAACTCGAAGCACAATCGCGTTGCTTGCTTCTTGTAGCCTTTTGCAAGCATGTTTTTTGTAGTTTTAAGCTTCAAAAATTATATGAAGTAGGTGACGCAAGAACAATCATTGAATATTGAGTCTTTCTAAGGAATGGACGTACGGGGGTACAAGAAGATGTTATATGACAACCAAGATGCACGAAAAAAAAAAAAACATAAAAACATTGGTAATCGAGCCACACAAGTAGTTGGCCATAAGACTGAAAAGTAGATTTCATTTGTCATTCGAAAGAGAGATTTCTAAATAAAAATGTGGGAATTAAATACCTACATGTCCCACCCCTATTCCATGACTTAGTAAAAACATGAGAATTAAATACCTGCATGTCACATACCTATTCCCTGACTTAGGTTTTTCTTACCTAAATAATATGCCATATATTCTAATGGTATATGGCAAGAATATATTACTAACAATGGGATTTTAATGGTGTTATATAAATTCAGAATTACAAAGCGAATAAGCAACATTTACAAATAAAACTAAATGGAAAGACAGTGATATATAAGCTCAAAGTTGTATATATTCAATGCAAATCTAGAACAATTACTTTATTTCTCACAATTTGTCATCAAAACTCACGGTGGTAAGTTATTTAACTGCCAGCCACGAAGAACGTGCAATCGTCGATGACCAATACGTCTAATCCGATGATGTCCTTTGATGAACTGATCTCGTACATGGCAATTCATCCCACGAGGGCCACACTCCGGGTGGATACAAAGAATTCCATGGCATCCACGTAGTTTCTTGTTGCAATGGATGTTGTATGGCTTTCATGCCCATAAAAGTCCCTTGTAGGGTCGCGATCCTTGACGAGGGGTTAAATTTGATAGCCACCGATGGCAGTCCAACAATTTTTGGGTGACGATAATATTTCAATATTGTCTTTCAAAACTAAAGATTTGTGTTATTTATATTGACTATTTAATATTTATTTTATTATTATTATGTATATATTATTATAATTTACATACAAATCTATATTAAAAATGACAATCACATTTCAAATGTACAAGTCACGGGTAATGGTTATTTCAAATACTTAAAAGTATTTTATGACTAAAATCACGAAAAATGTTTTAACGGCCTTCAAATTTAACCCTTGTTTGACGGGGTCAATCTTCTCGTACTTGGCCACACAACGTTCTTTAAATTAACGCACTCATATGAGCTTTCTATTACAAACCGAAGAATGGAAGGCAACGCGTTCTTGCATGTTCCTTTCCATCTAGTTGGCACAATGCAGAGGTAATGTCATTGATATGCATGTGAATGTGGCCAAATGAACGTGAAAGACGGAGATTAATTTTAGGGTAGTTGATACAACATAAATATGGACAGTGACGATTACAATATGTTGTCCAAGGGCCTTGGGCTTTCTACCTGTAAACACGCCTTTCAGCACAATGAGTTGTCATTGTTGTTGATTGTCCCTTTGAAGGATGGTGTCTTTAATCCTTCAGTCTTTTAAGTGCGCTCGCGATTATGTCTAAGGGAGACACCTTGTTCACCAACCGCACACACCTTTTGGGAGGACATAATGACACATAACCCCAATCATTTATTTCCTCAATGTGAATCTGTGCCCTATAAAACATTACAATATTGTGTCTTCTGTGCAAATATATTCTCCTAATTGAACTTCATATGTATTTTGGCACAAATGGGTTGATTTCATAACTATTTTTTATTTTAAAAATATTCCCTTAGTAATTTCCTAATAATCGGAAAACAACATTTAATATTAAGAAATGCATGGTTTCGAACAATGTTTTAAAAATTTGAATCGGTCGAGGGTTGGACTGGACCGGAACCAGACCGGTTCAAACTTTATGAACAAGTTTACTAAAAAACAAATAAAAAATTATATTTTTAATGAAAACAATATATTTGAAAGATTAGAAACAATGATTCCAACAATTACACACAAAATATGCAAAGCTTGCTCATGTATATATGTAAGAAAGGTGTTTATAGCAAAATGGCACAAACTCCAAGTCTAAAGTAGAAATTTTAATTAAAAAATGATTTTTTTTTTTAAAACGTTGTATACCTACGTATTGGCATGACTCAGCCAGTTTATAGCGAAACATGACCGGTTTGACCGATTTATTAACTGGTCGAACCAACGGGTTCTGAAAACATTGGTTTCAAATTTGTTGCAAAGGTCATATGCAATCAAATAGATGTTTTGTGACATTTAAAATAAACAAAACTTTATTCAATTATTTTCCAATCAAAAAGCAACATCTACTACATCTAATCTTACTTAACACTTTAGTTCGGAAATCTTAACTAAATATAATATGAAAAATGTTGTTTCTACTTGTAAAGACGTAGAGTTAACGTTTAATATGTTTTTAATAATTAGTATATTTAATATATTTTACTCGGATAAGTCCCAATGATATTTAAATAAATTACTTCACTTCAATCCAAACAAAAAAGAGTCAATAAGAAAGCTTAACTTGTAAAAACAAATACCACTTCGACATATGGTCGCGAGTATGAAACTCGATGCACCTGCATCTGTGGTAAGCCATTGTAAGTTGAATCAACACCATATAGTTGTGTTGTTCCTTTTCGTATGTAAATTTGTCTGCTGCAACAAAAGGATTGTCTATTACATCATTCAAATTATATATTTGTTTGATCAAAATCTAAATTTCTGAATCATAATCAAATCTTCATTTCCAACCCTTGGACAATGAATTCAGTTAAATGTATGTAAAATCAAACCTTGTCAAATGTGACTTACCTTGAAAATTTAGACAAAGGAAGAAGCTTAGATCATGACTTTCTTGAGTATTTCACACCGAATTATGGCCTTGTTGAACGGACGTGTTGGGTTTTGATGCTAGGACAAGGAATTTTTGAAGCTTGTCTTAAAATCTCATAACATCTGGTTCAAGGTTGATGTTTGTATTTCAATGGGTTTTTGCATAATGTAAAGTGAAATTAGCCAGTTGAGACCAGTTTGTATGAAGTGTCCATTCACAAAATCTATGCACAAGGATAAAAAATATCCTACAACTTTGGTTGATATATCCATAGCACGTTCCATCTATCTCACAAGCCCGACTTTACACTGCTTTCCTAGTGAGAAGCTGAAGAATGACCACTCCCACATTGTAAACATCAGATTTTGTAGAGACTTCACTGCTACCTAGATAGTCCAAATGCCAATGTAGGAAACCTTCCTCTTGACTCCATTTATGAGTGCAAATCTAGTTCTAGAAGAGCTCAAATGAGGTCGAAATCATCAAAATTTAAGTACATTTTTTTTATCAAATAAAGTATTTTGAGGCTTAATATCACATGGATGATATGATCTGACTTAACATTGTGCAGAAATTTTAAACCAGGGAAAAATTTAGTATCGAAATAAAAATCTCGACCGGAATGTTTACGAAAAAACCAGATCCTGCTTCATTTGTCATTACAATAAAATAAATGCTTAAACATTGAAGCAACATAACAATGCTTGACCATGTATTGTTAAAGATTCGTCCATGGGTTTGAAACCACAACCTTTTGAAACACAAATGGAAATGAAATAAACACAAACACAAAAGAAATTAGTGTCAAATGCAAACAAGATGAAGAAAAAATGCAAAGGCTACAATGTATGTAGATTGGCGGTCAAAGGTGGCACCATGGAGGACATTCAAAGTACATTAAAATATGGATTGTTGATCTACTTGACACTTGTCAAAGGCCCAATCACCTTTCCCATTGTAAGAAAAGCCTTTTGTCGTAATAAGTAACCTATCTGCTAATAACAATAGACGTTAGGAACAATGTCATCGGGTTAAAAAGATCGTTAGCACACCAGTTGTACAGATAATATATCAGATCTAAGCATACATGCAAATAAAAGTGGATATTCTACCAGAAGAAATATACAAAACAAGAGATATAAATCAACACCAGATTTAACGTGGTTCACCCAGTGTGGGCTACGTCCACCAAGAAACAAGCCAATCTATTATCCAAAGCTTTGACAAGATATACAATTGAAGATTTACAATCTTCCACACCTCTCAGATGTACAATACTTTCTTTCTCTCAAGTTTTTACTTCTTCTCCAAGAATTCTCTCTCACAATTATTCTCACAATAATCATCAACTTTTGCAAGTTCTTCTTAATTCTTACTTCTAAACCCTAGCTTTCATGCTTATATAGGCGTATACAAACTTAGGGCACTTAGCCATGCAATTACAATCAATAGATATGCTTTAATGCTAAAAATAGATCTAATTCCCGAGAGTTAAATAAAACACTCCCGCACAGGTAACCGATGTCGGTTAGCCCTAACCGATGTCGGTTCCTCCTTGCCTGACCGATGTCGGTCATAGGTGACCGATGTCAATCCCTCCTAACCGATGATGTTACTGTGTTTTCCAGCAAGTTTCACATTGCATGCTAATCCAAAGTAATTGAGCTCCACAACTCAACAATCTCCCACTTGGAGATTAATTACTGCACCATACATGTACAACATCATTCTTGGATCCTTCCTTAGCTTTGTTTCTTCCTCTTCAAGTCTCAAACTCGAAGACCAATAGAAGTGGAGTGTAGCTCCAACTTCTCCTTTGCTAATGGCTTTGTTAGCATATCTGCAGGGTTCTTACTCGTATGAATCTTTTCCAGATTCAACTGCCCATCCTCCAATACCTGTCATATGAAGTGATACCTCAACTGAATGTGTTTCATTCTCGAATGAAACATTGAGTTCTTTGCCAAATGAATTGCACTCTGACTGTCACTGAACAATTTACAATCATCTTTCTCCTTTCCCAACTCTTCCATGAACCTACTCATCCATATCATCTCCTTGCTAGCCTTTGTAGCTGCAACATACTCTGCCTCTGTAGTAGACAAAGCCACAACCTTCTGCAATCTTGAAATCCAGCTAACTGTCATCCCACCTACTGTGAAAATATATCCAGTAGTGCTCCTCCTACCATCCAAATCTCCAGCCATATCCGAATCAACATAGCCACATAATGAAATATCTGAACCTCCATAACATAACTGCATGCTAGATGTCCCTTTCAAATACCTGAGTATCCATTGGACTGCTTTCTAATGCTCTTTACCTGGATTGGCCATATATCTACTCACAACTCCCACTGCCTGTGCAATGTCTGGTCTGGTACAAACCATAGCATACATGAGACTCCCAACTATTGAAGCATATGGCACTCGTGTCATGTATTTGACCTCCTCATGTGATGAAGGACACTGATCTTTGCTCAATTTGAAGTGTCTAGCCATAGGTGTACTAACAGGTTTTGCATTCTGCATCTTGAACCTTTCTAACACCCTGTAGATATAATCCTCCTGAGACAAATACAATTTCTTGTTTTTCCTGTCTCTGTGTATTTGCATGCCAAGGATTCTTTTTGTAGCTCCTAAATCCTTCATAGAAAATGTGTGAGCTAGCTTTCCCTTAAGCTCACCAATGTCCTGCATACTAGATCCTGCAATAAGCATATCATCCACATACAGTAACAAAATAATATAGCTCCCATTTTCAAGCTTCTTGAAATAAACACAATGGTCAGATTCACATCTCAAGTAACCATGCTCATGCATAAAACTATCAAACCTCATGTACCATTGCCTTGGAGCTTGCTTGAGCCCATATAGGCTCTTTTTCAACCTACACACTAATTTCTCCTTACCCTTGACTTCATACCCAAGCGGCTGCTGCATATAAATCTCTTCATCCAAATCACCATGAAGGAAAGTCATCTTCACATCTAGTTGCTCTAAATGCAAATCCTCTACTGCAACTAAACTCAATACAGTACGAATAGAAGTCATCTTTACAACAGGAGAAAATATTTCACCAAAGTCAATACCTACTTTCTGTGCAAATCCCTTTACTACAAGCCTTGCCTTGTACCTTTTTTGTCCACCCTCTTCTTCCTTGATCCTGTAAACCCACTTGTTCTGCAATGTCCTCTTACCTGTGGTAAACTTAACCAAATCCCAAGTCTGGTTCTGTTCCAAGGAGTCCATCTCCTCATCCATGTCATGCTCCCACTGGACATGGGTCTTATCCTGCATTGCTTCTTCAAAACTCTTTGGTTCACCATTATCAGTTCAATAATAAATAAAATAGAGAAGGTGTAAATCTTTCTGGAGGTTTACTTACCCTTTGTGACCTTCTCACAGGAGTTTGGGGTACCGGAGGCTCATTCTGGACCTCCTAGACATTTGTATCCAAATCTGTCAGTGACCGACGCCAGTCACCTGTAACTGACATCGGTTCTGCTAACCGATGTCAGTTTGGCTCTTCTGTAACCGATACCGGTTCTGTTGACTGATGTCAGTCAGGGGTCAACTGACACCGGTTACTGTGTAACCCTGTTGGTATTACTTTTAAATCTGAGAGTTCATTTTCATTCACAAACTTCTCAACCGGTTCATCCTTGGGTACCAAAATTTGATCCCTGTACATTCTCTTTTCATTCCATTCAACATCATGACTCCTAATAATTTTAGAATTCTCTAAATCCCAAAAATAGAATCCAAAATCACCAGATCCATAACCAATGAAAGTGCATCTCTTGGATTTTGCATCCAACTTTTTCCTATTTTCCTTATCAACATGCACAAAAGCTTCTGAACCAAAAACTTTAAGAAAAGAAAGATCTACCTCTTTTCCAGTCCAAGCTTCCTCTGGTATTCCTCCATCTAGTGAACTTGAAGGCCCACGGTTAATCAAATAAACCGTTGTATCAACTGCTTCTACCCAAAACTGCAAGGGCAATCCAGAATGTATCCTCATACTTCTAGCACGTTCCATGATTGTCCCTGTTCATTCTCTCTGCAACACCATTCTCCTGTGGTGTTCTTGAACCATTCTTTCTCTACGTATCCCATTCACTGAACAATAATCATTGAAAGCCTTGCTACAATATTCACCACCATTGTCAGATCTAAGGCACTTTAACTTTGAATTTGATTCATTCTCAACAAGGGCTTTCCATCTTTTAAAAGTCTCAAAAACATCAGATTTACGTTTAATACAATAAACCCATACCTTTCTTGTAGCATCATCAATGAAAGTAACATAATATTGGGATCCTCCATGAGAAGCTACCTGAGCTGGTCCCCACACATCTGAGTGTACAAGCTCCAATTTCTGCTCCTTCTTAGTTGCCCCAACTTTGAGAAATCTCACTCTCTTTTGCTTTCCAAAGACACAATGCTCACAGAAATCAAGATCTAAATCTTTCAAATCTGATAACTTACCCTTAGCCTTTAAGATTTGCATTCCTTTTTGACTCATATGGCCCAACTGATTATGCCACATGCATGCATCTGAATCTGAAGTAGATAATGTAGAAAAGGAATCAGTAACACATGTAGATAAATATAACATTCCTACCTTCTTACCTCTTGCCACAACAAAAGCACCCTTGGTGACTTTCCAAGAGTCTCCTGTAAAAGTAACCATGCAACCAGCTTCACCTAGTTGCCCTGCAGAAATAAGATTCCTCCTGAGGCTTGGCACATGCCTCACATCTTTCAATACCCATGTATTTCCATTCTGCAATTTTAGATGAACTTCCCCTTTACCAGTAATACTGCAAGGTTCATCATCACCCAAATAAACATGCCCAAAATTTCCCTGGACATAATTTCTGAAATAACCCTTATTAGGGGTTGCATGGAAAGAAGCTCCTGAATCTAAAACCCATGATTCAATTCTATTATCTAAAGAAAGAATAAGAGCATCTTGCATTACCTCTGATGTAACAAGATTTGCTTCTTTACCTTTGTCTGGTTGTTGGTTCTCTTTATCCTTTGACCAACAATCTTTCTTTGCATGTCCTTTCTTTCCACATTTCCAACAAGTAATTCCCTTACCTCTGGATTTAGATCTGTTATCCCTTGACTTTGATTTCCCATTACTCTTACTCTTGGATCTCTCCTTCTGCCTACCCCTACTTTCTACATTCAAAGCATTCCCAGATGATGATTCCTCTATACTCTTCCTGCAAATTTCTTCATTCAAGATTATACTAACCACATCATCAAACTTCAAAATATTATTAGCAGATGTTGTATTACTAACAACCATTACCAAGTTATCCCAACTATCAGGCAAAGAACATAAGAATAAAAGTTCTTTCACTTCATCATCAAATGGTATATCAACCGATTTTAACTGATTTACAATAGATCTGAAATCATTCAAATGACTAGATGCAGATCCACCTTCATGCATCTTAGAACTAAATAGTTTCTTCATCAAATAAACTTTATTTGAAGCACTAGGTTTTTCATATAAATTAGCAAGAGATTTCATTAACCCTACCATAGAAGTCACTTCTGTAATATTAGAAGCCACGGATGCTGTCAGGCTCAATCTTATAGATCCCAAAGCCTTTCTGTCAAGAATCTTCCATTCTTCATCAGTCATCTTCGTAGGTCTAGACTTCTCATCCAACGGTAAATACAAATCTCTTTGATACAAATAATCCTCAATCTGCATCTTCCATAATTGATAATTTCAGTCGTCAAACTTCTCTACCTTGTATTTGTTTTCTTCTGCCATTGTTGTAGCTCCCACTCAATCAGAAAAACCCTCTGTGAGTAAATTTGTCAACACACAAAACCCTCAAACAAAGCTTTGATACCAGTTGTTGGGGTTAGCACACCGGTTGTACAGATAATATATCAGATCTAAGCATACATGCAAATAAAAGTGGATATTCTACTAGAAGAAATATACAAAACAAGAGATATAAATCAACACCAGATTTAACATGGTTCACCCAGTGTGGGCTACGTCCACCAAGAAACAAGCCAATCTATTATCCAAAGCTTTGACAAGATATACAATTGAAGATTTACAATCTTCCACACCTCTCAGATGTACAATACTTTCTTTCTCTCAAGCTTTTGCTTCTTCTCCAAGAATTCTCTCTCACATCTCACAATAATCATCAACTTTTGCAAGTTCTTCTTAATTCTTACTTCTAAACCCTAGCTTTCATGCTTATATAGGTGTATACAAACTTAGGGCACTTAGCCATGCAATTACAATTAATAGATCTGCTTTAATGCTAAAAATAGATCTAATTCCCGAGAGTTAAATAAAACACTCCCACACAGGTAACCGATGCCAGTTAGCCCTAACCGATGTCGGTTCCTCCTTGCCTGACCGATGCCAGTGATGTCGGTCCCTCCTAACTGATGATGGTTACTGTGTTTTCCAGCAAGTTTCACATTGCATGCTAATGTTCTTAGGGTTCAGTAATGTAGAACTAAATTGAATTTGTCTCTTTAACTTCATCTGGATTGGGGCATATGAAATATTTAATACCTCTATATTTTTTTATATTTTTAATGAAGATTTGGTACAATTTGAGTTTCTTGCACCATGAACGAAATTTATGAGAAATGTACTACTACATATGTATGTTTTTTTTGTTTGTTATAAATATACCTATTGAATTGATATTGGTATTAAATTTGTCTAGTTTTGATGTTGTGTCAGTGGGGATTGTAATTTCCCACGTGGGTCATGGTCATGCTCTTGCTTCTCCCTATTCCATGCTCATTCATTCGGTCTGCAACACAACATTATACCCTGCGCATTGTGTTTTTACTCTGCTTGCATATCTGACATCAAATCCCAACAAGTTTTCTCATATTGATCTCAATGCAATCGTGGATGAACTCCAATAAGCTTATGCCATGACTCTGCATTTCAGTGTATCCCGCCAAGAACGAGTGGCCTCTCACGAAGGCAGGGCAATGGAAGACTGTATGGAGCTTCTAAAAGATTCAATCCATCATCTCAAGCTTTCGCTAGCCAAGATTGCTGACATGAAAGAAAAAAAATTGCATATCAAGAGCGATGTTGCAAATGTTTAGACATGGCTCAGCATGGCCCTCACAAACTAGGAGACGTTCTTTGATGCCCTCCATGAGTCAAGTGGTGATATAAACATGGAGACGGAGGAAAGATAACTTCTGTCAAAATTAATGAGGAATGGTCTGATGTGTTTCGGGTCCCACGTCCTCGGTCAAATTAACAACTTTGTGTGAAATATAAAAATTAAAAACAAACCATAGTCTATACGAACCGATGGTCGAAGGTGGAGCCGTGTAGACTTCGATGTACGTAAAAATTTGAGCCACCGATCAACCTACGTCTGTCAGAGACCCAAAGGTATTTCCCATTGTAAGAAATGCCTTTGGCATAAAAATAATGAAAATCAAAACCTCTAATATTTGAACATTTTGAAACTTGAAATTTGAAATTTAAAATCTAATAGCTAAAAAACTTTAGAAACATGAAAAGTACATTGGTATAAAATGTGGTTATCTTATTCAAAATTTGAAAGTGTAACCTCAAGAATTATGAAATCTAAAAAAATAAAATCTCACGAACACAAAAAATAATTTGAAATAAAATGGAACTATCGTATTTGAAACGTGAAATGCAAAAGTCCTTAAATGTTTTGGATACTTTTAAACCTAAAATTGACACGTTTAACCATTCTATTGGAATCATAGATCAAAGTGAAAAATGCATTAATTGTTCCAATATCACAATCCTCAAAACTAAATAAGTTGAAAACATGAAAATTGGATTGATCTAAAACATGATTTTCCTATTTGAAAACCCACAAGAAAAACTTGAAACCCTGAACCCGAAAACTCTATAACCCAAAATTTTAAAAAATCAAAATCCAAAGCTAGAATCATGTTGGAAAAATATTTTATCAAGAATTTTATACTTGCTCCCATACAGATTCCAAGACAAGCTCCGGAGAATCCATTTGAATATCTTGTTGCTAGTATTGTTGCATCTCCACTCTCTCCACCACCATTAAACAATCCTCCTCCAGAGATGGTTGTGTCAGTACCTTAGGGATAGAACACTGGTCCACTATCATTGGCTCCTCCACTTCACAAATTACCCAGAGGATCAAGAAATAATTTTCCCAAGTTCTACGGAGATGGAAAGCAACATCCAGATGAGCATATTATAGATTTTATCAAATCCTGTGGCATTCTTGAAGAAGTACATGAAGATATTTTTGTTTGGATATTCATGAAGTCATTGCAAGATGTTTTTGCATAGTAGTTCTACTATTTTTCTGTCTCATTCAATCACTAATTTGGAAAATATGAAAGATATGTTTGAAGAAGGGTTCAAGTTAGCAAATATGCTCATATTATTCTCACTGAATTGACTCAAATTAAGAAAGAACCTAATGAGCCTATGAGAGAATTTGTGGCCAAATTCAAAAAATTGATTAACAAGATTCCTACTGGTACTCATCCTACTGCAGATAATCAAAAGAGATTCTTTATAAATGCTCAGTTTCTTGAAGTTTGATTGATACCGTGGAGAGATATACCAAACACTTTTTATGATTCTCAAGAAATTTCCATTAAGGTGGAAGATGATCTTATCATGTCAGGGAAGATCAATAACCATTTAATGAAAAATAAGGTTTAGAGTTCACAATATGAAGGCACTGATTCATTTCTACAAAATTTGGTCAATGATCTGACTATAATGAAGAAGTAAAAGGCTTAACATGTTCCATATCAAACCTAGAATCAAAAACATATTTTTGGAGCACCCCTAAGGCTTTCCTTGGAAGCTACACCTATAAATGCAGCACGTGGAGCAAGAAAAAATTAATAAGATGAATTTTTTTAAGAAGAACTTGTAGGAGAAGAAGAATTTGGATACAAAAACATTAGTTATTTTGAATACTCATATGATGAAGTTCCTCAGGAGCCCATAGATAATATGAATAACTACTATTGTGCAATGTTCACTCACTCACAAGCATAGAAACCTCTTACACCACTACCCAATTGAAACACCTGAATCTTCCAAAGGTGACTCTACAGAAAACAACAAAAGGAGGAATAATGCTGCCCACTTCCATGAAATCATCTAAGAAGAAGCCAAAATCCACCTTGGCCAAGGTCACATCTACTTCTTTGAGTAAGTATATTTCCTCTCCCTTGGTCAAATTAGTTGTTAATTCTACTTCTTATGTTTATAAGAATATAACCCCTACACCTTTCAAGGATACCATTATTCCTAAAGTATATACTTCTTTGTCCTTTGACATCATTGACAATATAAAGAAGTCTAAAGTCAAAAATTTTGAGTTTAAATCCCTAAGAACTAATCCCAAGCAATTTTATAAACTTGTTCAATTTATCAAAGGAAGTATTTCAAAGTATGGTTCCATTAATTTCATTATAAAATAGAAACTTTCCACTCCTAGTACCACTCCTTCTCTTAACCTTCTTGCTTCGATGAAATCTTCTACTTATGATAAAGTAGAAATTTTCTATCTCTCTTTACTTATCAATGGGTATAAACTAATTAACTATATCATTGACTTATATGCCTCTTACAACATCAAGCCAAAAAAATTGGTCAAGGCTCTTAGTCTCACTCTCACCCTTATTATTGGTCAGTGTTATTCCATGGAGACCAAATAAGTACCTATCATCAACCAGGTCAAAGGCAAACAAGTGGAATTTGTGGATTTTCTAGAAAAGAAAGTCAAGATGAAAAGTATTATAGCCAACATTCAAACTTCATATGGGATGTTGTTAAGCTAGAGTTTTTTTTCAGGGATGTTAGAACAACATTCTTATAGCCAACATTCCAACTTCATGATGGATTGGTCATATTCCACCATATCATTCAATGGAAAAAATAAGAATCTCCTTCCTATAAGAAATATGAAATATACCGTTTAAAAGGAAGATGACCCAAGGGAAGACATTTTGTACCAAAATTCAAGATACATAAACTATTTCATAACTTCAGAGGAAGATGTTGAACTACCCATATTGATGGAGGAGTACTCAAATTTTATTGATCCAGTATAGATACTTCATGGTGATTTGATGGACCCATAATTTGATACTCCACACTTCTAATTGAATATGGATATATGTTCTTTACTTGGTGATGATGGGGATCATGGATATCTTGATTTTCCACATATCAATCATGAGATGATAAGCAATACATATCATGGAGAAAAATGTAATTCCAAATGACTTCGCAACATATGATCCCTAGGTTTCCAAGCATCTTTTCAACATCCAAAATGATAGCTTACCTCACAATTATGATTGTGAATATGAAGCTTTATCTTTTCCATTTATAAAAGAGGACCTTCCCAATGAGGAACAAATAGGTGAAAAGGAACTCCAATATATCAAGGATAATTTCATTCAAGAAGAAGGTATCTCCATCATAAAGATGACTATTTTAGCTTAAGATGATCAATTTGAGTAAAGTGATGGTCTTGATATTTCATCCCCAACCTTTTTCTCATTCTCCTTTCAAGAGGATTAAGCACTATGCAAGTCACACCATAATGAGCATCAAGTCAAGAATGAGTCAGTGTGTGTGAAGGTGGTAGGGAAACATGGAGCACCAATAATCCTGTGATGGTGTTGGAAAATTATCCAAAGATATACCAAGAAGTAGTTCATGGAAATAGTGGTCATGCAGAGCATGACAAGAAAAGATAAAATACCCATTAGAGAAAACAATGCTAGTTGTAGACATGTCAAACGAGGCATGATCAAGAATCAATCTGGTAGTAACAGTGAAAATGGGAAATTAAATGAATTAAAAATGGATTGGAAAATGGAAATGGAATTTTGGAACAACAAATAAAATGGGCTATCTGGATGGATTTTCACTTTCCGGAAGAGAGATACAAACTCTCGTAATATGAAACATGTAAATTTCTCCTTCTCAGGTGCATGGAAATCTGTTGTAGCAATTGAATTTCCTAAGTAGTTAAGGAAGGGTATTAATTTATTGAACTAGTGAATGATTTTGTATATAAATTTCATTTGGTGTTACCCGTACATGGGTAACACTTAGAGAAGAACAAGTAATACAATAAAAGTGGGTTTTCCCTCGCATGTACCATAGGTGATTTAGGTTTGTTGTGTTTCCCCTTTATTTGTTTGTGTATATTTCCCTTTCTTATTGTGTGGTGTGTTTCTTTAGGTGTTTTTTTTGTGTGTTGTGTGTGTGTTAGTGTGTTCATTCCTTTTCATTATACACCACTGTTGAGACTCTATTTCCCAATGGATAAGGCATTCTTCTACTAAAGCCTAAATTGAGATTCTAGAGTTCCTTCTTGTCTCAGTTTCATTGCATGTCAAACCAAGTCAAGTCCCCAAGTATGTGCCAAATGTTTGCATATAAAATTTCTATGCATTTTATTTGACAACCCCGTTGAAATTGTTTCCCTTTTTTGGTAAAACAAGTGAAAATAGTGTAATTCGTCAAAATTCCCAAAATTTCCCTTTTTCAAAGTACACCTTTTGGGAAGGGTTTCAAGAGCCTTGAAGAATTTCAAAATTCCTGGTTATAGTCAATGGAAAGGTCTAAAATTTATCTCTATGATGGTATGACTTAGAAAACATTATAAAAGCTTTTGAATGACCTTGGGAAAGATTTATTCTTAGGCACTTTTTAAGAAAAAGGGAGTGTGCATGCTTCATTAAATACTTGACTTCATCAAAATGTTTTACGAACCCCATGTGGTGTTGGGATCTCATATACCAAGAACTAGAACTATTTTTTAGCCTACTACATGTTGGAATAAGTATGGTGGAATTTTGGGAGTATAGAAAGAAGAAACCTTGTCTGACACTGGTGCAAGGTTGCTTTTTTGCAAATGAATTTCAGACTGAAGGTTTTAGGCAACTTGTCTGATTTAAAATCCTAAACAAATATCAAGTGAAATTAAATTAAATTCTCTTTATGACCTATAAGTTGGTTTGGCTCATGTGTTTTTTTAAAACTCTTATTGTAACTCAACTCACCGGCACGCCGCTTTAGGAAAAATGGAGGTACAAGATAATGTTGTTGAAAAACTCATTTTCAAACTTCCTAAATGTTCTCATAAGATTCGTTGTTTTGTTTACATGAAAAATCATATATTATACGCCCAAAATTGACCAAGGAAGGACTCCACGACGAAGAGATGACTCCAAGGTGCAAAATGGGCGATGCAAACCATCTCCTAATATCCACTTTTCCACATTTGTGTACATTTTGTGTCCGTTTTGACCTTTGGTATAATTTTGAGGTGAAATTTTACACCATAAGTTTTCCCTCTTCTGATTAGAAGGGAAATTCATAAGCGAAAAACACAAAGGAAGCCATAAAAGTGCATCGTGGAGATAGGAAAGTGAAGTACAATTTGAAGGTGGACCCAGCATCTTTCGCTCCAAGTGGAGATTTGAATCCCCTTGCACCAAGTGCACTTATGAGGTAAAATTTCACCCCATAATTTTACACTCATCTAAGATATTTAAGTAGAGAAATCAAGGTGCAAAGGAAAAACATGAAAAATAAAGGGTGAGGTGCAAATGCACATGGAAACCTCATCTCCATCTCCACCAATGCACACTTACTCACTCCATTTACACCTAAAGTTCACTTATGAGGTGTAATTGTACCCCAAAAGTGCACCTAGGTGAAACCAATCTCCACTTCTCCACCCCATGTTTTTCCATGCTCCATGTGTAATCCCCACTCTCGCCTCCACCATATAAAGCCATCTCACCATGTTTTTCCTCTCACAACAACATAAAGTTAATTTAAAAATTTGAAGGAATCCATTAAAGCCTACCTTGGAGCTGGTTATTCATCTTCCACATTGTAAAACTCTCCCTTTTTTCCCTAAAACTCTAAGATCAATTTTTCCTCATAACTTTTGATTCCAAGCTCCATTTTCCTCCAAAATTTGACCATCTCTTCCTCGTGAATACACCTTTATGATGATATAAGATTTGTTCCACGATATTACATCCTCTGTTAGAGTAGGTATTTACCTTAGCTCATGTTCACATAGGTACATTATTTACCTTTATTGTATTTATCATCACCCACTTATGTGTGTGGATATTTCTTTTTATTTATTTAGATATTAGGAGATATTATCTAGTTGTTAGGTATAGTTCTTTCCTTGATCTATGGTATTGACTAGTTCTTTCCTAGATCTATGGTATTGACTAGATCCTTGATGTCTAGTTCTCTCATAAATCTATGGACTTGACTAGTTCTTTGATGACTAGTTCTTTCCATGATTTATGGCTTGATCTATGACCTTGACTGGTTCTTAGATTGTTATTCCTTGCCTATATAAGCAAGGTCCATTCTCATTGTATTTCATTGAGTTCCATAATAATATATGATATTGCTGCTCATTTGTTTGCAAAGGTTTATGTAAAGTTATTCTGGCGAATTACTTTCATCTTATTGATCATGATGTTTGATTAGCATCTGTGTTCTTGGCTTGGCACGATCTGGTTATCATTCCTTTTATGGTATCAGAGCAGGAGATTGCTATTGACATTCGTCTGTAAGTTTTATTTTGCAAGCATTTTATTATATATTCATATATTCAGGATTTGTCTGTATTTTGTTGTTGCGTGCATTTTTATGCAAAACAGAGGCTTCCATTGGATCCGGAAGGTAGCAAAACCCTAAGATCGGCTGTAAACTCGACCATTTCGGGAGGCAGTCATTTTTTTGGTTTTTTTGTTGTGCAGAGAAACGTACTGGATTCACCTCGGGATTCGTGTCGTACAAAAAAGGAAAGCAAGGAAATTTTTTTTGGGTTTTTCTGGGTTTCTAGAGATCTGATCTGGGTTTTTTTTTTGCGGTATAGCATTTTTTGGTTTGCGCATAGGAGGTTTATTTTTCGAAAAGACGTTTCTTTCCTCTTTTGGCAGGGGTCCACGGAGACACTTTTTGCTATTTCGGGAAAATGACTACTTTTTGGGCTTTTCAAACACACACCCATTGAAATCCTTAGGTCATATGGTATGGTCATATGAGGGCTTAAAGCTTGTGATTCCTACTAGTAGGTGCTTAACTCCAGCCCCCTTTCATTTTATTTGTGTGGTGAAGGCAAGAGCATTTTATTCTATTTTAGTGGAAACTAAAATAAATAGTAGAGCATAATATTGAAAAACTTGTATCTTTTGATCGGTAACTCGGTTTTGAGTGTCCGTTTTTTGCAAAAGTGCTTAGTTTTTTATGCTCTTTCCATTGGAAATATTTATTTTGAGAATCACACTATAATTATAAAGTGTCATATTGTAACACGCACTCATTATAAAGTGCCAAAATCTGGGGGGGCTCTTGTTGCATTGTTTGGGGGTCTTGTTGCATTGCTTGGTTCTTGCATTTCTTTTGGTGATTTTTTTAGGATGGCATCTTTATCTACTTCTGCATTAGATCATGTTGAGCCATTAACAACACATAATTACCACACATGGAAACCAAGAATGGAAACAATAATTAAGCGGAAAGGATTATGGGCTTTAACTTCTTCAGAACAACCAGTGTTCACTAGAGAATATGAGAAATTTCAGTACCAGTGCAAATTTGATGAGTGTATGGGTTTGATAGGAACTTATGTAAGTGACAGTCTTTTATTTCATTTGGAAAAGTGTGACTCTCCTTTCAAAATATGGGAGAAATTGGAGGATTTATTTGGTAAGGTGGATCATATGAGAGCCATGCAACTTGAAATTGAGATCACCTCTCTTAATCCTGAAGATTTTCCAACAATTATAGACTATCTTACCAAGTTCAAGCATTTGTTGACACAGTTGAAGGGGAGTGGAAGAGATAAGAAAGATGAAGAGTGTGTTTACTTGATTCTATCCAAGTTGAGAGGACCATTCCAAATTTTTGCTTCTACCTTTTTCTCTAGCATGGATGCCTTAGGTGACACCTTCAAAATGCCTAACTTAGAAACATTTTGTGAAAGACTTACTAGGGAAGAATCCAAATTATCTCACCTTGAGTCTTCCACCTCTCAAAAGGCATTAGTTGCATCTAATCCTAAGGGCAAGGGAAAACCAAACAGTAAAACCAAATCCACACCTTCTCCATCTCAAAATGCTCCTAAACCCAAAGAAAACAACTCAAAACCCAAGGAGTCTTCTAAATCCAAGAATAAGTCTAGCCGTTCATGCTCTTTTTGTGGGGGTAGTAATCATGAAGAAAATAGGTGTTATAAGTGAATGCAAGCCTTAGAGGATGCAGTCAAGAAACACAAAATTTCTATCTCCACTCCACCTCCTTCTAATCAGCATGGAAAAGCACTTAATGTTGTTGGAAGATCTCAGTCACCACTTGCAGACAATTGGGTTATAGATTCTGGTGCTTCTCATCACATGACTTCTTCCAAGGAGTCTTTTGTTTCTCTAGGTTTGAGTTCTACTTCCAAAATTGAGGTTGGAGATTCTTCCTTTCTTTCTGTTGAGGGAAAAGGTGATATACAACTTGATGGTGGCAATATCCAAGATGCACTATATGTTCCTAACATCACTACAAATTTGCTTTCTGTATATCAAATTTGTCATTCTGGTCAAGGGAAAAACAGTGACTTTTACACCACATGGGGCAGAAGTAAGAACTTTGTTGGAGCCTTATTCACTTGTTGCTCAGGGTATTGTTGATCATAGTTCTAGACTATATCACTTTGAGGGTTTTGATGACACTTCTTCTATAGGGACAGGATTGGTTTCTCATTCAGATTCAGAGAGTAAGCTTTGGCATGAAAGATTTGGACATCTCAATTACAGATATTTGAAGGAGTTGAGCACTCATGGTATGGTAGATGGTCTTCCTAGAGTTTCTTGTCTTGAGGGAGTTTGTCATGGTTGTGCATTAGGGAAACAACACCAAGATCCTTTTCCTAAGAATTTTTCTAAGAGAGCTTCTTCACCACTTGAGCTTGTGCATAGTGACTTGATGGTTTTTCCTACCCCATCTTTCAATGGAGCTAAGTATGCACTTACATTTATTGATAATTTCTCGAGGCGTACTTGGGTTTATTTTCTCAAGTACAAAAGTGATGTTTTTTCACACTTCAAAGTCTTCAAGGCTTTGGTCGAGAAACAATCTTCTAGTAGCATAAAGAACCTTCACACTGATAATGGGGGGGAGTACTTCAGCAATGAGTTTTCTAAATTTTTGGCAACTCAAGGCATTATTCACCAGCATTTTGTTCCTCATACTCCACAACAGAATGGATTAGCAGAAAGGAAGAATAGAACTTTGAAGGAAATGGCTAACTGTATGATGCATTCTAGAGATATACCTCCTATCTATTGGGCAGAAGCAGTTAATTGTGCTAACTATATTCAGAATCACACACCACACAGAGCACTTGAGCATTTGACTCCAGAGGAAGCTTGGTCCAACACTAAGCCAGATGTCTCATTTTTTCGAGTCTTTGGGAGCCATGCTTGGGCCTTTGTGCCAAAGAAGAAAAGGAAAGCTTTGGATAAGAAGAGTAAACCCTTGATCTTTGTAGGGTATTGTGAGGACATGAGAGCTTATCATCTTTTAGATCCTGATACACATGATGTTCTTTTTCAAACACATGTTCAGTTTGATGAGCGTTTCACTCCTCATGATTCTTCATCTTCTTCCATTCCTTCTTCTTCTTCATCTCATCTTGAGGATCCTTTCTTTGAGGAGATTGATGAGGAGGTTATAGATGTCATTGAGGATCCTATTCCCACTGATGTTGTCACTATGCCTAAGTGGGCTCGTACTATAGTTTCTGAGGCAACACCTTTCATAGAGGATCTTCCACCCACTAGGCATCATCACGCACATTCTACAGGTTCTGGACTTTTGTGTCAGGTAGTTTCTGAGGATCCACAGTCTTTTTCAAAGGCTCATGGGATACAGAGTGGGATGATGCGATGACAGCTGAGTATTCTTCTTTGATGAAGAATCATACTTGGGATTTGGTATCTCTTCCTAAAGGAAGAAATATGGTTAGGTGTAAGTGGGTATACCGAACCAAATACGCAGCTGATGGGTCCATTGACAAGTATAAGGCTCATCTTGTTGCAAAGGGTTTTTCACAAGTCGAAGGTATTGATTACTCTGAGACTTTTGCACCCATTTGCCAAGATGGATTCTGTACGCCTTGTACTTGCTATTGCTGCATCACAGGGGTGGCCCGTATACCAGATGGACGTGAAGAGTGCCTTCTTACATGGAGATCTACAAGAGGAAATATACATGGAGCAGCCAGCTGGATTTGTTCAGGATTCTTCTCTTGTTTGTAGGCTCCGAAGGTCTCTCTACGGTCTCAAACAAGCCCCTCGGGCTTGGTATGAGAAGATGGATTCTTTTCTTCTATCTACTGGTTTTGTTCGTTGCCACTCCGATCATACAGTGTATCTCCAGCATGTTGGTGAGGATATTGTGATACTTGTCTTGTATGTTGATGATCTGTTACTTACTGGCAGCTCTTCTTCCCACATTCAGAGTATTCAGAGGGCTCTTTCTACACAGTTTGACATGACAGATCTTGGGCTATTGCATTATTTCCTTGGTTTGCAGATTTCTCAGACAGATTCAGGGATTCATTTGAGTCAGCAAAAGTACACCCATGATCTTCTTAGGCGCTTTGATATGGCTGATTGCAAGCCAAGTCCATCTCCTTTTCAGTCTGGGGTTACTCTTACATCCACATGTACCACACCACTTTGTGATCCTACGTTGTATAGGTAGTTGGTTGGGAGTCTCATGTACTTGACCCATACTCACCCTGATATTTCATTTGCAGTAGGGCTTGTATCTCGGTTTGCACATTCTCCTCATAGTAGTCATTGGCAGGCTGCTAAAAGGATTTTGTGCTATTTACAGGGCACTTCCCACTTTGGCCTACACTACACTAGGGGTTCTACTCAGTTGGTTGGGTATACAGATTCAGATTGGGCAGGTTCTATTGATGACAGGCGTTCTACTTCTGGCTATCTTTTCTGTCTTGGTTCTTCTCCAGTTGCTTGGGCATGTAAAAAGCAACAGGCTATTGCACTTTCATCTTCAGAGGCAGAGTACAGGGCAGCAGTTACAGCGAGTCAGCAGATTCTTTGGCTTCGCCAGTTATTGACAGAGTTTGGATTCCCACAGGATTCACCGACTGTACTTTGGTGTGACAACCAAAGTGCAATTCACATTTCTCGCAACCCAGTTGAGCACCAGCGGACCAAGCATATCGAGATACACATCCACTTCATTCGGCAGCACATTCAGGATGGAGTTCTTTGCTTGGAGTACCTTCCAACTCAGCAGCAGGTTGCAGACATCTTTACGAAGCCTTTTGCATCACCTCGCTACCTTGAGTTGCGTGGAATGCTTGGGGTTTCGGAAGTTGTTCTTGGGGGGTGTTCGTGAGAACATCTTCCTTCTTCTTCTTCTTTCTCTTTCCTTATAGCAGGATTCTTTCCTTCTTTTGGTTCGAGATTTCTTCATGGATATATTGTACATGAGTACCTCATCAGGCCTAGTTGTCGGGACTCATACTGTGGACATGCCACTTCTATTTTGGCCCCTAGCTTCACTTGAGGGGGGGTGTTAGAGTAGGTATTTACCTTAGCTCATGTTCACCTAGGTACATTATTTACCTTTATTGTATTTATCCTCACCCACTTATGTGTGTGGATATTTCTTTTTATTTATTTAGATATTAGGAGATATTATCTAGTTGTTAGGTATAGTTCTTTCCTTGATCTATGGTATTGACTAGTTCTTTCCTAGATCTATGGTATTGACTAGATCCTTGATGTCTAGTTCTCTCATAAATCTATGGACTTGACTAGTTCTTTGATGACTAGTTCTTTCCATGATTTATGGCTTGATCTACGACCTTGACTGGTTCTTAGATTGTTATTCCTTGCCTATATAAGCAAGGCCCATTCTCATTGTATTTCATTGAGTTCCATAATAATATATGATATTGCTGCTCATTTGTTTGCAAAGGTTTATGTAAAGTTATTCTGGTGAATTACTTTCATCTTATTGATCGTGATGTTTGATTAGCATCTGTGTTCTTGGCTTGGCTCTAAATAATTGAGCGCCATCCAATTTGGATTTGATTTTTTCTTGTTTTTTCCAGAATACCAAATTAGTTGCCCGCAACACTGAAATACACTCAAATTTGTGGATTTTTTAAAAAGGGATGCGAGAGCCATTTTTTCTTGCACCATTACATTCCTACCACTTTATAAGGCCATATAGATCATAAAAACACATAATGAAGGTCCATTACTCTAGATACGAGCTCATTTCCTTTTTGGTGCCTGAGTACCCAGACATTGGAAACAATAGAGTGTTTCGTAACCTGAGTCAACGTACATGGGAGGATTATTGATCATAAAACATCCAATTGAATTTTTCAAAGGATTTAAAAATGGGAACCATCATGGTGAGCATTGTTATGTTTTCACCAAGGATTCTTAAGAAGCTCCAAACACTGTCATGGTTGTCGAGTCTGAGGGTATATGTGGTACAAGTGCTTTCTTCATGATGATCATAAGAGGAGTGTTTTCTCATATAGAAGAAAGAATGTCATGTTCATATGTTAATCCTACCATTGTTCACAAAGTTGAAGAGGTGAAACGAGAGATTTCGAGATATAACAAAAGGTGATCAATTCTAGATAAGGCATAAAACATCATTTCCAGGTCCAAGAAGAGATGTGTTCCAATTAGATAAGCAATCGAGGAAGATCATGTCTAAATGAAAAATTCATCTCCACCATGAAGGAAGAGCAAGACTTCATTTTTCAACGTCTATCTTATCTCTCTTCTTCTCTCTTTTTCTCTCTAGAATTATATTTCTTCGTTGAGGAGAAAATTTTGTAAAATGTGACTTAAGTCATTTGAAGTTTATATTTCTTCATTGGGAATTGTACTTTAAGCTGAAAAGTCACATGGGAATGTGAAGAGCCACTAAATTTGGCTATAAATTGTAATGCTCTCTCTATTCCAAAGGATTTGTTTTTTCCCTCTCAAGCAAATTATATTCTTCTATTCCCTTGCATTGTAATATTGCTCCATTCTCATCTTGTCACTCAACCAAGAATATGCTAGAATTTGCAAGAAGTTGAAGGACTTTGTGTATTATTTGGGGAATGAATAAAATTTGATAAAGCTTTGTATTTGTCTTGTAATTATCCATATCTTTATCTTGTGATGTTGTGTTGTACTTTCTTGTTTCCTCTGATTCAATTGGATGTACTATGAGTTATCAATTTATGGAATCTGTGTTACTGCCGTTAACATAACTCCTCTCTCCCTCTTTTACCATTATTTCTCTCGTAGTATTTCTCCCCTCCACTTCACATATTTCTCCTCTCTCACTCGCAGGTGTACTTACAATAAGGGGGTTTTTGTACTTTCACTGGGCTTTGACCACCCCAAAGAGTTAGAAATGGTGTAAATAATCCAAATTTCAATAAATAGGAGCTGACCCCCGTGAGCATTGAAAAATCCCATATTTTGTCCTTGACAAAATATTTCTTCAACAAAACATTAAAACAAAAATCAAGTCATGAAAGATCTAAACCTAAAAAACCCTAAAAACTCCAAAAGATTGAAACACGTAATTAATGGAAACTAAAACACCCAAACCAGAAATCCCAAAAAATAGACAAATATAAAATGTCACAAAAACTTGAAACTCGAATCCCAAAACCAAAAAACCTTAAAACCCAAAAAATGAAACTTGAAACCCTAAAGCCTTGAATCTAAATCCTTATAGAAACAAAAACCTTTAAAGCCCTAAAATTAAAAATCCCCAAACCTAAAAAACACATAAACCTTAAAATTAAAACACCAAAAACCTAAATTTAAAAATCCTAAGAACACAAAAAGTAAATTTATACAAAACATGACTATCCTATTTGAAATCTAAAATCCAAAACCTGAAGAAACCCAAAATACACAAACCCTAAAATTGGAAACAAAAAACTATAAATTGATACCCAAAACCCTCGAAACCCAAATCTTGAAAGATTTCAACTTAAATACCCTAAAAAATTTAAACCCTCAAACCCAAACCACTCCACACAAAGAAACATAAAAACACAAATACTACATTGATATAAAAATGTCCATGAAACAAAAACCCAAGCTAAAAAGTTGAAATTCAAACCCTAAAAATTTAAAGACTCGAACTTGTAAACTTAAAAATATAGAAAAAGCCTAAAACCCAAAACTTGAAAACCTAAAGGCATCAAAATCCTTGAAACCCTAAATCCTTAAAATATAAAACTCCCAAACCTATAAAATTTGAAAACACAAAAAGATAATTGATATAAAATGTCCCCAAAACTTGAAATATGAAATATGGAACTATAAAGATCTAAACTTGGCAAGTTATCATTTGGTAATCAAAAGTTTAGTTTTATTTCTATACTATGACTTCACACATACAATCCTAAGCATAATTGACACATCCTTCTCTCTCTATCATGACTTTCTTAACTACACGTGTTTCTCTATCATTTACTCACTTAGTTGTATTCATCCATAGCAATAATTTACTCCTGAGCATATTTTTTAGAATCTTTCCTTGTCGTCATGCATTTCCTATCTAAAACTATATGGTGTGGGACTATGATGTACTATGATCCAACGCAATCTATACATTCCCATCTCCCACTCGTCAATGGTTATTTTATCAATTTAAATATATTTTATGAGTGGTTTCTTACCCCTAGGTTGACTTTAATACAACATCTAGCCTACGAAAGCCTATATAAGAAATTCAAATGTACTTAAGAACTCATTAGGAATTATCAAAAACACTTATGGTAATTACACCACCAAAATCACTCAAAGTTCTCGTAAATCACCCTAAAAAAACAACACTTATTTTAGTCTCATTTGTCAAATAGGTTTGAAGCACTCAAACCAAGTTCAAGAGGTTACTTTCCTCAATTGCCAACCCTTTAAAGGACCTAGAGCCAAGTCATAACAAGAACAAGTCACGCTAAGCGTTTCCAAAGTATTTAAGGGATAAAAGGAATCAATTTAGCATATCGAAGCACATTATATTATATCACTACTACACAGGGCACATCTATATTCTATGTATAGTTACACACACTACTCTTTATGTCAAGAGACACAAGGAAAACATAGGGGATCTACTTACATTTATATGTGTTACTACACCTAACATAGGAGAACTACGTGGATTTTTCTCCTACTTATGAGGGGATGTAATGCAACACCTAAATTGGTTGAGTAGGGGTTGATCATAGTCCTAACTCCACCCACACACTGATTTATCGTTTTATTATCTAATCATGTTTTTGAGGTGTTAGTGTAGGCATTATAGGACTTTATCCATTATAGGTCACTACATGAAGGATTCACACATTAGTGATCCCTAACGACAAAACAACAAAGCATATTTCTAGACCACTAATTACCATAAAAATTGTCAAAACCCTTGCTCCTGCAGGCCAAAAAACTATATAACCCAAGACTATACGTTTCTACACCCCAACAAAAGTTGTAGGGTTCTATAGTAGCTTAATTTGAGGTCACATTTCCAAGAACGAAGAATTTCCATATCTAATCCAACTTGCATGTCTAGTTTATAGACATGGATCACTTATGTACCTCTCATCTCATCTAAGTACTCATCCTTATTTGTGTTTTCAAGTAATTGTCCTATCATTTTCTCATCATGATATGCATTTAAATTTTTTATTTATTTTTGATTTGATAAACGCTTTTGACCGGAGCTATGAACCAGAGGGTTGTCTGGGACCCCACCCATTACAACCAATGTCCAGAGACAAGATATTACAATTAATCCAACCCCAGATTGCGACTAGTGAGCCCACACCGACGATGTAATTTCTGCTGCCCACCGTTTTTAGAGCTACCAGCTACCGCGAATGCCAATGCCGATGATGCAAAGTCCTCCATTACTGAGAATAACCGACATTCGTAACCACCGGTGATGTAACATCTGTCACCACCGATAACCACCCCGAAGGGATCCCGCCCAACAAGATTTTAACCTAGGTGGATCCTGACACAACCGTCCGTCTTAACTGATCCACCCAAACCCCATTGGCGCAATGCATTAAAATATTTATTTTGGTTTACATATAAAGTTTATTTATGAATCAAATTATTCAACTTGTAATATGTTTACACCATTTAATTAATAAGGACAAAAACTCATCATATCAAACAATTATTTATTTATTTAGGGTGTAAACATTTGGTGAACATGACCCTTGATCTAATCTCTTGTCTTTTTCAAACCCTAGGTGGCCCTACAGATTCTCATTCTTCTTTGGTGTGTGATCATTTTGTTATCCCTATTCTTGATCAATTTTTTTGATTTTATGGTTTACTCTATGGTGCCTTTCTCTTATTCATATACGAATAAAACCACACCTAAGTCTATCGTTGATGTTGTCTTATATGATGATTTTGATGATTTATATCAATATGAGAGTAAAAACACATATCAGGCTTATAATGATATGCTAGATAATGCTTAGGATCCCACATGTACCCTATTGTTTGTCTTTGTGAATTTACCTTCTATACTATCACTAATGAGCAGTCTTAAGAAGAGGGGTCTTATAATGATTCAAATCTTTATAACAACACTATTCCTAAGGATGATGAACTACAATCTACACACTTTTTTAGGATGAAATCCTCAACACTTTGATGTTATTTTATAAATTTCTAGAGACAAGCTAAAGTGTACGCTTGTATGTATAAGGCTTGAGTTTCCTGTTACATATTATACTATGGCTACCCTACCTCTACGATGCCTATACCCTTAGGTGAAGCCAAGTTCACCCCCTCCACACACAATGTTAATGTTCCCATTCTTATGTCTACTACTATTCCCACATCTACTACATACACCCATAGTGGTTGTCATCCATCTTCTTCTTATCCATAATATCTTGAAATATGTGCTTAAAATTTGCAAGCTCAAATCTTACAGTTACAAAAAGAGTGCATCTTCCTCATCTAATGTTATGGACTCTACCCAATTACTCTAGAAGCCAATTTTACCAAAATTGGATTCCTATCCTTTGTCTATGGGTTTTGTTGTTCTTAAGTTTTTTTATTTATCATGACAAAAATGATCCTCAACAACATCATCATGTTATTCATGTCACTCACTTGGATTATATCTTATAACAATATATTACTTACTAAGCTCTTTCCTATAATCTTTGAGGGATTTTGTATTATAATGGTTTTATGATCTTTCCATTCACTTAGTATGGACCTTTACACCTTTGGCTAATCAATTCCTTGGACAATTCTAAATCAATACTGCAGAAAAAAGTATCTTATGCTTAAATGTTTAAGATGCAACAAGGCTCCAATGAGCCCATTAATGACTATGTTTTAGGCTACATAATAATGCTTATTAAAATGACTAATATCTTATCTGATAATGAGCTCCAAGATGTCTTTACTCAAATCCTCCATGTCCCTTTGCAAGAATGGGTTATATTTTTCAAGTTTTAGTCATTTGTTCATTTGCATCACACATTAAAAGAGCGTGAGTCCAAGATCCTTATAGTGAACAAGATTGAGTAAGTTTATAATATTACCTACTTATCTCATCCTAATTTTCAAGGAAAACCTAATTTCAAAGGCAAATTCAATGATGAAAAGACTAATCCTAAATTTATTTTTAATGTTGTACCTCAACCTATAAAGCTTTAGCTACAAGTTCCTCCTGGAAGGTAATTCACATGGTTACCTTGTTCACCCCAATTGGTGCTTAAATAGTTACTAGAGTGTAACCATGTATCTCTCCCTTCACTCCTAGAGGCTAGTAAAAAAAGCCTCAAGGTAAAATTTCAACACTAATGCCTGTTGTGACTATCATTGATGTGTTGGTCAATCTACTAATTGATGTGTCAAGCTTTGTAATGTTATACAAAGATCTTATTGATGCAAATTTTATTGAATAAGACTCCCCCCTGTGAAATATAAGCCTACTAATGACAATTCCAAGCTCAAGATTTTCAATAACCTGATTCTTAATCACAATAATTTCAAATCCACTTTGGAAGTGCACCATAATTATTGGCATATACCTCATCCTCCCTCTTATGATCATCCATTGAACTCTTTTTGCTAATATTACCACTATGTCGTTATCTAGGCTTGTTATTACATTTCATGATACCGATATGGATCATGATACTATTATGGATCATGATATTGTTATGGATACACTTTACATTTTTGTTTCTCGTGATCAATGCCCTATTCTTTGTGTTATGATTGACAATGGTGTTAGATGCAATATTTGCACATTCAAGTTACTTGTTTCTCTTTCATGTACTAAAAAAATAGTCATGTTTGCTTCTAAGACCTCCCTTGAGCACATTGTTATCCCTCTTGCGGTTGAATCTACTATTGTGACCATTCCTTTCAATATTATCACTTCCCTTAGATCATGTGATATGCATCTAGGTTTCCCATGGTTGGATGTTTTTAAGGCTATGCCCTCTATCATGCAATAATGTATCAGGTATATATATATAATCAACAAGTTGTTATGGTTAAGGTTATCCCATATGAGGCCCCAATTCATACACTTCTTAGCCAAGAAGTGATGATTGCTAAGACTAAACATGTTACATCTACAAATCCTAGATCTAGTTATTCTATTCCTCACAAGCTTCTAATTGCAGTCTCCTATTACACACCCCTAGATGTAGTGATTCTATCCCTTACAAGTCTCCTGCAAGTTCTTTTATTACACGTCTTATGGATATGTAGTAGGTTACAATGCCCTGGATTCTCGAGGCCCATCCTTATCCTACTAGGTATATGACACATTCAAGTTTCGATCCTCATTTTCTTGATTAGGCCACCTCAGCTCCTGATGAGGCCATCATTGAGCAGCTATTGTGTTTCCCTTCCCTTTGTATATAACTATTCCAAAAATACAAAAAACATTCAAATAAACACATAACTTAAAAAATCAAATATTTACAAAAAAACATAAATTAGGACCTACATATGACTTGATCTGTTTGCTCTTTTCTTTGCATATGTTTTTGTCATAGAGTTTGATAAGTAGTGTATTTTCTATAGAATTTTTTATACATGTGTTCATGAGGTATGTTGAGCTTGATGTAGGATAATGCATATATTGATACACAATGACAGGTTCCAACCTATACCCTTCCCAATTGAACTTGATCTTCTGGAGGCATCTCTTACACTATTCAAGTGTTTTTGTTTCAGTACAGTTACTTTATTCCCTCACTATGCTAAATATTTTATATTGTGTATATGCTATCTTTTTAGACTAATGTGGTTAAAATTGTGTCTTGTGTAAGGCTAGCTTATCTTGATATGTGCACCTAATGGCTACTATTTTCTATTGTTTTTCACTTGCTTGATTGCTTGATTGCTATTTTGTATGCAAGATATGGCCTTTACCATGTTTGTCTTGTTACACTTTTTATGTCCCATGTTTTTGGCTCCATACATTTTATGTGTGTGATATTGCTAGTGTGTTTGTAGATGTGATTTCTAATTTTCTTACTTCTTTGTATGTGTCTTATGTGCCTTCACTGTGATTTATTTGTGAAACTTTTGATCCCATGTTTTTGAGCTTCATGCGTTGATATGGATATTTTACATGAAATTGCTTGTGTGCTTATATGTTTGATTACTTGTATACTTATTTGCCTCTGTACTTCTTTTCTCTTATATGTATGATTTTTATTGTGATTGTTTCTTGTTGATTTTTTCTATCTTTTTGAGTTATGGTTTCTACCATGTGCACCCCCTTATAGGATGGGATCCCAATGGCAGCCAAAAAATACAACCCTTCATGTGATTCAATGCAGATTATTAGAATGATTCGACATGGATACACATCATTTTTGGTATTTGCATGCTCTATTGACACATATCATGCACCTCAAAAGAGGAGGCATTTATTGGGGTATATTATGCAATGTTGATAATAAAACCATAATTCATCATTTAGATACAAAGTTATACAAGTCACGAATCCTAAAAAATGGTTCTAGATACAAAATAGAGACAAAAATTCATATTGGTATAAAAACTGTCGACCAATAAAAAACCATATTATACTATGGTCTGGGATCGATGATTCCATCTTGAGGGAAGGTTTACAATAAATTTCAGCATTTCCACATTTCTACATACGGTTATAAACTTCTAGTATAGATTTAGATATAGATGACACATTTCATAGTAGATTTCACTAGAGAATACAAGGGGTGTGAGGACTTCATTACTTCTTCACTACATTATGTAAATACATGGTATAGGGGCACGATCCTTCTCCTTTTGCATTATTCAAGATTTACATACATCAAATACATTATTTACAACACTCAGTGGGGGCATGAGATGCATTTTATTCACTTTCAACTTTGAACTACTTACACTTGGGCATAGATCCATCTACAAAATTTTAGTATGTGGGGTGGGAAGATATCAAATTGGATGGATACTCTTTAGATTTTTCTTTCTCCCTCGCCTTTTTTGATAGAAGATATGAGAGTAGGTATACACTATGTAGATTGTGCTTCCCTCTTTTTTGGTTTCTTTGGGGAAATTGTCCTATAATACCTCTCCTCTTGGTGTCGGATCAAACACACTCAAATTATCTCTTACTTCAGCTTATCCTTCAAAAAATTAGGGACTAATCACCAAAAATCCTATGATAACTCAACAAAAATTAGAATCTCCAGGTGAAACAAATGTAGGAACTCCCCCCTTGAAAAAGTGAACAAGTGTATCCCTTCCATGTTTTATATCTCTTTACTTTACTAAGTAAAATTCAATTTTCAAAGTTATAAATATTTTATTCACATTTGAGTTATAGTTTAATTTATTTTACAGATACTAACTACAGTATGCACTGCAAGTTTCATCATGGAGCATACCAACACTAACACAATAACAATAACTTCAAGCAAAGACAAAGTGTGCACACACACTTAGGTATGTTTTTCGTTTAAGTATGAAAATTTCAATTTCACACTTAAAGGGGGGGAAATGTAGATACCTAAATTTGGTAACTTATCCTTTGTTAATGACAAGTTTGAATTTGTTTCAATGCTATGACTTGCACATACATTCTAACCCTAATTTACACATCCTTCTCTCTCATACATGACTTAATTAAATACACACATTGTTATGTCATTTACCTCCCTTGGTTATATTTATCCAAAGCAACTCTTTACTCCCAAGCGTATTTCCCAGAATCTTGCCCTGTCGACATGCATTACCCATTTAAAATCATACGGTATGGGACCAAGTTGTACAATGGTATGGGCTGACCTATCGGTCCCATCTCCCACTTCCTAATGATTCATTTCTCATTTTGAATATCTTTAATGTTTTGTTTCTTATCCCCTAGGTTGGCCTTAATGCAACATTTAGCCTACAAAAGCTATATAAGAAAGTCAAATGCAGTTAAGAACTCATTTGGAATCATCAAGAGAACATATTATAAATTACACTCCAAAAGCATGCAAGGCTCTCCTAAATCTCCCTAAAGCAACATCACATATATTATAACAAACCACCACACAAGTTTGAAGTGCTCTAACTAGGTATAAGAGTCTAGCTTCTTCCATTACCAAGCCTTCAAAGGTCCAAGTATCAGTCAAATGGACCTCAAACTTAAATTTGAAACTACCTTATGATAGTGAAATGAATTAATGTTTCAAGTCAACACTTTTTCATATTTAAAAAATATGTACAGACAAGTGTCTTTATTTTGTTAAGTTTTTATTCCAAAGAATAATACATGTGACATAAAAATATTAGATTTATTATAAAATATGCATTGTAAAAATATTGACTCGTACAACACTTGAAACATACAACTTACTATCTTTCCAAAGGAAAGTGTTATTTCTTCAACACAACAAATTGTTTTGTTAAAGTCTTCTATGTGGAATTTGATGTTTATTTACTAAAGTCTACTATTTATTTTTTTATTTTTGATTAATTTTTTTCTTCATATTATTGGCTAGTGCCTTTATTATGGGCCACATAGAGATAGATTGCATTACAAGAATAACCTTTATAAAGTTGGATGATGACAACACAACAATTGTAATAAATCGAGCTTGTGTTGTAGTTTTTTAGAAAACACCCTACAATCTGTAAAAAAATAAGCAAGTGATAATGACAAGCAATGTATAATTTGTTTAATATATTTACAAGTGAAAAGATAGACGAACATTTGATTAAAAGGGTTGTATTTATATTTTTATACAGAGGTGACAATTACACCTTTTTAGTGTTGTTTTGAATGTCTAGTTGTAGGTTTAGTACTAGGTTTTCCTAAAATGTGATGCCCATTCCTAATTTAAATATTTTCCCTTTTATATGCTCTCATATATGTGATATTAATAGTTTGTTTGGGGAAATATATACCATTTTTTAATGTATTCATGTTTCATTGTTGTTCTCAGCTATTACTTTATATGTATGAGAGACATTACATTACTATATGTGGGGCACATAATGCCAATTTTGTGTATGGTTATGGACAATTAACAATTATCAATTACTACTCTTAGTTGTTTTATATGTATTTATATGATTATTGCACTAATATTTTGATGGTCACATATATGGATGATTATGTCATATTTGATGTTATAGATGACTGACTTGGTTGATCATGTGTTTGTTGATTTACTTGATTATATGATGTAACATGCACATTGATTCCCGAATTGGTTATATATTTGCTTGGATGTATTTTATGTGTGCATTGAGTGTATAAGTGACAGGTCAGGCCAAATTTGGTATGTGAGGGACTTAGACATGTCACTATTTGCATAACCAATCCTACATGAACCCTTTTTATAAACCTTTGTGAACCCTAATTTGTGTCTAGTGCTAGTTACTTGTTAGTTAGTGTATTTATTTATATTTTTCTTCCTTTTAATTATTTTCTACATTTGGTGTATTTTTATCATGTGCCTAATTTAACCCTAAAATTACTAAATAAGATTGTGGTGTGTTAATGAGTTATTGTTTTAAGTGTTAAAGGGTTGACAACATGTAGTATATTTAGATTAATTAATAAACGTTAATGCCCAAATCATAGTAATTTTTTATTAGCAATTTATAAGATACAATATGGAAATGATTGCTAAATTTCAAGGAAGTGAATGCACTTAGCTTATTACAGTCTCACGAAGTTGATCTAATAGTTTTGTATGACTATAGATGTTGGAAATGATACGAAAATGTTTTGTCTCTAGAATTGGAGTGCAAAACTATGTAGGTATAAAACCGTTTGGTATTTATGAAAGCATTCGATGGTTCCATACTTGTTGGAATGTTCCATGTAGTGATGTGTTGGCATCATGTAACTTTATGTTCTTATGTTACCCTCAGAATATGTTTCACTATGAAACCTTAGGTGTCACACATTTGTGAAACCCTTTGTGTGATGTGAAATAGTTTTAAAACCCTAATCACATGTAAGATACCTTACAAAATGGTTAAAGGTTTGGTTGAAATGTAATCCACACACAAACTACATTCGAAATACTATGAAGAGGCCTTAAAAACACGTAGTTCTCTACCAAGCATGTGATATCTATATGGATGCAACTAGTTTGGAAACTTGATCACTTGACAATTAGAAACAATGGCTTGGTGTGTTTATCTTGACTTGGCTTCGAAGGTCTCTGGATTGAGAAGAGTGACTCTTAAATATGATTGAGTCTAATTTATATCTATTTAGGGGCTTATCCTAAAGTGCGTTGCTCATTTGAAAGGATTTAGGAGAGCTTGGAGTGATTTTGGAATGATATTTGCAATAGGTACTCTTGAAAGTGCCAAGTGAGGTAAATAGGCGAGTTAGACTTGCTTATATAGACTTTCATAGTTTTAGTTTCAAATTAAGGTTGACATATAAGATATAAACCAAACCATAAAATAAATCAAATTGAAAAGGTAACCATTGGGTGGTTGGGAACAAAACCATCAACTTTGTATTGATCCATTGGATGGTTTAGTCCCAAATGGACGATCCCATACATGCAGTTTGTGGGATTCTATAAAGTTTTCATACTGATACCTAGGAGGACTATAATATCGTGGACCGATGTAATTTATTTTGGGAGTAATTGAGTAGTGTTAATAGGGAATCAATTCATGCAAGAGAGATAAGAATAGCTTTCCTAGGATTAGAATGCAGGCACAAGTCATGATTTAGGGATAAAGCCAAAGTTGTCAATTTGCCAAATTTAGGTGTATGTAGTACCACTACTTGTAAATATTTTCCATAGACCTTATCAATTATGATTAAGTGAAACTTATCTCTAACCTCCCACACTTTGACCAAATTATTGAATTGTTGCTTCCTCCCACCAAAATAATGGTGTGTTTTACAACTAAAGTCACCTTATTCACTTTTAAAGAGTCTCTAATAACTATGCGTATGGATTGGTGGGATTTTCATTAGGTTTAATTGAATTATTTTTTAGTGGGGGGGGACTTATTATTTACCCTTGAAAAGTGAACATCAAGGAATCCCATACTTATGTTGTTGAGTGTGCAAGTAAACTCTTCCACAGACAATTAATCCCATGTGAAGTATAAGAAAGAGTAAGTGCTCTAGTAAGAAAATTAATCACATGTGTAAGATTGTAATAGGATTTCTAAGGGTATTTTTTGGGATCCTTAGAGTGAGGATGGCCACATTTTCATTTCCTATTGCTTATTGGGTTTGATTCATATTATTACTAATATGCCAACCTTTATTATTGGGAGTGGTTATTCATTTATAAAATTGAAGTTTGTTTTAGTTTGGAGGGAAATCCATTTGATGGAAAGAGCCTTTAGACTTGGGAGCTTGGATTGGATTTGGTTTAGGCTAACAAATAATTACTCATTTTGAGGTAGGACTCATCATGCTTCTCCCTTATTTTTCACTTATTGGAAAGTAATTTGTTTTGTTTGTTTGAATGGTCGTGATATGCATGTTTGGCTTGTTTGTGAGAGCCAGTCTGTAGGAATAATTTTTTTCCCATATCTTTCATTTGGATTCCTCAATTTTATCATTTGTAATTTTATGTGGATATTTTAAATGTTTATGGGGGTTTGTTATCCCCCTTTCCATCCATTGGGATTGGGTATCAGTGTGTGTGTTGGGAAGAGGAGATAATCTATGCATTGAATTTTGGATTGTTGGTCAAGCCCACATGAGGTAGTGAGTGAGTTTATCATCTATCTCACACCTTTTCTTTTGAGAAATTTTGTTTCCACTAACTTGTTTTTTATTTATTATTCTTTAAGTTTGTGTAGTGCCCACTTCCCTTTGACACCTTTTGATACTGATCTTGATACTGTTGAGTTCATTATGGACGTTATTATAACTTTGATTTAGTATGATGTTAGATATTTGATCATGGATTATTGTTGATTTTGAATTAATTATGATGCATGATGATTATTAGAGAAACTTCAGATGTGGATGATGATATACTATTTGACATGGATATATTGTGAATGTTGTTCAGGCATGTGATTTTAGATATTGTGAGTAGACCTAGAAAAATGGACATTATATGATGATGATATAGTCATTGATATAAATTGTAAGTGATAATGTTGATTGCCTTGATGTGTCGTGATTCATATGTATAGTTGATTTTGTGATTATATTTATATCATGTTGGATGTTCTAATATGGCCACGAGGCCGAAGGAGGTATTTGTGTTTTTGCAAGTTAAAATATCACAAAAAACATCGGGGGATTGGAGACCAACCACATTGGAATTCTAGGTGAATTCAACAAAGTCACCATGGAAACATGTTTTGTGTGTGTGTGTGTTGTTTTGTTAGGGATTCGCATGGGGGGAATCACCTTTATATTTGACCATGGGTTTTGTATATTTTATCAATGTGGTTCCTTTTTTATTATTTTTGTATGTATTTTATTAGTGATGTGTCCCTTTATTTTATTTAATTAAGTTCTGGAGAATTCATGTGAGAAAACATATGGTTAAAATTTAATTAATTAAATTTGGATATAAGAAAGTAATAATGGAAGTTGTTGGCTTTTGTATTAAATGTTGTAAGTATGTGTAAGGATTGTGTAAGTCAAATTTTGGAGTATGAAACACTCCACCTCCTTGGAAATTCGAATGTGTCCTTGGAGACTATTTTTGGAGGCTTGTGGGACAAGTAAAACTTGTTCCATACCTCTTAATTTAAATGTACCAACCATACCTATGGTTGGAGGGTTGATTTTAGCCCCTTTTAATGCATTTTTTTATCAATCATGTTGGATGTTTTAATTACACTCTTCTTACATTTTATTTAATTCAGTCCTTTGGGGTGTGGGCTTTTGGAGTGTGCAAGTAATTTGTCATATTTTCACCCACCTCTTTATTGTGCTTTGGAGAATGAAATTTTGACTTTTGCGTTGAAGTTGAGGATGTGTGATGTGGCATCCTACATGGATCCACATCATCCTCTTCTCTTCCCTCTTCTGTAAAATTCAAACTCATTGCCTTGTTTTGGGTTGCTAAAACTTTGGAATGCTTCCTTGGGGTGAATTTTCTTATGCTTGGAGCTCTTGCTTTTGGAAGGAGATTGGTAAATTTTACATGCTTGTTGGTTACTGTTTTGGGACTGTATTTTGGCATTGAAGCTTGCTGTTTGGAAACAAAAGCTATCATGGAGAGGTAAGAGCTTGGCTCTTGGAAATACTCTTCTTTTGCTTCATTTTCTTGAATATGTTAATGCTGGAATGTTTGTTATTGTTGTGGGTTGTGGGTAGATTGCCTAGGAATGGTGTAGGAGAAGGCTATGGGGAATCCATGTGGGGGGCATAAGGAATGCCTTTGGCATCAGATTATTGAGGAAGGAGTTTAGGTTTGGGATCCACCATGGAAAAGAAATAGCTTGCATTTCTTACTTTGTGGAGGCCATAAGGAAAATTATGGGGAGCATAAGGAGGGATTGGGGGGGGCATAAGGATATGTGTGGAGAATTTTATTGTCAGTTTGTTACAGGTGGGTGCTTAATTCCCATTGGGAGGCATAAACAGCTTCCCCAATAGCTCTTGCTCCTTTAGCTTGCATGATAAAGCCTAAGTTATGTTTTAATGTTTTCAATGCAGTTGTAAACTGTTGTATTGTGTTGAACTGTGTTTTTGAATTAAAATGTGCATGTTGAAAGAATGTTGTGTGTTGTGGAAGCCTGTTATTGCCATGGGTTGATATACATTTCTTATTACATTATGGTTGGGGCTCGAGGGCCAATGATGAAGGATGGCTTCTCCTTTCATTGGATGTCTTGGTTAGGTGGAGAGCGTTGCCTTTCCCCCACTTTTGTTGTGATCAAATTGGAAGAAAAGAGAACTTTACATGTTGTTGTCTTAAAGCTGGGAAAAGAATATAGTTTTGACAGTCCATTGTAAAATATATTTTATTGTAACCTTTCCCACTTTGAAGTGGATGAAATTGTAACGTATTTTGTGAAGAGAGGATGTTTGTAATTGGTTATGAAATTTGTAAAGTGAAATATAAAAGAGATGTGCTCTGTAATTAGCTCTATATTTAGAAAAGAAAGACATGTATTCTATATGTTGTATTTTGAAAATATATATAAAGAAAGAAGCTGTAAAATTGCCATTGGAAATCTATGAATGAATGAAATGTTCTTTCCAAATTGTATTGTAAATTTAATTTTGATCATGTCAATGTTTTGGGAATCTCTGTTTGAATGGAAAAGAAAGAAACATATGTGAGGAAAATACAATATTTTGCCTCTTTTGGAAATGTGTAAAATTGAAATCAGAGTTACATTTTGGGTTTAGAATAGTTTGATTTAAATCATTTAAATATATTAGACTAGATGAGAAATGAAATTCCCAATATGGAAGATGAAATTGTTAAATAGATCCCTCAAGATCTGATCTTTCTTTTAAATTTTTAAAAACTAGCAAATAATTTAATTAAAATGCACAGTTCAGACCTTCACACAATAATCAATAGGGAAACATTGAAATTCAGTATGTTGTGATATCAATGGACTCAATTTGACAAAAAAACACTTAAGGAAAGAATTTAAAACATTGTAAAATCGGGCCCAAACTTTTCGTAGTCGTTTTTTCTGTCAATTGTTGGAAAAATTCAAATTGGAATTAATCAAGCAAATCACCTTCCAAAACATCCTAAATCCTTCTTAGAACAATCCTCCATGTTTGTTTGGCATGTTGAGTGAAGGAGAAGATCAAATTGAACCAAATTTATAAGTTAAAATTTACCAGTTTGCTTTTAAAAATCCTGCAGACTATTTTCATAAAATTGACCCCTTAAACTTTTCAAAAATAAAAAATTTATGTTTCTTGTACAAAGAGGGCATTGAGAGCTTTCCAGAAAGTCCTTGTTTTCCCAAAACTAAGATTTCTATCAAAAGTTATAGCCCTCTGAAGATTTCCTTCCTTAGCGGGAAAATTTGGGAAAATTCTCCATGGCGGGCCCACGGCCCAAAATTTTCCCTTGAAACCTTAGAACTTTTTTTGGAAATTTTTTAAATCTCCTCCCTCGCCACCCCTGCAGCCAATATGAGTCTTCCACGTGGCCTCGCGAGGCAACGACAGAGGCGTGGCATAAAATTCTTCCTTGGTACCTTTTTAAAAAAATTGAAATTTTTTACCATTTTCCTCTGCCGACCCGCAATCCCGCATCCATCAGGTACTGCTACGTGGCAGAATGGGGGTGACAGCGGAGGGGGGGAAACCCACACAACTTTATCCTTTTTAAAAATTTTGTTGTTGGTAATTTTTTTGAAGAAAACCCCGCGGCCCCGCACTCCCACCCTCGCCTTGGTGGAATCAACTCCGTGGACGCGCAAACTTGCGCGTCAAACTCTTCCATTTCTCCTCCCCTCGGCAAAATCTCCCAAACTCTTCCGCCACCCCTTCCTTCCCTCATTCTTTCCCCACTTGAGCTTGGAGCTCAACACGTGTCCCTGGTGGCATAGCGGAGAGACACAAGTTGGATTTTTCTCCCTGCATAAAGGAAAAATTTGCTAAGTCACCCCCTGCCAACTTGCCCTTTTGGGAAATTTTTCATCCCTGGGCCCACAGGACCGCCCTTGGGGGAAAATTTTCACCCAAGGCCCACCGACCCATAACTTGAGTTTTATAAGGAGTTAAGAGGACTTCTTTATATCGTTGGAAAGGTGATAAAATTTCCTATACAATGGGAATGATTTAGGGAAATTTTGAATGTGTTAAATGTGAGAAAAATAAAGTTGAAACTCTAAGCCTATTAGAGAGTGGGTATGGTGTTAAGTTACCCTCTGAACCTAATTGAAACTTCTAACCCTAAAATTTGGACCTTGTGACCTCTGATAATTACTAATAAAAGAATAATATGTTCTAGTGTAATTTAGACTTGTTCCGGAACCTGTTAGTGACAACTGTGTCTTGCAACCTGGCTGTAGACACTTCTAAACAAAAAAAAATTATTCCATAATTTTCCTAATTAACCCTAGGTTGTTTCTTAGGTCTCAAGTTGGTTGTTTTAGCGGGCATCACACTTGGTATCAGAGTAGTGCTTCAAAATATTGGACCATTGGGCACACTAGAGAACTTGGGACCTAGCACACGTTGAAATCTAGAAAACAACTTAGTTTAGAAATCACATATTTTAGTAAACATAGAAACTGAGTAAAACTTAGAGAAATGAACTAACTCTCGCTTTGGTCTGTGTAGGAGGCGCAGATGGGGCGAGGGGAATTTTCACATAGACTCAGACTTACCACCACCACCACCACCAGATCAGGGTGTAATAGCCATCCTACCCCAGATTTTGTAGACTCTTCAGGATGTTAATGCCGCTCTACGCGGAGGATCAGCAGGAGGGCAGGAAGCCAGACATGATAGGGAGCCATCTGTTAAGGCTCAGGCATCTCTTTGACCTAACAAGGAGCATAGAGGAGAGAACTCCCATGCGGAGTCAGCCAAGGTAGAGTCACCACAGAGGGGACATGGTGACCAAGTTTCAGAGCGTATAGAGAGGTCTTGAAGCCCTAGGCTTAATTAAAGGGATGAGCATGCAGAGAGGCCTAGAGGCCATCAGACCACAACTGCAAATCACATTAGGGAGATCCTGAAGCTTCGGCCATCACATTACTCAGGTGACACAAGTGGATTTCAGGTAGAGGCCTGGCTAGTGAGCTTGAGTGGTTGCTTCAAGCTTTGTCCTTGTTCTAGAAACATGAAAGCTCGTGTTGCAATCCATCTACTGAGGGATGGAGCAAGAGTATGGTGGAGGATAGAGGAGCAAAAGCTCCATGTAGATTCTAAGACAGTGACCTGGGAGCTATTTGAGGAGAGATTCAAGAGTAGATATTTGTCACAGAGGTTCATACAGTAGCGGATAAATGAGTTTCATGACCTCCGACAGGCATCTCTTTCAGTAGCAGAGTATGAGAGTAGGTTTTTAGATCTACTCTAGTATGTTGAGTACATGCAGGATGAGCAGGTGCAGATCCACAAGTTCATCTGGGGCCTGAATTTAGACATTGGAGGTGTGGTTTGGATCCACTGCCCACAGACATTAGCTTAGGTCGTCGAGAAGGCCTATATAGCAGAGGAGACTCGGGGAAAGACCCAACAAGATAGAGACCAAGTCCGGAGCCGCATACAATATATGCAAGACAATAGATTGATGGAGTCAGTACCTCCTCCTCATGGTGGCCAGAGTTATTCACAGTCATCATTTAGACCCCAACAGTTGCAGTGATAAGCAGCAACAGTCCCGCCCACCTCATAGACCTCCATAGAGAGCTGATGCACAAAGAGTCGGAGTATGGGGCCTCCTCCTAGGGGTCCCATCAGGACACAGGGTGGACCTAGAGCTCAGTCAGTGGGAACTTGCCAGTAGAGACCTCAACAGACCGCAGCTGTATCATCAGGATCCATGCCACAAACTTCCAGAGCACCTACTGGAGGTGCTACTCATTGGGGAGGATCATGAGGATGTTTTGGTTGTGGTGTTATGAGACATTTTTTGAGAGACTGCCCACAAAACCCTAACAACAAGGGTAAGACACATATCTCAATGCCAATTGTTGGTGACATGGGACACAACCATAGGATTTGTGTAGCGGTTGAGAACCACTAGGCAAAGCATCAGAGTACAGTCATTGAGGCTACATGTAGCATTGGTGGTATTCCTACCTCTGTATTGTTTGATTCTGGTTCTTTTGATTCTATCATTGCACCATCTTTGAACTTGCAATCAAATCTAAGTCTTGAGTTGTTGACATTCATATCTGAACTTAAGCACAATCACTCCCTTTATCTAAGTCTTGACATCATGATACTCTATATCAAGGTCAAGAACCATCACAATCACCTTGATCTCTCATTCTCCTAAGTACTACGTTTAACATTTACATTTTTGAACTTTAAGAATTCTACCATCTTACGTCATCAAATTTAACATTCACTTTGTTGAATTTATGACATATTCACATTTCTTCACTCCTCTCTTTTAAAGCATTCACTTTGCTAGCTATAATTTGAAATCCTTAGTCAATCACTTTCCCTTCGTCTCTTACCTCCACTTTCGTGAGATTCAAACCTTTTCATCATCATTTCTTCACTTCTTGTTTCGACATTCACATTTTCGTTATTTGAGTGCTCCCCTTCCATTGTCTAGTCTCCTCTTTAACCCTCATTTTATTAGAAGTTGGGGTTTTTCATAATGTTTTCAAGTCTTCCCTCTTAACAGTCATTTTGTTAAGAGTCAAACATTTTCATCGTGTTTCCAAGTCTCCTCTCTTAACACTCATTTTGTTAAATGTTGAGCACCTTCATTATATTTCTAAGTCTCTTATCTTTTAACAATCATTTCATTATGAGTTGAGCAAGCCAAAATCTTTCATCTATTCCCTCTTTACATTTACTTTTTAAAGGGTCGAGAAAACTTTCCAACCTTTTCATCTCTCTTAGCAATCATTTTGTCAAGATTATTATAATCTAACCTTTCAATTCCCTCTTCTACCTTAAACACTAATCATCTTGTTAAGGGTTATGAATGTCACACCCTTTCGTTTCTCTTAACACTCATCTTGTTAAGAGTTGACCTTTCGAATCGTTTAGTCTCTCTTCACACTCATTTTGTTAAGAGTTTATCACCTCACATTGTTAAGTCTCTTCTCTTTTAACATCTATTTTTTTGTTAAATATTTGAGCACATCTAATCCGTTTTAGTCCCTTCTATCTGAACACTCCTTTTGTTAAGAGTTTGATGCAACTAACCTTCTTCACCTCCTCGCTCTTGGTAGCATTCATTTTCCTAAGGGTCAAGTCATGAAATCTTAGATATTCTTGCTATTCCATCTTTACATCACACTTTGTAAAGGGCCAAGTAACCCATCTTCATTCCTTTGTCACTCTTCCATCTTATCATTCACTTTGATAAGGGTTGAGTAGTCTATCACACTTTTTTTCGTTCCTCTCCTTCTTTTAAAGATGGTGGGAACAAGTAGACACTGTTGATTACACCCCCATTTCAGAAGTTGAAGACGAAAATATTTTCTATTTTAGTTTTGAAGATGAGGATGCACATCAACTTGTTAAGAACAATAAAATAACATCTCTTTCGAAGAAAAAACACAAGTCAAACATCTTTTTTGAAAAGATAAACCAATTTTTACTTTGTCTCCTCGAAATGGGAGCAAAACTACCTCCAAATTTTTACAAGGACATTTTTAAAAAATTACAAGGTCAACCTAAATCCATAAAGTATATATCTTTCACATCAAATAATAATGATAACGTTGGACCAAGAAAAATGAATACCAATTATAAAGGTAAATATAGTGCTTCAGCCCCCTATCCAAATCAAGCCTTAATTGATCAAATCAATGCGATGACAAAACAACTAGCTCTCATATCTTCCAAATTCACTTACGATACAAATGACAAAGAATCAAATAAGACAAGTGACAATCCATCTAAAACCCATACTACACCAAATAAAGAGAATAAAAATTTGAAAAATGATAATACGTTCCTTTATCCCACAAAATAATTCACCATTTTCTCGAGAATGACAAATGATGAAAGACACAATCTCAGGTATGCAACAACAACGAAAAAATTCCAACTTTGATGAACTATGTCCTTATCATTTTGCTAAGGACATCTTACGCATACCCTTCCCATGATATTTTCGAGTCGCCAAAATTTTATAAATACAAGGGCAAACACGATCCAAGAGAGCATATAAAAAAAGATTCATGGCATGCCAAGAAGAGACATATACCGACATCTTTCTCTTGTACCTATTTCTTAGAAGTCTAGGAGGACAAGATTTGGATTGGTTCTTACACCTTCCAAAGGGATCTATCAATACCATCACAGATCTCTCAGAGTAATTTGTTAAACATTTTTATTTTAACCTCGACTTTGAAATAACAATGATGGATTTGTGCAATGTAAAAAAATGACCAAATAAAAGCTTTGTTCAATTCTTACAATTTATGGAGAGGAATTACAAGTTTGTTCCCATGTTCAATACATAATACAAACATGGTTAGTATCTTCATACCAAACCTTAACAATGCGTTGTCTTTTCACATCTAGATGCACTGCCTCAACAATTTTGAGGAAGTTATCAAAAAGGGAACTCAAATTGAAAAGGATATCATTGTTAAAGGATTGATCAAGCCTCATTATAAATACAATGGGAACAATCATAACAACATTAGTAACAACAATATAACACTTCTCATAATAAATATAGGTATGTCAACCGTAATTATAATGTTGTCAATGATGGTGTTATGGATAACCACAATGTGCACAACATATAAAACAATCAATACCCAATAGACTAATTCTAAAGCACCCATCACCATTCCAAGAAGAGAAAATCCTCCTTGTAATTATAAATGATGACATTATAAAACATTGGGAGAATATCTTTCAAGCATCTTGCAATAACTGGAAAGTTCCAATATGATCACTTATCCTATCATGTAACCCTTTCTTGAAGGGTAACCTAAGCCAACTTGGTATCATCTTAATACATATTGTGATTTTCATCACATCAATGGTCATCAAATAGATAAGATGCACAGGAAACTTTCATAATTACATCCAATAACTCATTGAAAATGGAAACATAGTGGTTGAAGACCTAAACATGAAAAAAACACCAAATGATAATATAAAGGTCTTTTCCAATCCATTTCCTAACCATGGTAAAAAGGGAAAATTTCATGAATAGGGTGAATCCTCAAACAATGTTGATTTTAACTCCATCATATCATTTATTGTAGAACACTACTCCATGTGAATTTGAATTCAATTTACACCCCTCATAGAAAGTCTCTCCAGTTCCTTTCATTAATTAGAAAAAGCTAATATGATCAAATATCCAATTAGAAGACCCATTTATAATGGGGAACCCAAACCTAAGTGGTATAATGAATCAAAATATTGTGATTACCCCACATTGATTATTTAATTGTCACTCTCTATCATATCCAAGAATATTGAAAATTATTCTATCAAGATTGATGATGAAGCTCCAAGACACATCAAATATTTGATGACGGAGTCAAATTGTATAGAGCTCAACAACAGAAAGCTCAATGAGCTTGTTTCAAGACTATCCTAAATTCTAACAATCTTGATCTACATGAAGAATCTAAACAATTTTCAAATGTCCAGTGAGGTTGAACTCATCCTGACCAACTATAGAGCCTGAGTAAAGATTCTTTCAATGTTAGCTCATATGCCTAACATTTATCCTATGTATGACATCTTGTTGTAGAAACACAACCACAACAAGTTTTGACATACTTGCAACAATGCAACCTTCCATGTCCATAATGCTTCAACGATCAATCTTGTAGTCATATCATCAATGATGATTCCTACATGTCAAGACATCTACATGTGCTCACTCTATGAGGTACGTATACCCAATTATATACTTATACAACCATTTCAAGCTTTAATTGCAAATTTATCATAAAAAATCTATTACACTACCTCTAAGGAGAAACATTGTAGATATGTTCTCTACCACCTATAAGGAGCCTCAAATGTACATATAGGGATTAATCCTTCTTTTTGTGCATCATTCCACTTATGAGTGAATATGAATTTCAATATATTCTCTGCATCAAAAAAATTCCTTTTCCATCACATAAGTATTTTGATCTCATCAAAGACTTATCCAATCACACATCCTTTAACTTATTTCTCATCCTCCCAACTCTCGTACTTTAGGACTTATCAAATATTTCAATTCCCTCCTTTCACTTGGACCTTGTCCGCCCAAGTCTCGTATTTCAGGACTTACTGAATTTGAATCTTCCTTTGACTTGGATTCCATCCTCAGGAGCTATTGAAATTTCAATCTCTCCTTTGACTTGGATGCCCAAGTCTCATAAATCAAGGAACATTCACAATTCCATAAACATGGACCTCTATCCTGATGAGTCCATTACAAACCCTCATCCTTTCTGCCAAAGTGAAAATTAAAAAAAAAAGATAATAAAGTATCCAACCCCTCATTAAAGAGCATAAAACTGCATAAGTCAAAACATGCTTCTTAAAGGGTACTGTTTGACTAAATTGAAATGAAAATGTAAGTACAAGTAATCTTAATCATTTCATCCATTGGAAGATATATTTATCACAAAATTATCATATCTTCTCTTTCTTCACCTCTACGACATAGGTTAACCTTGCTCCTATTGGGAAATGTGTTTCTCATCCTAGTTATAGTTTGTATCATTTCAAATCTTTTTGCCTACGATTTTGTCTCGAAGATTATTGATGGAAACTCATCCTTTCAAACAAGATCTCTCTTTCATAGAAAGCATCAAACTTCTTTACCCAGATGTTTTTGACCATCCATATTCAGTCAATAGTGTTGAACCCTTGCATCCTACTAGTCACATGAGGCCAATATTTGGAGGCAGAACATTCCTTCATAACAAGCACAATATCACATATAAGACAAAATCAATTTAAAATATAAAAAATATAAAATCATTACACCTTTCATCCTTCAAAGTATTTGGTGATGAGCCCATACTTCTCACTAGTAGTATGAGACTGGGAATGGAGGTAGGTATCCTTACTCACATATGTTTTGTCTTCAGTCTTGAGCCCTTGCCTTTTACTGATGGCATGGGGCAAGATGTATGGGGTACACTTCAAAAAAAAATTGAAACAAAATGAATCCTTTAGAAAAATATGACTCAAAAGTGCTTCATCAAAAGCATTCGAAGAAGTTTTTATGTGTTAAGAAAGAAAACAATTCCTTCAACTGGATCTTGTCAATCTGTAGGCCATCAACTGGATCTAAGTCTATTCAAAACCTATAAAGTGGAATCATCTTGGAATCAGTCAGATACTCTTGATCGAGAACGAGTCACATTTTCTCTCACATGGATCATTGTTACACCTTGTGTCTTAGCATCCATCATCTTCATTTTCATATCACTATTCACCTAGTTCTCCTATGTCCCTTCTTGGCTCTTGGTGATGAGCCCTCGCATCTTCCTAGTTGCATGGAGTCACGAGTGGAGTGAGACATCATATCATTATATCATCTACATTCTGCCAATGGAATGAAATGCTTACAATTGTTTGAACATGAGTTTAGACTAGTGCACCCTTTATCGAGTCAAAAATACAAAAACATTTAAATATGTTTCACAAAATACAAAAACATTCAAATATGTTTCACAAAATATAAAAACATTCAAATATGATTTCAAAAAAATAAAAAACAATATCAAATATGTTTCCAAAAAATCAAAAACATTAGAAATACTGTTTCAAAATCTCAAAAACAATATCAAATATGTTTCCAAAAAATAAAAAACATTAGAAATGTGTTCCAAAATAAAAAACATTATAAAATTGGAAAAACAAAAATAAAACATTTAGAAAATATTTGACCAAATTTTAGCAACTGAATAAAACATTTCAATAATATTTGCCATTTAATGACGCTCCTCATGATTGTTCTAGATCATCTTCGATAATCACTTTTATTTCCCGTGGTGTATATATATGCTCGAGACAATCAATTATTTACCCTTTTGCAATATAACTTTTCTTGGGGCACACTTGGATTTCATATCTTAATCCAATACAGATCAAATTTTAATGGGATCCAACAAGAGTATTTTTTGGAGTATCTAAGACATCACTCCACTCTTCGGCTCTATCCAATCCTCTCACATTCTAAGCTATCGCTTGAGGGCATTCATATCTGTCTAATTCTTCAATGTGGAACACATTGGGAGTGTCATTAGACATCATTATTGCAAATTAATGTTGTAATATTGCGGTTTGTCAACATTATGACGATGTTTTTGCTTCCTGTTAGTTTGTTATTTTGTTGTACGTTTATCCATTGTAGACCAATTGTTAGGAAAACATATTAGTGCATAATTAGTTCACATTCAGCTAACATGGTGGTTAGTTCATTTCATTATTGTTCATATTGGGTTTGTTTTGAGCATGCTTGTTTTATGCTTTTTAGGTGAACATCATTTATCCGCAGGGGAGTAGAATCAAGTGTAACAAACACGCCACTCCTTTTCTTTGCATTTGAATTTTTTCTAAAGGCTTTGTAAAGTCCTATAAAAAAATCATATCTTGTGGAATTCAAAATATCAAGATGATTGAACAAAATTCAAATAAATTATAAAAATTTGAACAAACATTCACTTATCACAGAAATCCTATAATTGGAAATCCATGAAGTGTGATATTTCAACAGGTTCAACACAAGCTTCTATAAAGTCATACCTTTATCTATTACCCTAGTGATCGTTCAACACGGAATAATGACCAAGAAGTGCATACCACTTGCTACGTGTCATTGCCTTTACATGTTCACTAATTCTGCTTGCATGTAAGTCAAATCAATTGTTTTTCCTTCGCGATATAACTTCACCTAGGGAAATTCAGGATCTCATTCTACTTTCATGTAATTCATAAGTTTATTACACGAAGGCAATTGTTTCACCCAAAATTTTCTTTACGGTTTTTGGAATGTGATGAAACATATAAGGTTATGGGCTGAGGAGGAATACCTGTTGTGTTGCTTTGGAGGTTGATGTGTTGTTCTGACTTCTCGATCTGATGCTGACTATGAGAGCTTCCTTTTGGCTGGGAGGAACTACCTGAAATAGAAAACAAGACCACCAAAGAAGAGTTAAATAATATATGATAGTGGATTACCTAGCGTATGCTAGATAGTGGAAAATGTGATACATCCTCAGGAGGCTGTCAACCTCAGCTGTTTTATAAAACAAAAGCTTCTCCTTGCACTCCTCAACTCAGATTCCTTGTTCATAAACTGAATTCCCCCTAGTGACTTAGTCTCCTCTCATTTGGAGTATCTTGCCTCATCTCTATGGCCATGGCGGTTGCAGCCAGTGACATACTCAAAAAATATGCGGGTCCACACGACATCCTTGGCGGTAGGTTAGAAAAATAATAAATTTTAGTTTGTCTGCATGGTCGACCGAAGAACATCAAACCCTAAACCTAGTTTGATTAAGGTGTAAGGTTATATTTTGAAAGCTATGTATATGGTTAAAAGTTTACAAAGTAATTTTTAAAGGCACTCAAAGTAAGGCTATTTCGGTCGTGCAAGTTAAGATAGATTAATAATAAGGTTTTTCACCGATAAGAATCGACCCACCAAGACGGTTATGGGTAATCGGCGTAGGTACCAGACCTACATTTGATAAGACTCAAGAACATTATTTTGGTGGGATTTGAGCTGAAATTATACAAAGAGGTTTTATTTTAAAGGAGCAGGACAAGGTCATTTGTAAGGGAAATCATTTAGGATACATTATGGGTCACAACCAACATCTAAGGGTTATATATTGAGGTGGTTTTATGGTAAATTCAAAGTAAAGAGAATGGTTGAAGTTTACATGTCAAGTAAATGGTACCGAGCACATCCAGGGGTGCACATCGTTGATGCTAGATAATAACGACTAGCAGATGGAGCTCATGTAGAACTTTTGAAGTTTGATCAACATTATGATGTTAGGAAAAACATAAGTTAGTGCTCACAATAGTAGGTGATCAGGTTTATTATGGCTGTATGGTTAGTGATATTTGATATTATTTTTATTGTGTGTGGAACCATTGTAAGTGAGTTGTTAAAAATAACTCATGTAGGGTATTTAGGTGAGAGATATTTCTAGGGGAGAGAATAAAGGTTGTTGAGCGAACTACGATAGAATGTAGGTGTGAGAAGATTTGTGGAGTCTGCTTAAAGGTGTTAGAGATCTCCTAGTCCTATATCCTCAATTCTAGACATGTAGCCATTATGGACATAATAAGGTTGCCAAGATGAATAAATGGTTAATTCGATGACAGTTCCTAGTCGACCGGCATTTGAGCCTTGGGATGACTCTTCACCAGTTAATGAGTGATTTCCTACGTTTACTAAAAATGGCAGATCTCGCATCATTGTAGGACAGGTTCTTTGCATCTTAGTTCACGGATCATAACTTTGGTGGGGTTCCTTCTTATTCATGATTGGGTTTGTGGTTAGAGGAATGTTAGGCTTTGATTTATTAGGGTTAGCAACTAAGTCATTCATCCATAATAAATAAGATGTAACAAAAATGCCACTGAATAGGTCTTTTCATCAAGTTTTTAGGTAAAACTTTGTAAAACCACAAAAAAATCATATATTCAAAGTAATTCAAAAAAAAAAAAAAAATACAAAATGGGTCAAACAAACATTCAATTATCACAAATAATCGTACAATTCAAAATTACACTGTGGAGTATAAGGGTCATTGTCAACATAGTATGTGACAAAGTTGGTTACCTTTGAAAGGGGACTAAGGGGAGTGATCATTCCCAATTTTACGACCATCACTTTCCTCCAACTTTATATGATTCATAATCATGCTTGGGGAAAATTCAAATTAGATCATTATATCAATGTGGATCTAACAAGAGTGTCATGAGGAGTATCTAAGCATCACTCCGCTCTTTAGTCGGATCATATTCCAATGCATCTCGTAAGTTTAGTGCTTGGAGGCATTTACATCTTCTTACTCATCATATGTGGCACACATTAGGGGCATAGTCTGATTGCATTCTTTTTTGACAGTTGTGTTGCATTGTTGATGTTTGACGTTTTGGACCACTCACAAGTAGTGTGATAACATCTTGGCTTCCTTTATAACCCTAATGTTTGCACCTACTATTACGACATATGTTGGATCTAATTTTCTTTTTTTACCTTTTCTTTGTTGTGTTGTGTTTTTTCTTACGTGCATCTGGGTTACCCATCATTTATTCATTTCATAATCATGGTGACAAATATATTTATATTGTGCAACAACAAAATAAGGTTGCTCTAAATTGCACTCTCTAAATGATGCTCATGCTACAAGCAACGTCCTTCTCCTATCAAATGGCTGTCCATTGCTTTGTTGTGTCACCCACCTGCCTTGAGGGGGAATTCCCTTAATATCCTACTCGTTGGGGCATCTAAATGCTTCACTGGGGAAAATCTAAATGTCTCCCATGTTTACTTGTCTTCTGCTCATTGATCTACACATGTCTACTATTTTAAAATGATGTTACTTTATAATAAAAATTTAAAGAGGGGAAAATATAGACACCCCAAAATCACATACTTGTTTCTAGGTTATCCCAATTCACATCCTGTTATTCACCCCCTTATGATCGATTAATTTAATTAATTAATTAATTCATGCAAATTCACATTTTAGGATTAATTAAATGTGTTCCTAACACACCTTAGCTAAGTGAATTATCATGTTTATTAAATAAATGGTTAATTAATTGTCTTACACTTTGTAGCTAATTAAATCAACTACTTAATTAGGGAAGATACACCTTTTTTCCTAGTCAAATTTGCCACTTGGATTCTACTTCCCTATTTTAGTCAACTCCACTTCTAGAATCCTAGAAAGGCGGGGGAAATTGAATTGCATGTACAACCACCTTCCCGTATGTAACTTTTGCTAACCAAATAATCATTGCCCCTCCAAAGCTGCAATTGCACAGACTAAGTCTACTTGCTCTTTTAGGTAGTTAAAATTATTATCCTAGAGTCCATTGAAAGTAAGATACACTTCTTATGGCCTCATCCTCATATATAAAATGATCGTCATTCCTTTTTAATCCATCCTTGGAAATCCATGAGTGAATGCAAGAAAGTTATGCTGATTTGTTGTTCCAATCCTCATGAAATCTGTTCATAGCATGACAATCCTACAATTGGAGAATTAATCAATAACACCCACTATTATAACATCAACAAGATCATACAAGTATAAGAGATTTTAAGATATTATTTGAGGTTTGCAAAGAGATTTACAAGAGAGGTATACTGCAGTGTTTTGCTTTATCTTTCATTTACTATATTTTTCATTCCTTACACCTCGAGTAAAAAAATAAACTTATAATTTTATTAGTGTTGCCTTCACTCCTCCCTTTACCTTATGTTATGAATATAGTAGGCATGCCTCTTTCCCTTGGTCTTAGAAGGAGGATATGTATGGAATTCATTAAGTGAAGTATTTTATGATGATGTTAATAGAATAAGAGGTTAAGCTCACTCTTTCCTTTGGCCTTTTGAAGATATGGAAACAATCATGGAGCTTAGACCCTTGTGTTTGTTGTATGTGCTTATGGAGTTTCAAGATTATAAATTAATAGTGATTCCATATTGTTGACAATTTTGGAAGAGAATTGGTATGTAATGTGTTGTCAAGTTTCTATATTGTTGTAACTTTCTTGTTAGTTTGGGAAGGTTGTAATTTGCAGACTTTGGAAGATTGCATATTTTGTAACATTGCACTTGTGTGCTCACTCTGATCTTATGTAAAATTTAATCTCTCTCTCCCTTAATGATTATAAAACTATGTGGATATTCAACATAACAATGCTTATGGGAGTGGTAGTGAGGGATTTTGTTTGATTTTGAATATTTAGAAGATGTTGTAAAATATGTGTTGTTAATGGAAGAAATTAGGAAAATGTCCTACTTTATAAGGGGGTTGAAATGAGTTATATATAATTTAAGAGAGATGTATTTGAGTGATTGATTGTTATTTAAGATTTAGATATATGTTTGCAATGTAAATGGAATGGAAACATTTGATTTAAATCATCCTTATTTTGAGAGGAATTTTGTTTCCACTTCCTTTCATGTTGCTCTCTTGTCTTGAAATGTAAAGTTGCTTGTAACAAGTTGGAGTTGTTGCGATATGTGTGTGTATTCTCTACCAATATTAAATTTTTTCTTAAATATGTAATTAGAAATGTCATTAGACATGTACCTATTTGTAATAAAAACATTCACTTACGAATGGAAATTTTAAAAGGATTTAATCATTTATTTTTAAATGAAAATTATATGTTTATAATCATATTTCCTCATTGAGGAAAAAATACAAAAAATAAAATAAAATATTATACTTGGGGATGTGTCAAACCACCCCCCCCCCCCAATCAGGCACACACACACACATTTATATGTACACACACAAACACAAAATTACATATATGTATATACAACCCTTATCATAGGACTATTTTTTTAAATTACAAAAAAAATGTTTGGGGAAGGGGTCATACCCCCTTTCCCCCTGTTTGTTATAATAAAACAAAAAACAAGGGTCAGTCGAGGGTTAGGGTACTATCAACCTGTAGAATTTATATATTTATATATATGCGGGGAGGGGCATAGGCCTACATGCACATGTCCCCCAAACAATATTTATTTTTAATTAAGAAACTTCCCCCCTTCTCCCTGACCAATTACAAGAGCAAAACAAGGACGAATGTATATCAAATAAAAGGGGTTAGGGTGGTGATATGACTCCCCACCATCACTTGACTATTCTAAAACTTGTGACTTTTCTTGGGTGCAATTGCCACTTTCTTTTCCCCATGAAACCCTATATTCTTCGATTAATATATGTGTGTGTGTGCGTCTTGTGTACATACAAATATGTAATTTATACATATATATATATAGGTGATTAAGCACATATACACTCACATGAAAGTGTATAGATACCCACTTATGTATATACACATTTAAAGGGGGCATACACATGGTAAAGGTGTATATCTACTTAAATTTAGAATAAATAAAAGCAAATAAAAAGAGACAAATGAGAACCATTTACATAAGAGGAAAAAATATAGGTATACACATTGTGGATATCATCCTCCTCCCCTTCATCCTTGTTAAGCAAGCATGGAAACATAAAGAAAAATAGAGGTTAGGGTTCGAAAATAGAGTATAAAGACAATTATATGGATGCTTACCAATTTTTGGAATGGAGGGCCAATATTAAAACAAATCAAAGAATGAGATTGGGTGTGCAACTATAGCCCTAATTTGATTTTATCTTAAAACACCTTAGTATTCTATAGTTGGCTTTATCCAAAATATTTTTTTCAAGTTAACACTAAGCCAAAAGTGTTCACCCTAAAAATACCCTACCACTTTACCTAATGAATTGGTGACTACTAGTGATCCAAAGGATATGCTAATCTAATCGATTGGTCACCGATAAGCAATTAAATTAAATGTTTACCATTTTTAAAAAATCTTTTTGTATGATCATTTAATCAATTTTGTAACTTTTAATTTAGTTTCATCGCTAGGTTACCTAGACGTAGAATTGGGTTATAACGAGCTTTGTGGAACCCCTAAACAAATGTGAACATGTAATTTAATGGACTATAGGATTGAATCGCATGTAAGTTCGTATACTCGCAACTCAACCTCTAAGATTACACCAAACTTGAGTAAATAATTAATTTATTTTAAAAAACCATTTGTAAGGTAGTTTAATAAGGAGTTTCCAGTTGTAACAATTATGGGATTTACATAAAATCTTAATTTTTATTCTCGTTTTCCATGAAATCCAAAACCATCTCCACTAATTACATAGAGATCGAATTGTGATCAAGTCTAGTTTACTAATTTATCTATAAAGAAGTATAGAATATCATCATGGTATTTAAGTAAAAAAAAATTCCAACCTAAACATTAGATTTAAATTAGATCATTGAAATAGTGTTTTTAATATAGTTCAATGACTACATGGCTCTAGAATATGCAACTTGAGGCTCATTGTTTGTAAAATCCTACATTTATTGTTTTGGAGTCTCATTGCTTGAGATTGTAAGCAAAAAATAAACTAGTGGTTGCTCTCGGAGGAGCAAGTCTATGCCAACGTGGGGTAGGTAACATTGGAAGCAGGAGGGATGTAGAGTTGGGAAAATCCAAGTTCGTGGCGTTGCAGGGTTTGAATGTGGTCATGTTTTATGTTGTTTTTGAAATGTAGGGTGTAGATTTAGAGTGACCATTTAAGTATCGTGTGGTGATATAAAAGTTATCTGGAATGTAAAAGCATAAATTGTGCGGGTTTGTAAGGTGAATTTGGTTGTTGCTTATAGTGTAGGGGAATTTTATTGGGAAATAAATTTGAAGTTTGAGGATTGAATGTTGATATACAAGCCAAAATGTTAAGTACTTTACATACCAAATTTTAAACATTTATTTCATGTGTAGCATAAAAAAAAACATACAACATGGTGAGCTCCAACATAACAATTGTAGGTAAAATTAAGAGTTTTAGAGATGCATAATATAAGGAAACTGGCTTGATGTTTGCATGCAATGCATAAATACTCTTGCAGAGAATGTATACAAGTCAATCATTTGGGGTAGAAACTTATAACAAGAAGTTGAGTACTATTTTCCTACCAATTAGACCGTAAATAGAAAGATGTAAGAACATATAGTGTCAAGAAATAAAAGAAAATTAACAAGGCTATTTATAATGGCTCCTATTACTTTCAGAGTTGGATATATATTTATACATTACAAAATTGGTGGTATACATATGTGAAGGCTTGTAGAGTTGTACATTGTATGTAGGTGATTATTTATGGGGTGGTTTCATAGTATACCTCATAATAGTTCTATGAGGATTGTTTAGGCATCCTCAATTTCAATTACTACCCGTTGTAGCATTTGGTGTGTGTGTTCTAATATTTTTTGAGTGAGTAACATTTTGAAAATTATATCTTCGGCCACATGGGTGGTAGTTTAGAAGGGGTCCACTACACATTCAAATAGTATGTGTTACATGTTACCAATTTAATTGTGAACATATGGAGTGATGTTGTAACAGTTTGTTGCCCTCTTTAGGGTGCCTGCATATGCATTTAATATAGGTTGTATGTTAGAAATGCATGGTGAGGCAAATCATAAATTTGGATCATGTACTCAAGTATTTGGGCTCCGTAGTGAGATGTATAGAGCATGCATGGAATATATGCACAACATTGTAAGGTTTAGTGGATGTATGTACATGAGATGTGTAGGGGAAGTGGGGGTGTTAGAGGATGACCTCTACTTGTAGTTAAGCTGGGGCATGTCCATCTTCCGGTAATCGTTTGTACTAGTCAAAGGAGAATGATGGAGAAATCCATAAGTCTTCAAGAGTAGGAACACGCGATAGTGCTATAAAAGTTAGGCCTTGTTGTTTGGTGTGCCCTATATTGTTCAGCGGGACCTGACGATAGGTTCCTGTTGTGATTGATGGAGGTAGAAGGTGTGTGGTTTGTAATGTACCTTGGTGGAGTTGTATATTATTGGAATTGACAACTATAAACATTGGAAAAGTTGGGGGTTTATAGCCTCAGCCATACATTATAGTAATGGTCTGGCCTTGAGCTCCATCAAGAAGGTCACTTCATACCCATAAGTTTCCAGTTAGCATTTCTTCTTCACCTATGCAAAGGAGGAGTGTAATTTTAAGATGCATATTTTTTGTTGTTTCTGATTTGGTATGCCCGTTTTTTTCTACTTTGCATAGTGCAATTGACCGGTTCAGCACCTGCATGTTGTGTGGATTATGTAGAGTTGGAAACGCTTTGGTGTCATACATATGTGTTGTATATGTGAATCACTCTTATTGTGTAGGGTAGATGCGCAGTGGAGTTTAAGTTATCAAAAGGTTACAATCTTATTTTGTGTAAATTGCATTCCTAATGTTGAGTAGTGAGTTTTCGAATAGGCGCTTAGTAGTGTTATCGCATTGTTGCTAGAAGTTGGTGGTTAGCATTACTAATATTGTGAATTGTAATCATAGCATGTGTTCGTAAATGTCTATAATGTACAATGGAGTATCTTTAATGTGGGGGAGTTGTGTGAGGTCGGTAATGAGTATGACTAAATAGGAGCCAGTTATAAAAACATAGGAATACATGCTTCAAGATGTTGAATGAAGTGAAAGTGGAGCAAATAATAACCTGTCATGTTTATGGGCTGGGTGTGCCCGTTTATCAAGAACATATGTCCAGATGGTTTACATAGGAATAAGGAAGGCTAAAAATTACATCACCCAAGCACCTTTGTTTGCATTTGACAACTATATGACGGTGTTGGTGGGTAAGTAGGGAAAGTGAAAAAAAGATGGGTTTTAGTGGGGGTTTACGTGGTTTTTTTGGTATTAGCTAAGGTGCATGTGAGGTAGTGTGCTAAAGCATATTGATACGTGGAAAATTGGGAATTCATGGATTGCTTTATATATGGATGGGGTGTAGGGGATTCCAGCTAATATATGTGTTGGTGGTGGTCGGCTTTAGCATGCAAACATTCACAACACATTTATAAATCCACACACACAAAGATGCCTATAAACACACATATATGGATGTATAGGAAATATAGGGGTCTTGTTTACAACAAGTGCATTTTTATTTTGATTTACATGATGTTTCAGGTTTGCTGAGGAATGTAGCGGCATGTTTACTATTTAAAAAACAAAAATTATCCCAAGTATGTACATCTTTTTACAAGGTGTTGGTATCAGGTAAAAACATATATGTGTTACTGATGTTATAGTATTTTATTTAGAGCTTTGGTTGCATCATCGAAGGCCATTGCCCATATAATGCATGTTGGGTCCTCTAAAATCATGTGCAGTTCATATTTATATTTACATAATTTAGAATCCAAGTTGCATTTTAAGAAATACCAAGAATCATATGTAGTTATAAGCATTTTTTGCACAACTGTTTACCACTAACCATCCAAGAACAAACATGATAGCAATTTTTTTACATATTGATACATGTATAATGGTTGGGAAAAATACAACTTCTTGGAATGGGTTTGGTAAAGTGGGTTCATAGATGTCAGAAATCCTTTTTCCAACCAGATTTTTTGTACTTAGTGTAACTAAAACGTCTGTTATTCATGTGGTACATACCAAAATACGGGGGGCTTCTGCGTCCTCTATTGGAGATGCCAAAAACATTTATGTATTAGCCCTTGTGGTCCAACTTCTTTGTTCAAATTTGATAACCCTGTATTTCTTAATAGCTTGCATCGTGTTTGCATGCAGTTGAATTGTATACGGTACATGATATTTGATTTTTGCCATTGTAGGCACCTATGGAAACGAAAAGGATGAATATGAACCCATGGAAAAGTGCATGTTTAATAATTTCCCACACAACATTAGTACTTGTATCTAGTTGTGTAAGATCATTTGTAGGCATGCCTAATAGAGCATTGGTTGCATCATCAAAGACATTTTCCCATATAGTGTGAGTTGGGTCCTCTAACATCATGTGCAGTTCATATTTATAATTGCATAAGGTAGAATCCAAATTGCATTTTAAGTAATGTCAAGAATCATTGGTACCTATAACCTTTTTTTGCGGCACTCTTTACCATTAACCATCTAAGAACAAGAAGGATAGAAAAACTTCTGCATATTGATGTGTATAAATATGGTTATAACAACTGTAACCTGTTGGAATGGGTTTTTTAAAGTGGGTTCTTGGATGTCAGTAATCATATTTTCAATCGGTATTTCTGCACTTAGTATAGCTAAATCATATGTTATTCTTGTGGTACTTACCCAAATACAGAGGTTTGTTGCTTCCTCTATTGAAGGTGCCAAAAATAATTTCATATTAGCCCATGCGGTCAAGCTTCTTTGTTTGAATGTCTTAATCCCGAATTTCTTAATAGCTTGTATCTTATTTGCACGTAGTTGAATTGTGTACAGTACATGATATTTTCCCTTTACCATTGTAGGCACCTATGGAAAAGGAAATGATACAATTTGAATCCATGGAAGAGTGTTTGTTTAATAATGTCCCGCACAACATTAGTACCTATATCTAGTTGTGTAAGATTATCTACAGGTAGGCCTAACTAAGCGTTAGCTACATCATCGAAGGCCATTACCCATATAGTGTCAGTTGGGTCCTCTAACATCATGTGTAATTCATATTCATGTTCGCATAAGGTAGAATCCAAGTTACATTTTAAGCAATGCCAAGAATCATATGTAGCTATAACCATTTTTGTGGCACTTTTTACCATTAACCATCTGAGAACAAATAGGATAACAAATGTTCTACATATTGATATGTGTAATGGTTGCAACAAATGCAACCTGTTGGAATGGATTTTGTAAAGTGGTTGCCTGAATGTCAGAATTTTTTTTGTCAACCAATATTTTTACACTAAATGTAATTGAAGCATTTGTTATCCCTGTGGTACTTATCCAAATGTGGAGGGCTTCTCCTTCCTCTACGGGAGGTGCTAAAAATAGTTGTTTATTAGCCCCTGTGGTAAAGCTTCTTTGTTTGAATGTCATAAGCGTAGTTATCTTAATAGATAATACCGGTATATGCATGTTTATAGGAGGATTTTGTCGTTGTAATGTGTGTGTGCTCTCATCACATTAGGCTCCCATCAAGTTATGGCTATAGTTTATCATGTCTATTCTTTAATGGAAATGGTACAACATTGCGTACAACTTCCATCTTTACGGGTAATGATAGAAATGGTGGATGTAGATGTTACAACACCAATAACATCAACTATAGACCCAAGTGGTAAGGATTGAAGTGCAACTATAATGGTGTAAAGAAATGTTAGAGGGGTGATCCAGATAACAACCCAGCTGGCAATTAAAGTGGAGTAACTTTCGGGAACCATAAATTATGCACTGTAACTCTAATTGACTCTATTCAAAATGCAACAGAAATCTTGGAACACGTAGAATATTATGAAAGGGTGCAGAATTTTTTTGAGCAAATTTTGACCCCTGGAATCTACTTCAAAAGGCCTAAAAATGTAATTTTTGTAGTGTTGTCTAAAAATAGTAAATTTATGAAATTAACGACTATGTGACTCACAGAAGATGAACCACCCAGTCTCCCTAAATATTGGTGACCTTCCACATTCTTCTAGGCATCTCTTCGTTATGTACCTGAAAAAGAAAGGAAAACATTTCCTCACAGAAGTAGTTATTGTAATTCATTGTTTTTGGGTAATATATACATCTCTTTTCAGAGATCATTTTCTTAGCATTATACATCTCTTTTCATAGATAGATTTTTTGTTTGCATCAAGCACAATTTTTATTCTCTCCTTAATTTCGAAACCCCCTTGAGTTTTGGATCAAGGGGAATTTATGTTGTTGCTTATTAGCCCCTGTGGTCAAGGTTCTTTGTTTGAATGTCATAAGTGTAGTTATCTTAATAGCTAATATTGGTATATGTATGTCATTAGGAACAACTTGAGGTTGTAAGATGTGTGTCCTCTCATCACATTAGGCTCCCAACAAGGTTATGGTTTATATTATATCATGTCTAGTCTTTAATGGAAACGGTACAACGTTGTGTATAACTTGCATATTTATGTGTAATGATAGAAATGGTGGATGTAGAGGTTACAACACTAATAACATCAACTATAGACCCAAGTGATAGGGATTGAAGTGCAACTATATTGGTGAAATAGAAATGGTGGAGGGGAATTTTTGTTGTGGTTGTAAACACAAGTGGCAAATAGATTCCATATTCAAAATGAGCTTCAAGGGACTGTTGGTGGCTTTATATTCTGGACCCTGGTTTGACATATTTGAAGGCTCCTCTCAACATGGAGTAAACCTTATAAACCTTAACTCTATCATTGTAATAAGAAATTACATTGACAAAGAAAATGATGTTCATGTCATCACCCAAGGCATCGAATACATTAAAAGTCATAACCTTACCCTTGCATGTTTCATTGACATAGGTCTGTACTATTCCTTTATGAGTTACTCTACCCTAAAATACCCAATTCATATTGTACGAATGCAATATGTTAATGGTTGTGGAAACTAGCTAAAAGGGCCTGCTACATGTGCCCATTTATGTGGGTATGCAATAATGGGTGCAATGTAAGTAATAAGTATGTATGGTAATATGTAATACACATGGGAAATTTTTAGTTGTGTTGTTGATTTTAGAGTTTTAAATAAAGATTTATTTTGCACTGTAATAATGACTCAATGCAACATAACCGATGACAATAGTAATAAGAAACTTGTGCAATGCACTACATGGGTAGCCAAAAGCAGAACATGTTGTCAACAATATAAATGCAAAATTACGTTTTTGTTGGCCCTATTGATAAACCTAATGTATAAAAATACCAACGGAAGAGGATAAGATTGTACAACATGTACAACATCTGTCACATGTTGGGTCAGTAGCAATACCATGAGAAAAAGGTAGTAATCTAGTGTATATGTCTGTAATAAGGTACATTGTAATTTGGGGTATGTTTACTAATGTTGGCATACCTAATAGATAGTTATACAGACAATCTAATATATCTATTTGATTAACACTCAACCTATGTAAGAGAAGATGACCTTAAATGTGGTTCGTATGCATTTCTAGTAAATAGAAACCATACCCGTAGGTTAGGTTGCCATGATACTATTCTAGTAAATAGAAACCATACCTGTAGGTTAGGTTGTCATGATACACGTAGCAGTATCATGGCAAACCCAATATTTACTTGAATGAATGAAAAAATTGTTGTTGTGTGTCAATCTTATATCACTCTGAGGCACATACTTTAATACTACTATGAATTGTCTAACATTCATGCAGCCCACAACACACATCACCATCGGTAAAGATGATGAAGAATTGTAAAACTTGTATAGTTTTTTTCAAATATTAAATGTTAGTATGGAACAATGTGAAATTTTAAATGGATGAATAAAAATGTTGGGATATGAAGCTCTGTAAAAGAAAGTGAAGGAAACCAAAAAGCATATGAAAATGGAAAAGGTGAGATAAGGAAACTGTGAAGTCTTCAGGGTCTCAAAGAAGTTAAGAACGTGCAATTATTAAATGAAAAACTAAATGGGTCACATAAAGAAATAACAAAGAAGGATGAGGAAACAATGAAATATAAAAAACTTAATCAAGCACCAACATCCCAATTCAAAGAAGCCACCTACCATTTGTTTGTGTTTTTTGATGTACTATTTTTGTTACTACCTGTGTCGACGACACTAACCATGCATATGCAAGGTGTCTCACTTGTTGATAGGTGTGTCTATTGATGAGTAGACTGGATTAATGTAGATTGGTTTTGGTGAAGCATGGATAGTGCATCTATAGGAAACATAATCTATGAGAAGATGTTGGAGCAATCAAGCGGGTGAAAATTTTTTTTGAGTACACTCCAAACTTTAATAATTGTCATATTCTTTGATTAAGTCTATGGTGTAAAGATGTGAGTGGTAAATATAAATCCCTTGTCATAATTGATGAGAGTGTCTATTTTCTTACCCTCTGTTGTGGGATCTTGGCAATGTGGGCCTTTAAATGTAGATATTAGAAGAGTGTACAACACTCAAGAGAGCATAATTTTACATAAAAAATAGTGTAGCCTAAAGTTGTATAGTGGTTTGCACTGCTAACAACAATTATGATTTCATTTCACCTTCAGTCAGAAGCATGTAGCATGACAGGGGCATGATTTTTGTCGTTGTGTGGTACAACAAGATACTGAAAGGTAGATGCGCTAAACTCTATTTCTTGTTTTTGCCCCGATATGACTACAATATAGATACTTGTTGATGTTGAAAACCATAGTTGAGTCTATGTTGGTTTTTGTTATGATATAATTGTTGTACAGTTACATGCAGACACAAGAATGTTGAAACAACTGTAATATGGCTGAAGTAGTTCGTTTAATATGTGCGGCCTAAAAGGAAAATAGGAAAATGAGTCAAACATGTGTAGCGCATGAATCTTGCAATGAGGGGTGACAGTAGAATGTCAAAAGCAAACAAGGAACATGAAAAATGAGACTTGGCAGTATCCACATGCAGAAATGAAGAGCTAGGCAAAGAAAAACAAAAGAAGAAAACAAACATGGGCTAAACCGATTCTAGGGGATCCTCTCCTACCCGAACCAAATGGTATCATCTAAAAAATTTGACCTTTTATATCAATTTGGATTCCCAAAAATCTTTCTGGCTTGAATTCCGTGGCTTCTTCCCAAGCATTTGGATCTCTGCCAATGGCCCAAACATTGACCAAAATTTGAGTCGTGTGTGGTATTTCATATCCTCCTACTGTGGTATTTTCCACAGAGAGGTGTGGAAGGAATAAAGAAGCTTCTGGGTGAAGACGTAGTGTCTCTTTCACCATCAATTGCAGATATCGAAGATGAGGTAGATTGGATTCCTGTACCAGTCGATTCTTCCCTACAAAAGAATCAAGCTCTTATTGAGCCTTTGCGCATGAATTTCCAGTACGGACCATACAAAGCGAATGAAAGCTTTTGAGGGCTCAGAAAGTGGTTATCGTCTCCCATGGAAGGATGGCTCATAAACAGGTGATCCTGTGTTTTGAGGACCATCTGCACTGGAAGCTAAAATTGTAAATAATCAAACATGGACAGGCTTTGGTGAGGACACGCATCCATGCACAGACAAGTAGCCCAAGTAGGAGGAAAGGGTGGATACAGGACAAGGATGAAAAATAGGTTAACCTCCACACCATCGTCGTAAATATGTTAATCAACGGTAGCCACGCCTCCAGCGTAAATATCAACATAAATATTCCTAGAGAAAAACAACGCCTCAACCTATTACATGTTTCAAGAAAGATTGTTGAAGTAAGAATTTTGTGTGTGTGTGTGTGTGTGTGTGTGTGTGTGTGTGTGTGTGTGTGTGTGTGTGTGTGTGTGTGTGTGTGTGTGTGTGTGTGTGTGTGTGTGGTGTGTGTATAACATTAATTTCCATGACCAAATTACAACTTAATTTTAGGAACGATTTTCCATTTCAAATTTAGAGATTTTTTGGAACCTCAATGTACATAAATATCGATGAAGATTTTTAATGTTTCAATTTGTCTGTAAAAGTATGTTTCAAATCTTATATGTACACTTCTTAAAGGAAATGTGTGAGATAAATTGGAAATTTTTTTCACTTATAATTTGGAGTTTTTTAATGTTTGGCTAAGCCACATGCTCAACAAAATGATTATTGTCTAAAATGGTTTGAGGAATGTTTTACTGTCATACTTGAGTTTTTTTTTATAGTTTCAGCCATGGAATGATTTTTCTACAATCTTGGGGCTTTTGTTTCATCAAAACCTTGACCACTTTCCCATATTTTTTTGGGGATTAGATGAGGTTTAAACTTTATTATTATTAAAATAAATGTCTAATTGTGTATTTTCAACAAAATCAATGACACTTAAAGAAGCAACATATATAAGCTTATTTTGTATTTATTTATTATCTTACAAGAGGAAGGTGATATAACAATGAATAACAATCCATTGCTACAATTTTTCACCAACCAAAATTTGTTTGCATAGTTTGGACTAGTTTCGGTAAATACATTTTTTTTTTTTATTTTTAGAAAATCAATTTCCATGTATATTGATGAGTCGAGGGGTATTTTCCTAACCATGCAAGTCCTATTTTAAATTGCTCAAAAAAATCTCATCCAATAGAAATGTAAGATTCTTTTTTGGGTTTTTGTAGACTATAGTTTTGATTTTTGCAATGATGAGTTGTACAATTGTGAGGTAAGAAAGGAATTTAGTAATTTTTTAATTGATATTTCTGTGTAAAGTTTTAAAGACCTTTAATTAAGGTCATATAATGTAGTAAGTGTTACCGTCATGCAAAGGCGTGCATGTTACAAAGGTAGTGGTCTCACTAAGGTGGTTGTGTTCAATGTTTCTTTTATCTATGAAAGGGGGTTAGAGTTTGGAGTTAAGCACCATAAAAGGGACGATAACCTGATTAGCTCTTATACCATAAAAGGAATGATAACCAGATCGTACTAAGCCAAGAACTCAGAAGCTAATCAAACACCATGATTAATAAGATGAAAGCAATTCGCCATAATAACTTTACATAAAACCTTTGCAAACAAATGAGCAACAATGTCATACATTATTATGGAACTCAATGAAATACAATGAGAATGGGCCTTGATTATATATGCAAGGAATAACAATCTAAGAACCAATCAAGGTCATAGATCAAGCCCTAAATCAAGGAAAGAACTAGTCATCAAAGAACTAGTCAAGACCATAGATTTAGGAAAGAACTAGACATCAAGGATCTAGTCAATACCATAAATCAAGGAAAGAACTATACCTAACAACTAGATAATATCCCCCTAATATCTAAATACGATAAAAGAAATATCCACACACATAAGTGGGTGAGGATAAATACAATAAAGATAAATAAAGTACCTAAGTGAACATGAGCTAAGGTAAATACCTATTATAACACCCCCCTCAAGTGAAGCTAGGGGACCAAAATAAAATTGGCATAACCACAGTATGAGTCCCGACAACTAGGTTTGATGAGGTACTCATGTACAATAACTGGGAAAAAGGGATGCCACAAGGTACCCAAAACTGGTAACAACAAAGTAGAGAGAGAAAAAACCCACTGTAAGGTATCTCGAGAAGCTTGGCTAAAAACACTCGTACAATGCTGAAGAAGTTTGGTGTGTACTATGGTCTAAATCTACTGCTCGATCATAAATCTTAAAAACAACTAACACTGGGCTTCACCAGAATAGCTCCATACAAGGAGACTATCAATGGAGTGATGTCAAAAGTACAAAAAAAACACCAAACATAATTCAATCAACTACTACAAATAGGTGTGCCATGATCCAAGAATAATAACCAAAGCAACAAGGCAAGGACACAAAATCTAGAGTGTCACGATCCAAGAAAAACTAAGGGAACAAGGCAAGGACACAAAACCCAAAGAAGCAGGATCAACACCACACCCTCCCATACTGCTGAATGGGTGGAGTGATGCTACAAATCTGTATGAGTTATCTCAAAAAACTACTCGAACACTGACAAACTAACACTGGACTTCACCAAAATAGCTCCCCTACAAGAGAGACTGTCAACATGCTAGAAGTGTCGAAAATATAGATACACAATCTCTCAACAAATAAGAGAGATACACTACACCTAAAGAAAAATGCTCAAAACAAGGAGCATTACAATGCAGAAGGTATAGAAAGTGGAGCAAGAGGCCAAATAATGGAGGATCCACACCTGTAGAGTCCTCTCAAAAAATTCATATGTCGCCGCCATGAGTGATTAGATATCCACCCCAAATCAACATAGATGGATGAAGAAGATGTCTGCATATGACTTGGTGTAAAATGCACAATGGGTGCATGTAAAGGAACACCAAAATGTGTGTCAGGTTGATCATGTCTGATAACTTAAATCTCATGTTTCTCAAGCCCAAGTGAAGGTGTAGAACTCATGTGTTGCTCATGATCCTCAGAAAGAGTCGATAAAATAAAAATAGGAGCTCTGTCAATGTGTGATCCCAATGAAGTACCTTCTCGAAAACCAATGCCATGGTGAGAATTCCACTTAACATGTGGAATAGGAGAAAAATACCCTGTGAATATATGCTAATACCTCCAATGAAGCCCATAGAACGGAGCATGTGAGAACCGAATGCAGTGGTATGCTTCTCAAAATAGCCATGCATGTGAGCAGAAGTAGGATACACAACATGTGTAACTACAATAGGCACAGACGCAGAAGAACATGTAGTAACAATCCTAATAGGCTTAGGAGTAGTAGGAGTAGGAGTAGGCTCAAAAAATGGCAGATCAAGTTCATTGGGTACAAGAGCAATAAATGCAAGTGGACTAGGAGCATGGATATGATTGTCCACAATATGATGGTGATGTTGTAGGCTAGCAAGTTTTTGCTGCAGGGAGTGTATTAGTGTATCCTTATCATGAATGAGTGCTTGTAGAAGAGAATTTCGCTTCTTGAGCGATTTATTTTCTTCCAAAAAATTTACAATATCCTCCTGAAGTTCAAACACTTTAGAGAAAATCATATCATTCTCATTCTTAAAATCCATGATAGATACAAGAATGTAACTCCCAAAAGCTTAGGATGTCGAGCTCAGCCAAAATTACGTCCACAAGTGATTACAACACCCCTCCATATTTGACACTTTATAATGAGTACGTGTTACAATATGACACTCTAAAATTATAGTACAATTTTTAAAATAAATATTTCCAATGGAAAAGAACACACAAAAAAAGCACTTTTGCAAAAAATGGCACTCAAAACTGAGCTACTGATCAAAAGATACAATCTTTACAAGTTTATGCTTTACTATTTATTTTAGTTGTCACTAAAAAAATAAAATGCTCTTGCCTTCACCACACAAATAAAATGAAAGGGCGCTGGAGTTAAGCGGGAATCACAAGCTTAAGCCCTCATATGACCAGGGGCTAATGATTCCAAAGGATGTTTGCACAACTTTCTATTTCTGCACTATGTAGATAATGACCTGCACTGCCAAAAATAACAACCTACGGATTTTCCTGAATTGACAAAATGTGCACAACTCTCGGGCCCCTGCCAAAAAAGGAAAGAAACACCCTTTCGAAAATAACCCGTTTTAAACGAAAAATACCCAGACTAGATCTCGAAAAACCTAGAAATTGATTTTCTAGGTTTTGCTCTGGCTGACGCAGATTTTGAGGCGAATCTACGTGTGTCTCTGTAACAACAAAAAAAACAAAAAAATGACTACCTCTAGAAATGGCCAAGTTTCCAGTTGATCTTAGGGTTTTCACGCCTTCCTTATCCAATGGAAGGCTTTGTTTTGCATAAAAACGCACACAACAAAAAATGCAGACAAATCCCAAATATATGAATATATAAAAAAATGTTTGCAAAATGAAACTTATAGACAGATGTCAACAACAATCTCCTACTCTGATACCATAAAAGGAACGATAACCAGATCATACCAAGCCAAGAACTCAAATGCTAATCAAACACCACAATCAATAAGATGAAAGCAATTTTCCAGAATAATTTTACATAAAACCTTTGCAAACAAATGAGCAACAATATCATATATTATTATGGAACTCAATGAAATACAATGAGAACGGGTCTTGCTTATATAGGCAAGGAATAACAATCTAAGAACCAATCAAGGTCATAGATCAAGCCCTAAATCAAGGAAAGAACTAGTCATCAAATAACTAGTCAAGACCATAGATTTAGGAAAGAACTAGACATCAAGGATCTAGTCAATACCATAGATCAAGGAAAGAACTAGTCAATACCATAGATCAAGGAAATAACTATATCTAACAACTAGATAATATCCCACTAATATCTAAATAAGATAAAATAAATATCCACACACATAAGTGGGTGAGGATAAATACAATAAAGGTAAATAAAGTACCTAGGTCAACATGAGCTAAGGTAAATACATACTCTAACATTACCATGTTGATTAAAAAAATTTGAGGAAAGTTTTCTTGGGAAAGGTGGGTAGATGGAGATGTTGGGATGGTGGTGCAAGTGTTGTGGGCATTTATTACTGATATTTAACCAATCATTTATTGTTCTAATGAGAATTATTCTAATTTTTTACCTTTCGTTATGACTTTGGTGCCATGTTGCGAAGTAAATTTGTTTGGATGGGATTGGTAGTGGATGGTGGTGGTTTGGTTTACTTACATGTGTTTGGAATTTTGTTGTTTTACATAAGCAATAATTTGGTATAAAATTTGTGGTTTTCTATTAGTTCTTATGATTTTTTTCCATCTTTTGTTGTAGGAAAGACATCAAACAACCTTCTTTCATTTTTCTTGTGAAGAGGGTGCTAAAAAATACTAGTTTTTTATTTGTTCTGGTAGTTCGTAGTTATGGTATTGGCTATTTTTTTGTTTGATATAGGTGTTGAAGAAAAAACATGTTATATGAATGAGGAGGCTTTTTTAGTTTTCATGTATTTTGATGAAAAAAATATTATATTATATTAAATAAAACATGGTACAAGATTTTTCTAACAAAAAAGTAGGCGGTATGAGAGTACGCCCCAAAACCACGAGAAAACGAACACATTAGGTAATGCCTAACAAAACATCAAAGCATTACATCAACAAAAGTTAGAAATGAGACTAAATAATAGTAGCAAATATGCCAGTGGAGGGGGGATCACGATCATTTGGCTAGTCAAATCTCGGTATATCCTTTCCAGAGTCTGACAAATCCCAGCCCAAGCCTGAGGGGCCTTCTTCTTCCTACTCAGCGACATGCCGAGTGGGGGAAATGACCATAGCCAGTCGGGGAAACTTGTCAGATGGCGGTAGAGGCGAAGCTGGCAGGCTCCACCCATCCTAGGTACTTGGCTCGGGATGCAGCGACGAGCCCCAATCGAGTTGGCGAGCTGGTGTGGGGGAGCCCCATCCTTGTTGGCGAGCTGGAGAGCGGCTCTGTGGTTGATTGTACAAAGACCGGTGAACACGTCTGAAAGAGCGCTGCTTGGAGCGACTTCGGTAACCTCCATGGGGATGACCACCATGAGGTGGAGAGCACCAAGAAGGAGAAGGTGTATCTCGAGCAACATTGTATGGAGCGTCACCCCAATGCCGCATAAGAGTTTGCAAATGCTCCACCTCCAAGGCTACTTTATTGGCTTGGACTTGAATCTACAACAACACATTGGAGATAACCATCGATTTATTATAAATTTAAAAATGATGATCAACCTCAGTATTATCAAACAAAAAAGCATTCCATTCTTTCCATAACCAAAATAGAATTTTCCCTCTGAAAGCATGCCAAATCTGGGTGAAGATATGAGGAAATATGGGGCTATCTCCTAAAAGAATATGTTCTATTGTTTTGCATAGATTGTTATGGAAAGGTGTTTCTAAAACATTGTTCTTTGACGGGTTATGATAATTATTGAAAAGGGTTCTTATTTTTTGTTGTGATGTTTTGTGTCTTGAAAAAGTATTTCTAAAATAATGTTTCTTCTGGGTTTATGAGAGATTGTAAAAAAGGTTTTTAATTTTTTTTTTCATGTTTTCTAGCCGAGGTGTGCATGTTAGTTTGGATGTTGATTTTTCTATGAAATATGTGTAAAAGAAACTATATATTGTTGTCTTGGTACATGAATTATGAATGTTTTTTGTTGTTTTGCAAAGGTGGTTATACAAAGGCATTTCTTTTGGGTTTACGATAACTTATGAAAACAATTTTTATTTTTTGTTGTGATATTTCGTACACTACAATATTGTTGTTGAAAATGATATTAGTTTTTTTGTTGTCATATATTGTACCTCTTGTCGAGGTGTGCATGTTTATGTGAGTTTGAATCACTGAGTTTTCTGTCACATCTCTAAATTTATGTTTATTTTGTAGTTACATTTGGTTCTAAAAATAGTTTTGATTATTTGTTGTCATGTTATATATGCTTCGTCAAGGTGTGCATGTTTGAGTGAGCTAGCCTCACTCAACTATATAGAGGTGTAGGTGTTGTGGACATTTATCAAGAAGATTTACTTGAGCATGCTTTTTTTATGTGAATGCATTTGAACTCATGCCTTTAACTATGGTTATTCACCATGTTATGTACGACATGTCGAGGTGTGCATGTTTAAGTGAGTTAGCCTTGATTAACTGCTAAAAGAATGATGCATGTTTGTAATAATTTATTAATGAGATTTAACCGAGCATGTTCGGTTTTAATGAGAATGTATTCGAACTTGTTCCTTTCATTATGGTTGTTCACTAGAAAAATGGTAGAGGGAAAATAATAAAGGCGTTAAAATTAAAATTTACTTCGTTTTTATTGTTTAGATGTGATTTTATTTGTTATGGTGGCCTTTAATATTGGTGTATGTGATTTTTTATTGAGAAGTGGAAGTAAATGAAAATACATATATATGGTCATGGATTAGTGAGATTTAAATATATGTATATTGTTTTAATGCTAATGTGTTTATTGTGGTGTGTTTTTATATAGTTATGTAGTTACCAAATGCTTCGAATATCTTCCTTGTTAGCAAGATTTAACCAAATGTATATTGGTTTAATATGAATGCATTTGATCTTGTGGCATTTGTTGTGGATATGGTGTTGTGTTGTGATGCATTCATTTGGTTTTCGTAGACACAAGTCGGTATGAAATTTCTTTTGAAATCATTTCTTAGTTTTTATTTCTCCTAAGGAATTGAACAACCTTGATTTGTTTATTTTTTTGTTGTGAAATGGGCGTGAAAGAAAATACGTATTTATGTTTTCTTTGGTAGGTTTTAATTACAGTCTTGGACTTTTTTATAAAAAAATGAGTGTAAAATAAAATACATGTTTTATGTGAATGATAAGAGTTTGTTATGTTTTTTCGTGTATTTCAATTTACTTGCCATATTGTCTATGAAATGCAATAACTTAGGCAAACCATTTTGATTTTTTGTTGTGATGTTTTTTTCATGTCATGGAGGTGTACGTGTTTTTCTGAGGCATGACGTTATAAAGCGGTAAAAGAAAAATGATATATTCTTGAAATATTTTCAAAGTGCATACCTATAGAAAAAGATACGAGATCAAATTCATTATCATTAATACAACATATGTTTGGATAGAAATTAGTAATCAATGTCCATAACACTTGCACCATCAACTATATGGCTCTATCAACATGTTCCTTCAAAGAAAACTTTGCTACAAAGTTTTTTTGTCTAAAAAAATAGTTAGGAAATTTGGGCTTGCATGGTTAGGAAATTAGCCCCCATCCAATGAGGATTCAAAGAAATAGAGCTTTCTAAAAAGAAAAGAAAAAATTGTATTGATTGAAACAAACTGGATGTAAATGAAATCTAATTGGTTGATGAAAAAACATGTAGTAAGTTAAGTTGTACTATCATGAATAATGACATTCTTGCTAAAGTGTATGTCTTTCTCATGCAAAAAAACTTGCAGTTTTGATCTTGTTGTATGAGCCAAAACAACTTGGTGATATTGTTTACAAACATGTTCATTGATAGGTGACATGGTTTCACAGTTGATATGGGCTATAACTATACTATAATTCATGTTGTTGTAGATGTGGAATTACAAGTGAATAAATTTGTGTTGTAAATAAAGAACACATCGCTCATTTGTACAAGCTCTTGCAAACCCAAAGGAAACAATATTTTAGACATGTCTTTTCTAAACAACTATAATTTTTTGGTAAAACATGTAATATGTGTTTGTAATTGGTGTGAGCTATAACAACAACATGATACATGTTAGGACACAAGGCTGGTTGTAATCAATAGAAACTAGTAGTCATATGCATAACACAATGGAAATCCAAATATATGAAAATGAAACAAACCATTGTGGCTCACATAACAACATGCATTTTATTTAATACACATTACACATGATTTTTTATAAGAAAACATTTTCATGAAGTATTTTGGCCAATGTGATGGTATCAAACACACACACTCTTGTAAAACAAGCCCACTGAAACATGCAAACCTTGGCTAGAGGTATAATATATGACAACAAAAAAACAAAATTGTTTTCACATGCTCTAGAAAATCTAAAACAAATACTCTTTAAGAAATTCATTTCCATCGCTACCTCTACATAAACCATGAAACCTATTTTTTTTGTGACTTGTGCTAATATGATTTGTGTTGTTTCTATGGTCTAGGCAATCATCTTTCTTAAAGATAACTTTGCCAAATCCAATTATTCTGAATTGTATTCATTACATTCATGAAACCACTTTCATCATCAATGGACTATTGTTTGATGTATTTGATTTCATGTGTTCTTTAAGATTGCTATATAGGCAATGCAAATTTTTGAAAAATATTGTTTTCCTATGATCTAAAGTAGGAATCAAAAATTTGGTTCTTGTGTATATATGTATACCTCCAAGTCAACGATAAAAAGACGTATTTTTTTATTTGTTTGATTTTCACTATTCCATATTTGAAAAATTATTACAAGATTATACAACAAACATTTTTAGTTGTATGTTTGACAACAATTTTATTATGTAATTATTTCCATGGCTTTCCCAACTATGCATACTGTGAATTACATTTTTTAAATGACATAAGAAAATAAATATTTTGTGAAATAGTTAGCCTCTTCCTAGAATTAAGCACACAACCTTCAATCAATAGTTTTCTTTTGCATTTTTTCTTCTTTCCCGTATTTTCAGAAGAAACAAATTTGTTACATGCATTTCTATATTCCATATAATGATAATGGTTTCATTGTTTTACAGAGATGGTCATGAAAATTCTTACTATCATTTTTTACTTGTGAAATTAGTGTAAAAGAAAACATGTATTTGCTATATGACGAACTCATGTTTTTTCAATGGTTTGATATCAATATACCATTAAAAATACGAGATTGAATTCACCACATAAGAACTATATACTCTTGGCTAATGCTTATCACTAGTGAATCTACAAAATCTCCAAAAATCTTCCCAAAAAATGAGGGGGTTAAGTCCTTTTTATGGTCGTTGTGCCCTAATTTTTGCATTAAATGCCTCACAAGTGGCTGAACAACCTAAACTACCATAATTAATGGCCTTTTTCATAGCCTTGGTTGTTGATTTGTCTTGTCACGCTTAAATGCCCGAAAGGAAGCATTAAATATTCTAACAAGTAGCATTAAATGTTATGATAGGTAACTGAGTTGTCTTTTCATGTCTATCTTTTACCATGATCTATGAGTTTTCCAACTAAGTTACTATGTTTTCGAGACAGTGAGCCATTTGACCAGGCTGGGTTGGACGTTGTCCAACCGCACTGGGCCATAAACCTAGAAAATTGATCCATTAGTGACGGTTTGTCTTCCGACTCGTCTAACCTGTGGGGCTGGATGGTCGTCTATCTTCTGTCTGCATGGGTACATCGGTGACCATTCGTCCAATCATTTTACCCATCTAACCAGATGGGGGTAGGCATCATCCAACCTAAGACCATATGCTTATGTCAACAAATGAACCATCTAACTTTGCCACACGTCCAACTTGATGTCCATACGACCTGTTCAACCAAGGTTTGATGACCGTCCATTCACTAGTCATACATCCTATGTGGGTCATCCAACCATGGGGTTAGACGTCATCCATCTATTTTTCGTACAAAGGATCAAACAACCACCCAACCTGGTACCCATCTAACCTATCCGTCCAACCAAAGGGGTTAGACGACCGTCTCTCTCTACCATCTAACTTGGGGGGTTGGACGGTCGTCACACCTTATGCCATCCAACCTAGTTGGACAGTTGTCTTCTACCACCTTGAACACCGAGCCCGCCAAGTCACCTCGCTACTTTGTTTATTTACCTCTTCCATCAACCCAGTCATCCAACATCTAACCAACCTGGCCAACCAACCCCCACGCGTCCAACCTAGCTGACCAACCCCTGCGTGTCTAACCTAGTCGACCAACCCAGGCATCCATCCCAACTGACCAACCCCCAGACGTCCAACCTATGCATCCATCCTAGGCTTCCAACCTATACATCCATCCCAGGCGTCCAACTTATGTGTCTATCCGAAGCGTCCAACCTAGCCGACCAACCCCGTGACTTTTCCTTGAATTCGACCAATTTTAAAATGAGCCTGATCACCAATTCTACCATTTGTCATGGAAAGATGACATGAGCTACCTTGAAGATTGCAAAGCATTTGTTTTCCCCATCAACTACCATTAATTTGACCTATTAAGTTGTCCATTTTACAGGGGTGCAAAAGATGGATAACAATTGGTGACTCGAGGAATGATTTGCTTGCTAGATCTAAAAGACTAGTGACCTTAGAGGATCCATTAGGCATAGAGTCATATTGATTGTTGAACTTGTCTAACACTTAGGAATTCAACCTGTAATCTCATGGAACACTGTTGGGGCATGTCATTTCTAAAAAACCTCGGGTTGGAGACTGGATGTTCCATCATGATACCTTGCCTGAAACTAGAAAGTGCAAGAGCAACAAAAAACAAAACTTTGTACAAATAGGAAAGTCATGCACATCCCAAATGGACCATGCAAAGAGTGCACAAGCACTTATTAGAAAATAAACCCTATGCTACAATAGAGCAATGTGCCATAACACTTGGAGGAATTACAAATTCTAAACTATTATGTACAAGGATGATAATTTACCTTCAATAACAATGTTTGAGGTAGATACCATTGACCGGGATCTGTAGTTCTTCACCATCTAACTTGGAAAGCTAGAAATCACTATTACTTTTACATCTCGTGACCATGTAGGGGCCACTCCATATGGCATTGAATTTGGAATGATTGTTCGGTTTTTCCCAATCTACATCCCACTTTAGAACTAGGTTCCCCTCTTGGAAGGATCTATTTTTTGCCTTTCCATCAAATGAACTCTTGATTAAGGCTTGATCCTTTTCCAAGGTTTGCATTCCATTTCCTATTATATCTTCCAATTCCATAATTTCAACGTACATGGCTTCCATGGGCTTGAACTCGAACAACTCTAGCTGCTTCAGGAGCTCCAAGGTTGGTAGCTCTAACAAGATGGGTAACACTTCTTCTCTCACATAGACCAGCTTGTAAGGTGAGCTGCATGTTGACCTCTTCGGCGTTATCTTGTCAACCCACAAGGCTGATTTGAGCTTCATATACCACTTCCTTTGATTTTCATTTAGAGTTCTCCTTATGATCTTCAGCAAATTATTTTTTATGCATTCTACATGCTTGTTACCCTAAGGATAATAGTTTGAAGAGGTGCTCAAATAAATCTCATTCCTAACAACCCATTCTGTGATCTTCGAGCCTAGAAATGCCAAAGCATTATGTGATATAATAGTGGTTAGGGCTCCAAATCTTGTCACTATTCCTTCATAGTAGTCCAGTATGCTAGGCTCATTCACCTCCTTGAGTTCTATCGCCTTGATCCACTTGGAGAAATAATTTGTTGCAGTTTTGATCCATTTATGACCTTGGCTTGAATGTGGATTGATGACCCTGATGAATTCCAATCCCCATTACATGAAAGGTTTTTTGACTAAGACAGGATGCAATGGAAGTGTTGTTAGCTTCTCATTGCCTGTGAAGAATGCACACTTTTTACACTTCTTGATCCAAGTGCAGTAGTCACTAAATACTGTGGGCCAATAGTATCTCACCTTAGTTATTTTGAGAGTCATTACCCATGGGCTAAAATGACCTCCAACCTCTCCATCATGAAACTCTTGTAGCATATTTTCAATCTAGTCTGTTCCAACACACCTCAATAAGACTCCATTTATGTCTCTTTTTAATAGAACACCATCAATAAGCACATATGGAATGGCATGAAGTCTGAAATATATCTTCTTTCCTTTTCTCAACTCTAGAGGAGATATACCTATTTGAAGGAATCACACCATATCCCAAGTCTAACAAGGGGCTGGTATATTTTTGCAGCCTATTCTTGGCCTTCCTGTAATACCAAAACAACTTCTTTAGCATGATTTGACTTAACGTGTTGGCTGGAAGCTAGTTGTTCACACAATCCTCTCCCACTTACCAATTCAGTGACCTTTATCTCTATGTTATACTCCATAGCCTACCCGTTTTTCATTCAAATCCTTGTTCAAGAGGAAATCCTTGACTCCCGCATGGGATACTAGACGTTGAATTTTGTTATTTGAGACCAGATGCTTGAACTTTTTTAGACTCCTTATAACAACAAGAACTTGTTTTTCAATAAAGGAGTATCTTACCTCATAGTCTTCTAAGCTTTGACTGAAGAAGGTAATCGGCTACTCGGATCCTTCTTTATTTTTTTGTACCATAATTGTAGAGATGGTGTTTGAACCTTCAAAGGCGTAGAGAATGAAGCCCTTGGAGAAGTCTGGATAGCTTGGAAACTTTCTTGATAGCTTGGAAACTTTCCTTTCCCTCTGTCACCTAAATGTCAAGCTCTTCTTCATCATCATAGTTATCAGCTTGATGAGGGTGGAAAAATCCAGCTCAAATATTGAATGAATTTGACCCTTCCCAAGAAGCTTTGGAGAACCTTCTTATGACTTGGCAGTGGTAATGCTTAAATGGCTTCTACCCTCTCCAGATCGATCGTCGGGCCCTCCTTAGACATAATGTGACCTAACAACTTGCCTTTATGAGCCAAAAATATGCATTTCTTCAGGTTCAAGGACACTCTGAATCTCCTACATCTTTAGAATACCTGCTTTAGGTGAAAGAGATGGTTTGTTGCATTTTTGGAGAATACAGTGATGTTGTCCAAATACACATGAACTATCTTGTTCAACAATCCTTTGAATTCCATGTCCATAGCCCTCTGAAATGTTACTCTAGCATTTGACAACCCGAATGACATCTTTCTATAGGTGTAAGTGCTCCATTTTATAGTGAGGGCCATTTTGAATTGGTCTTCCTCTTTTACCATGACCTGATTGTAGCCTGAATACCCATCCAAGAGAGAGAATCTCTCTGAACCGGATACCAACTGTAATATTTGCTCCATGGAAGGCAATGGATGGCAATATTTGAGAGATGCCATGTTTAGGTCTCGAAAGTCCATGCGCAACCTGATTTCTCCATTATTTTTCCTAACAGGTACCAGATTTGCTACCCAACTTGAATGTTTGATCGGGAATATGATGCTCACCTTAATGATCTTGTTAAGCTCCTTCTTTATGAGAGGTTCGATATAAGGGTTGACTAGCCTTTGTTTTTACCTGACAGGGCTTGGCCTTCGGATCCAGCTCAATTGTGTGTTGTCCTACCTTTGGATTAAACCCTATCAATTCTTCATAGCTCCAAGAAAAGACATCCGGGAATTCCTAGCAAAGTTACACGAAATCATATTTCTCTTGTTCAGTACTCACCCTACCAATTTTTAGGACTTTACCTTTTCCAACTGAAATAGGCTCCGAGTCTTCTATTTTGACCTAAATATTCATCTTTTCCTTTCTTAACTAGTCATTTGGGTTTAAAATCAAATCCAAAGTCACCAAGCCTTTAGGAAACTTGTTCTTCCACAACTTCACTATCTAATCCACGTATTGTTTCTCTACCTTTTCCTGATTCTTTGCAGATAACTCAGCTTCTTGTAGCAAAAAATTGATGATCTATTGATCATTTTCGAACACCTACCAACTTGTGTTGTTGTCTGGGACTATAGGCCTCACAACCACCTTGATATGGGGCCATGTTTTGTCTCTCTTAATATTGTCAACAACATCAAATGTCACCCCAATTGCTACAAGCTCTGTTCGCAACCTCATTCTTCTTTCTTGGTATGGAAATAATATTAAATGTTTCGAAATCTTAAATTAGATCCCATACCTTTTTCTTATAATTCTTGAGAAGATCATTCTTTGCAGCACTATGTCCTATGACTTGATTCACAATCAACTTGTTGTCTCCAAAAACTTGTAAATTCCTGATATCCCTTAATCTCGTGGCCAAATGCAGTCCGTGAATTAATGCTTTCTACTCTATTGCATTATTTGAGCAAGAAAATTGAAAACGGAGGCCGAGTAGTATTTGATTCCCTTTCGTGATACCAACATGGCGCTCCCTCCTACACCTTACCTGCTCTTTGAACCATAAAAAAATAGTTGTCAAACCTCATTGTCATCCTTATTGTCTGGCTTTGTGACGCTAGGAAGAGGCGTGTTTTCTTCATACAAGTAGTATATGCCTAATTGTACCTCCTCTATTTCCCTGTATGGATCAAAAGCGTGCCTCTTGTATGCCCATTCATCCAATGTCAAATCTGGAATGCCTTCGAATTTAGTACCTATTTCTGGGGTGTTTGGACAATCCTCTTGGTCAAAATTTGAACATTTGATGTTGATTGAACTCGGCACATGAGGCTCAATGTGGAAATTGGTGATTGGTTATGGTCTGATTATAGCTTTGGCACCATATCTTGTTATGAACAGTATGTGAAATCAATCTATAGACAAATAACCTTCAAATTTTGTTGTGAAATCCCTTGAGAGGCAAAGGGTGAAGAGTGGTGGCAAGTCAAAAGCCGACACATCCTACAAGACTATGACTTTGGGACATGCGTGTAGTGTTAGATTCAAATCCCTTATGATTACCATTGTCCCTATTGTTATCCCATCCAACTGTAACACTCCTTTGGAGACCAATTCATACTTCAAGACCAGCTGATCTGTAATCTGCTTCAGTATTACTGAGTTGCTTGCCCCTGAATTTATCATGCATTTATGCACAAGGCTATCCCCTAAAATTAAATACACATAAAGTGGTGGAGGATTCAAATTTTTATTTGATTTACTTCCCTCTTGCTGCACTGAATTGGTGAGAACCTTCTCCTGATGTTTAGATGACTCGTTTGAGGTTGACCAATTGAACATGGCTTCTTACAACATGTCTCATCATCCCGGAATAACTAGTGACTCCCACATAGAAATGCTCACATTCATCTTGTTCTTTTGATCAATAAGTTTGAATGGAGGTAGATTCTCCTTCTGTTTTCCCTTGCTTGGAGCATTTTTATCAAGAACATGAGTTGGTACAATAGCTGCTAGAATATGTGCCTTGGGATGACTTTGCACATTCGGGGATGCTCTTGCATTAGTTACTCCCTGTTGTGTGAGGGTAGGCTGAGAAGTACATACATGTGATGACTTCCCCTCATCTATATTCCATTTATTTGATCTTGTATTGGCCACTACACATTAGAGAGGAGGCTAATTAACCCCACAAAAGTCATATGTTTGCCAATTCACTAGTGTAGTTTCAGCCTGATATGTTTCTTGCGAACTTGCTTATTGTTGATTTCCCTCTTCACTTGTTTCTTGAGACACACATATTGTCTGCACCATCAAGGCTTGATTCAAAGCACCATTAAAGCATGTTGCTTGGTTGTGAGGTTGATTATAGGGAAAACACCAATCATACTCATGTGCCATATTGTTTTGTACTAGAACCAAAGCCCTTGATGTTGAAGTTGTATTAGGATCGTATGGTTGAAATGGGTTGGCAGCTTGAGGTTGTCCTGGATTTTTATTTTTAACTGCAACTTGAGATGGAGGCTTATTTGACTGATACAGAGGCCTATTTGGCTGAGCTTGAGGCTGGTATGGTCTATAATTCTGAGTTTGGTGCCTCTTGATAGTCACCAGTTCATTCCCTAAATTCTGCAGTTGCTTCATGACCTCTCGGAGCTCCTTGGAATTACTATGAGAAGTGGAGGCCTCACCATTGTTCTGATTTCTAGGAGTTGGAATTGGATTCAACTCAGGAGCTTGACTGGTAGAAGGATTTCCCATATCCAGATAGAGGGGAATAGGTGGCCTTGGTGCAAGCTTTTTATCCTGGATCAAACAATTCTCAGCTCTAATTACAATGGCATATACTCTAGGTAGAGTCACTCCTCCCATAGACTGAATCATCACAGATATATCTTAATTTAAATCTTTCAAATAGTGGAGGAATGCCCCTTCCATTTTTGGTCTCACAGTCATTGGGATTCTGTCCCATGTCCTTTGAAACCTGAAGTTAAATTCAACAATCTACTCATTAGGGATTCTCTTGATTGTAGTCAGGTGCTCCAAGAGTGACAAGTTGTCTAACCTTTATCCAAACTAGTTGTAGAGGGCTGAACACAATGCATCCCAGTCTATAATAGACCATGTTGTTAAGCTCCTAAACCACTGTAGCACCTTACCTTTGAGAGAAGAAGTAAGGATCCTAACTGTAACATCCATCTCATTGATCTCATGAATGGTGCAAACATTTGCAATGTCCTAAATATGATAAATAAGAGTTGTATGATTCTCCCTAATGAAGTAGGGAATGCTCTTCAACACTGCATCCGAAATAGGATTCTATACATTGAGGGCGAGCGGACTGGTGCCCGTGAAATGAATAAATGGATTTGGTGGTCATTGCGGTGGTTGCTGATGTGATATCTTGATTGGCCTGAGGAACCTAGTTGATTGGTGAAATGGCCTACCATGTGGAGGTGTAGACAAGGTCCTGTTTGGTGGAGATGGAGATCTCTAAACTTTCCTTCCCCTCCTTTCTCTTCTTGGAGATAGTTGTAAATACTCAAATATTCCTCCCTCTCTTTCTCTAGACCAAGTCTAGATCCTTCTCATATGATTTAGGGACTTGGATTGTTACACCACTGAGTTTTTCTTGGGATTCTCCAGGTGTGCTTCAAAAAACCTCCAAAGGGTGCAAATCACAACAAGAGCACACCAAACTTGCTGCAATGAAAGATTAAGATCAGATGCTATGTAAGAACACCTGAAAAATGACTTTTATCCCACCAGGCATGTCAAAACTATTAGTCAAAAATGTAGCACCTTAGGATCTGTGCATTACAAAACCCTAATTTTGACTAACATGGGCATGTCTCGAGGTGTGGGACCCGCGTGACTGAGATAAGCCTCCAGAGAAGGTCGGTTCCTCTTCTAAGCTAGTGCCAACTTCTCTAAAGTGCAGAGAATGGAAAACTGATCTAATCCTACCCTAATGCTTTCTAAGGAGACAGGGATAGACAAATACATAAAAGTAAACCTACTCCAAGGGAAGGTGATACACCAAGAAGGGGTGGAGAAATTTCCTAGAGAGTGAAAATAGGGAAGAAATGAGGTGAGAGATGGCTGACAGAGGTGCCACAGTCTAAAACCATGCTCAAGTCTCCATTTTCATAAAACACAACAGACCTGGGCCCTGCAAAGAACAAGGCATACACAAGATACCTGCAAATATAATGGAAAAGCAAAATAATACAATATAATTGAAGAAAGGGTGAAAAAGGCCACAAAACATCAATTTTAATGATTAAAATGGTGCACAATCCATTACAATGCAAGGAGGCAAGAATCCTTCACAAAATTCTCAGATTTGAGGCTTACAACTCACAAAAAAAATCTAGAAAAAATTTGGTAGAGTTGCTCTGCAAATCTCTAAAAAGATTTCCAAAAAATGAGGGGGTTAAGTCCTTTTTATAGCTATTGTGCCCTAATTTTTCCCTAATTTTTGCATTAAATCCCTGGCAGGTGGTTGACCAACCTCATATACCATAATTAATGCCTTTTCGTAGCCTTGGTTGTTGAGTTATCTTGTCACGCTTAAAAGCCCAACATGAAGCATTAAATATTTTGACAAGTAACATTAAATGTTCTAACAAGTAGCTGAGCTATATTTTCATGTCTTCCTTTACCTATGATCCATGAGCCATCTAATTAAGCTGCTCTATTTTTGAGACTGTGTGCCTTATGACAGGGTTGGGTTGGACGTCATCCAACTGCACTGGGCCGTAAACCTGGAAAACTGATCCACTGAAAACTATTTTTCTTGCGACTCGTCCAACCTGTGGGGATGGACAATTGTCTATCTTTTGTCCACATGACTACATCGGTGACCATTCATCCAATCATGTTACCCATCCAAATAGGTGGAGGTGGGCTTCATCCAACCTAAGACAGTACACCTATGTCAACAAATGACCCATCTAAATTTTCCACTTGTCCAGCCTGTTGTCCATACGACCCATCCAAGCAAGGTTTGGGCGGTCGTCCATTCATCGAATGTACATCCTACATAGGTCATCCAACAAAGGGGGTTGGACATCGTCCATCTATTTTTCATATAAGGGATTAGATGGCTGCCCAACCTAGTCATCCAACCAAGGGGGTTGGATGGTTGTCTCTCTCTACCGTCCAACCTGGGGGGTTGGATAACCATCACACCTTATGTCATCCAACCTAGTTGCATGGCCGTCTACTGCCACCTTGAAAAATGAGCCCACCAAGCCACCTTATTGCTATGTTTATTTTCCTTTGCCATCAACCCAGTCGTCCAACCTCTGACCAACCTGGTCAACCAACCCTCAAGTGTCCAACCTGGCCGACCAACCCCAGGCGTCCAACCTAGCCAACCAACACAGGCATCCATCATGGCTAACTAACCCCTGTGCATCCAACCTATGTGTCCATCTCATGTGTCTAACCTATGCATCCATCCCAAGTGTCCAACCTATGTGTCCATCCTAGATGTCCAACCTAGCTGACTAACCCCGCGATTTTTCCTCGAATTCAACCAATTTTAATATGAGCCTGATCGCCAATTCTACCATTCTTCATGGCTCACCAAATCGCCGTGAGTTAAGACCAACTTGACCTAGCCAAAACACGAGCTACCCTAAAGACTTCAAAGCATTTGTTTTCCCCATCAACTACCAGTACTCTGACCTGTTAAGTTGTCCATTTTAACAGTATCCACTCTGCACATGAATTCCTCCTTTGAGGCCATATTTATTCTCCCATTAGGGCATTCTATTTCATCATTCACTCTGCTCATTTCTACTCTCAAAGTTATCCTTTGAGGCCATACCTTTCCCCACTTGGGACATATTTCATTTTCACCTTCTTGGTCACACTTCTCCCTTTGGAGCATATTACTTCATCACTTGTTTTTTCATTTTTCCTTTTGGCCTTTTTCGTGTCCCATTGGGCACCATATCATTCATCCTTGTTCCTTGTGGATGCATACCTATTCACTCGATTCCTCGTGTTTGAAGGATTTCACATACCTTTTGCATAAAGTTGCCTATATTTTGATGACTTGCATATGTCCCGTTGGTCATCCTGGCCTACATCCATACTACAATGATCTTCACCCACTCACTAGTCCATAAGATGTTGTAGCCCGTCTCCGTTGAGACCGCAATTGTCCTCTACTAATGTGATATTGGAGTCACCGCAATTGTTTTTATTCATATTGTGATCCTTTTTTCCTAGGGCATATTACCTTGGTAATCATTTACCCATCCTTTCCTCACCCACTTTTTCAAACACATCATCGATTTCCCTTGACGTCATCAATCCCCATTTGAGGGGGAGCTCATCATCAATTATTTTTATCCTTATCCATCTCTCATTGTTTTTTTCTCATGGCTTCTTACCCCAAACCACTCAACAAAAAGGGGAAAAATGTAGACACCTAAATTCGGTATCTATACCCCCATCGCCTGTGTGCACATATTTTATTTTATTCATCCCCCTTATTTAATAATATGCCCTCTTTAAATTTAATTAATCCATCCCCATTAATTAATTAAATACCCATCATCTTTAAGATTTATTTAATCAACATAAATTAATTAATTGATTAATTTATCATGCCCTAACTAGATTTCCATTTTGGAATACTTTCATTCTAAATCTACATCCATGCTTTTCCCTATGCTTTTTCCAACCTATCTCCACTTCCAACTCACCTACACATCATCCCTAAATAACCCCTTCCCGCCTAATGCTTTAAAGCATTCAGACAACTCCTAAAAAACAAGAAATCGTGGTAAAGCCATAAACATCCTCATATTGAGGAAACTTTCCTCACAATCAGTGGCGACCCAGCCCAGTCGTCATCGACCCTATAAATCTATGTACTTTATTTATATTCCTCATCAAATGCGTGTGAATCCCAAAGCTCTCTTTCTACCTGCAGAATATCCTTTGTGCCTGAACATTCTAGAAACCATTACAGACTGCTCAAACATGTTTACAGCATGCATGCATCAATCGTGAGTTTTTCAAAAAAAATTATCATATCTATATCTAAATCAATGGATAGTGCTTTCAAATTATGTGTTCTCTTAGTCTCTACATATTATCAGTGTACATTTCCTTTTTACGTTACTTTTGTTTAAAAACAGGGGTTGACATCCACTGAGGAATTAACGTTTCTCGGGCCTGCTTTTTCGGGCAACCCCCGCCCAAGTCATCTAACCAAAATTGTTTTTAGTCTTACTTGCATATTTCATCTGATTTACAGTAGCAAGGATCCATCATCCATCGTGCGCTCATATCATCATACTTTCGAGGTAACATAAACCCTCATGCATTTATGAGTTGTGTAGCTTCTTTGTTTGTTAGCTCATTAACTTGATAACAAATGAGAAAATACTACGATGTGACAATCTTCCATAGCTACCAAAACTTCATTTAGACCTCTGAGCACTATTTTGTAATTCTTTTTTAGCTCTTGTCTTATTCATCCAACAAGATATCTTTATATAGAAACTAAATAATTCATTTTCAAACATGTCTGACATATATATATATTTTAGTAGAGCCTTTAACAAATATTTTATAACCCCTTAAACCTTTCTTATTCTCCATTTTTGCTTTCACCTCCATTTGCAAAAATATGAGCACATTATGAAAAGGGTCTAGTCTTCACAGCTTTTCATCTTGAAAAAGGAGAACCTTATGTGGATTGAGAAGATTATATAGTCATGAGATTTAGACCTTCAATAGGTACACATCATTCACAAAACCTTAAGGAGCATCAAGACATGATAAAGAATCTCTTAATCATCTCTCTTATTCGGTCTTTAGCACACAGTCATGAAAAACTTTCTCTCAGTTATGAATGAGCTTAACCACATGTAAAAAATACATTTTCAACTACTTTCACATCTTTAAAAGGAAGATTTGTGAATTTTTGTATCATCTTGATCAGGCAAGGACTAAGGCATCATTGATATCTTTATGAAGCATGCATTGGAGTAGGAAGTCATAGTTTTGTAAGAACATAATTTTAACTTCACTGTTTGAAAAACCACACACCATTTCTCTATTTATCATGGCCCCCAAGTCACATTTCATATATGGTTAAGATTTTTTTCAACTCCTCACGATTGCATCTTTCTTACTTCAAAGATAAAGTGTCAAATCTTGCATGATCTTCAAGGCACACTTAGGCAGACTTGTTCTTCTAGACTTCCCTTCAACTATAGGAGTGGAAGATGAATCCAATTCACACCAAATACACAAGTAGTATGCTTGAAACCTTTTAGAACACTAAGTACACCTCATACACTAGCTCTCAAACCTGGAGATTCACCTTGGGACCTTCCAAAAATAGGTTTGTCTGTACAGAACTTGCAAAACAGGGTACAATGCGTACAATACATTCATTTTTAAATAACACAACTGCCACCAAAATGATTTAGAATGAGTCTTATATACCCTTGAGATGTTTTCACAACTTTCCCAAGATACTTGGAGATTAAAAACCTCATTTTACCTCTATCACTGCAAAAAAGGGTTTGGAGAGGGTTTGGACATTGGTAGAAAAACGAAGAGAACTTTTTTGCTTCTTAACAAAATGACCCCAAACGTTTTGAAAAATTTATGTATCTAAGTTTTCTTTAAAAATTCCTCTTATGATTTATCTAAAGGAGGCTTGATAATTTTGTTTGAGTGTTAAGAAGTTGAGGTACTTAGTTTGCATTTTTCAAAAAGCTAGTTTTGGTAAAACTTGAATAACTTGCACAAAACACATTATTAGGTCCTAAGTGTTTGAGCACACCTTCTGAACTTCCTTCTCCATGATTTCCAATGACCATTTTGTCATTATTTTATCCACAAGGCTCTACCCCATCTGATTTTTGAAACATTTTATCTCTAGTTCTTATGAAGTGTGGTAGATAGCACTAGATAAGTGCCAATTCCTTACCTTATGCACTTGTGAAGCCTTGTAAACCTCATATACCATCATATTTTTCTCATTCCATGCTTTTTTTCATCCTCATACCTTGGCTTATCATCATCACTTGCCTACTAGGTTTGTCTTTACTAAAAAGCTCTAAACTGACCATCTTCATGCCCTATAAGCCTTAGTTTTGACATGATACTCTTTCTATGCATGTTATACCAGCTCATACTAATCCAACCATTCTTTCCCTACTTTTCATTAATCCATTTCACATGTTTCCATGCCAACCTACTTGACCTGGGACTATGATTGAGCTTGGAGTTACCTGATTCTTCAAGAGTTTACCATGTTTACTTGTTACAAACTCATTTACACCACACACACATCTCATTGACCATGTTTGACCTTATTAAGTCTTCATAAAAAAACTTTGAGGAAATATTTACACAAATTTCTTGTCTAACCATGCAACTAAACCATGCCTGAATCCATGACACCATGACTTGACACTTCATGAAGACAACTGGACAACTTGGGAAGACACCTCAATCCCTTGGACATCCTATGACATCACTGGACACTTGAAATCAATGACAACACATGACTATGACATCCAACAAGCTCCCCCTTTGTCATTGGTGTCAATTACCACCAACAATACCTATACCTATAAGCCCTCTTTCTCATGTTTCTTAGTTCACTCTCCCCCTTTGATTTCGATGACAAAGGTAGCTTGACTACTTGACATGAAAAAAATTACAACCAAAGACAAAAACGAGTGTAGGTAGACTTATTTAATCACAAGATCCCCCTAGGATTGTATTCTTTCTTCTTGGCACCAATCAACAGCTTATGTAATTCATGGACCTATCTTGGGCATTAAAATAGCCCCCCCTAAGAGTGTATCCCTCTTACTTGTCTTCATCTTGGATATAAATTGCCTCTAGACTTATCCTTACAAGATACCATTTCCAAGTCAGCACATTATGCCTTCATACCTTGTTTTCTCAGTATAATGCACCTATACCAGCTTTAAGTGACTCCCTTCTTAACTAAATGAAGCTCCCACTAGACTTGAACAACCTCCTTTATGGGAAAAAAATATTTTTGACCAGCCTAACTCACATAGACACTTAGCTTCTCACTATATCCACCTTTTCCTCAACCTAATGTATAGATCCTTGTAGCATATATATAGTGCATTCTTACTAAAATTTAACATCCTCTAGGAGAAAGCATGTCTTGTGTTACATTCTTTCAATGGTTCACTTGGATATAGACCACCTTCAACTACTTGAGAGAGAAAAAAATGAGGTTTGAACCATGATTATCATACCAAGAGAGAGATCATCAGTTTTATCAAGGTTCTTAACTTTTATTTTAGTGTTCTTCACATCATTTAACAATAATTCCCAAAAGTCAATTTGAATCCATCAAGATGCCTACCCACTAGCTCCTCCTTTGTCTATGTTTTCTTCTTAGAGAATCATGTTCAAATGAACATATGTATCCACACAAGAGATATACCAATCAGACCCAAGGAATAAGCTATAAGTTTGCACCTACGAGTTTTTATTAGATACCAATGTTAGTTCACATACTATGCACCCAACTAGGCATCATAATCACACATTCTACTGAATTTCATCTCTCAAAGAGATCTTGGACTTGTGGATCTCCATTATCATTAAGAGGGAACATTAACACGCTACAAAACTTGTCATTTCACTACTGTACAGAGAAGGTAAGGTAGGTATTGTCTTCTTTCTTGACACTTAGACCAAATTAATCAAAAACTAGTTTGTATGACCTTGAGTCTTATTCTCATGTTAGATGCTCCATTTTTTAAACTCGTGCATTTGAAAACCCATCACTAAGATGAACTAAAATGAGTAAATACTACACACATACCTCAACTTCCTTTAAGACAGTTAGCTTGTATTCTCAAAACAAGAGTTTGAAGATTTCATGAATAGAAACACTTGTTCTTTCCCAGAGTAGAATAATAACATTTTCCAACACCCTTTTCCCTTGTTATGATGTGCTTAAAATTTCATATCCACTCTCTTCAAGATTTTCTCATAATCTCCATTTTTTCTTTTTCCAGCTCACTAGTTCTTTCTAGCCTTGTCAAAAGCTATTTCTAAGCATAACTCTTGAATGAAAGATCTATAAACCAATTTTTTTTACTTTTTTGAATACCCATTTAGGGAAAAATCATTTTTGTATAAAATTTAAGGTAGGTTTATTTGGCAAGTTTTTTCAAATGTTCACTCTTATGGCTCTAATTAGGTCTTCAAACGTGTACCTATAGGAATGTAAGAGGACTATCATCAACCTCTACCAACTGCAACCTTTTCCAAGAAAATTTCCTGATAAATTTTACTAAGGGACACATTTATAATGTTTCTTGAGAGATTCATCCCTTTGTTGTGAGTTTAGACACCTCAAATCTAGTTTTTCCACTAAACCCTAGGACGGTTTTTTACTGAACCAAGGAATGAATAGTTTTCTCACCAAGACAATCATACTTGTTCTCAAGGTCTCTCAACACTTCTATTAGGACTGTGCACTCCTTTAGATGGTCAATATCTTGACAATAGGCCACAATAACCATTAGAGTATGAAAACATGATTCAAAATTATAATGCTCTGCTTTCTTAAACTAAGTGGATATGCACTCTGCTTGGTCTTTTGAATTTTTTCAAACTAACTGATATTTATGCATTGATTACTAATATCTATAGAGATTTCAAACTCTCAACTAACTCTTTATCTTGTTAACTATCAGGCTATCTCTTCTTTTCTTCTTGAGATTCTCATGGTTTCATCGATCTTCCTTTCTCCAAGTCTTGTCCTAATCATGAATTTTTCCCTTATTGAGTTTTTAATGAATTTTGAACACTTCAAACTTCTTCTTATATCCCTATGTTCACATCAAAGCATCATAAATTATCATGTATTTGAAAAATGAAATGTTTTCATGGATTTTCAAGTTTATAACATCAAGGATAAGCATTTAGACCCAATTCTTGTAACTCCACGTGGCTTACTATACTCTTTTTCTTCATCACAAGACCTGATGAACTTTATGATATTTTGATGAGTCAATGGCCACAGACTCCTTCTGAGGCTTATTCAATATTTCACTAGTCCTTTATGAGCATTTTGAGGACAATTTAAACTGTTACATGTTGATGACAGCTCACCTCTTACACCTTTCATGAATAGCTAACTTGTTTGGCACTCAAGATGGTCCTATAGCTGAAATTATCATATCTATACACAAGATTGATGCCTTGACTTATCTTGCACCAGTTATAAAGACACCCTCTAAAATGCATATCTCTAATTAGTATTGTAGATTAAACTTTTGAAGTACATTATTCTTCCTTCTCACATCTTGATAGTCCATGAAGACCTTTTTCCTAACATTCTTACTGGATAATTCTTATATGTAATCAATTAATACATAACTTCTTTATGATTTTTCACAGGTTAGTAAGTTCATGAAAGGTGTACATACATTTGATGACAAAAAGTGGCAATTAAAGTTAAGGTTTATCTAGTACAGATCATGACATATTTGCTTACTATAACTGACTTTATGAAACATTTCTCTCTGAAGGAAACACTAACACTATGTCATTTAATAAGAATATATTCTCATCATAGCTGAGATCAACCTTTAAGATTCAAGCAGACTTGGTGGTATTTCAAGACAAACATAGACAAGACTAAAGTACTTCTTTTATGATTCGGTCATTTGGAGACTAGAACTAAAATTTTGAACTTGGTCATTGTCATTGATGTTTTCATTGGTGTCAAGTAGCACTAATGGAAAAAAGGGTGAGTAGTGAAGAGTGAGTGGTGAAGAAGTCATGGTGATGAAGGTTGATCTATAGTGTCAGATCTCATAAAGGTTCCATGTTATTACATGATGATGGCATTTAAGAATATTTGGTGGTTCAGTGGTTCAGTGGTGAGAAGCAGTCTTAGATAAGTTTATTAAGCATTCAAAATGGTTCCAGGTTGATACAAGTCACTTCAAGCTAAAATGGTTTCCTCATCAAATTTTGAGGTAACCGCGTATATAACAAGAAACTTACCGAAGACTAGAGAAAGTTGTGGATTGAAGAACGAAGCCGTGAAAGACTAAAGAAAGTTGCAAATTGAAGAATGACGTCGTAAAAGACTAGAGAAAGTCACAGATTAAAGAATGAAGCTATGAAATACTAGAGAAAGTCATATAGAAGAACAAAGCCATGAAAGAGTAGAAAATGCCATATAGAAGAATGAAGCCACGAAATACCAGATAGAGCTGCAGGTAAAGAAGGAAAGCCACGAAACATGGGATGAATCCGTAATAAGCAGAATAAATCTATAGGAGCTGACACAAAGCCCCAAAAATCCTAAAAATAAGATTGTTGTGATTCGTTGGAAAGGTGATTTGATTCACTATGCATTAGGACAAGACAAATCATGATATAAAAGGTGTAATTAGGATTTTTCATTTGAAAATTATAGAAAGGGTGCCAACCTACTTGGGTCATATGTGACCGTTGAAATAATGTTATTTGAATGAAATTGTATGGGTCAATTTTTTTATGAGGGACTGACCTCCTTTGGATTGGAGAGAAGAATATCATATAAAACTAATTCTTTCACTCATTTTTTGTTAGTGGAGCACGAGAGAGAAGTGCAATCAAGTGAAAAGTTGTTCACAGGTATGAGGGTAGAACTTGAGAGATGATTAGATCATCATTGGTTGATGAAATGAACAAAATCATTCTTATGAGCTGAAGAGAAAGTATTTGAGCCTGAGAAGCAGAGACAGATATAGAGACTAGAGTGTATTATCAATAAACTACTGACAATAGTTGAATACAAAGACTCCAAATCAATTCAGATGGATGCATGAATACTGAGACAAAGTCAGAGAGAGTTTGAAGACTGAGAAAGAGTGCCAAAAAGCTGTGTGTAAAGACTGAATTAGAAAAGTGATCATAATCTATTATGTAAGTAATCTTGATACTATATGATCAACTTGTTAGTGTAATATCTTCTTCTAAGTGGGTGCTTAGACCATAGGGGTGGGTGTTCCTTGCAAGTTGTTTCTTAATAAATTTTTTGAGTGGGTGCTTAGCATTTCTTCTAAGTGGGTGCTTAGATCATAGGGGCGGGTGCTCCTTGCAAGTTGTTGATTGCTAAATTAGTTGAGTGGGCACTTGGCATTTCTTCTAGTGAGTGCTAGAAGACTCTTAGAAATTTGTGCTTTGTAAGTTGAGTGGGTGTTCAACAGAAACCAAATATTGTATGCTTTGGAATTGGTGTTCCTAATAAATCCTTGGTTTCGAAGTGGGTTTTTCTCCCGAAAGGGTTTCCCACTATAAATTTTGTGTTCAATGTTATTATTATTCTTGCATGTGTTTGATTGAATGCTCATGATACACTACTACTATTAAACAAGGATATTGTATTGGAATAAATTAAAATTTTAAGTTGCACTGATTCACCCCCCCCCCTCTCAGTGCTTGTGATCTCTAACAATTAGTATCAGAGCGAAGTCCTTCTGGTGGAAGCTTAACATCTTCAAGGAGATCCTCTCTTCACAAGAATGGCAACAAATCAAGCACAAGGTGGAATGTCACTGTCAAGATCACCTCTCTTCATTGAACAAACTATGAATTATGGAAAATAAGGATGAAGACATATCTTATGTCAATTGGTTTTGATATATGGGCATGTGTTGAGAAAGGGTAAAATCCTCAACCACTCCAATCACTTCTACAGCAGACAAGGTGGAATATGAATGTAACTCAAAAGCCATGAATGCCCTCCTATGTGGGCTAACTGAAATATAATTTGTGAAGGTAATGCATTGTACCACTTCCAAGTGGAAATCTAGACTAAACTTCAAAGTATATATGAAGGTGATGACAAAGTCAAGTTAGTCAAATTGCAGACCTACAGAGCCCAATTTGAGAGTTTTAAAATGAAAGAGGATGAAAGCATTGCATCCTACATGTAGAGAGTAGATGAAGTGATCAACATGATTAGAGGCCTTGGTGAAAAACTTGAAGAACCTATGGTAGTTCAAAATATTCTCAGATATCTTAACTTCTAAGTATGATGTAAAGGTTTCAGTTGTGGAAGAAGCTAAAGACATGAAAACATTAACAGTAGATGAACTACAAAGTATCTTATCAACATATGAGATGAGGAAAATTGGATCTAAATCTAATAAGAAGGAAGTGGTGTTCAAATCCAAGAAAGAGACTCAATCCAAGCAAGAAGAAGAAGAATTAGACTTGGAAGATGAATAAGATGATGAAAATATTGAAGCAATGTTTGTGAGAAAACTAAAAAGAGGCTCAGGTAAGTATAAAGGAAAAATTCCATTTAAATGTTTTGAATGTGGGCAAGTAGGTCATTTTACTACTAAATGTTGAAATAAGAATAAGGAAACTCAGTCAGAAAATGATGAAGAAATCCTAAACACAATAAGAAGAAGATGAACTTCAAAAAGAAAGATGATAAAAATAAATTCTTTAAGAACAAAAGAAACTTCTACTCAAAGGAGAAGTCAAGTGAATATGATTCAAGCAACTCAGGAAGCTCTGAAAATGAGGATGATGAAACTCATTCTAAATGTTTATTTATGTCCATGGATGTTCCTGAAGAATTTAGCTCTCAAAGGAAATAATGCAGTTGATTATGAAGATTTTGATGAAGAAAAATCAAATTATGAATTTAGAAGTTGAACTTGTATGTGCACTAGAAGAACTAAAATTGTGTAGGAGGAAGAATCAAAAGTTGAGATGCACATTGAGAGACTATTAAGAACAAATTATCATTTTTGAGAAAAGAAAAATCCTAAAGGAAGAGGAAGAAACAAATGAGCTTAAAGAACTCAAATCTCAGTTTGAAAAGATCTCTCAATTCTACAAGGAAAAGGAAGATGAATGCTTGAAACTGAAATTTGAATTAGAGATGCACCTGAAGACTGAAATGGAACAAATGACTGAAAAAATCAAAGTGTATGAGAAGTTGGAAAAGATCTCAAAAGTTTTGACTGACATACTGAGCACTCAAAGGGATACAAAGGACAAATCTGGAATAGGATTCATAAGAGGAAGAAAAGAAGCAAATCAAGAGAAGAAGAAGGAGAAAAGACTGCATCAACAACCAACACCTTTCATACTACAAAACAAGATGTCACCAAAACTACCAAGAGGAAGAAAAATACTCCCAAAATCACCTATGCTATGAGGTACACACATTCTTTCTATGGTTATTGCTTTTCATGTAACCAGTTTAGACACAAAGTTGCTAAATGTAGAAGATATGCTAGAGGTTATGGAAGAAACTATAGTTCACCCTACACTAGCATGAATTATAGTGTTGTTTGCTAAAAATTGTCACAAGACTAGTCACATAGCTAAGATGTGTGATCAAGAACCTCCTAAGAAAAGAAAACTAAAGTATGTTGTGAAAGAATCCAACAAAGGGAAAGAATCTAGTATGATTATACAAACTACATTTCATGTATAAGATGAAGACAAAATCTGGTATCTAGATAGTGGTTGTTCTAGTCATATGACAGGAGACAAAAGAAAATTTATTTCATTGTCAAACAATGCATCAGGAGTTGTTAGGTTTGGTGACAATAATTCAGCAAACATTATGGGAAAAGGAACTCTTAGTCTAGACAATGGCAAGACAATTACTGAGAATGTTTTGTATGTTGAAGGTCTCAAGCACAACCTATTAAGTGTGAGTCAAATGTGTAAGAAAGGTTACAATCTGATATTTTATGACAAAGGTTGTGATATAATTAATGGAAAAAAAGAAAAAAAAAAATTCTCACTAATTGTAATTAAAGCACAAAAGGACCAAGAATAACATGTATGTTCTCAATGAAATAAATAAAGAAAAATGTTTCACAAGTAAAGTTGATGACAACTAGTTATGGCACAAGTAAATTTGGATTTGGGACATATGAGCTTTGAAAATATTGTGAAATTAAGTGCTAAGGGTGGTGTGAGACACATGTCAAAGATTGCAAACCAACATATACACTTTGCAAATTTGTCTTACATGGTAAACAAACAAAAAGATCATTCAAATCCAAGGAATATTCTACCACCATACCTCTGGAGCTGATCCACATAGATCTTTTGGACCTACAAAAATTGAAAGCTTATAGTGTGATGTATATTTCATGTTGTTAATAGATGACTTCACCAGAATGACATGGGTAGCTTGTTTGAAGCAAAAAATCAGAATCTTTGGGTAGATTTAAATCCTTCAAATCACTTATAGAGAATGAAAAGAACACAAGATTAAATTCTTAAGATCAGATAGAGGTTGAGAATTTTGGTCCAATGAATTTGATGAATTCTGTGAAGAACATGGGATTAGAAGATAATTCTCAGCTGTCCAGGACACCCCAACAAAATGGATTTTTTGAAAGAAAGAACATGATTGTGCAAGAAATGGAAAGAACCATGTTAAATGAATCTAAACTTCCTGATATCTATTGGAGTGAAGCAGTATACACAACTATCTACATTTTAAACAGAGCCCAACTAAGAGTGAACAATAAGTAAGAACCCTATGAACTCTGGAAAGGAAGACCAGAAAATGTAAAACACATAAGAGTCTTCGGAAGTAAATGTTATATCAAGAGAGATGAAGAAAACCTAGGAAAATTTGATTCTAGGTGTGATGAAGGCATATTTCTTTACTACAATAGCATTCAGTGTAGCCTATAGATGCTATAATAGAAGACTACATAAAGTGGTTGAGAGTACAAATGTTAAAGTTGATGAGTTTTTATCCTTCCAAATCCAACACTCAACCTAATAACAACTATGAAGATCAATAAGATGATGAATAAGTGGGAGTGCATGAATGTGAAGAAGTGGAAGAAGTGGAAGAAGACAAGACACCAAGACACCCTCAAGGCAAGTCAAGAGAGACCATCCTATCAAATTAGATCATTGGAAACAAAGAAGGAGGTATTCTCACAAGAAGGAAGCTAAGAGATCATAAAAATCATGAGGACATAACACTCTTATCAATGATTGAACCCAAGAATGTGGCAGAAGCTAGAAAGGATCAACATTGGGTGGATGCCATGAATGAGGAGCTTGATCAAATTGAAAATAATGAGACCTAGGAGCTTGTACAAAGACCAAAAGACAATAATGTGATAGGAACAAAATGGGTATTTAAAAAAATTGAATTAGAAAGGAGAAGTGACAAGAAATAAGGCAAGACTTGTATGCAAAGGCTATGCACAAATGGAAGGAATTGATTTTGATGAAACTTTTGCACTAGTGGCAAGGATGGAAGCAATCAAGTTGTTTCTGGCATATGCAGCTCACAAGAAAATCATAGTTTTCTAGATGGATGTTAAATCAACCTTCCTTAATGGCTCATCTGAATGAAGAGGTATATATTGAAAAACCTGATGGATTATCTCTAACTGATGATAAATACTATGTGTGTAGGTTGAAAAAGGCCTTGTATGGACTCAAATAATCCCCAAGAACTTGGTACAACAGGCTCGATTCATATCTCATAGAGTAAGGTTTTAGAAAATGTGTTGTTGACACTTAATCTCTCTGTCAAACAAGAAGGAAATCATCCACTCATTGTCATTGTTTATGTGGATGATATCATATTTGGAGGATATCATGATAAGATGACTTATGAATTAGTCTGATGTGATGAAATAAGTGTTTGAAATATCTATGTTTGGGGGTCTCTCATTCTTTCTGGGCCTACAAATCAGTCAGAACAGACCAAGGTATATTCATATATCTAACACCAAATATATTAAAGAAATGATCAAAAGGTTCAGAATGGAAGAATGCAGAACTATAGGAACACCAATGGAAGTGGGATGAAAGTTGAGAAAATATGACAACTTGCCAAAATTTGACAAGACTTTGTATATATCCATGATAGTTAGTCTCCTTTATTCCACTACACTAAAGACCTGTATATCATGCAATTTTTGGGTCTATTTAGTAATATTTCAAGAAGATCCAATGGAAACACACTTCAAGGACATTTAAAAGGATACTGAGATACCTCATGGGAACACTTCACTATGGACTCTAGTACCCCAAAAGAGATGAATCTTAATATAAAATCATACACTAATGTTGATTGGGTAGGAAGAATTGATTGACAAAAGGAGTATAAGTGGTGGTGCTTTCTTTGTTGGAAACTACCTGGTATCCTAGTTGATCAATAAGTAATCATCATTGGCACTCTCAACATGTGAGGTAGAATATATAACTTCTACAGTGTGTTGTACTCAAGTTATTTGGATGAAACAGGCACTAGAAGATTACAAGGTAAAATATGATAGCCTAATTTCTTTTCTCTGTGATAGTACTAGTGTTATAAGTGTGTCCAAGAATCTTGTGTTTCACTTCAAAGAAAAAACACATCCCAATCAAATATCACTTCTTGAGAGAATAGGTGAATGATAGGAAAATCAATTTCTTGAGTATGCTGACCATGAAAGAATAAATTGTCTGATATCATGACAAAAATCATTGCCAAAAGCAACATTTGAGCACCTGAAGAAGTGTATTGGGCGATCATTCTTGATCTCACCAAAAACTAGAAAGTGTTGAGAATAATTTAAGGGATAATTCTCATGCAAATATCAAATCCTAATCGGTGCAATGAAACTTTTATGTGAGTGGGAGATAGTCTGCTAGCTCATTTTGACAATCTTGGTGTGCCTAAAATGATTAAAGAACATCATGACATGCATCATATCAAGGGGGAGAAATTGAAATAGAAAAAATGAATTATAGTCTCAATAAGAGCATATGGACAATGAGAACTTACTTCCAGTTTAAGAAAAATGGTGTGAAACATATCATTTAACAGAGAAAAGTTTCATACAGTCAAAATCACAACATCATCCAAGGGGGAGCTACTAGTGATCAAGTGAATCAATTTTTCTGCTAATGAGAGACATAAAAGACAAAACATATTTCCAAGGGGAAACTTCTCAAGATAAGACTCTGGTTATCACAATTATTTACATGTTGAGCATTAATCCTTTATCATAGATGTTAAAGGGGGAGAGATAAAAAGAGTGATATCAAAAATCATGTTTTCCAGTATTTTTTCCATCAAGGTTATAGGTTTTGGGTATGTCACCATCAATGACAAAGGGGGAGTTTTTTGGACCCATCATTGTCATTAATGTCAAGTGCAAAAAGGGTGAGAAGTGAAGAGTTAGTGGTGAAGAAGTCATGGTGATGAAGATTGATTGGTAGTGTCAGATCTCAAAAAGGTTCCAGGTGATTGCATGATGATAGCATTTAAGAATATTCGATGGTTCAGTGGTTCAGTGGTGAGCAGCAGTCTTAGATAATTTTATTAAGCATTCAAAATGGTTCAAGGTTGATACAATTCACTTCAAGCTAAAATGGTTTCCTCATTAAATTTTGAGTCATCCACGGATAGAAGAAGAAAGATGTCGAAGACTAGAGAAAGTCACAGATTGAAGAACGAAGCCGCAAAAGACTAGAGAAAGCTGCGAATTGAAGAACAAAGCCGTGAAAGACTAGAGAAAACCGTGGATAGAAGTGTAGATGCCTAAAATCGATATCTCTACCCTTGTCTGCCCATGTGCACATATTTCACCATGGTCCTAACTAGACGCCCTTTATTTAATTCATATCCCTTCATTTAACTAAATGCCCACCTATTACCCTATTACCTTTAATCATTATTAATATTTAATAATAAACATTAATCAATTAATCTTCATTAATTAATTAATTAATCAATAACCATTATCGATTATGTTATGTTTGTGGAGCCTATTTTCATGTTCAAGTGTGGTACACCTTCTATATGTTACACTCGGGTATTTTTACAGCGGTCTTGCTCACCAGTGATCGGGTCAGGGGGGTTCGAGGGCGAAGCCCCCGAAGCAAATTTTCATGGGTGGTTTATTAACCCATGGGTAATGGGTAACCGTTATGGGTTGTTTTTGGGCCCATGGTTTTTCGGTACCCATTGTTTTGATACCCCCGGTTTTTTTCCCATGGTTTTGATACCCATAGTTTTTGTCCATGGTTTTGATACCCACAGTTTTGTATCAAACTGCTTAAGCAATTGTCTATTTATATGGTCTTATGCATATGATACATAGACAAGCAAATGTATTACAGATGTGCTTTGAGTTCGGGTGTGAATTCTGTAGAGTTTGTTGAGCATAGCTCCAAACGGATCTGGGTATTGTATTGAGAGAGTGGAGGCTATTAATAAAATCTGAGCAAGTGATTCTTAGTGGACGTAGCCCAAATTGGGTGAACCACATTAAATCTTATCTCTCTGTGTTATGTTATTTATTCTGCACTTTTATTTGAGATCTATAATATTTTTTGCATATTAGTTTCTACTGTTGCAATTCTGTAAGGGATTATTCCACATATTTTATCTCTTATTTCCTAACAGATTAGCCCTAATGGACTTTCCTTTTAGACTGCTTTTATCTTACATCTACATCCCTGTACTTTTTCTAGATTTTATCCTACTTGTATTTATCCCCTAACTATCCATGACACATCCCTAAACAACTTCTCCCCGCATACAAGCTTTAAAGTGCTTTTCCCATCTTTAAAAACCCAAAATACTTACTAAAACACAAAATCAACCCCATTGGGGAAAGTTTCCCCATAGTCAGCGGCAACCCATCCCAGCCATCGTCAACCCTATAAGACTGAGTTCTTCCCTTTCCAAAAGATTCAAAAACACACAGACACGACAACACTTGGCTTTATTGCATTATGTGAATCATTTTCGAGCCAAAGCATCCCTGCAACAACATCAACCATATTGCGGTCCTTTGGAGCTTGTTTTCATCACTCATGCGACTTTGGGAGGTTTGTATTACTTTTTGTGCTATAAAATGCTATCTCTATCATTATCTCATTGGATCTAACATCTTGCAAGTTCAGCAGTAGTCAGGACTCCATTATCATCTTGTTTTATCAGTGTTTTTGTTTGCAGGTCATCTATTTAGCTTGTTTTCCATCCGGCTTGGTTTTATATTGTTTAGGTCATCGTCGGCCAACCTAGACCCAGTCTTCTATCACTGCACTTTCTGTCTCTAGGTCCTTCTCCAATTTCTACCATCATTTTGTTGTTGCTTCTATTTTCCATATCCATCATTTTACTCCTCTGTTGCATCAAAATTAGCCTATCTGCAACCCAGTCATCGTCACCCTGCCCTGGTCACCATTGACTTGGGTCTTGTTTGTTAATTAATCCATCCTTACCTATGTTTTTTTCCACTCTCTTGTTTCATCTACCTCAGATTGTCGTCTCCAGGTCATCTCTAGCATCTACAAGCTTTTGTTGTGTCCAGTTGCATTCAAATCTGCATAATTCTCTTGATGTCCAGCTTCACCCACTCAAGTCATTGTCGATTTGTCTTTATGCAATCTGAGTCACTGTCAACCCTGCCAGGTAAGCTTATTTCAAGTTTAGTTTAGATCATATTTGTATGTGCCTTACAGTTCTACATTTTTAGTTTATGTGTAAAACTAGAAGATAGTTTGTATAATTTCATTTCAATGCTCGAGTTGTGGCCAATAAGCAATGGTATTTATGATTCCCTAATTTCCACAATAAGACTTTAAACAATTCCATCCCTACAATGATTAGCAATGTTAACAACTATGGAGCTGGGAAAACTTTACAATTAATATAATTAAAATTAAGATATAAATTTGTTTGTACAATTATTGTGTTAAGATCATCGTAAGTATGTAAAATCAAGATTCAAACTGTCAAACATGGATATCTTCAATGAATAATTTCATCAACTATGCTTTTAATTAAAATTATAAATGCCCTATTTTCCTAATTTAGATGTTCTTACTACTTTATTAACAAGTACAATTAATAGGTTATTTCCTATTTAAAATTCAAAAATGCTTAGTGGTGCAATTGATAATGTCAAAATCATAAGAATAACACACCAACACAATTTACCATTGCTAGAGCATTGGAACCTCATGACCTCCATTCAAATCATGGCAAGGTTTCAATTTTGGGGTTTATCCACTATGTATTTCCTTTTGGGTATTTTCATTTAATCAAGATATGTGTAGGAATTTAGTACTGTATTTAATTTTATTTTTTCTAGCCAAAATAAAATAAAAATCTAGCACGAACATGAACCTGTCAACTCTATCTTCTATGAATGCTTCTTTAGCTTTTCCACTAAATCCTTCTTCGCTTTTGAAAGCTTTTTTTCCTTCGATGTAAGGTTCCTTGAGCTCAATTGGCTCATATAGAATGTATCCATATTTGAGATCATATATCAAACATGGAGGATTCGAAGACATGTTTCTCATTTTACAGTGGTTAAGTAGTGAAGAGTTAAATCACTTCAACAATATAGGGACCTCTCCTCTACATAACTAGGGACATATTTTTTGGGTGAATTTGTTTGAGATTTCACTGAACTAATTTGTTAGAGTATTTATGTTTTTTTCAACACGATTCTAATATGAGCCAAATATGGGGCGATTAATCAAAAGTTTTCATTTAGGCCCATGTAGGAATGATGTTACAAAAGGTTATAAGTTTAATTTTACTACTACCATTTGTATTCTCCGAGTTATTTTATAACCACCCGTCTTTAGAATTCTGGAAGGGTATTTAGGAATCATGGAATGTATGAAATACCAGTGAAACATGAAATTTTTCAGATAATTCAACATTTAGGTGGGAATATACTCCCTAAATACATAAGTAGAAGAGGTCAAAGTATTTATAATATTGAAAAAGAAAATGTCATCCAAGGCTATTATTTTTAGTATTGAAAATACCGTGTGAAATTTATCTCTTAAATATGGAATTTCATTTTGGTTTTGGGAGGTGTCGAATTTGCTTTTTGATAAGTTGAGTGATTGTATTGATTATGCTTCCAGGGGATTGGGACTTGTTGTTTTCTCCAAAAGACTCTACTTACCAAATAAAATTACTTATGTAATTCGTTCTTGAAGATGTATGTAAAAAATATTGTACAATTCTTAAGCAAAACTTGGTTATTTCAAATATGTTTATCAAACTATTATTATTTCCCTATTCAATTGACTGCACTAAGACACTCTTAGATGTCTACACAATAAGGGTTGATTTTAGCCCAAGTATCGTTCTTTAAATTTAAAGAGAACTCTATTCTATCCCAAACATTCTTTCTTATAACCTAAAAGTTTCATAATACATACCAAAATATTACGTACAAAATATCCACTTTCTTAAGTCTGTTATTTTCTGTCTTTTTTAAATATTGCATTTTTATGAGCATGACCATTGCACCTCATGGTACAATTGGTAATGTATACTAACAATCACACCAACTGTCAAAAAACCATTCCGATAGAAAATAAAGGTTGCATTAACAAATGTGTTTGTAAAAAATGAGTAAAACAAATCCTAAAATAGTTTGAACCTCAATGCTAGATGGAACCAAAACACTTTCTTTCATCCTCACATATAAATCAAACATAAATTTAGTCCATGAGGACTTACAAGTGAGAGTTTTTAAAATATTGATGAAATATTATACATTATGGAATGAATATAAAATACACTAACTAATATATGTAGAGGATATTCTCTTTTTCATTAAACATACCTTTAGCCGCTCATCCAAAATAACAACTTGAATTATCTTTCTAAATGCTCTAACGACTAATTTACTGAAAAAGGTAAACCTTGAGTTACACTAAGTGTGAGAGAAGCAACGTTCGATTTAATATTTGGTAGTTAGAAATAGAAAAAAAAATAATGAGTAAAAGTTACAACAATGAAATCCCAACTTTGGAAACCAAATTTGATAATTTGCAAATGTGGGGTATTCAAGGACTATCACGTGACTCTTGCTTACTTGTGTAATATATCAAATAATATAAAATCAAGAACTACTTGAAATCTCATTTTAAATTCTATAACAACAAAATTTAGATTGAGTGTAGTACCAAAAAGAATTCGGGACTTCATAGATGACTAAACCATTGTTCTTAATAGTAAATAGCTTGAGCAAGAGAAACCATGCCTAGTCTAAGAGGTGGTGGTTTTAATGTTTAATATGGATGGATGTGTCATTTACATTCCCTCGCCACAATAAGGCCACACATAATCTCTTAGATGAGATTAACATACCAAAAGGAACATATTTTAGAATTCATGCAATTCTTGAAATTAACTTAATACAATCTAATTACATATCTATACTTCTTCAATCAAATTAAACCCTTCATTGATTTGTGGGGAATCACTCCAAAAGTTATTAGTTTCTAGGGGTGGAACATCTTTTATTTTCAAAACTATATTGTGTATCATTAGAAAAAATATATATTGATCTTGGCAAGAGCACATGTTCGATCAAGTGAATTCAAAATTAGTTATTCCATGTACACATTTTCTTCATGGAATGTCTCTATTGGACACATCCTTCTCAACTTGTAATGTAATGACATCAAACACAAACACAAAAGTATTCGACTCACCAAAAAAAAACTATTACTGACAAAGCTAATCAGAAACAAAAAAACAAAACATATTCTATTTTAAACAAAAACAATTTATAGTGTTCAAGCCAATTAACATTAAAATATCAATAGGTTTGATAAAATGCCATGTAAGTAAATGTGATGCAAATTTCACAAACAACAACCGCAATAGAATATTTAAAATATGTGTCTATGTTTGAGGATACTCTTATAGAGCTCTCTTGATAAATATTTTAAAAGCACAAAAAAACTTTAAATGTATAAAAAATGAAACCATGATTCTATCTTTGAACGAACAATGAAAACAAGGTCCAACCAAACATTAGAGCCTCATAAGGTTACAAAATGCTAGAAGCTTAAATTTGGGTGTGTGTGTGTATGTATATGTATATGTATCGGCTTTAGCTTCCTCAAAATTGGCTTCGGTTCAAGTAGGGTTGAAGGAGGCCATTTGCGGCTCAGCCGACAAAAAAGGAAAAAAATCCAAACAAGAACTGGCATTGATAGAAGTGGATGTTGGCAAACAAAGTGTCTTGAACTTTGCCAAAGTTGTGTCCGGGAAGGCAAATGTCCTTCCCTCTCCTAAATGATAATACTTTCTTGGAATATCGGGGGTCTCAACACCCCTGATAAACAACGCTTGTTTAAGCATTATCTCTTCTCCTCGGAGGTGAGTGTGGTGTTGCTTCAAGAAACAAAGATGGTCACGGAGGAAGCTGCTGCGCTTTGGAAAAATTCAGTTAAGGGCTCGAATTTCTTCTTCTCCGATGTTACCCCGGGGCATCAGGGGGCTTAGGATTTTGGTGGAAGGAATGTCAGGTTCAGGTTGATCTTATCCACTAGAATCATAGTTGGCAGTTAGGTCGGGTTTTCCCGAAATGTTCTCATTCGGTCTTCTACCTCCTTAATGTGTATGGTTTGAATAACATAATTGGCAAAAGAGAGGTTTGACAAGACATCTCCAGGTCTTTGCTACCCCTCGAGGATCAACTATTTCTTCTTGGTGGTGATTTCAATGCTATCACCTCTGAGAAAGATTAAAAAGGTGATATTTCTAGAAATCAGCAATCCCAGGCAGATTTTTGTTCCTTTATCTCTGACAACTCTCTTATAAATATTGAGCCCAAGCAAGGTTGGTTCAACTGGAGCAATCATAGGAAGGGCTTCAGTAATATTACTGAAAGGCTTGACAAGTTCTTAGTCGGCCCTAAGTGGTCTCTGAATAATGCTGTCTTAGAATGCTCGATTCTACCCTGGTCTGACTCTGATCACTTCCCGGTTTCCCTATCAGTTAATATCAACTTTACCACTCGCAAATCCCCTTTTAAGTTTGAGCTTATGTGGCTGAGGGATGCCTCTATGGAAAACAACATTTTGCAATGGTGGCACTCCTATCAGGTTGAAGGTTCAAAAATGTTGGTGCTTGCACAAAAACAAAAACTTCTAAAAAAGGATCTAAGCTCTTGGAACAAATCTTGTTTTAAGAATATCTTCCAAGAAAAGGCTAGAGTGGAAGCCGAGTTAAAAGCTCTGAATGAGTTAATTTTTTTCTCTGGCATGGGGGAGGTGGAGTTTCTTCTAGAGAAGTATTTACCAGCCAAAGTTGGTGAATTGCTTCTGCGAGAGGAGGTCTTCTGGAAACAAAAATTGTGGGAATTATGGCTTAAGGATGGGGACATGATCACAAAGTTTTTTCATTCATCCGTAAAAGCAAGGTGGAGCTAGTCTTTCATCTCCGAGATAAAGAGTCGCAATGGTATTGTCCTCTCTGATCAAAAACAGATTTTTGATGAAGGGGTTTGGTTCTTTATTTCCCTCCTTTAAGGTGACATCACATCCTTTGATTCAGAGAAATCCTCTTTCCCTAAAAATATCCTGATGCTGGTCATTGATGCTCAAAATGTGGCCCTTCTTAAGCCCTTCACTACGAGTAAAGTGGAGAAAGTGGTTTTCTCTATGGCTAAGAACAAAGTTCTGGGTCCGAATGGTTTTCAGGCCGATTTCTTTCAAAAAAATTGGAACATCCTTGGCTATGATGTTTGGGTGGCTATGGAAGAATCTCACAGATCCCGTTCAGTGCTTAAATCACTAAATTATACCTTTATAAGTCTCTTCTCGAAGATCCCTCAACCCTCTTCATTCACGGACTTCAATCCAGTTTCTCTGTGTAATACCTCATATAAAATCATCTCAAAAGCCATTGCTTCCAGACTCAAAGGGCTGTTGGAACCTATGATCTCTCCAGAGGAATTTGGTTTCTTGCCGGGGAGGTCAATTTTTGATGGTATTTTTCTCTCTCATGAACTCATTCATTCTCTCTCTCTTGCAACAAATCCCCAGGTATGTTACTAAAACTAGATATTAGCAAGGCCTTTGACAAGATCAACTGGCATTTTCTAATCAGAATCCTTAGAAAGTTTGGTTTTTCGGATCAGTTTTGTAATTAGGTGTTCAGTTGCATAGCTGGGCCTTCTTTCTCCGTGTTAATTAATGGTAATGTTGAAGGTTTCTTCAAAGGTAATTGGGGTATAAGACAGGATGACCCTTTCTCCTCCTTTCTCTACATTTTAGTGGCTGACTCACTAAGTAGGGCCATCAGCAATAAAGTTCGGGAAGGAAAATTGCAGGGATTAAGAATTACGGAGGGGGTGGATCCTATTTCTCACCAGTAATTCGCAGATGACACTTTCTTGTTTGGAAAAGCTAGCATTCAGGAGGCCATAGAACTAAAGGGGTTGCTCGATGCTTATACAGTCACTACTGGACAAGAGGTTAGCCATGTCAAATCCTTCATCTTCTTTTTTAATGTCCCCCCTTCTCTGGAAGCTATAATTCTTCGCCCTTCCAGTCAAATATCTTGGTGTGCCTTTGTTTGGTGGCTCAGGTCAAATCTCGATGTGGAACGATCTCCTCTCTTCGGTTAATTCAAAACTCAACTCCTGGAAAGGAAAATGGCTATCACTAGCTGGAATACTGGTCCTCATCAAATATGTTCTCAGTGCCTCCCCCTTATACATGCTTTCCATACTGAAAATCCCCAAAAGTGTTATATCAAAGCTTATCGGGATTATGTGAAAGTTCCTATGGAAAGGTCCCTCTATGGAAATGAAAATGCCATTGATTAGCTAGGAAACTTTGTCCAAACCCAAATATCTAGGTGGGGTTGGCATCCTCAACTTGGGTATTCAAAACTTGGCCCAGGGTGCCAAGCTTGTCTGGAATCTCCTCACAAAACCTCCATGTCTTTGCAGCCAAGTGGTGGAAAAAAAATATCTGGGGGCCCATCTTCTAGAATCAATTCTCTGCATTGCTAATCCCCCTTGTGGTTCTCATATATGGAACTTCTTAGTTGAATGTTGGGAACTCTTCTTATTCAATACGGCCTGGAAAATCGAAAAAGGTGACAGGGTGTTATTCTGGGACAATCCTTGGAATGGTTTTCCCGTGATTGGGGAAAATCCTAAGTTTGGGGAAATGAAGAGGCTCTTAGTTGAAGAATGGGGACCATATGTTTCAAACTATGGGTTGATTCTGGAAAAAATTCCTGCTCTATTGGAATGGAAAAGTATTGATCACCTAAATATCTCTTTGGAAACTAAGGATAGTTTTCGCTCAGCTCTGTAGGAACGTCAGATAGTGCTTTTCAAGGGTAATGATGAAATTGTCTGGACTGTGGCCTCTTCTAGGAAATACTCCCCGCGTTGTGGCTATAAATTATTGCATGTTGAGCAGGAAGTTGAGGCTCTAATCTGGAAGGCATGCTAGTCCCCCTCGTGTGCCCCTAAAGTTGGCCTTTTCACTTGGATGGATTTCAAAGGCAAAATTATCACTCAAGAAAGGAGGAAGAGATTTGGTTTTCATGGTTCCTCAATGTGCTTTCTATGTGAGAAGCATGAGGAAGATTGTGATCATATTCTGCTTCATTGCTAATTCACAGCTGAATGATGGAGTTGGTTGTGTGACAGGCTCAATCTCCCGTGGGTCCAACCCTCTACACTCCCGGCAGCCATTTTAACTTGGCCTGTAAAACTCCACTCTGGCACTCTCTCCTTGATTTGGCTATGTGGTATCGTGCTACTTCTCTAGCACATCTGGTGGAAGTGTAACAAAAGAATCTTTACGGAGGAGTAGAACTCGGTGGACAGGGTCATTCTCAGGTTGGAATGGGCTATCTTTGAGGTGATTTCTGCTAATTGGTCCCGCTTTCATCACTTCTCCAACATTGATAGGGAAATCAAGCAGCGCTGGCCTAGAATCGTCAAGCCCGGAGCAGGTGCTCAGTGCCATTCGATCTCCTTAGCCTCACTCCATTGGTTAGCCCGTTGGCTCCCCTAAGAAAGGAGGAAGATATTTGGTTTTCATGGTCCCTCAATGTGCTTTATGTGTGAGAAGCATGAGGAAGATCGTGATCATCTTCTACTTCATTGCCAATTCACAGCTGAATGATGGAGTGGTTGTGTGACAGGCTCAATCTCCCATGGGTCCAGCCCTCTACACTCCCAGCAACCATTTTAACTTGGCCTATAAACCTCCACTCTGGCGCTCTCTCCTCGATTTGGCTGTGTGGTATCATGCTACTTCTTTGGCACATTTTTTGGGAACATAACAAAAGAATCTTTAGGGAGGAGCAGAACTCGGTGGAAAGGGTCATTCTTAGGTTGGAATGGGCTATCTTTGAGGTGATTTCTGCTAATTGGTCCAGCTTTCATCACTTCTCCAACATTGACAGGGAAATCGAGCAGCGCTGGCCTAGAATTGTTAAGCCCGGAGCAAGTGCTTAGTGCCATTCGATCTCCTCAGCCTCACTCCATCGGTTAGCCCGTTAGCTCCCCCCCCACCCTGGGTTTCCTCAAACTAAATTTTGATGGAGCATCCAGAGGTGACCCAGGCATCTCCGGCGCTGGATCCATTATAAGAAACGAAAAGGGATTATTGGTCAGTGTCGCCTCCTACAAGCTCAGGGATGGCACTTGTAATTTAGCTAAACTACAAGCTCTGAGCAAAGGTCTAGATCTAGCGGCCTCCTTAAAGATAGAAAATCTGGAAATCGAAGGGGATTCGTTAGTAATTGTGAATGCCATAATTAAAAAGAAATCCTTGTCGTGGAAACTAGACCTAGGAGTTAAAAAGGTCCTTTGGAAACTCAAGAATTTCAGTGCCTAAAACATTAAGCACGTGTTTCGGGAAAGTAATAATTGCGCAAACAAGTTGGTGAATGCAGCGATCGAGCAAGCACAATAGGAGATAGTGGCATTCAATTCCAAAGCGTGGGAAGGATTGGGGATATTGATCTCACGTGAAGTGGATTTCAGAGCACACGTCATCTAATGATACACTTGTGGGATGTGAAGGGTCTATTTAATGCTTTAGACAAGGGGTTCTCCTTATATTTTTTTCTCCCTCCTTTTGCTAGCTATGGTCGTCCCTCATTTTCCACAAATTGCCTTGAGCTGTGATCTGCGTGAAATGGTGTTTCGTTCCAGGATAACAGACAACCGGTTGAAAAGAATTTTTCATCTCTCTTGCATCGAAGAGTTGGATGCCATTAAAGGAATCCTGGGAAAAGAATATCTATCTTTTGTTGGTTGGCCACGCATCAACAGTGGTGTTGCCTCTGTTTTTGTTGAGAACCTGCTGATAATCCATCCCTCTAAAGCGAATGCCATGAGTCTAGCTCTACACTGGCTTCGACCGGCATACTTTGTTAACCTGGCCTCCGAAGTGGTGAATCGTTGTCTGGCGTTCTAGGTTTTGCATGATTCTTTGCCGAGTGCATCGGGGGTGGCTGTGGGTGTCTTCAACAAACTCAAAAAATGGTTTGGCATTCTCCTAGAATTCACTTAGCATATGGTGGTGTATTCCCAGGACTAGGATGCCAACCTTTCCCGCTTGATGCTTCCTAATCTGAAGACCCTCTGCACTCCATTGGACCCTATCCCGCCTGGATGGACCGAGTTGCGGCTGTCTACGGTAGGGGCCTATGAATTTCTCTGGCTGAACTGGGCAAATTCTGAAGTGAAAGTTGAAATGGAAGATGATACGAGCCTTGGTCGGGTGTCTTAGGCTACTAGTGTTGTTGTCACCTTAGGGTCTGGAGAGTAATCCCTCTCTTGCCTAGTACTATAGTTATAGTATATCTCAGATAATGCTGGCCTATGTTCATGTATATCCAATTGCTTTTTTGCTCTTATGATTTTGTTGTTTTGCTTTGAAATCTTGAGGTCGGGCCTCTATTTATGTAAATAGGGAACGAGTCCCTTCAACTTGCTTTATCTATAAAAAAAAAACATAACATAAGTTAGTTATTGATACGGCTGGGAATAATCTCTTTTTTACTCTACTTCTCATTCAGAGCAAAATCACCCCTAATTTGTCTCTTCGAGGTCGAAGAATTACTCACTAGATCATTTTATGGATGTGATGCCTCATTCTATAATTCATACTTTGTTCAAATTTTAGATAGAGATAACATGTCAATTGAGTTCATTATCTATTCACGAGTGGGAAGTATCCAAATATAAAGCATTAGCTTCTGTACAATATCTTACATTTTAGTAGCATTTCTGTGGGGACTTTCAATTTCATTATAGAGAGGTTTCGAATCTTGGGTTACAAATTAGTGGAATACTGGTCAATTAAAAAGAATTTCGATTTTTTATAATAAGAAAATGCTCTAGGAAAATTCAAGAAAACAAAAGAGTTGTTTTTGTTAGAAAGAATGGTGGAAAATTATTTAGAAACACATTCGCAATATTTATATAAAGACAGAGAAAAAATTTATCCAATTGGTCAAAAAAATATAATCAAGATTGTATCCAAATAATTATGTATTTATTAACAAATCTAATAGGTTTTATTATTCTAAGTTTTTATCTCATTCCAGGTAAGAAGAAACTTAGCATTCTTAATTCTTGGATCCAAGAAGTCTTTTGTAGCCTAAGTGATACTATGAAAGCTTTTGTTATTCTTTTAGCATCAAATCTATGTATTTATTATGGTCTTAACAATTAAAAATTTTGAAGACCATAACATCATGTCATGGAATAAGTTTAAACATTGCTGAAATATAAATAAGAAATGTATGATATTACATGCATGAGATTGGGATAAAAATCTAGAAAATAAGTAGTTGAAGAAAGAAAAAATAAATGCTCGATAAAGGATGTTGTTTTCAAAATCTAGAATAAACAATTCACAATCGGGGAAGACCTCAATTGTATAAACGAGAAATGGTAACTAACCCTTGTAACTATTATATCCACATGAAATGTGTGATGGAAACACCAAAGGGGATGCATCAAAGAAGTTAAATTTGAGGGAGTGAAACATCATATCATTTCTCTTAGGCATGTCAAGAAAATTTACCGAGGCTCACATTTGGAAATGCCTATTAGCTTAATCAATGTTTGAGGCATTGGTCCTCCTTCAATCCTCTAGCTCAGCCAAGGTTGAAAAAGGAGCATTTGAGTTTGAATATTATAATTTGGTTGACTGTCAAGAAGATTGTAATTTTTTTTATTGGTGTGAAGATTATAATCTATTGATGAGCTAACAATTATGAATGTGTGGATGTTAGTCGAGGATAGTTGGAAGAGATGCCAACTCGTATGCCGAGGCATGAGGACATGTGTAGCCTACATCATCAAATTATTTGGAGAGTTGACCAATGCAATGTTTAACTACCCCATACGAAGAAAAATAATGGGTGAGTTGAGGGAAGATGCAAAATTGGGTGACCCCGTCAGTGGTGGGAGGATATGTGAGATGCGAGCAAGTATGAATCATAATATTTAACAGGGGATCCGTGATCCAATATGATGTCGAGCTCAAAGGGCCCTCAATGCAAATATTGATTCTTGTTGATCCTAAAAGTAATCGCAAATCCAATACAGATCAAAGTCAAGGAAATTTTTGCTTAATGAAAGTAAAATCTTTGATGTTAGCACGTAGCCAAGAAAAGTGCAGGGGAGAGATGAGGCATTCACTTTACAAGGGTCTGAGGAGGAGAATGGTTCAAAAAAGATAACAAAAGGTGCATTCACATGTGGAAGGTGGAACATGTGACCCTTATGTGGGACCTTCTATCCTAAATGATAATCTCTCTAAAATCGTTTAGGAGAGATATGTGGCCTTTCCATGGTTTATAAAGGGCTAGCTATTTCCAATGTAGTTATAAATTTGTGACACTTTTGAATATACTAACTTTGATAGGATGGCCTAGTTTTAATTTTTTTAAATTCTTGAGAGGTAATAATATTTGGAAAGATATCGCCAATGGGGTTTGGGTGGATCGGTTAAGATAGACGGTTATGTCTGGATCCACCCAGGTTCAAATCCCGCTAGGCGTAATCCCTTCGGGGCTATTATCGGTGGTGGCGGATGTTGCATCACTAATGGTTACATCTGGCAGTTATTCTCAGTGGTGGTAGACTTTGCATCGTCGGCATTGGTGTTCGAGGTGGCTGGTGGCTCTAAAAATGGCGGTGGTAGAAATTGCATTGTCGGTGCGGGCTCACTGGTCGTGGTCTAGGTTGGTCTAATTGTAATATCTTGTCTCGGGACATTGGCTGTAATGGGTGGGGTCCTAGGCAACCCTCCGGTTGATAGCTCTGGTCAAAAGCGTTTATCTATCAAAAAAAAATATTTGGAAAGATATTTTGACATATGTCTAGAAGGTCCAATTAAATTGTTTTACATATTAGGGAGAAACTAAGGAGAGAATATTTCGGGAGTAGTTCACAAATACAATGAAATAAGTGTTGAGTAACATGAGGCAACCTAATTAAAAATAATATGTAGCTTAAACATGGCGTTTTATTATTTCTTTTCAAATCCCTATGAAGGGCTCGTTTAGTTAGCCGTGAACTTGTCCGTTAGCTCTAAGGCACCAATAATTGAGGCTTACACAACTGAAAGAAACATTTTTTTGAGATAACATGGAAAAAATGGGTTTTGGTATATTTTATTTTTATTTTTTAACGGTCTTGAGATTTTCAATTGGATGACATTTAATTTTTTATATAAAATGAAGACATGAATATAAAGTTGGAAAGAAAATTTTGGGAAGTAAATAGATGCATGTCCCACACATGTTCCATGGCTAGGATTGTTCCCACTCAAATAATATTTTTTAATTGCACTCCATTTATCATCTTGATCTTGCTTGCATTATTCATGTGAGTGTAAGTTGAATAATAATATCAATCTTAAGAATAATGTTGTATTGCGTATTTTTAGCCATATGGAGGGGGTCACTCAATTATTTTCATTAACTTGTCTATCAATTCTATGATGCCAACAATTGGGCCTTGCACAATTAAAATATATTTTTGAGAAAATATGGGAAAATTGGGCTTTGTAATTTTTTTATTTGGCATAAATTATTTAGACAACCTTCATTATCAATACATTTGTGGGTGGCATGAGTGAATACTCGGTAATCTAGAGCCGACGTTAGGATAATTGCCCCCATTCAATATCGACCTAGTCTAGGATTCATCATCTTCAAAATGAGCAGCGGGGAGACTCAAACTGTTGACTCTTGGGAAGAAAAAACAAGGTTGATGGATCTCTCTCCAGAAGTGTTGTCATGTATTATGGGGTGGGTGAATGATGCGATGGATTTGAGAGCATGGTGTGAAGGTGTTTTCAATTTTGGACCCTGGATAGGGTTATGCCCTTCACTATCAAATTAAGTCATTCTAAGTATTTTCCTCCATCCTATGATGCGGCATCCATGTCAGCAACTTTGGAGAGCTTGGATTGTCTTGTTCTATTATAATGCACTCTCCTATTTTGTTTGTTGTTATATATAAGTCCCTCTTTTTTTACATCATGTAAAGCATTTATCTCCAACAAGAACACTACCATAAAGGGTTGTGGTAGATGTCAACTAACACAATCAAATTATAGTCATCATTGGTTAACTTTAAAAAGTGTATGAATAATATAATTAAACTAACCACCAACCCACAACATATAACAGTGGGTTCCACATCTCACAGTTGTATCATGCTCTTAAAGCATCCATTAATTATTAAATATTAATTAAATATCTTCACATGACATATTATTCCTGGCCAAAAATTCACCACATTCGGACATGAAATGGGGACGGATTTTGTCATGAAAAAATTGTTGGAAATATTGTCATTAATGTCAAAGGAGTTGTTGATGATAAAGGAGAAGGCACAAAATAGGATTTCTCGATGTCAAAGGAGTTATTGATGTTAAAGGATAATGCACAATAATCAAAGAGAAATAGTACAATGATCATATTTATTAAAGGATAATGCACAACAATAGTAAAACGATAAGATTTAATAAAGGAGAATGCACAACAATCAAAGATAAATAATACACTAGCATATTTAATATAATAAATAGTGAATGTAATGAACAATAATCACATTGTATACCAACAATTAATTGATACTAAAATATATTATGGCTACAAGTGTCGCTCACATTATGGGTAGGGATTTAATGAAGGGGAAACATGTAGGCATTAAATCACGCACTTTGGATATATTTCTAGGTCCTAGTCACATACCACTATTCATATGATTCCTGAGAGAGAAAAGTACTAATTAACCACTATCTTTGGCCTCTTTGCTTTCTTTCTAGTTTTCTTCTTGGTTTTACACACCTTCTTACCCAGTCTGACCTTCGACACTTCAGTTTTTATGAGTTTGGACACTGGTACCCAACCTCCCCCGTCTCCTCTGGGCGCCCTCGACCTCTTTATATCTTGCTTACATATTTTGGGTCCTTTCTAGCTATTGGGCATCTTATTTTCTTGGTGGCTAGCCTTTTAGTAGTCAATTATGAAATTCAAACAAGAGAATCATATAAATACAAAACTATGTGAGCATAATAAAGGACCAAGCACTAAGCATCTATTATCTATCACCTAAGGTTACATCCAAAGGAATTTCAAGAGCATCAAAGCATCCATATAGCATCCATATCAAGGGACAGGGGACTACATTCTTCTGCATACACTTCATATGGAGGGGAAGTTCATTTTTCCATGCACACATCTATCTTACATTTTTACATCTAGATATTGATCGCTATCAAGTGTGACTTGCACAAGAGCCACCTAGGGCACATGATTCTACACACACATACATAGAACTACATGGGTCTAAAATGTAGTGCAACACTTGAGTCATAGTTCACTTTTTTGACAGATGACCGAGGGTCATTCTAACCTCCCATTTTACATCTTTCTCTTTTTAGCATTTGATGTGTTTTGGGGGTTTTGCAGGTGCTTCTTTCTCTTTGCAGGTTTCAAGAGAATATTTCAACGAGTAGTCCAGCAACAGTATAGGTGATCAAAGGCAGCAACTAGCAAACATCTAAGCGACCTAGTAAAATTGAGTTTTTGAGGTTCTAAGTAGTCATAGGCACCTAAAACTATGGTCTACAACACCCCTGATGCCCCTAACTTGATCCAGGCACCCTAGTGCCATCATTTCTGACACTCGCACAATTTTCTGGGTCTGATTGTGACACTCTGAATTCCTATTCCAACAGTTTTCTAGCTCGGCATACTTTGGGATTATTGAAATCAGCTAAGTACTTTATCCCTTCATCTTGCAACTTAGGGTTTCAAATTTAAATTAGTTTATTTGATTTGATCAAATCTATATTTGTTGTAAATTCAATGTGTTATAATATTAATTAGCAATTTATTTATTTTTCAATATTTTCTTAATCATTTGGTGAACATGTCTCATTCAAAAACTCTGTGGATCTTCATTTCTTTAGTTCTCTCCTTCTTTCTTAGGGTTTTATCATCATGGATGTCTCCATCCATGCCTTCTTACAGGACCATCCTGATTGTATCAATAAACTCAGGTCCTATCTAGCTAACACTTATATTCATCCCTCATACCTCACCGGAATATGTGTATCATAAGTTTACTTCTACTTTATCTCTCAACAAAGATCACATTACTTTCACATCAGATGATTTACCTTCTCAAGCCATGTTAGAGCATGATCCCCCTATACATTCAAGTTTGTATCAATAATATTGGGGTTAAGCGTGCTTTAGTCGATAATGGTTCGGGACTCAATATTTGTAATATTTTTTTTCTCCATCAACTGGGTCTTTCTGAAGCCTCTTTGGCTCCTTCATCTGTCTCTATTCATGGGATTTGATAATATCCCCAAGCATGTATTAGGTACTATCATACTCCCTGTCACCATTGGGCCATGTACATTACCCATTCCATGCCACGTAATGCCCAACAATATTAATTATAATATTATTCTTGGGTGGCCTTGGATCCATGTCATGCATGTGGTCCCCTCCACTCTTCATACATGGCTTAAATTCCTTTATCAGGGAGTTGTCTATGATGTTCCAGTAGATCCATCACCCTTCACATATTGTAATTATATTGAGCATTCTATTGACACTCCTAGTTCTTCTACTCAATATTTTTTGAAATATGGTCTTGGATATAAATATTTTCTCCATTATGGTTTCTCTAGTAATGGCCTAGGCCCACAAGGACAAGGAGTCACAGAGCCATGGGCTATCCCCACTCAATCTAGCAAGCTTGGTTTGGGATATCATCTCCCATCTATACCTTCTTTGGAAGCTTATACTGCTCTACATACTTATTATGCTTCCTTTGGTATATTCAGATCTCATCAATGATTCTACTTTCTACCGCTTGGGATAATTTAGACACTTTTACTACTGATGACTCTCTTCTGGAATACACAAGGGATTTATGATCACCTCCCTTCTTTTCATCATAAGAAGCATTCTCCATCACTTCTTAATGCTACTCCAATACTTTGGAGATTTTGATACACTTACTGAAAATGTCGATCCTCCTGATACTATTCCTACTAACCCATACATTGAGGATCACTCAACTCTTCTCAATGAGGATACCATTCAATATAACCTTGGTACTTCTGATAACCCACGTGAATGGTTTTGTTAGTTGATTCTCTCACACCTGATGAGCAAAATGATATCAAACAAGTTCTTCAGGAATTTTCAGACATCTTCGCATGGGACTATAGTGATATGCCTGGTATTGATCCATCTGTAGCCATGCATAACATCATTCTTAACCCCGGTGCAAAAATGTTCAACAGAAAATCTATAAAATGCACCCAAAGGTCACACTCCTAGTTAAAGAAGAAATACAACGACTACTAGATGTTGGCTTTATTTGTGTCATTGATTATCTAGAGTGGGTGTCTAACATTGTGCCCATTATGAAACTAGATGGTAGGGTCCATTATTGCACAGAATTTCGTGATCTAAATAAGGCTTGTCCCAAAGATAGTTTCCCTTTACCACACATTGACACCATTGTTGATTCCACAACAGGTACAATATTCTTTCTTTCATGGATGGCTTCACTGGTTACAACCAAATCAAAATCAATCCAGCAAATCAAGAAAAAACTTCTTTTACTACCATGGGGAACATTTTGTTACACAGTCATGCCCTTTGGCCTTAAAAATGTTGGGCCACCTATCAGTGAGAAATGATGCACATCTTTCATGATTATATTCACAAGATTCTTGAAGACTATGTTGATGATATACTTGCTAAATCAAGACACCATTCTACACATGCTCAAGATCTCCGCACACTCTTTGAACATTTACGACAATATAAAGTACGCTTAAATCCAAAGAAGTGTGTTTTTGGAGTTACAACTAGTAAGCTCCTTGGATACATTATCTCACAATGAGGTATTAAATAGACCCCAATAAAATCAGGGCAATTGTTGACATGCCTCCACCTCAAAATTTGCATCAATTATGCTCATTACAAGGGAAAATCAAGTTATTCGATGGTTTATTACACAGCTTGCTTGATAAAACCCAACCATTCACATGCTTGATGAAGAAGGATACTAAATTTATCTGGATGATCACTGCCAACAAGCATTTGACACTATTAAAACATATCTCTTAAATCCACCTATCCTAGTCCCTCCCATGGCTGAGCAACCTTTCTTGTTATATATTTCTACCATGTTTCATGCTTTAGGAGCCCTCCTAGTGCAACATGATGATTCTCAATGTGAAAGGGTTGTTTATTATATCAGTTGGACTTTACTCTCTTATGAATACAACTATAGTTATGTTGAAAACCTATGTCTTGGTCTTGTCTTTGTAGCAAACAAGTTACACCACTACCTTCTTAACAATGAGGTCCATATTATTACTTAAGTAGATCCATTATGATACCTCTTGTCCCACACACATCTCTCAGGACGTCTGGCATGATTGGGTCATGCTACTCACAAATTTGATTTCAAATTCATTCCACAGAAAGAAATCAAAGGCCAAGTCATTGTTGATCAACTAGTTGAAGCACTTCTTCCTGATGCATCTCCTGTCTCTGATTCCTTTCACAATGATTTCACTACTTACGCCATTGACTTGATACTTGGACCATGTATTTTGATGGATCTCATTGTCACTCTGGTGCTGGGGCTAGGATAGTCTTCATCACTCCACATGGTGATCCTCTCCCCTTTGCATACCATGCTTAGGGTTTTCCTGTACTAATAACATCATTGAAGTATGAAGCCCTCATTCTCGATCCTTACCACTGATTCGAAATCTCCTTATCTGAAATATCTGCATACACAGGTGATTCACAACTCATTATTAATCAAGTTAATGACACATATCACACAAAAAGAGGAACACCTAATTCCATATAATACACTTGTCAAGGATCTCTTAGCTACATTTGAGTCTTACTCTCTTACTGTCATCCCCCGTAAAGACAATCATCATGTAGATGTTATGGCTAGTGTGACATCGCTTATCCCTCAGGACATCACTGATGAGAAATCCACGTTCATCATTCATCACTTGCAAAAACCTTCCACTTCTACTTTACCTCTAGCAGCTTGTGCCATCACATGTAGTCATGACAACCCCAAATGGTTCACTCCAATTTACAACTTTCTTTATCGACAAACCATTCCTGATGGTCTACAACCTCATGAAGCTCATCGCTTGTGACGTGAGGCCACATGTTATGTCATCATAGGGGTGGAATTATTTAAACGATCATTTGACGTTGTTTGCTACGATGTCTTGGACTCACTTACATCCCCACCGCTATCTCTCAGATACATGACAACCTATGCAGTGGCCACTTCTCTGGAAAAGCTATGTCACAAAAGCTCTTACATCCAGGGATATTATTGGCCTACCATGGAGAAATACTACCTAGAATACACTAAATGTTGTGATAAATGCCAAAAGCACAAAATCTTCACCATGCACCTGCATATGATCTCTAGTCAATTGCTCCAACATGGCCATTTTCTCTATGGGGTTTCGATCTTATTGGCATGATAAATCCTTAATCGGATGATGGCCACAAGTATATTATTACTTCCACAAATTATTTTACTAAATGGGTCGAAGAAACACCACTACAACTACAACTGGTTTTGATATTTGTCGTTTCATCACTACTCACATCATTACATGCTTTGACATTCCCTCTGCCATTATCACTGATAATGGGTCTTCTTTAAAAATAAGGATGTTAAAAAAATTTGCGCAAAATTCAAAATTAAACAATCATTCTCTACTCCTTATTACCCACAGGGAAATGGCCAAGCTGAGGCCACCAATAAAACCATTGTCAAAATCTTACACAAGACTGTTGACACTAGTGGTGATGACTAACATAATCAACTCTTATATGCTCTCTGGGCTTACCGCACTAGTGTGTGTACGCCCACTAATGCCACCCCATTTCACTAGTCTACGATACTGAGGCCATCATTCCACTAGAACTCGAGATACCATCATTACACATTTCACTCAAAGGCATACTTAAAGACAATGAATATCATGAAAAGTGCTTACATGAGCTTGAAATGCTTGACTCTCACCATGTCCAAGCTCTTGAACATCTTCGTGCATATCAATCTCACATCACCCAAGCATACAATCACAAAACTCTTCCTCACAATTCAATGTGGGTGATCTTGTGTTAAAATAAAATCAGAAAAACATGAACGTTGAAGCTCCTCTCAAAGGAAAATTCAAGCCCAACTGGCTTGGTCCTTATATCATCACTGACAAGCTTGGTGGTGGCATCTATCACCTTGCCACTCTCTTGGGTAAGCCATTAAAGAACCCACTCAATGTTATGCATCTTAAGCGATACTATGCATAAACAATGCACATTACCTATGACACACTTTGTTATGGTTCACACTTGACTGTTGAGGGCATACTACATTCATGAACCTCACACCTCACACTCTATACAGTTACACATCTACTACATTACTACTTCGCGCATTCATGACACATCTTTCTACATCACATTCAACACATCACACTACCCTATGACACTCTAGTTCCATGGTTCATACTCAACTGTTGAGGGTCTAAATATAAAATAAAATGAACCTCACCACACTCACTCACTCTCTATGCTCTACACTTTATCGATCATATCTTTCTAGCGCACAACTTCAAACCATTTCCCGATGATGCACTCTTGTTCTATGGTTCATTCTTGACTACTGAGGGGGCATTTATAAATGAACCTCATCTCATGCATACTCATTCACATTCACTTGGGGGGCATGTTGCTCCTATCACACTCACTTTGCATTCCATTCCATTCACACTCACAACATACTACATATCTTGGTTGCACATTTACTCTTGCTTACTTATGCTCACATGTACACTTTGTTACTATGTTAGCTAGATATTTTGTATGTCATTATCTTTATCTATATACACATGCACATTCACTTTCCTTCTAGTTGTGATCACATAATTTACACAGATCATTACACACAGCATGGATGCTTGGCACTGTACCTCTTACCAGTCCCACAACAGGATCCTGGGGGCATCCACTTTCATACACATCACAGGTGTTATTGTTTCATTTATACTACTTCCTATTCATACTAACACACTACTTATATCGGATCATACACACTTTGACATACTTTTTATCTTTCTAACATGCTAATGGTGCTTCATGTGTAACATTTGTCTTGCAGGAACTCTTTGCTACCATGGTTGTTTGATACTTTGTTTGCTACTATTGTCTTCTTGTTGTCATTGTATGTCATTGTTTGCAGGCTTTTCCCTTTGTCTTGTGTGCACACTTTATGATTTTGGCCACTTTGGCCTCGATTGTCTTGCGAAATCGTGAGTGATGTCCCATGTTTGTAACCCACTTTTCACGGTCTACATTGTCTTCTTTGCTTGATAGCTTACACATTGTCTTCTATATGCATGTTTATCTTGTTTGTACTAACACTTGTTTCCTAGCCACTTTTTTTGCATGTGCCTTGGTTTCTACCAAGCACACTTCCCCCCCTACAAGGGCATCAGTTTCAATTCAACGTCTGGTCCTCCTTTGGGCCACATACTCCTTGTGACATCGCATGCACCCCAAACAAGGGGGGATCATTGGGTGAATCAGTCACCCCATACAACAGTTCACAGTCATAGTACAACACAGTTCAGTACCTCTATACAACATAGTCTTCAATCTCAGCAACAACCAAAATATGACTTGGGTCCTCAGCACAACACAAACACCAGTTCCCAGAAGACAGTAGCACCTAGGTGCCCCTGACCCTTCCTGGGTGCCTATGACTAGGGGAAATTACACAATTTTTTTCAGATTGGCACAAGTTTACAGTAGTTTACACAACAAATTTTACAGAACAGGCACAATCCTTCAGCACTCAGCATGCATGCATTCACCTCTTTTTTATTTTTGTTGGATCAAACTGGATCGAAATGGATCAGATTTGAACACACCATCTGCAGTGGTGTTTACATCTTTGGAAGCAAGTCAAAGGTTGGAGAATAACACTAGACCTTTCTCCCTACACTTCTTCCGTATAAGATACCCAAAAAACTCACTCTCTTGGCGTGAGATCGCCTGAAAAAAATTGTTCTTGGCGTGAGATCACCCAAAAAACTTGTTCTTCTACAACATTTTCAGGATCCTTTCTATCTCTTCACTCATCATGGATCAGGTGCACATGTTCCTTTTCACATTTTTACATACTTTTTACACACTTTTTACATGTTTGGATCAAATTTTTCATATACACATATTTGACTACTCATTTACTCTTCTCTTTTGCAGGTTTATCCTTATGGGAAGCAACAAGTCACATCATCAAGCATCAAGTGACATCAACAATGGTACAACATGACATCTACACATACACTTTCACCCCTAGGGTCATCATTTTTTTCACTTCCTCTTCTCTAGCTTCCACGCTTCATTTTTGATCACTCCATGCTTTTTCTTGTCTCCTCGACATGCTTTTCCATCGATCTACATGGTTATCAGGTACGCATCTCTTATCTACTTTATGTTATCAAGTATTCACTCAACAACATAAAGTGGGGGAAAATGTAGACACTAAATCACGCACTTTGGGTATATTTCTAGGTCCTGATCACATACCACTATTCATATGATTCCTAAGTGAGAAAAGTACTAATTGACCATTGTCTTTGGCCTCTTTGCTTTCTTTCTGGTTTCCTTCTTGGTCTTACACACCTTCTTTCCTAGTCTGACTTTCAACACTTCAATTTTTTTGAGTCTGGACACCAACACCTAGCCAGGATGCCAGGCCTAGGTTCCCCCGTCCCCTCTGGGTGCCCCCCTGACCTCTTTGTATCTTTCTCACATCTTTTGGGTCCTTTCTAGCTATTGGGCATCTTATTTTCTTGGTGGTCCATCCTTTTAGTGGTTAATTACAAAATTCAAACAAGGGAATCATATAAATACAAAGTTATGTGACCATAATAAAGGACCAAGCACTAAGCATCTACTACTATCACCTAAGGTTGCATCCAAAGGCATTTCAAGAGCATCAAAACATCCATCTAGCATCCATTCAAGGGACAAGGGACTGCATTCTTCTGCATACACTTCATAGGAGGGGAAGTTCATTTTTCCATGCACACATCTATTACATTTTCTACATCTAGTTATTGCTCACTATTCAAGTGCATCTGGCACAAGAGCCACCTAGGGCATGATTCTACACACACACACATAGAACTACATGGAGTCTGAAATGTAGTGCAGTGCTTGGATCGTAAGTTCACTCAGTCAGGTGACCAACCAGGGTCAGTCTAACTCCCCATTTGCATCTTTTTATTTTTAGGATTTGATGTGTTTTGGGGTTTTGCAGGTGCTCTTTCTCTTTGCAGGTGAGATCCAAAAAAATTGAGTTTATGAGGTTTTGAGCAGTCACAGGTGCACCCAGAGGAAGGTATGCAGTGCCCCAGGGTGCCAATGACCTTTCATAGGATGCCACAGTCTTGGCATTCCTGATAGTTCTACATTTTTCTGGGCTTGGTTGAGACATAATCTAATTTCATGTTTCACTATTTTCTATCTCATTGACACAACCTCAAAATTATTGACAAATTAACCTAAGTATCTTACCCTCTCTCTTGCACTTAGGGTTTCACAATTTATCTAGATTTACTTGCTCGGGTTAACTATGTACTTTAATTATTGCTATAATCACTATGATGGTTACTTAAATGGAATTTAACATTTATTTTTTAAATTTTGTTAAATCAGCAACCTTCCATAATAATAAACATAAATATGCCCCATTGTAATCATAATTAATGGGCCGATCAAAATATAAATGGTATACCTAGTGTACCTTCGCTTAAGAAAGGCCCCTTATTACTCTGGGGAACTATTGAATCACTATTTTGGTGAAGAGATATCATCAGGTATAAAAGATAGACCCAAAGGATGGAGAATGATCTCCATGAGAAATCAGATCCCAGATATCATGGATGTCTATCACATGCCTCATCCTGCTCAAAGCATCAGAAAATACACTTTCCTTTCCCTTAAAATTAGTCAATCTCAGAATTGATACTTGAGAATTGAGCTCTATGCCAACATCTGGTTGATCTAGAATTAACATTGGACAGATAGGTGAAAATGTGTCTTAAAATCAAGGTGATTTGTCAATCATAATAAAGGGATTGATGACTAAAGAGAAAAATGGTAACTCATATGAATAATGGCTGAGTTGGAACAACAACATCAAGAATCTAGTGTCTCTGGGAAGGATATTGCCAACGATCAAAATCCTGTAAAGCATTTCAATTTTGGGACTGGATATGCATGGTAGACACATCCAGTCCTACATAATAACTACTCTAATATAAAACAAAGATACATATGTATAACCTATGTAAATCGCCATGGGGGTTGAGTATATGCAAGGTTATTTGAGATGACGTGGTAAGATGTTTATTGAGTGTGTGGAATGCATACTCACATTTCATCTTACTCCACTTGAAATTCATTCCCCTATCACTACAGGGAAGTGATGGGGTTAACGACTAGTATCCAGAGTAGGTTCCTTCAGATATAGCTTGACCACTAGAAAGTAGATGGTCAGTAGCACACATGGCTAACCATCACATTCAATCTACACACCTTATGTCATTCATGTAGCATAAGGTTGAAATACACTATAGAATGGCCCTTGGATATTTTATGTGTCTATATATAAGGATATGCCCAAGTATATTGAATATTTTATTGCCAAGAAATCCACCAACACTTGATACAAATTGATCATATAAGTGGTTCTTTCTCAGACAATAATGCAAATACCTGTGTACAGGTAGTCCTCATGCTGGCTTTAGTGAGTGATAGAAAATTTGACAATAGTCATCAATTAACACTATTCAGAAAAGGACATATCAAAAAAATTTCAGAATACCCCATTCATGGGTGCTCATAAACAAATTAGGGAACGTATGGTTCCAAACTCAAAGGAGGTAGTGTAGTGAGAGTCATAGTGACCATATCTCATATGAAAAAATGGAATTGTGAATATATGCCTTCTTCTATGCTCAACTGAGATTATATCCTAACTTCATATCTATCTTGCAAAATATTGTGGAACCTCTGGCCTTATTAGAAGAGTTCAAGATATGGTAATGGTGAAGAGGGTACTAACACCTGGTTCCATATTATGATGTTGTTGCCAAAATGTTCTATTATTCTATGTAATATCTTATGGACCCACACTTCTTCTTAATGGAAGAGTAACATGGAATTCATCATTACGTATGGATAATCCCATTCTCCAAGAAATCTTCTAAGCTACATATAGTATCTCATAGAAACTTTAGTATATTTCATCTTCATAGGAAAGTGCCTGACAAATGGAAGCTTCTAAATCTAAGATATTGCACCAATTGACACAGTTAAATGCATAGGAAACTCTCTTCATGACTATGGGAGTAATCTACGAAACCTCAAAGGGTAAAGACACCTGGGGGAGAATGATAAGTGAAGTAAGACATCAATCTTATAAAGGATGTGGTAGATCATCTGAATGTTATTCCAAACTCATATGTGCTTTTCTAGATCGTTCATTAATGGTGATAGTAAATAGTTGGCATCCCTTTCACATACACCATTATTAAATTGCATAATAGATATAGTGTGATAGAGAAATTAGTTTCATAAGATACATATCAAGGTCACCTCTACATCTTGAAGATATCATGACACACAATTCACCAGTGTTATAAAAACTCCAATCAACAAAGCTAAATGAGGATAGCATGAAGATGTGAGACATCCAACTGATTGCCACACAGGAAGATAATATTATGATATTGTATTTGACCTCATTACAGGTCAATACTAAGGCTAATACATAGCCATGGAAATAGAAGAACTGACAAATCCTACAATTGATGCCAAAGAAGTTGCTGATGACAACCAAACAAGGCACAACGTTAATATCAGTTACAGGTATAACAAATGAGTTATTGATTGTTGAAGGACAATGCATAACAAACCTATATTATAATAGTGAGGCACTAATCAAGATATTCCTAATAGTGCAGAATGTGCAATCCATCCAGTACAATAACCTCATAAGAACCCATAAAGAAGGATACATAAATCAATCATAGTGGAATAACACACCTAATCATATTTAGATACACACTCTCTTATGAAGGGTATTAACTACTAAATTATCCCATCATATGACCAACAATTACATCCGAACCCTATTATATTATCTTATGCTTCCACAAGCCTGACATTGATCCATGACTAGAGGGAATGATTTAATGCAGGAGTAAGATCTAATTAATAGACCAATTGATACTCCCTACATACTACATGGAATTACCTCTTATGGGCCAACCCTCTTGATTATAGGAGTTCCACTAGTACATCCTAAGAAAGGATAGAAGGATTTGAGGCCCATTAACATCACTATTTTTGAAGATCTTATAGTGTAGACACAAAATCACATAAAATTGGATACATTTTTAGGTTCTGAAAGACATACTAGCATTCTACATGATTCCTAAGCAAATAAATTAGTATTTGAAAACTATATTTGACCTATTTATTTGTGTTTCTAGTCTTTCTATTTTGATCTTCCACACCCCACAACCTAGTCGGTAATTTCACTCATGTTGATATTTTATGGACTTCAGACACCCGGTTCCTAGCCCAAAAAAGCAATGCCTAAGCAGCTCTTGTCCCCTTTAGGTGTACCCTTGACCCTTTTCTACCTTACTCTCTTCTTTTTGAGTCTCTTTTATCTTTTAGGAATATTTTTCACTTATGGTTTAGCCTTCTGAGTTGTTAATTACAAAATTCAAACAAGGGAATCATATAAATACATAATTATGTGTTCAAAATAAAGGAAAAAACTCTAAACATCATTACTATCACCTAAGCTTGCATCTAAAAGGAACCTAAAGCACTTCAATGCATCCATCTAACATCCATTCAAGGGACAAGGGACTGCATTTTCTACATACACTGCATAGGAAGGGGAAGTTCAGTATATTCCATCCACACATGTTATACATTGTTACATTCTAGATCTAGCCAATTATCAAGTGCATCTTGCATTAGAGCTTCCTAGGGCACAATCCTTACACACACTCACAAAAAATACATGGAATCTGAGATGTAGTGCGACACTCAGTCATAAGTTCACTTTGTCGGGTAGCTATCAGGGTCAGTCTGACTCCCCATGTTGCATCTTTCTTTTTTTGATTTGATGTGGTTTTATGGGGGTTTACAGGTGAACTTCTATTCCGTATGTTATTGGTGACCTCAACAATTAAGGAGCGACATACATGTAATCAATAGGGATTATTTGCTACAGTTGGGCGACATTGTAAAAATAAGGTTTTGACCACTTTTGCAGTCATGGGCGTAAGTCTCTGGCACCCAGTAGCAATCTCTGGTGCCCAAGTGCCCCTGCCCTAGTCCAGGCGCCCATGTCCAACATCGTCCGTGAGCTCTAGAGCTTATCCTTAGCATTTACAAAATAGTCCACCTCTTGTTCAATAGTTTTCACAGTTCATAACACTTGAGGATCAAGTGTAAATCAGCTAAGTTATTCTTCCTACACCTCTTGCTCAGGGTTTTGTACTTTACTTATTTATTGTTTGTGTCATATTGTGTTAGTAGCTACATATCATAGTTTACATTCAGTTACTCCGCAATTATTGTTTTACAAAATTCTAATTTTGTTAAATCATTTGGTGAACCCCTACTCTCATTCGAACACTCTTGGATCCTCATTTCTTTCTATCATCAATATCCTAGGATCCTCCCCCCATGGATGTCTCCATCCATGCTTTTTCGTAGGATAATCCTGATTGTGTGAATAAAATCAGATCTTATTTGGCTAATACTTACATTCATCCTCATACTTCTCTTGAATATGTGTATCATAAATTTACTACAACTTTATCTCTTAATGAAGAACATATTACCTTTACATCAGATGAGTTTCCTTCTCAAGCCATGTTAGATAATGATTCCCCCCTTTATATTCATGTTTGCATCAATAATGTTGGGGTTAAACGTGCATTAGTTGATAATGGATCGGGGCTTAATATTTGTAATCTAGCATTTCTCCACCAAATTGGCCTCTCTAAAGACTCCTTGGTTCCTTCATTTGTTTTTATCCATGGATTTGATAATATCCTTAAGTGTGTCTTAGGTACTATCACACTCTTGATTACTGTTGGGCCATATATTCTACTTATTCCATGCCACGTGATGCCCAATAATCTTAATTATAATATTCTTTTTGGGTGGCCTTGGATCCATGTCATACATACGGTTCCTTCCACTCTTCATACACGACTCAAATTCCTTTATCAGGGAGTTGTCTATGAAGCCCTAACAGATCCACCCCCTTCACATTTTGTAATTATATCGAGCATTCCACAACAACCCCCATTTCTTTTGTATCTAATATGCATTTCTCCAAATATGGTCTTGGCTATCAATATCTACTTCGTTATGGTTTTTATAGTGTTGGTTTAGGCCAACATGGTCAAGGAGTCACAAAACCATTGGTTATTCCCACTTAATCTAATAAACTTGGCCTTGAATATCATCTTCCATCCACATCTTCTCAAGAGGTTTATGTTATTTCACATACTTCTTCACTTCCTCTCTTATACCCGGAACTCATTAGTGATTCTACCCTTATTGATTGGCCTGATTTGTACACTTTTGTTAATGATGATTCTCTCCTTGAACACACGAGGACCTACGATCACCTCCCCTCTTTTCATCACAAAAAATGCTTTCCATCAATTCTTACTGCTACTGCCTACTTTGGTGAATCAGATGCGCCTAATGAAAATACTGATGCTCTTGACACCATTCCTACTGATCCGTGCATAGAGGACCGATCGACTCTTTTAAATAAAGAAATTATTCAATATAACCTAGACATTGCAACTAACCCACGAATGGTTTTATTAGTTGTTTCGTTTACTCCTACCGAGCAAGATGATATTAAACAAGTCCTTCATAAATTCTTTGACATATTTGCATGGGATTATATCGATATGTTTGACAACAATCCTTCTGTAGCCATGCACAATATAGTCCTCAACCCTGGTGTCAAATCTATTCAACAAATTTTTTGCAAAATACAGCCAAAGCTCACGTTATTAGTTAAGGAAGAAATACAACGACTATTGGATGTTGGCTATATTTGAGTTGTGGATTATCCCAAATGGGTGTTTAACATCATGCCCATTTTGAAACCAGATGACAAAGTTCATTATTTCATAAATTTTCATGATACCAAAAATGTTTGTCCCAAGGATAATTTCCCATTGTTGCACATTGACGTCATGGTCGATTCCATTGCTGGATATGACATCCTTGCTTTCATGGATGGATTTGTCGATTATAATCAAATCAAAATCAATCATGCAGATTAAGAAAGGACTTCATTTACTACACCGTGGGGTACATTTTGTTACACTGTTATGCCCTTCGGCCTTAAAAATGTCGGGGCCACTTACCAACGAGCAATGACACATATCTTCCATGATTATATTTATAAAATCCTTGACGATTATGTTGATGATACAATTTCCAAATCACGACATCATTCCACACATGCTCAAGATCTCCACACACTCTTTAGACGCTTGCGATAATACAAAGTGCATCTAAATCCAAAGAAATGTGTTTTTGGTGTTATAATTGGCAAGCTCCTCGGCTATATTATCTCCTAACATAGAATTGAAATTGATCTCAAAAAGATTTGTGTCATTATTTGTAGACACCCCAATTTCACATCTATCCTAAATCAATTAATTCCCCTTCCTCATTTCCTACAAAAATACACTTCGAATTAATCAAATATAATTTTATTAATTATCCATTTCAAAATCTAAAAATAATCTAATCCTCACCACATGTCATTATTCTCCATGTTTTTCCACTATTGAATTAAAAATTCAAATTCAAATCTTCACCCACCATTTGTGGTCCCCCACTCACCTAAAATCCTCCACTTATGAATTAAAAAAATAATTCAAATCCTCACCCATTCTTCGTGGTCCCCACTCACCTAATCTTGCCCACATTTTCAAACCACTCACCTAATCTTGCCCACATTTTCAAACCACCCACTTAATCTTGCCCACATTTTCAAACCACTGACTTAATTTTGCCCACATTTTCAAACCATGATTACTTAAATTAATCTAAGCTAATCACTCCCTCAGGCTATAAATACAACCTTACCCCTCCCCTCTAAACACACAAAGAATAAGCTTGAATGTCATATCTAAGTTCTTGCATCCTTTGAGCAAAGAACATCCTTCTGCCTCGTCCTAATGCCCAAATAGTCTCATAATCCTTTTTCCCATCTAGTGCAAAGTAAGAAGATCATTGTTGCAGGAAGGTTTTGCTCCATCTTGAAGAAAAGCACCTACATATCACAAAATTTTGGGCTCAATCCAATTTTCCTAGCCCATTCTGAGGTTTGCTATGAAACGCGAAGGAGGAGGTATGATTATTGATATTTTATTTTCTTATTAGTAGTGTATTTTTCCTAGCTTACATTCTGGCACACCCGGTTTCTTTCGATATGTTACCATTAATTTCCCAATTAGTGGTTTTATCTGTTCTTTGTTTATTATTGTTCATTATTATTTCCTTTTCTGTTCCTTATGGTCTTCTTTGGTTAACCTTCACGCTTTGGGTAGTGTTTTTGTTGTGTGGTGTCTTGTGGTGTATCTGCAGGTTATAGCAACAATGAAACTATGAAACTCATCCTGTCTTTGATCTCCTCGGTGCTTGGTGTTTAGTTGATAGTTCTGATTTTGCTATTCACTCGTAATCTATAGAAACACAAGCACTAATCCATTAGTTTATCATCTTAGTGTCATGGGACAACCAATCCGAAAAATATATTTATTTATTTCCTTTTGCTAAAATAACTGCTTTGTAGGAAGTTAATCATTATTTTTTTAATTTCTTTTATTTTAGTCAATCATTTTATGATCTAACTCTTTCTTTCTGATTTATTGTTATTTTTTAACCTTGTTGTCAAAATTTTAGCTTCTCAGGTGAAGTACAGAAGTTAGAAAATAAAAAAAACCAGCTCTCGGGACGTTTTTCTCACGTTCAAAATTTTCATTCAGAGTGCTACTCGTAGCCCATCTTTCGGAAGCCATAACTTTTGCTCCCGAACTCGGAATGACTTCATTTTTTTTTAACGGAAAGGTATTGAAAAGATCTATGCAATAAAAAAATAAATTTTAGATTTAGAATTATAAAAAAATTTTGGTTTCATTTCTTCTAACACCTATCTTTTTAACAAAAAAACAACAAAATTATAGTTTTATTTTTTTGTTTTATTTTATTTTATTTTATTTTTATTATTTCACGAAACATCCTAACACGTATGCTCTTTCCTCGCACTTCAAAAGTGATCTTGGAAATCAGAAACGTGAGGCCACTCGAGCTCTGGAAAACAATTTTTTTTTAATTTTTAATTTTTTTCCTTACATTTAAATTTTCCCACGACAACACTTCTAGGTAACGTTTTCACCCTCTTCTTTCATCATGTTTTTCTTTTTTGTGAAAATAATCATTATCACTATTTCGCAATCATGATTAATTGCAATAATTATTAATATTTATTAAAAAAAATAAAAAAAAACTATTCCAATTGTATCCGCGTATGCTCTTTTCTTGCGCCATCAAGCGATCTGGAAAATCAGAAACGGTCATAATTTTTTAGTTTCTTGTTCTAACATTGCAGGATCCTCTAACTTTGTTTTCTCAATTCTCATTTTAATAATTATTTTCCTTTGTCATATTCTTAATATTTGTTTGGTCATCGGTTGTGTATGCTCTTTTCCTGCGCCTTTGAGTGATCTGGCAAATCAAAAACAACCACGATCACTTTTCTAACATTTCATTTGCAGGATAACTACTAATTTGTTTTCTGTAGAACTGCGTTGCTGGAATATTTTCAAAAACAAAAACAAAAACAAAAACAAAAAAATCCCCGCAAAAAATACCACCATTCAAAGACAATTGTTGAAACAAAAAAAAAAAAGTACACTCAGGTACGCAATTATTTTCTGCTAGTGATTTATTTCAAGTTGGAAAGAACCCTGCGTTTAATCACTTTATCATATTGTTTTTGCACGTAGATGAGGTGGATTTCATCACCACCAAATCTACACCGGTGACGTGGACTTGACTAGCATGCACCAACAACATTTGCATCTGCATTGCACTTTGAGACCTAGTCTCATCACAGCGTTTGGTATTTACCTCGCCACTGCTCTTCACTTACAGGTAATGCTGTCGTGAAGCGCATGCGAGTCACGCCTAAATAGCTATAACAACGAAGCCTGGGCATCGTCCCTGTAAATCTTCGGGGAGTTATAAGGACACCATACACATTCATCCCTCCATCACCTTCCACCTTTTCACAAAACCTGTTCTGGACGTGGTGATTCACTCCAAAACATGCAAGTAAGAATTAGTGAATCTCCTCCAGTGCTCTAAGGGTTCCCCGTACCAATTTTGTCCCTGTACAGAATTAGGTATACCAGGACTAGAGTATATCGGAGGACGCATCTTCTTGGAGTAATAAGAGCTTGCATCAACCATTTCACAGCATACTTGTATGATTGCATGAAACAATGATCATTCCTGAAGAAGTTACCTCATAAGCCAAAACAATCGAATCCACATGATTGCTTGTTGTTTGAAAACAAAATAGTTTAGCATTGTTTTTATCATAAAACTTGGTTAATATCAATGTGTTTATTGTAAAATTAAAGTCCCTAATCGTGTTCCACAACACCATCAGTTCTCGGCCGATTCAATACCAAGCAAAACATTCAAGCAATCCCACAATGAAGATCAAAACGTCACACTGATTTCATTAAGCCTACTTTAGCCAACAACAACTCCACTATAGCTTGTTTTCAGCTATATCCAATAGATATTGAGTGACTTGCGTTCACTTCTTATCTCATCAATTGTCAGAACATCCTTTATAGCTTGTTTCAAGCTATATCAAAATAATATTGGGTGACTTGTTTGAGTTCACTCATTATTTCATTAGCTGTCAATTTTAACAAAATCCCATCTGACACAAATCCCTTCAAATCTCATTTTGAGTTCGCACATTATGTTGAGTCACTTGTTTGAGTTACTCTTCCTATCAAAAATCTAGAGCTTGTTTTAGTCAAACCAATCAACATACTCATCATTGCTTGTTTGAGCTATATCTCACTTGTATTGAGTACCTTGTTTGAGTGTACTCCTTACATTTTCGTCTGCTAAGCTTGTTTAATCCAAACCAATCAAGATATTCATCATAGCTTATTTGAGTTATATCCCACTTGTATCCCGAGTAGCTTTTTTTAAGCTTTCTCCTTATAGCCTTACTTGTTAAAACTCGATTGAGCCAAAATAAAAATCACAATCAATAGGTTGATTTCTTCATTGCACCTTTATCTCGTTCTCTCTCTCTTTCACACTATGAAGAATTCACGAAAAACATCACACAATGAGCTATTAGAAAAAATTAATAAGATGACAACACAACTCTCTCATATGGCTACCCAAATCAGTGAGCGATCACCCAAAAAGCTGATCATACAACCTCACGAAGAAATCAGTTCACGTAAAGTCCAACGTCAGTATACCCCCCTTGGAGAAAGTCTCTCTAGTGTTTTTCATCAACTAAAAGAGGCTAAACTGATAAGATATCCAATTACAAAACCCTTTGTTAAAGGGAAAGCTAAGCCATGCTGGTAAAAACCTAACACATACTGTTACTTTCATCGCATTGATGGTCATCACATAGATAAATGTGTGTGATTTAAGAATTACGTCCAAGACTTAATTGACGACGACATCATCTCTGTAGAACTTGATGACAATGCTCTTGCAACCAACGACACATCCAATACCACAACTTTCCATGAAGAGCTGAATACTGTTGAAACTCCTATATATACTAAAATTCCACGAGATCATGACGACAACAGTCAAGACTCTCTAATTCCAAACCAAATCCATATCTTCTTCAAATTTCCTTCCATTAGTTCAAACATACATTGAACCTGTTTTGGACTGACAACATTCTTCTAACATCTACTGAGTACTTAAACTTATTTCGAGACTCTCTTTCAACCCAAACATACATTGAACTTGTTTTGGACAATAACATTTTTCCAACATCTATTGAGCACTTGAACTTATTTCAAGACACTCTTTCAACCCAAACATACATTGAACCTATTTTGGACAACAACATTGTTCCCACATCTACTGAGCACTTGAACTTATTTCAAGACTCTCTTTTAGCCCAAACATATATTGAACCTATTTTGGGCGACAACATTCTTCCAACATCTAATGAGACCTTGATCTCATTTCAAGACTCCCTTTCAAACCTTGATATTACTATAGACACTACAGATGAGGTTCCATCCACAGGTACCATTAAGTTTGATTCTATATTGGCTCTTATGCCTAACATCTCTAGCCTTGTTGTCAAAACACAACCTCATCAAGTTTGGACACTTGCAACAATACAACCTATCATGTCCATCATGCTTTCAACGATCGATCTTGCAGGTATCTCATCACTAATTAGTCTCACCTGTCAAGACTTCTACGTGCATCCATTCTACGAGGTACTTATACCCAGGAGTATCTTTACACAACCTTTTCCATCTTTAATTGTGAATCTATCCTCAAAACAATCAATTAATGGACAAATAGAAGCAAAAAACCAAATAATACAAACCATCATTGTCAACACACATCGAAGCTATTGGCTTAACCAAATCTACCCCACTCTTTCGGCTTACCGCACATCTTATCACACACCTACTAGAGCGACTCCCTTCTCCTTTTTTTATGGTTGGGAAGCTATTTTACATGTCAAGGTTGAATTTCCATCCTTCAGAATATCCCTCAAAGATGTAATCAATCAATATTATTATCAACACGTCACGCCTTAATGAACTCGAGCTTCTTAATGAAAAACAACTTAATGCCCTAGATCATCTTCCATTCTATCAAAATTGGCTATGGCGTAGCTACCATGAAAAATTCAAACCTAGAAAATTTAAGGTCAATGATCTCATTCTGAAAGAAAATCGAAAGAATACAAACCCAAAGAATGAGACAAACAAGAAAAATTTGAGCCCAACGAAATCATAGATAATTTTGGGTTTGGAGCTTATAAATTGGCCATTGACATAGGACAAGTCCTTGAAAAACCCATGAATGTATTCCATTTAAAGAAATTCTATTCTTAAAATCACTCTATATTTTAGGAAACAACAACGTATATATTGCTCCTTTTGTCTTGTCTTATTTCCGAATAATTTAAATTTATTCATTTCCATTGGCAGATATTTTATTTATCAAAATCACGTCTTCGTATTTATCATCATGATACAAGTGCTAATATAAATCCTATTAAGTTTGTGAGCATCATACTTCTTCCACTTTTAGTCGCTTTTCTCTATGGTCATACCTAGAAGCTTACTGATGGTAATATATCCCCTTCTAAATACATTCTCTCTTTCATAACAAAGCTCTAAACTTCGTTACCCAGTTCGTTTTGTTGTCCATCTCAGTCTTCGGTGTTGAACCCTTGCGTCCTACTAGTCGTGTGGGGCTGAGATTGGGGGCAGATGTTTCTTCTCAAATACAAAGCACTATTGTAAAAAAATCCATCAATTCAATAACTTATGAATAATTCATTGTCACATCTTTCGTCCTTTATAGTCTTTGGTGTTGAGCCCACACTTTTTATTAGTAGTGTGAGACTGGGAATGGAGGAAGGTGCCCTTACTTGTCTACATCTTGTCTTCGGTGATAAACCCTTGCCTCTTACAAGTGGCATGGGGTAAAGCATAGAGGGTCATTCTCATACAAGCATAAAAACATTGCAAAATATTCCCAAAAAAATAAAATAAAACAAAACAAAAAAAAAAGACTAAAAAGAAATTCACTCGCCTATATTTTACCTTTGGTGATGAGCCCTTGCTTCTCACTAGTAGCATGGGGCAAGGCATAGGGAGTCATTTCAAAAATACAAAATCTTATAGTGCTTACAAATTATAGAATCCCCAAACACGTAATTTAGATGCCTAAGTGAAGAGAGAACTATCCCTTAACCTCATATCTTATCAATCAGTAGGCCACATAACTGTCTAAGTTTAGCATGTGACTCATAAAGTGAAATCCATTTTTAAAACCGGTTCAGTACCATTATGAAGAATGGAGTCACAATTTCCCAAAGGGATTGTTGTTAGCATTTGTCTCTATATTCATTATCCACCTCCTACGTCCCTTCTTGATTCTCGGTGATGAGCCCACACATCTTACTAGTTGTGTGGAGTCAAGAATGGAGCTGAAATTCTTTTCATCATATCATCACCAGCCATATCCTGCTAATGGAAAGAGAATTTGTGTTATTCTGAGCATAAGTTACCACACTGAACACGCTACATACGAATAATATCCTGGTTTATCGCCTCTCAAAAATACGTCTGCACTCTGGGCCATAAATTGCCACTCACAGTGTAAAAAAATCTACCAACATTTGAAAATCGTCAAAAATCTAAAAACATTTAAAAATCGTCAAAAATCTAAAAACATTTGAAAATCGTCAAAAATCTAAAAACATTTGAAAATCGTCAAAAATCCAAAACCAGTGTAAAAATTCAAAAATCCAAAAAACATTTGAAAATCGTCAAAAATCCAAAAACATTTGAAAATCGTCAAAAATCTAAAAACTAGTGTAAAAATCTTAAAATCTAAAAACATTTGAAAATCGTCAAATTCCCAAGTATAAAAATCCCTCCAAAAATAAATAACATTCAAAACTCTCAAAAAAATCTAAAAAAATTATAAAATTCAAAAACAAACATTAGAAAATCCAAAAATCCAAAAACAAAAACATTAGAAAATATTCAAAATACAAAAACATTTGCAAAATTTTCAAAAGACCAAAAACATCCACAAAATCGTAAAAACTCAATAAGTAACATAGTTCATCCTTTGAACTATTATCCCAAACGAATGGTCCAACCACCTTATGACTACCAATTTCAAACCACTTCTCCTCGCGTGAATCCTCGCTTGGGGAAAATCCAGCTCTCATTGTTTCCTTGTTTGAGGAGACTGACCCAATCCCTTGTACCCCTACTTGGGGGCACATCTAATCAATCATCACTGTGGAACACGTTAGGGACACGTTTACTGGTTCTTGTGTTGCATTATTAGTGGTAAATTATTAATTGCTTTCTTATATCTTGATATATTACAGGGGGCATCTTGATTTTATGTATCCTGGTGTTCTCTATAATATTCTTATGTTATCTGATTGCATGTCGTACTGGGGCATCATACTTTCTTGATGGCCTCTGTCTATGCTCTCTTCCATTTACATATCGTACTGGGGCATCAAACCTTTTTTTATGGCCCCTGTCTATGCTATCACGCATATTACAGTCTAGTCATCCTGATCTTTTATATCACGATGCATCTTGTTATGTGTTATATTAAAATTAAGATGCTTTTCGTCACGTGAGTATCTTCCTGCATGATCAACATCTTACTTTGCACCCCATCCATTCACCCATACTAATGCATTCTCGAATTTGCGAATCCTACTTGATCACCGTTGCAGTTTGCGAATCCTACTTGATGATCTTTCTCAAATAGCATTCACTATCTAGCAGCTCCTTCTCCCCCACCATGATCACCATGTATTTGATCCATTCATTCTCACTTCTCATTTTTACTCCTCCGCCGCTTATACCCATATTACCCTTCTCACCATTCCTGTCCCCTCTCACCCATTGGTATTCTTTCCTTTCACCCTTTTTCTTCTCGCTTGACAATCTTACTTAATAACCCCTTCTATATGGAATCCTCATTGGAGGTTTACCCTCTCCCTAAGATCTTCCCGCTGTAGAAGCTTCTTCACCACCTGCCCTCTCATCAAATAACCATCACCACCAAACACATCTTCCAACTCCACCTCTTCTACTTCCCATTCCCGCATCATTACTCTCACCACGTGGGCATCCCAATTAAGGATTCCCCTCACACTCTCTGCCCTCCACTGCATATATTCCTTCATCCATTCATGTTACACTCCTTTGTGTCCTTTCTTTCTTATGATCACCTCATCTCATATCATATACCACTTAGGCATACCTCACTCACTCTTTTCTCATCCTTCCCCAAATCCACCTTATGCCTGATCATCCTACTTACATGCTCTCGTAGTATGACAAATTCACTTGAGGGTTCCCCTTCAGTCCATTTTTTCATACCCTATTCCCACCAACTCTAACACCATCCTTCTTCTTCCTCAGCTTGGCGATCTTACTTAACCATTCCATCCGCATGGCAATCTTACTTAATACTTCCACTTAAGGTTGATCTGCCCTGTGGCCTTCCTCCATCCCATCATATTTCCCCCATCTTATTTCTCCCACCTCTCATCGCGATCATCTTCTTCACCCTACCATTCCACCCCTATCTCTAATATCATTTTGTCTTTCTCTTTGCATATCATCCCTGCCGGTTGGGTGACCCTATGAAACCTCTCCAGCAGTATGACGATCTTACTTAAGAGATTCTCTTAAGCATGACATGTCATCTTACACTCGCCCATCACTCTCCAATCTCACCATCCATATTTCCTCTTCATTCCCCATCATCACATCTTTTTCCCACCACTATCACCCTCCTCTGCTTGGCAATCTTACTTAACCACTCGCCCGGCATGGTGATCTGACTTAAGAGTCCCTCTTAAGGATGATCTGTCTCCTTGCCTTTCCCCATCACTACACACCCTTCACCCTTCATTTTTTCTCGACATTCCCCATTATCACATCCTTTCACCTCCTTTTCGATTCTCGCAGACATCACTTCTCGCTTGACCATTTGTCATCTCCAGTTTTGCTCACATGGCAATCTTACTTAACCACTTCCGTCACATGACAATATTATGTCAGGGTCCTCCCTACACTTAACTTGTCATCGTGAACTTCTCCCCCGCCTCATTCTTCATTCACTTTGTCGATCGCTTCTTCCACTTGGTATCTCCTATTACCCACTTTTTCCTCCTACTATTATCCTTTCTCCACATATCCTCTTACAACATACAACTCATCTCTTCCACCTACAATCACATTCTTTTCCCCCATTTTCCCCTTCTTGATCCATCACCCTTCATACTGTTTCTTCCCATTATTTTCATGTCTTCGTTCTTCATCCTCACCTCGTTCATCCTCATCACCCACATCCTCTCCTCGCTTCCACTTAGTCCTAACTCATCCCTCCCATATTCTTCACTCTTTCCACTTCCTCTTCTCAAATTCCCCCCACATTTCTACACACACACATTCGCCCTTATTGTTAACACTTCTATATCATTCTTTCATCATCATCTTCTCTTCCTGCACTAATAATTGTCAACGAGTTTTCCCTAAAAATTATCAATCCTCATTCTACACGACCTCATTCACTCCCTTGGACCTTCTAGAGTTTCCCTTCATTCCTTCCCTCCTCTAAACCCACCACTCATTGTCAAAGGGTTTTCCCTAACGTCCCTTTGTTGGCGTTACCCTTTCCAGTCCTCATTAGTTTTCTCTTTTTCTTCATTTTTTCTCTCACCCTTCCCCACCACTCATTGTCAAGGGGATTTCCCTAACGTCCCCTCATTGGCATTGCCTCTTATATCCCCTATTCTCTTTTCTCTCCTATTCTTTTCCCTCACTCCTACCCTTTCTTGTCGCTTCTTACCCATCTCTCCATCTCCTCTTTGCCCTCTTCAATATCTTTACTGTCTTCATCATACATCCTTTTCCTATTTTCTTGTCATCCTAGTATCCTCATTTCATACATCTCCACATCTTTTCCAATCGATGTCATTCCTCCCCTCTTTCTTCTTTGAACATTCCTTATACCATTCCCTTTCCACTTATTACCCCCTTTCTGTATTCCCTTCCTTCTACATCATTTTCTTTATTATCCTCTTCTCTCTCCCACCCCTCGTCTTATTTCCCTTCCCTTGTATCATCTTCTTCCCCTTTTTCCATCATGTTTCCTCCTTACTTCCCCATTGATAACCTGGCTGTTCAGCGTTGTCCTATCTTTTTTATCATACCACCCTCCACATGCATCTCCATACAGTCTGTTCCATATTCTTCGCCTTGGTCTTCCTCGCACTGACACGATTCCTTCAATCTTCTCCTTGTATTCGTTCTATCTTCCTTTCCTCTCCCCTAATTTTCACGTTTCTTCTTACCACTTCTCCTTTTCTCTACCACCCCTACCTTTTCGTTCATTCTGTATCTGTTTCTCTTCCTTTCTCTCCTCTTTTTCACACTTTCCTCGCCCCTCATAGTTTCTTTTTTTTCTCCGTTCTACTTCTTCTTTTGTCCTCTTTCCATTTCCCTCCATTTCACCCCCTACTTCCACCTCATTTTCTCCTTCTTATTTATCCTTTCCCATTTCCTGCTTTTATTCGCTCTCTCATTTATTTCACTTCCACATATCCCTCTTTACTATCTCTGTTGCTTCCTTCATTTTGCACATCTCTCTATTTCATCCCTTCACCCTCTACTCGGTCATTTTACTTTTTTTGCCTTGTTTGTCCTTCATCATTCCCTTCTTCCCCTATCATCCCTCTCTCTTATTTCTACCTCTTTCATTCCTTTCCCCCCCCCCATCTCCCTTACTCTTCTCATAATCAACCCCCAATCCTATCCATTCCCTTTTCTCTTTCCCACACACCCTCACACCTAGCATTCAAGGTCGATTGAATCCTTTCTCCATTTGCGTCATGCGGTCATTCCAGTCTCTTCCACTCCATTATCATCCTCTTCTCCACCGAATCCATTTCCTTTCTTTTCGAGAGTTCTGTCATATATTTTATTCTCGTCAGTCCTCTCGAGGGGGCATCACCACATCTATCCATAATCACATCTTCTCATGACATTTTTGTCTTGGAGGATACTATAACATCCGTCACTCACCACTTTCCATTCTCCCCAACAAACATTCACTCTACCTTTTAAAAAGTAGATTGAATTCTTCCCCCATACTGTCTACTTTCTTTGAAAGGACACTACTTTCATAGTACCCTTCCAAAGAGGGGCAAATGTAGACACCCCAATTTCACATCTATCCTAAATCAATTAATTCCCCTTCCTCATTTCCCACAAAAATACACTTTGAATTAATCAAATATAATTTGATTAATTATCCATTTAAAAATCTAAAAATAATCTAATCCTCACCACATGTCATTATTCTTCATGTTTTTCCACTATTGAATTAAAAATTCAAATTCAAATCCTCACCCACCATTCGTGGTCCCCACTCACCTAAAATCCTCCACTTATGAATTAAAAAATAATTTAAATCCTCACGCATTCTTCGTGGTCCCCACTCACCTAATCTTGCCCACATTTTCAAACCACTCACCTAATCTTGCCCACATTTTCAAACCGCCCACTTAATCTTGCCCACATTTTCAAACCACTCACTTAATTTTGCCCACATTTTCAAACCATGATTACTTAAATTAATCTAAGCTAATCACTCCCTCAGGCTATAAATACAACCTTACCCCTCCCCTCTAAACACATGAAGAATAAGCTTTCATGCCATATCTAAGTTCTTACATCCTTTGAGCAAAGAACATCCTTTTGCCTTGTCCTAATGTCAAAATAGTCTCATAATCCTTCTTCCCATCTAGTGCAAAGTAAGAAGATCGTTGTTGCAGGAAGGTCTTGCTCCGTCTTGAAGAAAAGCACCTACATATCACAAAATCAGGGCTCAATCCAAGTTTCCTAGCCCATTCCGAGGTTTGCTACGGAACGCGAAGGAGGAGGTATGATTATTGGTATTTTACTTCCTTGTTAGTAGTGTATTTTGAATATCATCTTCCATCCACATCTTCTCAAGAGGTTTATGTTATTTCACATACTTCTTCACTTCCTCTCTTATACCCGGAACTCATTAGTGATTCTACCCTTATTGATTGGCCTGATTTGTACACTTTTGTTAATGATGATTCTCTCCTTGAACACACGAGGACCTACGATCACCTCCCCTCTTTTCATCACAAAAAATGCTTTCCATCAATTCTTACTGCTACTACCTACTTTGGTGAATCAGATGCGCCTAATGAAAATACTGATGCTCCTAACACCATTCCTACTGATCCGTGCATAGAGGACCGATCGACTCTTTTAAATAAAGAAACTATTCAATATAACCTAGACATTGCGACTAACCCACGAATGGTTTTATTAGTTGTTTCGTTTACTCCTACCGAGCAAGATGATATTAAACAAGTCCTTCATAAATTCTTTGACATATTTACATGGGATTATATCGATATGTTTGACAGCAATCCTTCTGTAGCCATGCACAATATAGTCCTCAACCCTGGTGTCAAATCTATTCAACAAAAAATCTGCAAAATACAGCCAAAGCTCACATTATTAGTTAAGGAAGAAATACAACGACTATTGGATGTTGGCTATATTCACATTGTGGATTATCCCAAATGGGTGTTTAACATCATGCCCATTTTGAAACCAGATGACAAAGTTCGTTATTTCATAAATTTTCATGATACCAAAAATGTTTGTCCCAAGGATAATTTCCCATTGCTGCACATTGACGTCATGGTTGATTCCATTACTGGATATGACATCCTTGCTTTCATGGATGGATTTGTCGATTATAATCAAATCAAAATCAATCATGCAGATTAAGAAAGGACTTCATTTACTACACCGTGGGGTACATTTTGTTACACTGTTATGCCCTTCGGCCTTAAAAATGTTGGGGCCACTTACCAACAAGCAATGACACATATTTTCCATGATTATATTTATAAAATCCTTGACGATTATGTTGATGATACAATTTCCAAATCACGACATCATTCCACACATGCTCAAGATCTCCACACACTCTTTGGACGCTTGCGATAATACAAAGTGCATCTAAATCCAAAGAAATGTGTTTTTGGTGTTATAATTGGCAAGCTCCTCGGCTATATTATCTCCTACCATAGAATTGAAATTGATCTCAAAAACATTTGTGTCATTATTGACATGCCTTCGCATCACAATTTGCATCAATTACACTCACTATAAGGTAAAATCTAGGCCATCTGCCATTTTATTGCACAACTTGCTGACAAAACCTAGCCTTTTACATGTTTAATGAAAAATGACATTAAATTTGTCTTAGATGACCATTTCCAACGTGCATTCGAAGTTATTAAAGCATATCTCTTAAATCCTCATGTCCTCATACCTCCCACGACTGAGTGGCCTTTCTTATTGTACATTTCTGCTACATTCCATGTATTGGGGGCCCTTTTAGCACAACATGATGATTCTCAACGTGAAAGGGGTGTCTATTACATTAGCCAAACTTTACTCCCTTATGAATGTAATAATAACTACATTGAGAAATTATGCCTTGGCCTCGTCTTCATTGTGGACAAGTTGTGACACTACCTTCCTAATAATGAGGTTCATATAATTACCAAGGTATCTCCTCTGTGATATGTCTTATCTCACACACATCTCTCATGATGCCTTGCACGATGGGTCATGTTACTCACAGAGTTTGATTTCAAATTCATTCCATAAAAAGTCATCAAAGGCCAAGTTATCGTTGATCAACTCGTTGGCGCACCTCTTTTGGATACATCACTGGTGTGTGATTATTTTCGAGACAATTTCATTGCTTGCACCATTGACATTGATACTTGGACTAAGTAATTTTATGAGTCTTGTTGCCTCTCTGGTGTCGGGGTTGGAATCATGTTTATTAATCCACATGGTGATCATCTCCCCTTTGCGTATCACTCACGGTGCTCATGTACTAATAACATTACTAAGTACGAGGCCCTCATTATCGGCCTCATCATTGCCCACAAAATTTTTATTCATAATATCTGCATACACGATAATTCACAACTCATTATAAATGAAGTTAACGACACATACCAAATAAAAGAGGAACGTCTTATCCCATATAATAACTTGGTCAAAATGATCTTAGCTACATTTGAGTTTTACTCTCTCACTGCCATCCCACAAAAAGACAATCGTCATGCAGATACTATGGCTAGTGCGAAATCACTCATTCCCAAAGATATCATTGATGAGCAAGCCACATTCATCATTCGACATTTGCGATAGCCCTCTCACATTGTCATCCATATATTTTAAATGATTGTTGATATTTTAGATTTTTTTTACAAAAAAAATATGAAATAACCTCTATATTATCAAAAATTGAGATAATATAATTAATCACAAAAGGGCAAGTGGTATGGAAGCATACCTCAAGTCCAGACTAACCCGAAGACATAGGAAGCAAAAAAATAAAATAGGCCATGTAGGCCAAAAACAATTATAAAATCATTAAATTAGGTCATATGCGCAAAGAGTGATGAAGGTAGAGGATCACAATCATCAAACTTGCCCCATCCATTTCCAAAAAGGTATTTCTTGTCAAGAATGAGATCCTAGCCAATGGTAGTGGTGATGGATCCCTCATGTGGCTCATTAGTTTGTTTCTCCTTCCCCTGAGGAAATGAAATAGCTAAAACCAACCAATGAAACTTGTCAGTATCTGGTGGAAGCAACAAGTTATAATGGTGAGGTGACATCGAGCCCCACCCACCCCACTCAGATGGAGGAGGCGAGCCCCGCCCAGAATGGTTGTGAGAGTAGTGACAAGAGCGACTCCGTTGACAGCCCATCCCCTAGAAGAGGGATTCCAGTTTGAAGAGGGTGGTGAAGACAAAAAATAACACAAGGGGCATTACCCCTATGGTCTAGAAGAGTCTAGAGGTGGGCCATTCCTAGTGCCACCTTCTGAGCTTGGACTTGAATCTTCCAGAACATTAGACACAATTATCGCTTTGCTAAAAAGTTGAAAGATTGCAATCTACAACTGTATGAGAAAAAAAAGTAACATTTCTCTTTCCATATTAAAAAAAGGATTTCCACTCTGAAAGCATGCTAGAATTGGGTGAAGGCAATGGGAAATCCTGACCAATCCCTAAGTAAAATATTTTTCCAAAAGAAGGGTTCCAGCTAAATTGGATGAAAGGATTCATGAATTTAGTCCTGGATGGTCTAAGATTTTTGGAAAAACTAGAAAATGTGTACAAGGGTTTCAATGCGCCCACAAAATGCACAATGTACATTGGGAACACCAAGGTGAATGAGCCTATGCCCAATGGGTAAGCCTTGATAAATTAAACACCAAGAAAATGAACAAGCTTGGGCTTTAGAATGGTAGACTAGATGGTACACAATCTGTGCTCCCAACACCAAGTAGAAAAGTGAAGGGACAAATGAAAGTCGAGTTTTTCCGCCATTAGAAGCTTGGGAAACATTAAAGCATAGCCTTTTCTAGGTGAAAATTTGAGAAATGGTGTATCTAGAAATCATTTCCAATCCTCGAGGATAAAATCCCACATTTGTAGGACATCACAGTGGGAATATCTTTGAGAATGGCCTAGTAAGAGTTGTGATCGTCATTAGCTAGCAAGAAGCTGTCCTTAGCTTCTGGCCAAACAAAATTTGTCGACGGGGACAACTAAATATGTCCTCCAACATGTGAATCCCTCTTCTAAAAATCTTGAGGGCATGCACCTAGGGAACCTCAAGAAGAGGCTTATTGTGAAAGGCAATGACCAAATACCGCCACATACCTTTCGAAGAATGTGTTATAACACGTAGCAATGACCGCGTTGAATGGTTCACTCGAATTTATAACTTTCTATAGCAACAAACTATTCTCAATGATTTTCAACCTCATGAAGCTTGTCATTTACGATGCGAGGCCACACGGTACGTAATCATTGATGCTTCATTGTTATAAAGATCATTCGATGATTGTTTGCTGCGATGTTTAAGGCTAGACAACATCCCCACGACTATTTCTCAAGTTCATGATAGTCTATGTGGTGGTCACTTCTTAGGTAAAGCCATGTCACACAAGCTTCTATGTCAGGGCTACCATTGGCCTACTATGGAACAAGATTATTTAGAATACGCCAAACACTGTGATAAATATAAAAAACATAACAATTTACACCACGCACATGTATATGATCTTCAACCAATTGCCCCATCATGGCCTTTTTCCTTACGGGGTTTTGATCTCGTTGGAAAGACAAATCCCGAATCAACTGATGGTTACAAATTCATTATTACTGCTACGAAGTATTTTACTAAGTGGGTAGAAGTTGTACCTCTCCAAACCACCACTGGTGTCGATCTATGTCACTTTATCACCACTCACATTATTACACGCTTTGGAATTACCTTCGCCGTTATTACTGATAATGGATCTCCCTTCAAGAATAAGGATGTTAAAAAAATCTGTACAAAATTCAAGATCAAGCAAACATTTTCCACTCCTTATTATCCATAGGGAAATGGCCAAACAAAATCCACTAATAAAACCATCGTTAAAATCTTATGAAATATCATTGATACTAGTGGCAATCATTACATTATCAAATTTTATATGCTCTTTGGCCTTACCACACCAGCGTGCGCACTCCTACAAATGCCACCCCCTCTCACTAGTTTACAACACTCAGGAAGTTATACCCTTAGAGTTGGAAATACCCTCCTTACAGGAATCCCTTAAAGGCATTCTCAAAGACAATGAATATCATGAAAACTAACTCCATGAACTTGAGATGCTTGATTCTCCCGATGTGTAAGCTCTAGAACATCTCCACGTATATCAAGCATGCATTGCACAATCTTACAATAACAATATCCACCCAAGCGAATTCAATATTGGTGATCTTGTATGAAAGGAAAATCAAAAGAAAACAAAAGCCAAAGCTCATTTAAAAGGCATATTCATATCTAATTAGCTCGGCCCTTATGTCATCACTAACAAGCTTGGGGGTGGTGTCTTGTTGGTTGGATATTTTGTCAAAGACAAAATATGAGGTTCAACCAAAGTATGCAGGATAAAGTTCCTCCTCAAATAAAGGGGAGACACCTTGTTTATTACTAACCTAATGTATGCCAAAGAATATTTACAATATCTACACTAATCTAACCATTCGGGGTTGAGATCTCATCCTAGTAGATTTTTTCTTGTTAGAAAAGAAGGTGTGTAAAGAGGAAGAAGAAGAAAGACGAGTAATTTAAAAAGAATAAGAAGAGACTAGATAGGAACGTGCTTTCACTTAAGCAAATACATATAAAAAGATAATCACACACGACCATATAGTAATAACTTATTGTAGATTCAATAAATTAGATATTAAAGCAAAGAACCAATTAGTGCATTGAACGTAATAACAATACCTCAAATGAAAAAAATATATCCATAACACAAAGTTTGTAACATATATCTCTAATATTATTCAATGGCAAAAAAAGAAACACAAATTTTCCTTTCTTTTCAACTTCAAGATCTATTTCATGCAAAGAATCTCCAACCCTTTGCAATGCCACAACAGTTTACATTTATAGAGAAGGGGGGAGGAAAAATCTGGAAACCACTTGAACTGCATACTAAAAATAGTAAACCAATGCCTGTAAATCCACCTTTAATGTTGTCAGATGTGCTTCCCCATGTCTGTTTTAGCTTGTAGAAGAAGGAAGGAGACCAAATATGAAGAAATCTGGGTAGTTGGGCCGACTGGATGTGTGCATTAATGGCCAAAATATTTTTCCTCCTTTTCTCCCACCAAATGCCATCAATTTTTGAATTAAATGATGCCAATTGAAGGGCTCAAGGAGACCTTTCCAATGAGACCAATTTTGAGTGATTTGGAGTTCTGGAGTGAAAGTTATGGCCATTTGAAAATTTGCATGTCGTGATGAACAAGAGAGTGACACATGAAAGCATTTGATTGGCTCAGGGGTCACCTTTGTCTACGTGTGCATTGCTTTTCCTTTTCCTCGTGACATTGGTTGCAAGGTCGAGCCTTATGAAACCTCCATTATCCATCGTGAAGTACAGACCAATGATAAAGCTCCACGCACATCTCAATGTCAGTCCTCATTTTAAAGAAATGTGTTAGAGCGTGAAGCACAGACCAATGAGAAAGTTCCACACTCCTTGCAATGTCAGAATTTTCTTTTACCCTGACTAACAACAGCAAAACTAAGCCAATGAGAAAGTTTTGAGGATGGAATGTGTTAGATCTCTCTTACTTTTGTGACTTCCTTTCATTGGTTGTGCCTTCGCATCGTGACTTATATTTGGGTGGAATTCATCATTGGCTTTATAGAAATGTTGCCATGTACAGTGCCTTGACCTGCCAGACCACCTGGACCCGAAGCATTTTACCAAATTTGGTTCATTCTGGGGCTTGAGATCCACTGGAGTCCGTCAACCTAAAGTGTGACTGAATGCCGCCACATGTCCACTTTGGACCATTGATTTTGGACCATGTGGCTCCTTCTATTTACACCATGTGTCTTGCTCGCCCTGCTGACCATTCAACCCTTTCCTAGACCTGAAATGTTATCAACCTTGGCTGATTTTGTGGACCTTATGTCTTTCAGGTGCATGTACCTTAAAGTCCCCTGGAATGGCAACATGTGTCTCCGCCTTGATCTACATCGCGTATTGCCTCTAGCTTTGACTGCGTGTCATGTTGACCTTTCAACCTTGCCCAAACCCAACGCCATTATGGAACTCGGTTTATTCCGCAAACTTAAGGTCTATTGAATGCATTGGCTATGGAAAGCACTAGAATGCTTCCACGTGTCCTTCGGGCCTTTTTTAATTTCTTGGCGGTGTAGACCTTTGACGAGCATTTGAACGTCCTAGGCTTGTTTAACTAGCTAAGTCCATTTCAAATGAGTTGTCCAAATTAATCAGGGAGGGGGTTAATTTGAGATAACAAAAACCTTGAAAACCGATTCGGAAAGCAGGTAAGGTATTTTTAAAGCAATCCTTGGATGAAGAATGGGTCATAAATAGGTGCTTCATGAAAATTTTGATTAGTTATCACATTTTATTAATAAGCTAAAAAATGGGATAACATGTCTATCGTCTAGCCACTCTCCTTGGTAAGCAACTTAAGAACCCACTCAATGTGATGCATCTAAAACACTATTATGCATAAGCACATTTATTACCCTATGACTACACTCTAGTTTCGAGGTCAATACTTGACTACTGAGGGTCGAAATTTGAAATGAACCTCACACCATTCACTCTTCATGCTTTACGCTTCATGATCCATCTTTCTAGTACACACTTTTAAACCATTTCCCGATGACGTACTCTTGTTCTATGGCTCATTCTTGACTATTGAGGGGTCTTTTTATAAATAAACCTGATTTCATACACATCCACTAGGGGCCACATTGTTCCTACCATCACACTCGCACATTGAAAACCATTCCATCCCACTCACTCGCTGCATTTTCATATCTTGGGCTGCACTTACTCTATGCTTGCTTATACTACTTACATGTTGCATTTTTACTTACTATGTTGGACTAGATACTTATGTATTTCATTTTGTTTTATATATACACATGTGCATGTTTCCCTTGGTATTTTGGAGTCAATGCATGATTTATTATAGATCTTGACATGCTACAAATGATGTCTCAGCACTGTATATTTCTTACCAGTCCCACCAAGGCTCTTAGGCGGCATCTACATTTACTACTCTTACACATCACAGGAGTTATTATTTACATTATTTACTACTTCTTTCTAGCACATTACTTTCCATTGATCCATACATGCATTTTGACATACTTTTTATCTTTCTAGCATGCTAACGGGTGCTTCATGTGCAACATTTTTGAATTATAGGACTATTTGCACAACCATGGTTATATGATGCATTTTTCTTGATCATTTATTTTTCATTATATGTTACTGTTTGTAGACTATGCCCTATGTCTTATGTTTGATCATTATATGTTTTGTGGCCACTTCATCCCTAATTATCTTGTGACATTATGAGTGATGTCCCATATCTAAAATCCAATTTTCAAGGTCCTATCTTGTCTTGGACACTTGCTTGATTACATTATCTTCTATTGAACGTTTGCATACTTGCTTTACTTGCACTAATACATGTTTTTATCCATCTTTTTTGCATGTGAATTGGTTTCTACCACATGCACATATCCTTCCCCCCTATAGGGATCCATAATTTCAGATTAACATATAGGTCCTTTCCTTTGAGACTGCACTACTCCTATAGATTCGTCACATGCACCCTAAACAAGGGGGGTAGGTATATATTAGATGAATAAATCAACCTTATAACATCTTAGAGAAACAATACATATCTACACAGTACAGAAAAAAAATAGGTAATCATTACAGTCACATAATGGCTCTAGAATCATGACTTGCGTCCACATTCATAATATAGACACCAATGCCCAGACATCATACATTAACACTCTTGGGAGCTTGTGTCCTCTCACTGGGTGGCCTAAGTCTTGGGGGCATGCATACAATTAGCTTTCTCATATGAACACAGTCCATAGAAGCCTTCAGATTTACTTTTTCAGATACAAGACACAGTACCTTCAATTACAACATATATGCAATCTCCTAGAATCAATTTCAATCATGAATAATCAATACAATCGGAACTAATTCGGGACAGTAGGAACTAAATCAAGGACGTGTCATCTGTAGTGGTGCTTATTGGGTAAGAGTAATGGAAGGAGAGTAAAACTAGACCATCTCTCCCCTAGTCTTTTTCATTGGTGTGAGATCTCCCAAAAAAACTCACACTTGGCATGCGATTCACCCAAAATACTTCACACTTGGAATGAGATCACCCAAAAAACTCACTCTTGATGTGAGATCACCCACAAAAATCACTCTTCATAGCTTTTTCGGGACAGCTTTTTCTATCCTTTACACTCTTTTACATTAGGTGAACACTTTCCTTTAGTACTAATTTTTCACATTTACATAGTTATGTCATATTTTTATAAGATTTTTCATATAATACAAGACTTTGACTACTCTTTTGATCTTATTTTATAGGTCCATCCTTAATACTGCAACAAGAAGCAACCTACTTTAGATAATATAGAGTCATGGAAGGAGAGTAAAACTAAACCTCTCTCCCCAACACTCTTCACTCTTGGTGTGAGATTGACCAAAAAACTTACTCTCAGCGTGAGATCACCCAAAAAACTCTCTCTTGGCATGAGATTGCCCAAAAACCTCACTATCAATATCCAAAATCAGCAACTCCAAGCAACAGGAAAACTTTATATGTTTTACTATCTTATACATCAAGTACACACTTTCCTTTTTACACACTTTTACACTTTTTACATACTTATACACATGTTTCTCTAATCTTTCATATACAAAACTTTGACTACTTTCTTGCTCTTCTTTTGCAGGTCCATCCTTATATTCAATAAGAAGCAACTCACATCAATGAGCACAAGCTCCATCAACACAATTACTACGCATACACTTCACCCTTAGGGTCCACTTCCCTTTCCTAGTCTCCAAGCTTCACTTTTACTCGCTCTTTTTAGGTCTCTTTTATCTTTTGGGCATCTTTGTCACTCATGGGTCAACCTTTCAATTGTCAATTATGAAATTCAAATAAGGGAATCATATATATGCTTAGTTACTTCTCAAAAATAAGGGACCAAGCACTAACATTACTTACTATCACATAAGCTTGCATCCAAAAGGCACAAGAGCATCAAAGTCATCCATCTAGCACACTCATTCAAAGGACAATGGCTACATCAATTTTGCATACACAACATAAGAGGGGAAGTTTATTCTATTCCATCACACACATTCTATAAATTTGCTACATTCTAGATCTAGTCTGCTATCATTATGCAACTTGCACAAGGGTATCCTAGGGCATCATTACACATTCTCACAAAGAACTACATGGATTTAGAGTGGAGCACTCAGTTGTAAGTTCACTCTTCGGGTGACCGTCGAGGCTAGCCCGACTTCCCATTCTGCATTTTCCTTTTTAGGTTTGATGCGATTTGTGGGTATGTTTATGTGAACTTCATTCTTGTAGGTTACAGTTGTACCTTCGGCTCTCAAGAAGCGAATCTCAAATGACAAACATGAATCAACAACGAATCTCTTCCGACACAAAAGATATAGGAATCTAAGCATTTTCCCAGTCATCAATGCCCATATCCAGTCACCAGCACCCAATCACTCCTGCCCTTCTATGGGCGCCCTTGTCCTGTGTCGTTATGAGTTCCAGAACCTCTAGAGAGCTATGACGAAACTGCTTACAGTCTGTTTCAACTATTCACCTACCCAGATCACTTCCAGTTTGCTCGGAAATCTGCTAAGCCTCCCTATCTCCCTCTCTCGCTTAGGGTTTCACATCACACATGCTTGTTTGCTTGCGTCTTACTGTATATTAACATTTGTATATCATTATTTACAGTAGTTACTCTATAATTAAATTTAATTAAATTTAAATTAAATCAGTATCATAATACTTGTAGTCCAATATCTAGGAGCGAAACCTTGCTGAATGATGTTGTTGAATATGTCGACAATGTGAGGAGTGAGAAATTGCCTGAAATTCATCCAAGTCTCTGGCTTTTCTAACCCCCAATTTCATAATACCCTCCTCAATTTCTTGCACAGTAAAAAGCTTTGTTGTCGTGTCAACCAAAGGGGGGCCTTCAACTTCTGAATCCTGCTCATAAAGTTGCTTTACATACTCAAACCACTCATTGGCTGTGATATTGTTCTTTTCTGTATGCTTTTTCTTTGATTGAAGTTCCTTCCAAAATACTTTTGGGTTAGGTTTCTCTAAGTATATAAGTTCTTCCCTCTTTATGGTCATGAACTCTCATTTTTTTTCTTTATGATTTGTGTGTACAACTTTGCGTTCAACTTTTCTCTGCTTGTTTCTTTAATAACTCTCCTAGTTGCTTTACAATCCTCATCAAATCATATATTTACTGGAATAGTATTTGTTTGCTTCTTCTTATTTTTTGTTCTTTTGCAACTTGTAAGAGCCTTCTTGAATTATGTTTATTAACTCATAACTTTTAAGGCCTTGTGGTCTTGCTTTCCTCTCTTGCATTAAGTGGCTCAACTCCACTTTGAAGATATCACAATTTTCTTGTGTTACAAGAATTCTTCCTTTTTTTGGAAGATGTTGTTGAGATTATTCTTTCCTTGTGAGCTGATTCTTGCTCGTCTAAAGTATTACTATGGAAATTAGATTATGATCCGACTTCAGGTCCTTGATAGAATCATCAATCTCTGCTTCTCTTACCCTGTTGATTAAACTTTGTGAGCAAATTACATAATTAATAATACTTGCACCTTTGTAAGTTTTACAAATAAATTTCTAGATTTATGCCATCTTTCCAAGCTATTGCAGATAATGAAATCAAACATGCTTAATAATTATTCAGCAAGGGAATAATAAAAAGGAAGATATACGAAGATAGTAGTGGAAGGGATGGTCCACCCCACGCTTAGTGTTGGGGCATAAAAGTAATGTGAATATTGAAAAAAAAAGATAATGGATGTCGAATTGGACAAGCATTAACTTCAATTTTAAAGCCATGAAACTCTATATCGTCACAACCTAATTCTACGGGCTAAACCTCCGAAAACCCATTTGTGGCCGGCTGCACTTGATGAGAAACTCTACACAGCAGATAACAACTGGTTGCGAAATTAGATGCTAAAACATAGAAAAATCTGTTAAAATTATTACATCATTATTATTTGTTTCGCATTGAAAGCCACGAAGCGCCAAACCTTGATCCTAAGCAAGGCATTAGGATTTATTATTGCGTTCTGTTGTGGTTAATTAATAACATACGAAAAAAAAAAAAACGATTGATTCTGCGAGAGAGAGAGAGAATGCAAGCCCTGAGAGGTCCCAGTAAATATGACGAAGAACCCAGTCGTCATCCATCTCTCAAAATCAACGGCAAGGTACAATTGCTATTTTTAAAGTGTTTTTTTTTGGTCAATGTTAAGTATATAATCTTACAGACAATAGTCGGTAGTTGAAGGAGGAGGAAGATATTTTAACGAGGCTACCAAAGACAGCCTATGGGACAATAGAGCCTGACAAAGATCTTTCTCACATTCAAATCTCCTGTTGATGAGTTTGACAATCAGCTCCCCTGTTTTTTCAACCATATTTTCACTGAAAATATTTAAAAAGGATGTGGTAACCACCGTGATAGCAAACTGGGCCCTAATGTCGTTATAAGCATTACACTCCAACATGAACTGTTTCTTTGACTCCACAGCGCCAGACGTGCAAAAAACACAGATTCTCTCTTCCCATGCCTCTTTAAGTCTTTTCCATCTTCTTGTTTCACATCGAAGATGATGTGAATTAGTTCTTAATTGAACTATGAATATCTTTGCTTTCCACATGATATTAGCCCCTATAAAAGCCTTTTGTTGATGATCACATGTAGTGTTAAATTCCTCCAAATGAAGTGGGTTTGCCCACATAACTTGGTGGAATTTATCTATAACAAAAGTTTTTATCTCTTGGCTATTATTAGGACACGCCTTCAAGGAAATGTTACATTTTTTAAGCCATTTGTTATTTTGATTCATCTATGACTTATTTCTTTTCTCCAAAAACTCATTGAGGATAATATTAGGCCATCTGCTACCATTCATTCATGTGATCATCAATAAAAGGCTTTTATAGGGGCTAATATCCTGTGGAAAGCAAAGATCTTCATAGCTCATTTGAGAACTAATTCACACCGTCTTTGGTGTGAAACAGAAAGATGGAAAATACCTAAAGAGATATGGGAAGAAAGAATCTGTATCTTTTGCACGTCTGGTGTGGTGGAATAAGAGAAACATTTCATGTTGGATTGTAATGCTTATAATGACATTAAGGCCCAATTTGCTAGCACGGTGGCTACTGCCTCCTTTCAAGATATTTTCAATGAGAATATGGTTGAAAAAACAGGAAAGCTCATCAATAAACTCACTAACAAAAAATCTGAATGCCAGAAAAATCTTTAGTAAGATCAATTGTCCCATAGACTTCTTTGATAGTCTCGCAAATGTTAAAATATCATATTCTTCTTAATCCTTTTTAAACTCCCGTTGGAGCAAAATGGCCGTTGCGTGTGTATTTATTTTGGTTAAATCCGTGAAGATAAAGCTACACTCCATGAAAACAATCCTTCCCATCCAAACCGACGCACATATATATACCCGTATATACACCCCATCTTATGTATATACGTACACATAGCTTTTAAAGTACGCCGAGCTTCCCTTCCTCTCAGACGTAGGGCATTAAAAGCTCTACTGCAAAGCAAGACACAAAGAAAAAAGCAGTTAACCAACTCCTTTTCTTTTTTCTGTGCTGACAGAAAAATCCCCACAGCAATTATAAGGTTCGCGTAGATCCCTTCACCGTCGAAAACGATGGGGAATTAGGGTTTCAAGGGTTTCGCAAATTTCTTCGGTTCTTCCTGGTAAGTATCGAAACCCTCTAGGAATGGTTCAGTAGTATTAAAATAATTCTTCGTTTAAACTATTTTGTATTTGATTTTACGGCGCATTTATTTATATTTGTTCGCGGTCAAGTGTTTTTTATTTGAGATTTCAGGGGCTTGTAAACCCTATGATGCTATTTTTCTTTTGCAGTGGGCGTTCTGCAGGTCAAGCCGCTTAAAATTACGGATGCCTTTCTGATGGGAATATAACTGCTAAAGCTTGGCCATATTTGTATTAACCCATCCAAGCGGAGGGCAGGCGGAAATTTTGACGGCGCTTAACGGAAAGAGAGACGCAGATCTGAGGAATTTTTTCTCCCTTAAATTATTGGGCGTTTGTACACAAATCTGGCGACGGCGTCTAGGACTTCCTCCTCTTTTTTCCCCTAAAATATTCATGCTGTAATTTTGATTTCGTCTCGAAGGGCAATCGAGGGTTTAATCAATTATGGGGTTTTGATATGTTAAAGTCAAGAAGATAGATATATTGTCCATGAGCCCGGCAAATATTGCAGGCCATTTTCATGTATATAAGATCTGTAACGAATTATAAAAGATTTGAAAACCATCTCTTGCAATTTTCTCTATAATTACATTTTGCTGTTACTTTTAATATTATCTTTTCATATTGAGGGCGGCTGGCTTTGCTTGGCTTTCTCTTCAATTTTCTTTTATTTCTTGCACTTATGTACCAGTAAAAAACAAAAAAAAACATCTCCCTTTAAAACACTGTTGTTTTATGTGGGAGAAAAAAATAGAAATATTTATTGGCTCTGGTAATTTAAAAATTCATTAGCCAAATAAAACATCGGAGATTAATGCTAGTAAGCTCGATGGCAAACCCTGCACAAACAATGACACAGAACAGAGGTCAATTGGGAGTGACGGAACCTATATCGCTGGGAGGCCCTACTGAAGTGGATACTGCCAGAACTATTGCGCTTGACAAGGTTTGTTAAGAGTTTTTTAGTAACGAATATATTTTGGGTCTTAAATGAAAGATAATCTTTGGAATGGGGTGCAAGGTATTCAATCCGAATTTTTGTGCATGGTATTGACATGCATATTTGTGGTGATAGTTCCTTGTCAATGCTGGATTGTATGAAAGTCAAGAAGATGCTGTTCGTAGAGAAGAAGTACTTGGTAGATTGGACCAGGTAAATTGATCTTTGTAGATGATGCTGTGAATTTTTTTTAATTTTCGCAGAAGTTCTGCAGCATTTAATTCCTTTTTATGGTGTTTTTCAGATTGTTAAAATATGGGTCAAGAAGATATGCAGGGCTAAGGGTTTCAATGAGCAGATTGTCCATGAAGCTAATGCTAAAATCTTTACATTTGGGTCTTATCGACTTGGTGTAAGTGATCTGTGTTCCACATGTTTTTCTTTTTCATAAACCACACTACAAGCAAGTCTCATATGCGAAAATGCAGTGGTTTTTAGTCATTCAACTATTTTATTACACAAAACCAGTTCTTCTTTTGGGTTGGCTTTTGATGCTGATTTCTGATTCGTTTTTGACAAGAATCCTAAAGTTTGATTATGTTTGTCATTCCAATGTGGAGGCATAGACTTTAAAGAGATTTGAACATTACTGGGACATTATAATTGTGAAATATGATGGCTTACTAGAGGTAGTCTTTTAGAGAGTAAGGTTGGCCACTAAATATGCATATACTAAATTCTTGTAGAGCACAGATGGCAGTATATGGCAGTCCTAATTCTGATTTTTTAATGCAAAGAGGAGTATATCCTAAGATGATTTATGGCTTAGGATTCCGGACGATGTTGAAGATGAAAATTATATGTTTGCTTATTTATCCTGTGTTTAATGTTATTAGAAACAATTTGATGATTTATTATGATAATGATACCCTTCAGAATTTCCTAGTTTATAAAAATTAGTAGAATGAGCTAGTAAATTTACTTAAATCATACCTCTAGAAATTCTGTTCTAAACCATAAACTATATTATAAATAGGTTTGATAGAATCTCTCTGAAGGGAGGCAATAACAAACTTCTAATCATGGAGATCATTACAATCAGGATTCAGGAGATCATTACAATCAGGATTCAGGATCCCCATCAGATGCAGGATGCTTAGGGTCCAAATTGCCTTCTTATTTGACTTGTATTATCATTTGTTTTCAGAAATTTTAATTTAAGCATGTGGAGTTTCTGCAGTGCAACAGTCTTAGGTATCTTATTTATATTACACAGTTAATCCCAATTTGATACCTGATTTTAATTTGCAATTGCAATCTGTTTTACTAGCTAAACATCAAATCTAAGATTTCAGCTCTCAAAGGCTTATGAACTCTCATTTAGTGAACCGTGAGGCTATTTTATTTTTATGAACACAAAAAGCGGTGTATTTTGATGTCTGACTCTACATACTGATTATATAGTGTATAAAAATGTTTACTTTATTTTTGCCAAATTGTAAATGTTTTATTTGGTTTTTGGTTTGTTGAGTAGTGAGTGGACTCTTATTCAACTACTGTTTGATGCTGTCTTTATTAAACGATTTCTATCTAGTTTTGGTTTCATCAGTGTGTTACTGAGAAATCTTCCAGTTTGAAAATTGTTCCTAGCTTTGGGCACTTTTTTGGAAAGGAAGATTTTTATTTGGGTTCTCTCAAGGATTCCCACTCTCATTTCCACTTACAAAATTGAATAATACTCCTGGATGTCAACAATTTTAGGAATTTAGTGAACATGCAAGATGAAGTTTTTAAGTGTAATGAATTGTTCTACAGTGCTGGCATTTTCTTCAAAAACAAAACGGAGGAAATTATTGGACAATTCCTGTCTAGTTTTTGGTTTCATCAATGTGTTACTGAGAATGTTTTTAGTTTGGAAATTTTACCTTGCTGTGGGAACTTTCTGAAAAGAAGATGTTTATCTAGATCGTCTCAAGGATTCCTACTGTCATTTTCCCTTACAAATTTGAATAATGCTCTTGGAAGGATCGTTACATAAAATAAGCTCTCATTTGAAAAGAAGTTATGCAATGAGAGTTTAGTCTTACACTGTAGTTAAGTAACTGCTATTGAACACCTTGAAAACAAGGTTTACAGTTGCTCTTATGTTTCAATTTCAGTTAGAACTTCTTGGATTATTCAAATGATAGCCTTCTTTTCTAAAACAGCTTAGGATTTGCTTAGCATTTAAGATGTTTTTTTCATGTCTAACTATATATCGGTCAGTAACACTGTTAAAATTCTGCTGAGATGTCAGTACTTACTATTTTATTGTCTTATCTATTGCAACATGGATAAAGATCGGATCATATTTTCCATGATCAGACATGATTTTGAATGCATGAATGCATTATTATAGAAATAACATGCCATTTTCTTACTGAGACTGCTATAAGCTATTTTGTGGGTCCTTTTCTGTCTTCTATTACAGGTTATTTTTTTTTCTTATAAGCTCAAATAAGGCTTTTTAAATTTTTTGGTGATTTCACTCTTATAATATATATAGGTTCATGGACCAGGGGCAGACATTGATACACTTTGTGTTGGGCCTCGTCATGCAACTCGAGAGGTGAGCCACGATGTTGATTTTTCATACTTGATTTTTTTTTTGTTTTTATGTTCGTCTTTTCAAAAAACTGAACTTTCATGTGCTATAATGGTATTACAGGAGGATTTCTTTATTGAGCTACACGCAATGCTAGCAGAAATGCCAGAAGTGACAGAGCTGCACCCTGTGCCAGATGCACATGTTCCGGTCATGAAATTCAAGTTCAATGGTATATCAATTGATTTGCTTTATGCAAAACTCTCTCTCTGGGCAATTCCCGAAGTAAGTACTAATTTTTCATTGTATGTTTTCCGGTGTCAATAGTTAAAGTTCATTAGCTCATTCTTACTAGTTGGTTGGCATTTTGCTATCTAGAGTTGTGGTGGAGTGGTATGTATAGCAACAAAAAATACAGTTTCAAGTGAGCCTTCCTTCACTGTGAATCATTTTGGGATACAAAACTCAAAAAGGTATTTGGAGCAAAGAATTTTAATCCCTTACAAAGTTACAATTATTGCGAAGTAGCTCGGGCTTGGGACTTGAGTGATATCACCCAATAAGAACAATGATATAGTAATCGTGAAAGAAACAATCCTTCAGTATATTGATGACAAATAGAATGCATAGATATCAAGTTGTGGACAAAGAGTGCAAAGAGCCTCTACCATAATGATGTTGACGTTTGAAGCGAGTTTGTTGATAGCTATAGAATCTGAAGGCTAATTGATCGAAGTGGGTCACTCCAGTAGACCCATAGATCATGGAAGTTGGAACAAATGGGGTAGGCATTTGGATGAGATGGATGGAAAATATTTTGGTTGAGATTATTTAATTCAACTATTGGATGAAAATAGTGGACTTGAATATCCTCAATAAAACAGTAAATGCATTGATCTCATTGAAACACACGGAGATCTGTATGCCATTTTGACTTTGTTTTTCTATTTTGACATGCCTTGGTCATATTCTTGATCTTAGTTACCAGCCCTCCCAAGTCTTATTCTTATCTTGAATTTTCCATTGTTACTGACTACAGCTAAAACATCAGAACTATATAAATTTTGCTCCAACACCCTCTCTACATTGAGATTTGTATATTCTCAAGGACTCTCTATATGTATACATAAATATTTGATTAATATCACAGAGTCTTAGGGTGCAAATTTTATAACAGTCCTAGCTTTTTGTAACGATGAAGTGATTTTTTGTAAATTTAAAAATAATTTTACTCTGTATACCATGTTTTAGAATCATTTTTTCATTTAAAATTGTTTAGTTGCATCAAGCTTGTAACTGTGGACACGGTAAATCTTCTGCCTCTAAAGTTACCAAACTGGGGCTCACTATTTCATGCACAAACTATCCACTGAATAATCTAAATCACCTTGTTAAACTGTCTTGTTGCTGTTGTGCATACTTGGCTGAAATCCTCTGCAAAAATTCAACCTCCTATACCAAAGAAAAAAAATGTTTTTCTCCTCTCCAATGTCAAAACATAATTCAAAGTTCAAACTGAAAATAGCTTTTTATATGCTTTTTTTTTACCTTAGTTTATTTTTTTTTGCTTTGCTAAATGAATGGTTACAGGCATCCATATGATGCAAGATTTATTGTGGAGCCAGCTTTGTGACTTGAACTTGTGACCCTGCTTTAGTAAGAGCTTTTTGCCTCACGTTTGGGCCACAGTCCTTAGAGCATGGTCCCATGCAAGGGGAAAGCTAAAAATTTTGAGCAGCTGAGGGAGAGAAAAATTAGGATATTTTAGCATTAATAGGGTCCCATGATTTTTTATTTTTTCTGTGCAGAGATAAAATAGGAAGCTTTAGCACTAGCAAAAATAGGGTCCCATGAATCCGAAATAAACTTTTGGATGGAAAATTGAGAGGGAAGCTTAAACTAAATGCCAAGTGTCAAAAAAGCTCCCTAAAAATTTTAAGCAGCAGATTTATTTTTGTGCCCCTAGCTGCTTTGTGGGGCTGGAAATCCTCTCCCTAACTTATAGCTGCTGAGAAATTTCAGGGATTTTGTTGGGTTTTGGCAGCAGCGATAATTTTTTTTTGGCATGGGACCATATTTCCCAAATAAATAGGAGCAGTAGCCCCCAGCATGGGACCATGCTTTTAGGCTAACAATTTTTATGGTTAAATACTATATAAAAATAAAAAATTTCAAGTCTTTCAAAATTTCACCTCTACCATAAATTGGGTAAGGCATGGACTTGCAAGTTTGATAGACTTGGTCTACATCTGGCCACAGACTAGCACTGCCGCTGTTTCAAGGATGAATCCATTCATATTTGGTCTGAGCCGAGTCAGATATGAGTCTAGCTTGACTTGGATTGAATCTTGTTATCCCAATTGCGATATGATTGAGAGTGATGATCTAAAGTATACATCTTAAATAACTTGGAAGTATAATTTGAACACGTCAAAAACTGATGATAGAATCTTCGTACATAGTGCCTTTCTATATAAACACTTTACACTCTATGCGACTGATACTATATGGCAAATAATGGTTCTTGTCATTTGTCTGAATAGGTGTTTATTTTCGTTGCAAGTATTAAAACTTGATTTTCTGAAAGATGGGATATTGAAACTAATGTTTGTCTTTTATTGTCGTTGCGCATGTTTCTGGTGCAGGATTTAGATATCTCTCAGGATATTGTTCTATGTAATGTAGATGAACAGAGTGTTCGAAGTCTAAATGGGTGCAGAGTGACTGATCAGATTCTGCGTTTGGTACCAAATATTCAGGTGCCTGTTTTTCACTGAGCACCAATTTGACAGCTGATGTGCACCATTTTTGTAGATAACTTTGGTACTAATTTTGAAGCGTTTTTGAAAGCAGAATTTCAGAACAACACTTAGGTGCATGAAGCTTTGGGCCAAACGGCGTGGTGTTTATTCAAATGTAAGGGAGCTGATTGGAGATGCATTTTTTGATAGTTCAGCATGATTTTTTTTTTGGTCTATGACAAAATATTGAGGTGCCACATTGAATACTGTTGTCTCATTTGCGCTGATCATTTTTTATGGCTGAGCAGGTAGCAGGTTTTCTTGGAGGTGTTAACTGGGCAATACTTGCTGCTAGAATTTGCCAGTTGTACCCCAATGCATTACCTAGCATGCTGGTGTCTCGCTTCTTTCGTGTTTATAGACAATGGCGTTGGCCAAACCCTGTAATGCTTTGTCCTATTGAAGAGCGTACCCCAACCTCAACTGTTTGGGATCCACGGAAAAATATGCGCGATAGGCTTCACCACATGCCTATAATTACTCCAGCATATCCCTGCATGAATTCAAGCTATAATGTGTCCTCTAGTACACTACGAGTTATGATGGAAGAGTTTCAGCGAGGAAGTGCAATTTGTGAGGTAGCATAAGTTCAAAGTATTTAAAGTATTTGGTTGTTACTTTTAATATAATGAAAGGCATTTTGCTCTTATGTGACTAGTCATAGCCAATGGTGTTTATCTTTTAGTAAAGCTGCTTCCAGCACTCCTCTTTGGTTATGTGTATTTAGATTATATAAACTAGATGCATATGCTATAAGATTGCTAGGCATGCACTTTGAGTGATATATATAATTTCTATGTATAATACAGTTGCACCCTACACCCCCACACACTCACGTTCTGGGCATTGGTACCTGTGTGCAGGCAGGACCTGGGTGCATCATGACACTGCCTTTTGTTCTATTTTATGCTCAGTATAAAACCTAATGAATGATGTGCATTGTTTCCAGGATCTTGAGAGGAACAAAGTTGATTGGACGGCTCTCTTTGAGCCTTACCCCCTTCTTTGATTCTTACAAAAATTATTTAGAAATTGATATTTATGCTGAAGGAGAAGATGACCTAAGAAAGTGGAAGGGGTGGGTGGAATCTAAGCTTCGTATGCTCACTTTAAAAGTATGCATTTGTTTCATTTATTCATCATGTTCCTCCCATCATGTTGATGCTAGTATTCTTGCATTTCTTTACATTTTAGTCTTTGACCAGGCCTGAATGAATTGGTGTTTTTCTCAATCAGATTGAAAAGTATACATATGGCATGCTTCAGTGTCATCCACACCCAGACGATTTCTTGGATCCCCAAAAACCACATCATTGTTGCTTTTTTATGGGCTTGCAACGCAAACAAGGTGTGCGTGTACAAGAAGGAGAACCATTTGACATAAGGGTATGCGTTGAGGAATTCAAGCAGACTGTTGGTACATATACGCTCTGGAAACCAGGCATGGAGATTAACGTGTCTCACATTCGCCGGAGGAATATTCCTGCATTTGTTTTCCCAGGTGGTGTTCGTCCTCAACGGCCCCACAGAGTTTCATCTACTGCTGGGAGGCCAAACGTTTTTTCTGGTGCAAGTGCCTCAGTTTCAAATAGTTCAGTGAATTATGATGCATCTTTGGTGGATGATGAGCTAGATGGAGTTGCAGGGGAAGTCATCAGCAATGGAAAAAGAAAGAGGGATAGAACACCTGAAGATACATCATCAACCAAGAGATCCAGCGAATCTCCTCCATCTAATGGAATAACAGTTTCAAATTTGGAAACGGGGAGCCCTCCTGCTGAATCAATTGCAACACAAGCTTTCCAAACTAAGAATGCTGAGGAAGTTGCCATAACAAAGATAATTTGTGGTCACCCCGATGGATTTGGATCAGCTGAGGAGCTGGATGAACTGGATGAATATCCTGCATTTATTCCAACAAAGACAATGTTAGAGGATAAGAAGCCTGTCAATCCTGTGTTGGCAAGGAATGGAAATACCCAGCCTAAAGTATTAGAACAGGCTAAAACACATTTGGACAAGTCTGAGGGTGAAATTGTGGAGGAACTTGAGGTAATAAACCTGTACATAAACTTGATTCAAATATTTTTAGTCATAAAATTGTTGTTTGGAAGTATTATTTGCAATGTGCTTGTCAAGTTCAAATAAGTGCCTTAACTTGATTTCTTATGCAAAATCCGGCAATCTATTGCAATATCTATGTAATATATTATTGGAAATGTGCTTGTTATTTGCTTTTAGGAATAAGAGGGCAGCATTGCAACGGGAAGATTAAAATGGGGCTACTAAACTTAGGAGAGATTCTTCTTGTTGAGTTTCCACTTTAGGCTATTTCATTGTTTAGGTTATAGATTTGGGATCCTAATGCAGAATAATTCACTCTAGTTTTTGTTGCATACAATTAGTATGTATGATTGCCTTCTCTTGAATTGAGACTGATGTTTTCTTTGTGTGGATGGTCTGTTTGTTTTAAATTTTTACAAACAGCCTCTGGAGTTACCTGGTATGGGATGCATTGGTTCTGGTACTAAATCAGAACCTCAGCGGAAACCTTTAATCAGGTATTATGCTCTTTGAATTTTAAACTCGTTTTCATGATATAATTGCATTAAAGCTTGTGACTATTGTTTTTCAATGCATTTTGACAGGCTAAATTTGACTCTGTCAAGGAGCAAGGCCACCAATGCATAATCTTTTGGAGATAAAACATGATCCTGAGGTTTGGATGTTTCTGATTGATCCAATCAAATCTTCTTTTATTTATATGACCTGAATAACTTATTTTAGGTTTTATTCTTTAAAAAAATGCCTAGGACTATAGCAAAAACTTCATTCAGTGATTTGAAGAAACTTTTAATGAAATGGGTGTGGCATGCTCAAGTCTTGATTGGTTGCCCTTTTTTGATGTGTTTAGTGGCTATTTGATGAAAAGATCTGCCATGCCAAATTGCCTCGGAAGAAGCATGGACGTTTGGAAATCCTCAATTCATTATTGTCAGATAATGACTGTAAAATAAGGTGGAGAAATTTATGAAATGAGCCTCTCTACTTCTCAAATGGGCTTTTTTGTACATCGCTTATATTAGATCTGGATTTTAAATGATGGCTTAAACCCCTGGGATTTGTCATACAGACAGGCCATCTACCTCCCCTCCAAAATCAATTTATGGACAGCTGTTTGTAATGAATGCCTTCTGGGTTTATTATTCTCTACTGTTGCAGAACCAAGCTAGGCAAAAGTTACAAGCACAAGTTTCTGCATTATTTATAAGAAATTTGTGATGCAAGATAATGATGTGCTTATGAAACAAGGCACAAATGTTTAATTTATATGCAGAAATCTTTTAGTTATCATTTCATGTCTCATGGTATTGGTGATGCTCATGTTTTTAACAGATTACGGTTTTGAAATAACTGTTTCATGGGTTTGTATATATTCATGAAGTATTTGTGTAATAAGGTTCGCATAAATATTAATAACATGTTTGTTTATGAAAGAGGAGGTGAGTAGACTTATCTTTTTCGTAAAATAAGCAAATAATCCAAATTCAAAAGGGAACACATGTGAGTTGGCCGCGGTAAACTTTTTTTTGGTAAAAATGTGCAACTCGCCCAAATTTAAGAGGTAACCCCCACTCAGGATCAACCCCCCCTGCTCCCGATGCAATGATGTAACTTAAAAGAACATTTAAATATATAATTAGTGGTTGCAACCATCCAAAGTTGGGAGTCCCATGCTCCCCACTCGGGATCAAATTGCAATGATGCACACGATACAAGCCATTTAGATTAGAAGGCTTTATATAAATAGAAGATCTAACTTCATTTCTCTAACTAATTATGTTTTTTTTTTGGCTTTTGGATATCTTTTAACACTCACTATGGGCATTTCAACAATGAATGTTAAAATATAGGGGATATACATGCCAATTTGAGCCTAAATATTTGTCTTACCGCCATCGACAATGACTTGGCCCACTGAAAGTTGTCTTCACTTGGAGCTCCAACACTTCACGAATAAAAACTTCATTTCCTTCTACCAAATTGAAATTCTCTTGGAAAAATTCAAAGGAGGTAATTGCCAATGACACTCTCCTTTGAATTAAGTCTTAAAATTTAAAATTGAAAATGATTTATCAAGTCAATTTTTAAAATTTAAAAGTGTTTTTTTAGATTTTTGTATGCGATCAAAATATTTTCCATTTATTGCACAAGACAAGTCGTAACTTAAGTTTTAAGTCTTAAATGTCAACAAGACAATTTGATTTTTGTCTTTTGGGGAATTAAAAGGAAAAACACTATCAATATTTTGGTCCTTCGAAAGGTAAACTTTTTCGAGATAATTAAGATGGAAAGATTGCAACTTTGCATTATTATTTTTGATTCAAAATAGTTAGCATAATTTAAATCCATGACTTATTATGGTTTAAGGTATATTTTGTAAAAGTGTGTACGCACCCAAAATTGTATGTGCTACATTGTCGGAAAATGGTTATAAAAGTCTCCAATGATGATTTAAGTCTTTTCAAGAAGGTGTTCAAGCTCTAAAACCTATTCGCAGTGTATATTTGTTGCCTAGACATCTTTGCTTAGTCTTCTCACGCTTTTTTTCCAACTCCCTATTTCTTTTTGTGCACTTTTTGGCCTTTAGTGCTATGACCGTTGCCTTGCCTAGGCGGTGGTTTTGCCTGCTTTCTCTAGATTCTATCATGTGTTTCTAACATGTGACGTTTCACTTAACTTCACTTTTAACATGCATCAGTGAGCCAAATTGTTTAAAAATTAGCTTTGATTGCTTAGTTCTCCTTCCTCCTATTTTTAAATAGATTTAGTTAGTTGGAACTGTTTATTCTTGGCTTGTGCATGAAGGCACATCCCAGCGCCAATTTTTATATATTCCATGTTTGTATTCAAGCAAAAGGCCTAAGAATTTTTGTGTATCTTGCGTTGTATTGTTGCCACAGTTTTGCTAGGAATTGTATAACCAAACTTAGATCTCTTGTACTATCTCTCTTTTATTTATATTACATTCAAATTGCCTTCAAGCTGCCATTGCTCAAGCACCATCCTCCTACCGCTGTTCTTGCATTCCCAATCCCTTAGACTCATATGAACACTCGAAGAAAGAAAGGAACAAACTGAGGGGACAATTACTACACAGTTGAATTTAACTTTGTTCTGTGAATTCCAGGTTGGATTTGTTGTTTGGTTTCCTTCATTCTTGCAATTTATTGTTGTTACATCATATCAGATAGAGTAGAAATCAATTTCCTTTCGTTTACAAGTAATTAGTTAATTTCCAAGAGGGTTTGAATCTTTCATAGCAATCCTCGGTTATGGATCCTCTTCTTCCCATCCTTGTGAATCTGAAGGAGATAATATCTGTAGGAGGTTGTCTACACATCATAGATCATTTGGAAAAGTTCTTGTTTTAAGTTAGTTTAATTTCGATACACTTAGCATAGGTGAATAACCACATCGGGTTGTTTTGCTTGTTTAGTTTTAGTGTAGAAGTAGATTTGATTATTTAGAATAAAAACAAATTGTTGTTTGTGATTGTAATATTTCAGTTTTGTGATTTGTTTAGATTAGTTTCTTTTCAGCAGTAGCATAGATTGTTAATTTCATCTTAGTTAATTTGGACACTTCAAACTAGATCAACATTTAGATCCAAGTTAGGCAAACAAACCATAGGGAATTTACGTTACCCGTCCATAACCTCTAAATCTCCTCTTTGCCAACTCAGCTACCAGGAGTTCACACTACCAGATCTTAGTCATTGATCCTCCTATAGTTAGCCACACACATTCAACATTGGCTGCTCCGGCACGACTTCGAGAGGCCGAGTGTGGTTGAAGGTTGCATGTCAATTTTCATTTGTACAATGCGTAAGTTTACTTGTGTAATATATAGCTATTCAAGTTTATTTGAGAAAATATTATGAAGTGGATTTTATTTTCAAGTCAATGGTGTATGTAGTGGTTCTTATTTGAATTTTTGATGTAGTTTTAAATTTTTTTTATACCAAAATGGGGTAATTCTTAATGTTATGTGACAAAAAACTTGATTAGGGGTCTTTGACAATACCCACAACTAAATATCTTCTTATACAAGAAAAATTGATTGTATCAGTAAATGTGAACAAATACAACACTTTGTTCCATTTTTAGCATTAAACCATGTTCCTATCCCTTGTTCAAGATCATGAAAAACTCACTTGATAAACACTACAACGTTTTTTTTGCTGATTTCCTCTTTATACCGCAAGACAAAACATCACACGTTAGACTCTTCTTTGGTTTAACATGTTATTTTGGGGCCTAGGATGACAACAACCTTTCTCAAGGCTTCTTAGGCTTATTCACATCATACTCGATGTAAAATAGTCTTATACACAATGATTTAGAACCATTTGTATGTCAAACTTGAGTTTTGCATTAACTAGGCTTATTAGGCTACAAGTCACTTTATTAGTTTTTCAAGAGATTGATACCAAATCACTTTCTCTTAAAGCTTTAATGATTATCACTTGATTTCATAATCACAAAATAAAAACAACTTTTGTAGATTCACCACTTTATGAAGACTAAATGGACATCAAACTAGTAATAGGGCTACTAGGCCTAAATGGCACTTTGGAGGACTTAGACTAGATCAAGATTTTAGGAACCTTACCAATGGTTTATAAAGGTTAAAATCCACCTTACCATACTAGTCCAACATAGATTACACCATTGTTATAAGTATAGTTTCTTATGACTAATTATAATATCATTTACAATTATCTTGTTATTAGTTACTTACATAAAAAACATGGTTATATTCTCTTTTGATTTTGAATGATGTTAATTATATGTTAAGTGTTCACTATTCCAACTCAATTTAAAATTGATTATAAGTATTTTTGTTTTCAATTTTAATAACATTTTGAGGCAATCCTTTCTTTTGACCCTTGAGCTATTTTTATTACATTGTTTTATATTTTGATTAAATTACTTTTAGTAATTTTATTTTTGAATTTCTTAACCTACTTTATTTAAATCTTATATTATCTTATAAGTGGTTTCTTTTATATTGTTTTAAACTTTTCATATAATTGAAATCTCAAATTCAATCTTTAGAGGCTAGAGCCTTGTTTTTGGGTGGGGTTTTGGACACATAATTATAAACTTATTCCTACATCCCCAAATGAGGCATGTCCATAGTACATACCCATTGTGTAAGTGGATTTCATATGTTTACATTTCCTTTGACCTCTTTTAGAGTTCCAGATAGTGAAACATTTCAATTTCATGCCTTAAAGCCATTTCTTTCAAAGGTACCCAAAAACATGCCATGTGGAACATGGAAATTTATTAATCATATACCACCTTTAATATGTTTTGATGTATTTATAAGAAATATGTCTACGAGCAACAATGTGGAGCCCATGCTTGGTTTTTTTAAAGTAGTCATTTGTTAAAATTTTACACATACTAATGACCATTTAGTAGATGACAGTTGTCACTTTGTTAGGCCTATTCTGGGGATTTCCATCCGAAGTGTAGGTGTGTTAGACTTTCATCTCGGAAGTAGCGCCTACGCCGTTGATCCTCATATATCAAAAAATGAAAAATATTTACAAATAATTTAATTAAAACCTACTTTGCAACACGAATTCATATGTATCTATACGTAGAAGCATTCCAAAGTTGTAAAGGACACCTCACATTTTTAAATTTTGATCACGTTACTAAAACTTCCACCTCACCATCCACGCTTAATGCACAAAGGTGTGTAGTGCAGGGAAGCGAGATTTCAATAGGTGGTCGCATCTCGATCACTAAGCTACTAGCACATCACTTTAGCTAAAGGGTATGAAGCATGGGGACGTGGATGAACGTGATTGTGCCACGTGTGCGGTTAGCGACTCAACATCCAAACTTAAGGGCAAAATTAAATGTCATCGTTGGATGTTATTGAAATTCGTATAAGCTTTTCTATTTGCCAAAAAAACAAAATTTCATAAAAAATGTCCAACATTCGCCATTCCATCCACAAATTGCTTCAAAACCAATATTATTTTTGCTAAAGTCATAACCGTTGATTTTAGATAATTCTCCAACCCTGCGATTTTGGTTCTAGCCATATTCGCCATGATTTCTATAAGTTTTTTTCTAGTGGGTTCCTTAAAATTTTCCTTAACCCTCATGGTTAATGGTGTATTCTATTTTATCATTAGGGATGTGTAGGTGTTGAATAGATATGATTGTGTGGCACAGGGATATCTATGAGCTCGGGAATAGTTAATGATGCATGGAGGGATATTTTACCTGTGACATGTGTAACTAAATATCTTCAACTATGGTTTTGGATCCATAGTATGAATCTCATTCATGGGGAATGTGATTCTTTGGCACATGGTTTATTATCAAAGGCAAAGATATAAATATCAACGAGTTATTAGATTACTTGACGTAATGGGAAGATCTTATTTTTTGAGTGTCCAAGGCATCAATGGTATTCCCAATAGATTTTACCATCAATTTTCACACTCGATTTTTTTTTTCATATAAATGATAGCGGGTGAAGCAATTGAATTAGATTATTTTTTATGATTCTTTATAGGATCGTGTGAGGATGTTGCAGTAGATAGGTATATTACTTATTTGGATTTGTTTCAAATGTAGCGAGTTGAGGAACAAGTTGCGCTATAGGTGTAGGTGAGTCTAGAGGATTTAGGGTGATATCTATATCAATAATATGGTCCAATATACGCAGAGTATAATCACATATAACATATTATCAAGGTAAAAAATGCTAATTCTTTTTAGTTATGTTACTAGTTAGCCTCTACATTAGAAGTGCAACATTTTTCATTGTGCGCTAATTATATATACTTAGTACTTTTTGAAGAATCCCCAATGGTTGAAACCCAATATGAGATTATTGTATTCTAAATAATTGGGGGGGGGAATGTACTATAGGTTGCACATATAAATAAATCAGGGGGTCACCAAAATGTAACATCAAAACTAGGGTTAATTTCATTAAGATTACTTACTTGAATGTTAAACTATGATATAGAAATGTAAATACAATAAACATAGTAAATATAATAATTCTAAATCATGTGATGATAATATATGATCATTCACAACTTTTACAAGCTATTTAAATGAAACTAGGGTTAGAGTTAGAAATACTGCATCATTTTGTAAGTTATAAAATTTTGATAAAGATCTAAAACTATAAGAATAGGTTGTGCAAAGTGTCTTCATTATACTTGTAAATTCTAGTGATCTAGAAATGTGCTCTACACATAATCATTCAAGCTAGATAGAATCATCTAAAAATTCCATCTTTATTGATTTCTTCCTCTATTGATCTAATCTACAACTCATTTCTAGCACTTGGTGCACCTGTGTCCCTAGATTTGGAATTTAAAAAACACACTTTTATACTTGAAAATAATTTCTTCTTTATTAAAACCCTAGCTCCTTGTATATTTACCTATAAAAAAGGGGTTAGTCTGAATAGTTGGAATGGCCTCATTAATCCCCCAAATATTGAGCATTGAGTACATATCACTACCACAAAAGGGCCTCGGGATTATGTCATTCCTCATCCAAGCAAATGAATAAAGTGTTTTAAAAAACCCTAACGAGGAATCCAATAGTTGGTAATGAATTTTTAATTTAATTGTAGTGTATGAGAGTGATTTAAAGAAACAAATAGACATGTTCAGACTTGTATCTTATTTTAGTGCTTTAAGGTTTTGATACTTCAATGAAATGGGTTGAATTCTTGTAGAGTTACTCATTTATCATGAAGCATATAAGTGGTCAATCTAATTGAGTTGTAGATGTGTTGAGTAGGAGAAACATATTATTGAATGAGATGTAAGTGGAGGTAATAGGGTTTGAGGTAATGAAGGATATCTACACAAAATATGGAGATTTTGTGAAAGTATGGAAAACATGCATAAGACTAGTGAGCATCGACCACATGCCATGGTTGGATTATTTCCTATCGGAAGGTTTCTTATTCAAGGGAACATAATTGTGCATACCATAAGGATAAATGCGAGAAAACTTGATCTGAGATAAGTATTGTAGATGAATGTTAGGGAACTTTGGGATAGATAAGACCTTGGAGCAATTAGCAAAAAGGTAATTTTGGCCATGCATAGATACAAATGTGTGCAAATATGTGTAAATATGCATAGTATGCCAATTGGAAAAGGGAATATTCAGAACATAGGGCTATATCAACCATTGTCAAAACCTAAGAAACCTTAGCGACATCTAAGTATGAATTTTGTTTTGGGAGTTCAGAAAATGTAAGAAGTTTGTGATTCTATCTTTTTTGTGGTAGATAGATTCTTGATGTAGGAGTAGCACATGATAATTGAGACTTCATGATTTCAATTTTTTAAGTGTTGGAGTTCATGCAAGGTTTAAAAGGGTTAACCATGCAAAGTGGGTGCAACATAATGTTTTAGAAATTATATGAAGTATGCCCAAAAATTTCTGCATAAAGTTATGAATTATGAAGTGCACGACAAAAATAGTGTATGAAAGGATTGCAAGAAAGGGCACACGTAATAGTGCGTAGTTTTTTTATCAAAAATATGGGCATGAAGGTGACACACAAAGATTGCACAATAAGTAAATAGAGTGCACAAAGATTTCAAAAATCAGGGTGTGAAATTATGAAGAGCTAGATTGCATAGAATATTGAAGGCACTAGAGGACAAAGCCAAAAATAATAAATAAGGTATGTGGAAGTTGGCAGGAAACATGTGTGGCAAGTTTGGAGGATGAAATCACCAGACAATAAACTTACATGAACGCTTCAGAAGATTCTCTCTACTACTAAATCACGGTAGTTTGACACAATTAATACATAATTTGAGAAGAGCGGGTAGGGAGGTTCTGGAGGAATTTTTCACATTCCTATAAAGGGCAGGTCCACACCACATTTTAGAAGTTGCTGAAGGTTGTTGAGGGATGATAGAAGATTTGATAGGAGAAGGGAGTAGAGTGCTAAGGTTTAATCTTGGGCATGAATAAAGCTAAAGTCAATGCGAGCTATGGAACCCTCGAGTGCAAATACCACCCTTAATTATTGCTTATTTACTTTAATAACCACATCAGTGGGAATATCTTTGTAGATTTCGCAAAGGCTTTCAAAGTTAATAGAATATGGTGTTTTGTGTTATCCATTGTATGAATTTGTAGTAGAGGTTTAACCACCCCTGCGATAAGTGGTATCAGAGTGCATCTGCAAACCTTAGAGAGGAAGGTTGTGAGGAGTGTGAAGACTATCAGAATGTCAAATGTGAGGTAACTAGTCAAGAAGTAAATATGTTTATGAGGAGAGTTGTACATAGAGGTTCAAATAATGCAGCAAACAAAGGCATTATGGGTATGATAGAACAAGTTATGAATAATTTAATAGGTGTAAGGACTAGACTTGAGGTCATCAAGGAGGATATACGAAGAGGGTTATGTAGTCATGAAATCACACACTTTCTACTTACATCAGTGCCTCTAAGTATGTTGTGGTATTGGTGTTGGTGTGGCTATCGTCGATAAATGATCTTCGGACCAAAACAAAATTTATGCGCGAGAGGAAGTCGGGGGGGGGGGGGAGATTCTATCAGTCATCTAAATTCAAGGAAGGAGCACTGAGCAATAGGGACTATCAAATCTTACTATCAAGTTAACATTGATTGGGGGACTATCAACTCTTACTATAGAGAACCTTAACATTGATTGGGAGAGGGCCCATATATAGAGGGGGGCCCGCTGTCGCTTATATGCATGATTCTTAAACAAGAAGACTAGACATTCACAACACTGGTTTTACTATTTCATTACTATTATCTTTCCCACACTCTTATTATTTACTTTTTTGGAATGATCACTTTAATTTTGGACACTTGAAGACACCAAACTTTGTATTGACTGTTAAATCTTCCAGGCATTCCAGACACTGTCACCCATCAGGGACAAGAACACCCCATGCACTATTGTCCCCTTTGGGTGCTTCTATCCCTTACCCTCCTTTTCCTGATTTTGAATTGACACATCATTTGGTATCTTTTATAAAGTCCTTTTTATCACTTTAGGTCATCCTTTTTGGTTGTTAATAACAAAATTCAAACAAGGGAATCATATATATATACATGATTTACTCACTATTATTGGGGGTTGGGCAATTGGGGCTAATACTTACTATCTACTACTTGGGAAAGGAGAAACATTCAAAGACTGCATATGGGCTACATAATTCACTACATAGAAGGGGTTATTTCTGAATTCCATCTCACACATTCATCTTGGAAGAAAAGTAGTTATAGCCCGTTATCTTGGTGCAACTGACACAAGGGCAACCTAACTTCAAGGGACACAAATTCAATCACACACACACACACACACACACACACACACACACACACACACACACTATAACTACATAAATTCTAAAATGTAGTGCAATGCTCGATGAAAATCACATTTGGGTGACCGCCAAGTTTAATATGACTCAAGTATATACATTATTTGTTTCATATAATGTTTTCTTGAGCTTTGTGCAAGTAGTTAATGTTTCTTTTGTAGGAATAGGTGTGACACAAGAACCCTACAACGAAGTTGATGCGATAAACAACTAAAGGAAGAAGAAATTGACAAACCCTAAAAAGAGTAGAAGTAAAGAACCCACTAGGACACTAACACCCAATTTAGACACCAACACCTAGGTGGTCTTATCCACATTAGGAAATTCCCATATGAAGAGATTATAGATTCTATTTTCTCAGATAAAGCTTACACAATTCAGATCCAACATGTTCCAATCATCTTCCATCCCAAAATCATCCTAGATCTCCTGATACAAGCTAAGTCACTTTCATATCCTATCTTGCACACTTTCTTGTACTTTGCATGCTAGATCTTGCTTGTTACTACTTTATCTATTGATCTGATTCCCCTGATAAAAGATTTAAATTTCATTAAACCAAGTTCACAGTGCAAGATGCTCAGAGTGATCACAAAGCGGTAATAAGATGTGTATGAAATGAAAGGGCCATTGGAAGTAAATAAAAATAACAAGAAGAAGCCATAGATGTTAGAAGCATGACTATTGAGAGCTATCTCAAGAATGGGTTGAGACTACACATGGATGTCCCATCATTCTATATAATACTAGAGCCATGAGAATTTGTAGATTGGCTCATGAATATGGAAGAATAATTTGAGTTTTAAGGGAAAATAGACCCACATCACTTTAAGATGACACAAACTAAGATAAAAGAGCATGCGACACTATAGTGGAAGGAAATTCAAAACGAGCACCAAAGAAGAGGTAAAGACAAGATAGTGTGATGGGATCATATGGTCAGTACGATGAAAAGTAAGTGTCGATGAGGGTTTGTTACACCCACATGTTAAAACAAGAATTTTTTACGTTCCCTACTTGTTTTAGAGCATGGAGGGGGTTGGAAAAATGCACAAGTTCCAGGTATGTGGTTTTATAGAAAACCAAGTCGTGGAATAACATGCATGTAGCTTATTAACACTCATAGATTATCAATGTACTCATAGTTTCTCATATTTTGTTGGTAGTAATTTCTCAAAAGGATAGTTTTGATGCTGACAAGGCTCACATAAAAAATTTGTAAACAAATGTGAGGTAAGGTAGGGCAGAAAAGAGAATTGTTTGGATACACTAAAGGTATGCTATCTCAAAGCAACTATTGTATGATTCACCAATGATACCTATATCAACTTAATCCTAGCTTAGCACATGCTTAAGATGACAAGGGAAATAATTCTATGGATTGATTATTTTAGTCAACACCCATTAGAAAACCCTTATTACTTCCCAATTTCTTACAAAATATTGTTAACACACATCCCTTTACAGAGAATAATTGAAATAATAACAACTCATGTTATTAATCAAACTTGTTGCACAATTCAATTTGATGTTATTAAAGATCATGAAACAAGACATATCCAATCAGTCACACAATGTATTAACAAAATATCTAATTGAACTTAATGATTATGCGAGTAGTTACTGAACACTTATAAATTTCACGATAAGACAAACCATACAAAGATTAATCAAAATAACTGATTTAAGAAATTTACCAAATAATTGAGCAAGAAAAATGTATAAAAAGACTCACTGAACAATCCTTATACTTTCCAAGCACTTTATTCATAAAATTATTTCTCCTTAGAGGGTATACAATTGATATATTTATTTAAAAACCGCTACTACTTGGGGCTTAAAAATAACTAGTATAAAACAAAACAAATAGTTCTTTGAAGGGCTAGCAAAAAACAAAAGAGAAAGCCTTTCATGCAAGAAAGAACGTGTTTCCTATTTCTAAGATTGAATGTTTTTACAATGATAGATCCTACAAATAACAAATCAACTACTCATTTAAGCTTGTTATCCAAAATTCACCCTCAAGGCAATTTTGATAACATGCATCAAATTATTCAGTCCCGAGCAAGTAGATTGATTCAAGGCCCGAAATCATGTTTTTGGGGGCCCCCTCGGCTTCTCTCTAACTCTCCCATCCAAGAAGAAATCCCAACGAGTTAGAGAAAATGGAAAAAAATGCAAAAAATAAGGTTGCAGGACTGTTTTAAAGCATTTCGGGTCTGAAGGGTTCGGGTTGTACTGAGGTTTGTCGTACCAAGCTTGGGGCCGAAAAAACAAAGAAAATCGGCTAAGTCAGACATTTTTGTCCCAAGTGGTCCGTGGGACAGTTGGGACGTCAGGACGTGAGGGACGCGAAAAGCTGAAACGGCTGAAAGCAAGAAAAATCATCAAGTTTTTGTTTCGCGCGGTTTGGGACAGCCGGGACAAAAGTACGCGTGGGATGCGAACCGGACCCGATTCGCCGAAAGACGGTCCATTTCGGGCAGTTCGGAGATTTTTGTCCGGGACAGCCGGGACAAAGGGTACGCGCGGGACGCGAGGGACGCAGAAAGGCGAAAAGGCCGCAAAAGAGAGACAAGGAAGCCCGAATCGGCCGAAGTAGGAGATTTTCATCCGAGACAGCTGGGACAAAGGTATGCGCGGAATGCGAAAAGCCGAAATGGCCGAAGGCAAAGAAGAAAAGTCAACGTTTGACCCGTGAAACTTCAAACGACCATAACTTTTGACTCCGAGCTCCGATTTTCACAAAATTAGACTTTCTGGAATGAGCACAACGTCCTCTACGCTTTAATGAGGGTAGATATATTTAAATAAAACAAACATATTTGGTTCCAGTCAGTTAATGCTCATTCCCGTCAAATGACAGAAAATGCCTGCCAGACCCAAAATAGCTGCCCGCACTCAGAAGGCCATAACTTTTGCATTTCTCAACGAAATCGCACAAAATTGGTACCATTGGAATCGTGGCTCCGAGCCTGATGTACAAAAAAATCAAGAAATTCTGGATTTGATGAGATATTGATTGATATTTTTTAGAAAACGTGGTCGGGTTCATAACAGTGTTTTATTTGGTAGTTGGGAGTGCAATTAAAAGGCATGGTCACCATTCTTTCTCTGCTGCAGCACCTGGGAAAGTATGGGGATCATTTTGCAAGTAATATACAATAATTTTACTCCATTGAATACCTCTTACAAGTGGTTGAAGGACGGATTTCGGGATTTCCATTTTCCCTTCTCTCTCTCTTCTCATTTTTCTATAAATTGGAGTGTTGGGCTCATTGTAAAGGGAGAGGTAGTTTTTTGTAGCAAAGCTCTGAAAAAATTGCTTTGTGAAGCCAATGTGTTGCAGGCCCTTGTTGTGGACTCCTTGCATGGTGATCCAGGCCCTTTTCTTGTAACCAATTGAATTGTGCATATCAAGAAGCAATAAAATATAAGTTTGTGGATGCATCTTCCCCTGCTGTGTTTTCTTGAATTCTTCTTGCCCCTTCAACCTTGATTACAAGAATATTGTGTCTATTATTATGTTCTTGCAGGGATCCATTATCATTGTGTATGTTTGAAATATTGCTGTAAAATGCATTTTGCTAGATTATGGAGAACTGTCATCACCTCTTCTAGTGTGCACTTTGCTTCTGTATTTCACGCATTTGAAGACTACTCTCACACCCTCCTTTTCTGGTGTATCACCGCTTTAGTGTAGGCTTTCATTTTATGCATTCTCTCTCCCTGGTCCCTTGGAAATTTAGATTAGAATATTTAGTTTCCCCTGCATTAGAGTAGATTGTGGCAGGTAGTTTAGGAGCAAGAACCAGCTTTCTCTGGAGGTCTATCTCAAGTAGCAAGTCCCACAACTTGGAGATAGTACCCATGTTATCCAATCACACCGTGAGTTCAAGTATATGCACTTGTATAAACCATAGAAGGGTGCTATGACTCGGTGATAACAAAGCTTTAATTGGAGCTTCCACTTATAGCTGGTTGATTTGACTATATATGATTCCATTAGAGCTCTATTATGCTTGCTTTTAATTTATTTTATATATATACAAAATCTGAAATAGGCGGCCTCATTAAATCAGGTACTTCTTGAATTATCAATGGGACTCTGTTGTAAATATATCTAGCATATTCACTTACAAGTGAAGCTTTCTCCACTTTACCATTTGCAAAGGTGATCACTGCCATGATGGTGGATGTTTTCCCATCCATATCAGCTTTTGCAAAATTAACAGCTAGAGTGGAAATGAATGCTTGCAATTGTTTTTCAAAGAATGGCTTTTGGATCAACCTCCCATTCGGTTGGTACATTAAAGTAATTTGAGCTTTATCTAGAAGCTTAGTAGGCTTCTTTACTACTAATCGTAATTCATTTAGCAATCCTCCCATTGTACTCATCCAATCACTTAGCTCTTTCAGGATGTGGCCCATGTAGATTTTGCATGTATTTAAATCTTGGCTCTTGATGTGTAACACATTGAGGCAAATCTTTCTGTTTATAAAAACAAGAAGTTTATCCATCATGAAGCCCATTCTAGTCATATGCTTATGTTGGATCCGTACATGAAGCAACCCCTACTTTTCTATATCTGTATGATTTTTGTATAGATACTAAAAACTCATAGAAAGTTCGCAGATCCATTTTCACATTTGGAAGGGTGTTCTTTGGCATTATCACTTACTTTTGGGCATCAAGAGCATCCATCTTGGTCTATATAATTGTGACTAGATTACATGTCATTTGTTGAGTAACATCAATAATAGATTATGGGTATGCATTCATGAATTCTTCTCTAATATGAGCTCTTTTAGAGATTCTTAAAATGTCCTCCTTAGTCTTCATGTATATAGGAGTTGTCCCTTGGGGAAATTTTCTCTTGGCCACCCCTCTTTAGGGTGTCTGTAGGTGAATCATACTTGAGGGTCACCTTTAGATCTTCAATTTGTGCCATAGCATAAGCCATTACCTATTGTCCACTAGGAGGAGTCCATGTTCCCCTTGGAGTAACAAGTGCAACTATAGTTATGGAAGGAAAATCGGAAGAAGACCTGACTACTTGTGGTGAAGTTTCTGGTGTCCAACGTAGGGTGGGATGAATAGATTCCATAAGATCTAAGAGATGACTCATGAAACTCTAAGTAACCATAGGAGTTGAGAACGAAGAAATCGGAATGTAGGATAAGAGTGGTATGAGTGACATAGGCATGCTTAGTATAAAAAGTATGAGAAACATAAGGAGTAATGGGAGGAAGTAATGGTGGATTAAGGAACCAATTAGATGATGGAGGAATTGGAGGAATGGCCTAAAGAGAGAGAGAATGCTACATAGGTGCATTCAATTTAGCCATGGAGGATCTTTTGACAATGGTTCTAGATGAAGTTGGAGCTGAAGAGGATATAATGGCTAGAGAAGTAGAAAAAATAGTTTTAGGGACTACCACTGTTACTTCTGATATTATTTTAGTGGATGCAAGTGGCTGAGAATGACCGATTGTAGGGATTTGAGAGGAATACAAATAAATAAGAATTGTAATTTGTGGAGAAATAGATGAGGACATGGGTAATAAAAATAAGGAGATAAGACAACTGAAGAAATGTTTATAGAATAAGTAGACTAGGGAATGGAAACTTGTGCCAAAATGGAAGAAAGAAAAGAAGGAAAAATAATAGGCCTAGTTAAAACATGGGAGGAAAGAAGATATTAGATTTCACTACGATCTAATGTCCCATGATCACTTCCTATCTCATCATCATAATAATAAGTGGAATAAATGATAATATTTGTTGTAGAAGGGATTGAGGAAGATGAAATAGAAGAAGATGTCATAGCCACATAGCTAATAAATGTTGAAGGAACAAAAGAATTAAGGAGAAAGGGATGAAAATATAGTTGTCATTGTACTTACCAAAGGATAAATCGAAGTAGGGACTAACCACTTACATGCCGACAAGACTTGAAAATTATACACTTGGAGAAAATCCAGAATGGGAAGGACCACCCTTTTCCTTGAGTGTAGGAGGAACCCATGCAAGCAATCTCTTGAGTTTCCTAGGGTTTGTACCTTTCTCATTTGAGAATTCTTCTTCTCCTATCTCTGCTTCTTGACCTAGTCTAAAATCCATCCCACAAAATCTAGCAAGCTTCCCAATAGGTATATAGATGACCTTGAAATTATTCATGTTGATGTTCACAACTTGATCATTAATCTCATCTTTGTAAATCATGTCATCATTATGTATTTGATGTTTGTAATTAAAAGTGTGCATGCCCAAGGTGTGCTTACAAAACTGTGACACTCTTCCTATGGGATCAAAGAGTCTTGAAGTGTGATACTCTAAATAAAATGATGACATGTGTGTTTCCACTCTCTTGGCCTTTTTTCAATCCTGCAGGATTTACTGGGAAAGGAAAGAGAGGTTATGTGGAATTTTTCTTCTTTTATTCCTTTGCCACATGACTGATGCCATGGAAAAACCAATATGTGATCTCTTGCTCAACTAGTTTTTCATGGACAAAATTAGGTAGTCTGAATGGGATGGAGAGGATCCCCTATACTTTGATCACAATGTAATTTGGATAGCACCAGAAAGCTCCCTAATGACTCAATGTGTTGATTATTATTTGACTGGCTTTAGGCATAGGGGTATCATAAATAACATTACCAATAACAAGGTAGTAGTGATTATAAACTACCTTAAAGATTTTTTTATAGTTACATAGGTGAAGGTTACTAAATACCCTAGGAAATGTATGTGGATATTAAGGTGTCCAACTTGGAACCCTGTGAAATTGCTAAAATGTACACATGACATCCAACAAGTAGGACATCATATAGAAAATCTGCCTTTTCTTCTTTACATCTACAAGGCTATTGTAGCGGTTGTAAGATAAGACCCCAACCAAATCAAGGATATTTTCATCATTCATGATCATTGCTAGAAAGGGTACCCATGTCTGATTGACATTTATAATATATGTTACATCGAAGAGATTATGCATTAAGGCCATTCCAAATTTAACCCCTTTCTTAAAGGATACGATAGTCATCTTGTACTTGGAAACCCTGGATTTGAAGTGAGTTTGGTCTTCTGCCCAATCTTTAAGCACTACTCTAACCTTATTCTTTTTTCCCCATTTTCCCACAATCTCTTGATTGAATTTAATATTTTCTAGGGGAAGATGATAATAACTAGAAACATTGGCATCCTCAGTGATATTGCCAATCAAGTTGCCTCTTTTTGATGCCAAGATCCCACTTTTACAACTTACATCAACACCTATTACACCCTAGAGTAAATTAGTGCATAACATTACCTTTATTTTTCCTGTTAGAATGTGTAGTCAATTGGATTTGATAACCAGATATTAGCATGAAAACAAAGTACACAACTTTAAAATAAATATGCAAGTTGTAGAGAAAAATCCAAACAAAATATTCTTCAAACTTCTTGTAAAATTCACATATGAGAACACACAATATATAGAGTTTTACAATGTTAATCCTTACCCGAATAATAGGAAGGAAACACTAAAGTTGGAGATGAGATTATCTCCACAAATCAAGGAGTGGAGATAATCTCTCAACAAGCTCCAAAAGTTACACGGGTTGAAACAAACTCACCCAAAATAGATTATTTAACAATAAATAAAATAAGCTCCCTAATGAAGCTTATAAAGTGTGAACACCCAAACAATCTAATTAGGAAAATAACCCAAACTAGTTTGGTATGAACATGTTTACACTAACACCCTCCCATAAGAAAATGCTAGGGAGCAAAGACATGAAAGCAAGAAAGGGTCCTGGCTACTTGGCCTGATAAGGTACCCAATACAATCTAAAAAGAAGAAAGAAGGAAGGACTTTATAGAAAATCCCCCCCAAGGACAACTTCCTTCACCCCAAGCTTTTCTCGCAATGGTATATAACGAGGATAATCCAAGGATTTAGTGAAGATATCCGTAATCTGATCAGCAGTACTTACAAACTCCATCTAAACGACACCATCCTGAATCAACTGACGAATGAAGTGCATATGGATTTTGATATGTTTGGTATGCTAATGCTCAACTAGATTACGTGTAATTTGAATAACACTCTGATTATCACACTAAAGAATGGAAGGAGACTACTGGGGAAAACCAAACTCACTAAGAATCTGATGAAGCCAAATAACCTCCTAACCTGTTGTCACGACACCTTGATACTTGACCTCAGTGGATGATAATGCAACTATATTTTGTTTCTTACAAGACCGTGCAATAGGACCAAAGCCAAGATGAAAAAAAAAACCATAGGTAGATTTGCGAGTGTCGCAACATCCACCCCAATCAGAATTTGTGAAGCCCTGAATACATGAAAAACTATGTGATGTGTAATAGATGCCAAAAATCAAAGTCCCCCAAATATAACACAAGATACGCTTGACTACTTGCCAATGAATCTCATGAGGCTCATGTGAAAAGTGAGAGACAAGGTTAACAACAAAAGTAATATTGGGATGAGTGTGAGTGAGATATAAAAGAATCCCAACCAACTATCTATACAAAGTGGCATCTACTAAGTTAGACTTACATGCAACAATCAATTCAATACCTGAATGGAAAGGTGTGAGAGATGGCTTACAATCAGCCATATGAAATATCTGAAGCAAATCTGTGGCATACTTCTTCTGATAAGTAGAGATGCCCTTAGTAGATTGGTGAACCTAGAGACCAAGAAAATAGTGCAAGAGGCCCATATTTGTCATATCAAACTCTACTTTCAACTTATGTTTAATGTTATGAATCAGAAAATCTGAACTACCAATAATGATGAGATCATCAACATACAAGACTAATATCAACAATTCATCATCAATTTTTAGAACATAAACAATATGATCAGTCTCACAATGATGGAATCAAGCAGACAACAAAAAATCATCCATTCTCTCATACCAAGCCCTAGGGGCTTGCTTGAGACCATAAAGAGAATGATAAAGTCTACAAACAAAAGAAGACTCCTGCACGAAGCCTTGTGGTTGCCCCATGTAAATATCCTCATGAAGATCACCATGCAAAAATGCACTCTTCACATCCATCTGATAATTTTACCATCAATGAGAAGCAGCGAGGGAAAGCACAAGGCGAACAAAATCCATCTTGGCTACTAGAGCAAAGGTTTTAGAGTAATCCACTCCTTTAACCTGGGAGAAGCCCTTAGCAACAAGAAGAACCTTATACTTATCAATGGTACCATCAACATCATATTTGGTCTTATAGAACCATTTACACCTCACCAATTTTCTTCCCTTAGGAAGTGGCACAACCTCTCATGTTTGATTCTTCATCAAAGAAGAATACTCATTCTCGATAGCAACATCCCACTCTGGTTGACCAGAAGCATGTGAAAAAAGAACATGATCAGTAGAAATAGCTTGGATCATAAGATCCATACCAGAGTACAGTCGATGATCTACAACACCAGAAGTCTCTACTCTAGTACATTGTTGATCACTTGGATCACCTGCCAAATCATTAACAACATCCAAAGTAGTCTTCAACCATGTAGGCCTTGGCTAAGGAGGAGGAGGAGAAGGGTTTAGGAAAAAGATCAACAATAGGTGGGTCATTAGCATCAATATCATCATCTAAGACAAGTACAATAGGTAAGGATGGAGAAGGAAGAACATCAAGATCGAAAAGAGCCTCGGTCTCAACAAGACGAACATCACGTCGAAACAATACATCTTTGGTAGTGGGCTTGAAAAGACGATATGCCTTCACATGCTCACAATGGACATTAAAGATGAGTTATTTGCTTTTCTTCTCCATGGATTTCCATGTATCATCAGATACGAAAGCCCAAGATTTGCAACCAAAAACCCAGAAATCTGAAACGTCAGGTTTTTCACTCGACCAAGCCTCTTCATGAGTAACCTCCTGCACTGCTTTATGTGACATCCTTTTCTGAATGTGGTTTGGTTTGCACAGTTCATAGCTTCTGCCAAGAACTCTGGTGCTAAGTTATTTAACTGAACCATGCAATTCACCATTTCCTTGAGTGTTCTATTCTTTCATTCAACAACTCCATTTTGCTGAGGGGTGTAAGGTACAATATACTGGTGCACAATTCCATGATTAGCACAAAAAACAAAAAATTCATTACTTACATATTCCCCCCATTTTATGTGCAGAGTATTTTAATACAATTCCCATATTGTTTTTCTACAATAGATTTAAAAACTTTAAATCTATCTAGGACATCACTTTTATATTGTAGAAAATACACCCAAGTTCTTCTAGTAAAATCAGATCTATGAATGTTAGCACATATTTAGCACCAAAAAATGACCTACGAGGAAAGGACATTATATCACTATGTACTAACTCAAGATGAGCCTTGGCTCGTTTTTCTTTTCCCTTTAGAAAGGGATCTTGATGTTGCTTACCAAACATACAACCTAGGCAAACACCATCATTATAATTCAGCTTCGGAAGACCTGTGACCATATTCTGTGAAGAGAGTTGTTGCAGATACCTGTAATTGAGGTGTCCAAACCTCTTATGCCACAATTTTCTCAAATAATCAACATGAGCAACAAGTGAAGATCCTGTAGTATTGTCAAAGTTCTCAAACACATATAAACGTGAACATGGGTGCACCACTCCTGTAGCAACAATATCATCATGATCATGTAGTTCCTGATTACAACTTTATCTGGTGAAAATTCAACAATTCTACCATCACCAAAATTACATATTTGATATATGGAAAAAAGTTGTTAGAAATATTGGGAACATAGAGAACATCATGTCAACGCCCATTAGGCATATTGACAGTGCCAAAACCTACAACATCAACAGAAGAACAATTAACCACCAAAATCTATGAAATGCTGCAATTAGAAACAAAAGTCAACAAATGTCTGGAATGTGTGATATGATGTGAAGCTCTTGAGTCAAAAATCCACTTATCTCGCAAAGGGGAAGAATCTCGTGCAGAAAGAGCCTTACCCTTTCTAGTACTGGAAGAGGAAGAAGGAGATGAAACAATGATCTTGTGTTGTTTTAGAGCCTTTTCCAAAGTTTCCAATTTCAAAAAAACATCTGGATTCTTGATGGTTTGTTTTTCCACAAAAGGAGCATGGATCAAACACTCTTTTTTGGGACAAATTCTTAGATTTTTCACTATTTCTGCTGTTTGGAGGAATCAACAGAGGGAGGTGAAGGTTTAGAAGCCACATTTGGAGATGAAAAAGGCACTGATCAAAGGATCCTTGCTTGGGTTTATTTTTCCATTTATTCTTAGGAAAATTAGCTACTAGTGCATGGTTTGAAGTTGGTATGACATCAAGAGATATTAGCTTAGTCTGTTCTCGAGACAAACGTTCACAAAAATCTTCAAATGAGGGCATAGTAAAATGAGAACCCAAGGCATCCATAGTAGAAAAAAAGGCAGAGGTGAAAACTGAAAAAGGTCCCTTTAACTTGGTCAAAACCATGTAAATGCATTTTTCATCCTTTTTAGTTTTACCACCAGCTGACAAATGACTATGAATTTCTTTAAATTTTGTGAGAAATTCTTCTATGGAAGAAAAATTTGAAGGTGATAAATACTTTAACTCAAGATCTAGTTGAATCAACTTGAACTCAATAATCTTGCCAAATAAAGTCTCAAATTTATCCCATACCTCTTTCGGTGCCTTTGCAGAAGAAATGTGGAATTGAAAATTATCTGCCACATTCAAGGCGATCAACCCAAGCACCTCATCATGTTTGCATGCATACAAATATTTTTCCTTTTCTGTGGTGAAGGAGGGAATGCTTGCATCAAAGACACGCCATAAGCCACGAGATTGCAACAATTGTTGCATCTTCGGTTTCCATACATGATAATTTGACGAATTTAAAGGCTCAAAGAACCTTGTATCCATCACTGATGTTGAAGATGTAGCTTCAGTGAAGAAGGATTTTTCCATCTAAAATCAATGAGAAAAATACACTGCACACCAAAAGACAATGTGCTCACACTGCAGGATCCCTCCAAAATGAGCAAAAAATGGAACTCCTCGGATGGTAATAAAATTTGAATCAATAGAATGGGGTTGAAAAAACATGCAATTTTGGAAAAAAATGGCACTCGATTTTGAGTTACCTTACAAAATTTATTATGCTTTCAAAATCCCGTAAAATAGGCCAATTTTAATTTTAAAAGACCCATTGATTAAAAAATCAGACCAAATAGAGGACAAGGTAGTCGTGTGACCACTCGTTGGAATCGAGAGAAAACTTCTCAGAAATTATATATTCTGAAATTGACATCAAAATGCAGGCGTTGGGGTTTGAACTTAAGAGCTCCCGGACATAAGCCAATCGCCCATACCACTCCACCAATGGATTGCACAAAAGTATCTAAGGAAAATATAATTTTTTATATTTTCCAGAAACCTGAAAAATAATAAAAATAAATAAAAGCTGTGTATTTTCAAGGACTGGAAGCAATGCACAAAGCACAAACGTCCACGAATGCCAACTAAAAAGCCAATAAAACGTGCCAGCGTAGTACTAGATCCTCTACTCGCCACGAACGAGCTACAGACTGCCACGATTATGCAAGGCAAAAAAAGAATCTGATTAAAAAAAATATACAACCACGATTTCGAGAGGATCATACAGAGATCACAGTAATCCAACGAGCAAGGTAGAGCCACAATCGGAAGAATACACTGAGCCTAAAACAAATACACCTTCCGCGTGGTGCAGACAGTGAAGGAAGCGCTAGACATAGCTAAAACCCACGCTGCAGCCAAAAAACAATGCTATAGCTCAACACCACGTACACGCACAACAAGGGGATGTCAAGAGGCAGTGCCAAACCAACATCACCATGCCAATATAGTAAAACGTGGTTCGAATAAATATTAAAGTTGAGCCACAACAAAAAGTTTAAAAACAAGAGCTCTTATAATCTTGCAATAACATTGCACTGATCAAGACTGAGAAGAAGCATGCAACAACCTTCACACTCTGATACCAAATTGGATTCAATAACCAGATCTTAGCATGAAAACCAAGTACACAAATTAAAAATAAATATGCAAGTTGTAAAGAAAAAGCCAAACAAAATATTATTCAAACTGCTTGTAAAAATTCACATCCGGGAACACATAATATGTAGAGTTTTACAATGCTAATATTTACCCGAATAATAGGAAGGAAACACTAAAGTTGGAGATGAGATTATATCCACAAATCAAGGAGTTGAGAGAATCTCTCAATAAGATCCAAAAGTTGGGCTGAAACAAACTCACCCAAATTCCAGTTGTTGAATGCGCCAAAGAATCTCATTCTGTTGGTGGCATTAAGAAAGATACTTGAAGATAATGAATCCGCTGTCCCAGTTGGATCTATGGAGGATAAGGAAAATATGCCTCCTTGTTTCAATACCCTAATTACGGAGGCTTCTACAGGCTGGATTACGGTGCGTAAAAATAAAAAAATGTTCTCCAAGAATACCGCTTCTCCGCCTTGCTAGGTTCTCGGTGCTGCTCAGCTGATCATCAAGGTTTCACTTTCTTTGTCGAGCAGCAGCTGTTTGATCGCTGTAAACCAGTTGTTTTTATGCTGATTTACAGCTGTTCGTCTTGTGTTTTATTATGTGCAGGTTTTTTCCTACTTTTTTCTTGTTCGTTGGGCCTTATTTGTTCACATCTGGCTTTTTGAGCCTTCTTGTATAAGGGTATAGTCCCTTTCAAAAAACTATTTGCCAATAATAATAATAAAAAAAAAACAAACTCACCCAAAATATATTATTTAACAATAAATAAAATAAGCCCCCTAATGAACCTTAAAAATTGTGAACACCCAAACAATCTAGTTAGGAAATAACCCAAATTAGTTTGGTATGAACATGTTTACACTAACATAGTCTGGTTGGTCGAATAACCACTAATTCAGTCATACACTGTGTTTTGGCATGATATGCTTCATCATCATTGTCTATTAGTCTAGCCTCTTCAACCTCCATTTTTAGTGTTGTATAATAGTTTTGTCCAATGACATGTTTATCAAAAATCACGTCGCCAAAGAATCTGTTAGAGAAAAAGGTATGCAGTTGAACCTCCATTAATAAGTAGCTTAAGCAACATTCAAACAATTCTATATATTGAAAGTTCTTAATCTTTGAAAGATATCAATACTTTGTTTGTTGTTGTAATTGCTTGATTTTGAACTTCAAATGATATATAATAGATTGAATGTAATGCGCTTGATTATGAAATCCTTTCACCCTATTTGAATCTTGTTAATCCATGATAAAATGGTAGTATATCGTTGTAGCATTCAAGCTTGCTCGACCATTTATGCGTTTTAATATTAAATTTCGAGATACTCATGTCTTTATAGGTGATGTGGCTTTAATTATTTGTTTTTCATGATTTTCATGCATTCTTGTAGATTTTGCTAGTTTTGTCATCTTCAAATCTCATCACTGTCATGTGGCGAGATTTAATAGCTTCACATATCAGTTACCTTATAAGAATGGTGTTAGAATATGAATAGTGAACTAATAATAAATCTTTGTGTATGTACAACTTTAGAGGCTAATTGAACTATTTAGATATTCTCTGTCAAGTATGCCCAAGTGAAAAGTGTGATATAATGAGAAGGCTCCACATCACCTTGGATATCACTATGTCATCCCTTAGGTAAATCTTATTAGTCACTGTAAGTTAAAATCCAATGGTATAAATCCACGCATGTACAATTTTCGGGCTCATCACTGCCACACAAATACCTCTATCAAATATACTGACATGCAAAGTGCGAGCTAATGAGAAGGATCCACGTTGCTTTGGATATCGCATTGTCAGCCAGTCAGGTAAACCATGGTAGTTGTTGTCAGGAGTTATCAACTGGAACTGATGGGATGACTCCACGTTGTTCCACAATTTTCAATGCTAGTCCAATCTTAGGATGTAATGCTTTGAAAGATGCAACAATGTGAAATGCACATAAATGAGTAATATCCACGTAATGTAATTCCTTCGCATAAGTCAGAACGTGTAAGATCTCTGAAGTACTTGTACAATTAATTTGTAAGTTGTGAACCAATGAGAAAACTCCTCTTCATATCAAAATTCCCAAAACTTGTCATAGCTGTGAGATTATCCATTCAGGTACATATGAGTGAATAAACAACTACCATGTTGCTTCAGAAATATGAGAGTCTGTAAGAAATACTATAAATAAACATTGATTGTTTGAATAACACTATGGTGACGATTTGTAGAATGTCATGGACCAAAATTCTCGTTTCTTATGTGAATCAAAATCCTATAAATTCATAGTTTTATTAAGGCATCATTAGTCCAAAAACTGTAATTTTAACAAAATAATGCGACAAATTTGTAACCAAGTAACACAATTATTATTCATAAGGAAAAATGGTTCTTTAATATTTTACAAAATATATCAGAGGGCCCCATCCTTTCAAGTAAAACATGGGGAGGTTTTATTCGCAACAATAAGATTATGGAATTTGAGTACCAAATGTGTTTGTTTATGAAGTTGCAAAATTTGAAGTGGAAAGAGATGTTGGTTACATTGAGGAGGAGCCAAGTTTGATGCATATACAAAATGTGGAGGAAGATTATTAGCTAACCTTGAAGGTGGATGATAAGTTGGAGTGTATAAGTCGAAACACAACCTAAAGAGGAATCCAAAAAGTGCATTGTAGAGGAGGAAGTGGTTGCAGATATAGCAAGATATAAGAAGATGAGAGCAACAATGCATAAACACATACACAAAGTAGTGTGTGAGATGATGGGGTGTATTACTCACTGAGGGGGCATGGAAGATTTTTCTGCGGTAGGGAAAGAGGATTCTCCTGAAACATTTTTATGCGTGAAACCATAAGGCACCGTGTATTTGTTTGTCTTAATGCACAAAGTGATGAGTAGGTGCACGAAAGATAACACACATGTAGTGCATGGAGATGTAGAATCGACAAGTTCCATAGAGAATTATGAAGGTCCAGAGTGTAGAGAATATATAATGATAAGGAAAGTGTTGTTGAAGAATACATAAAATTAAAATGATCCTACATAAAGGAATAGTTTATTCCAAACCATATACAAGTTGGAAGGAAAGTGCTACAAGATGATTATTGATAGTGGTATCATAAACAATATTATTTCCAATGAAATGGCGGATAAATTATGGATGAAGAATATTATGCATTCTAACCCTTACAAAAATTCATGGTTGTAAAAATGATACCAATTCTTAGTCAATGAGAAAACCCTTGTCAAGTTTCCAAATTGGGAGCTATTGCAATGAAGTATTGTGTGTTGTGATGCAAATGTACGCTTGTCATCTATTTTTAGGTAGTCCACGCAAGTATGACTAGAAATATATCCATGATGGGCACACAAATGTTATTCACATAGAAAATGATGGAAGAAAGTTTAACTTATTTTTAAAAAATGAAAAATAGGAACACAAAGTGCATAGTGAGTTTGAGTAAAAGGTCTGGTTGTGTTAGGAAAGGAATTCCTATGATAAGTGGAAGAGAAGAAAGTGTGTTACATGCTTGTGCCAAAATATGTGCGTGAAGAGTGCATAGAGGAAGAGGATATTCCAAGTGAAGTGCATGGAATGCTAAGAAAATTTGTGGACATGGTGACAGAAGAATACCTATAAGGATTACCACTAGTGTACAATATCAATCATTGGATTGATTTGATACCAAGAATCAAGTTTTCCAAAAAATCACTATATAGGATAACTCCGAAGGAAAATGCAGAGGTGTGTAAATAGTACAAGAGCTACTAGATAGAGGTATAGTACAATTTTTTTTGAGCCCATGTGCAATCCCTGTAGTGATAACACCAAATAAGGGAGATGAATTACACATGTGTGTTGCTTCTAGAGCCATCAAGAAGATCATAATCGAGTACATGCTTTCATTTCCTAGAATGGATGATCTAATGAATTGCCTTAGTGGTATGTGGTACTTTTCAAATATTGACTTCGAGAATGGCTATCACCAAATCTACATTAGAGAAGGATATGAGTGGAAAACAACATTCAAAATGAAGGAATACTTGTATAAATGGTTGGCTATGCCATTTGGGTTTACAAATTCCCCTAGAAAATTTATGAGATTGATGAATGAAGTGCTAAATCTGTTCCTTAGGAAATTTATGATTTTATATCTAGAAAATATACTTGCGTTTAGAAATAAAAATTAGGATCATCTAGAACATTTGTACACAAGGCGATGAAGCACTTGTAAGAAGAAAAAATGTTGGCGAATATAAAGAAGTGTAATTTTATGCGCAAAGAGTTTTTATACTGAATATTCACAATATCCCAAGACATATTACAAATGGACCAAGAGAAGGTGTACGTAATAATGGAGTGATCATCACTAATGAATATAACAATCGAGGTGAAAAATTTCCATGGATTGGTGAGTTTCTATAGGAAGCTTCATTAAAAAATTAAATAGAAGTACACAATGATCACAAAGACTATGTAGAGTGGTCAAAAATAATTTGTGTGGATAACAGAGCTAGAGAACAACTTATAGGAATTGAAGAAGAGGGTTACAATGTAACTAGTGATTTTGTTTCCAAGTTTCAATAAAAATTTCCTAAGTTGATTGTGATGCAAGTGGAGCAACCATCAACACAATGTTGTGCCAAGAAGGGAAACTCTTAGCTTCATTTCAGTTAGAAATTGAACGATGCCAAAAGGATATGCTTAGCCTATGATCATGAGTATTATGCAATCGTGCAAGCATTGAGATGTGGATGCATACTTTTTTTTGTGTGATTTTATGTCTTGTATATTGATCAACCAAGTGTTGTAGTTTATAAAAAGCCAAATAAATTTGAATTAAAGGCATATGAACTAGGTGAAGAATTCCTACAAATTTACTCATTTGTGTTGAATCATCAAAGTGAGAAGTCCAATGAAATTGTGGATGTATTAAGTAAGAGATTGATTCATGTTAAAAGTAAATGCGTACATAAATTCATGGGGTTTTAAATCATGAAGGAACTATAAGTACACGGTGAAGACTTCAAGGAAGCATGGAAGGCATGTGCAAAACCAACACAAACAAATTAAATGCCATGGATGGATTACTTCATCCATGAAGTATGTTATTTAGATGAGTACAATCGTGTATACCTAAGGGTTATAGAGGCTTAGGAGGTCACTTTGGAGGTGACAATACTCTAGCGTAGTTGAAGTTTTGTTACTACTCACTAAAGATGAGTGACAGATGTGCACAAATATGTACGTAGATGATTTTTTTTTTCAGTTGGTTGAAGGGCACAATTAAAATATAGGGTTATATCAACCATTACCTGGTACCAAGGAGGATGTTGGAGAATATTAGCATGGATTTTGTGGCAACTCAATAGATGTTTGAAGATGGATCCAATTTCATAGCGTGTAAAAATATTGTGATGCAATGAGAACCTAACAAATTTATTCTTCAAGGAGATAGTGTGATTGCACAGGGTTGTCATTGAGCATAGTGTTAGATAGGGATACAAAGTTCCTAGGACATTTTTAGAGGACCTTATAGAAGAAGATGGGAATAGGGATGAATTTGAGTTTATTGTATCATCTACATGCTAATGGATAAAAATAAGTGGTTAATAGAAGTATAGGCAATTTATTGCACAAATTGGTAGGAGACAAGAACCAAAACAATGGGATATAGTGTTAGTGCAAGCTGAATTCACAGTATAATAACTTAGGGAATAGAAGCACATGGAAGAATTTATTTTAAATTATCCATGAGACAAGTCCAAGAGGATTATCTAGAATTGCGTGAAGCGGTAGATGATAGGAGCATGGAAGTAGATGACAACATGCATTATATGCACAAGATGCATGAAGAAGTGTGTGAGATATTGAGAGAAGAGTAACCAAGTTCACAAGGAGTGTGCATATGAGAGGCATATAGTAAAGGAATTCAAGGTCATAGATCATGTGTTGGCACATTTGCATAATGAGGGATTTCCTAAAGGGAACTATAACAAGCTGAAGCTGAAGAAGATTAGACCATGCAAGGTGTTGCATAAGATAACACCAAATTCCTACAAGATAGAGTTGCTAAAAGAAATGGATATCTCATATCGATATTCAATGTTGCAAATTTGTATTATTTCCATGAAAGTAAGATTAGTGCATAAGAGGGAAGAGATTCAAGTATACCCCAGACTCGCTCATGATAAATGAAAGCACACAATAAATGATGGGTACCTTAGAGTGGAGAAAGTAGATACCGAAGATGGAAACAAAATAAATTGAGGCCATATTGAAGTCAAGGATAATAAAAAAGACACACGGAAAATAATACAAATATTACTTAGTAAAGTTTTGAGGAACACCATAGAGGAAGAGGTGACATGTATGAGTTTGAAGGAACTTGGTTAGTTTGACCCTACTTCGGAAGAGTTTCACTTATGCACGAATCTCACTTTTGTTTAACCTGTGGTGTTTGATGTAGGAGCATCACGAGAGAATTGAGATTGTATGATTTCAATTTTGGTTAACTGTTGGAGTTTGTGTAAAGTTTACCTGGGTCAAGCATACAAATGAGTCATGACACAAATAGGTCAAAGATTGTGCAAAATTTTGTGTGCAAATTTATGAATTGCGAAGTGCATGCTAGAAATGGTGCAAGATTTACAAGATTGTGAGAAGAGGAGTGCCTTCAATAGTGCACAATGGCTTTTATTGGAAGTACGCGTGTAAAGGTGGTTCTCAAAGGTTGTGTTGTAATAAAATATTCTGTGTGGATATTTCACATATTAGGGCATGAAACTATGTAGAGGCTAGATTACACAAAAGATTGAAGGCCCTCAGGACAAAGATAGAAAACCAACAAAGAAGGTAGATGGAAGTTGGAAGGAAAAATGCATGTAAATAAATGAGGATGAAATCATCAATCATCTGACATGGACAATTTAGAAGATTTTCTCAACTACCAGATCAAGCATAGTTTGATGAAAGTAATGCAAGTTTGAGTAGAGAAGGTAGGAAGGTTTTGGAGGAAGTTTCAACACACCTATGAAAGGGTAGGTCCACACCATAATTTAGGAGTTGTTAAAGTATTATTAGGGCTAAAAAAGAGTTGCTACTAGTAGAGGTAGTTGAGTGCTAAGGTTTAATATTAGGAATGAATCGATCCAAATTCAATGTGATATAGGAATTCATCGAGTCCAAATACCATCCTTAGTTATAGTCTTGAAAACTTCAATAACCCCATTAGTGGTAAGATCTTTGTAGATGTTATGAAGCATTTTCAAAGTTAATAGAATACAATGTTTTTTTTATCCACTATATGAATATGTACCAGAATTTTAACCACTCCTACGCCATAAAAAATGGATCATTTTATTTCTATAAGAAGATAAGTGATGCGACACATATTTTTGACTTGTTTTTCATGTAATTTATAGTACTAAATAGGTTGTTGTGCACGATTTTATTTGATATAGATTCCAAATTTATGGGCCCATTTTGGTGCATGTTATGGAATAAAATCAAGATGTTGTAATTTAGTTCTACATATCACCCACTAATAGATGGCCAAATAAAAGTTATCAATAAGCTCCTTGGAAATTTGTTGAGATGTTTAGTATGGGAGTAGGCAAGAGTTTGGGATTCAGTTCTTGCACAAGCAGAGTTCACTTATAAAATGTTTATGAATAGAATAACTGAGAAGTCACCTTTATGTATTGTGTATGGAACAATTCCACAAGGAATTTTGGAATCGAGGGAGTTTCCACTAGAATAAGGAATAAGTGTGGAATCTAAATAACTTGCGTGCAATGATATGAAATAAGTGCACAAACAAGTGTGCAAATAGCTAGAGAAGAGATTGCATAATACAAGGAAATCATAAGATTGTGGTCCCGTGACACTTGGTGTTTGAGGTTGGAAATTTATTTCTTATATACATGTGTTGGCCATCTATAAACTCTTCAACTTTGGAATTATCCACAGAATCAAAAATTAAATGTTGTTATTCTACTTTCTATTAGAAAATGACAGAGATATCTAGTGAATGAATTTTGCTTAGCTTAGAATCCATAATTGCAGGAAAGGAAAGAATATAAACTCATAAACACCAACAAGTTTTATCCTGGAAACCTCCAGAGGAGGAAAAACCAGTCGGGAAGGGAAATTGCTCTTTCTTCCCACTTTTATTGGCCAATAAGTACAGAAATTACAATAAGTATGAAAGAGAAGTAGATAATATCTCACACTTCCTCCCAAAATATTTGCTTGCCCTGTCTCAACACTCCTTTCTTCTACAAAACACAATTCCAGCACTAAGAACTTCTTGCTCACTTGCTTTCATGCTTTGATGATCTTGTTCTCTTCTACAACCATGTATTTATAGCCTTTCTCATGTCCTCCCTGCATTGGAGAATGGGAAAGGTCATGAAGGAGAAGAGACACAGACAACCTTCCAAATTATGGGTTGTTTGTTTCATATTTTTGTTTTCTATTTGAAAGAACCAGGACCACCCAATGCAGATCGGCGGTCTCAGGACTGCCACCCTGGTTGGGTGGCGGTTCTGTAACCATCCGCTCTGCACAGAGCGGCAGTCATGTTACTATAAAGACAGAACCTCTGATGTATTTATTTTCCTTCTTCAGTGTTGACTGATCTGATGAAGTAGAGTCATTTTGGATCCCTATGGATCATGTGTAAAGAGAGGTTCTAGTGAGGAACACATAATAAAATCAAGTGGAAGAAGATTGGATTTTGAAGAGTCCTAAGAATTTTTGTAGAGAATGCATATGAGGTGGAGCTTCTAGAAGGAATGAACTTTTCTCATATCTTTAACATAGAGGATTTATACCCATATTATGAGGAGCATACAAATGAGATGTGAATCACACGAAAATACATTAGAGGCATCAAATACCATATTATCGGCATGCATAATTTGAATCCATTGTGGAAGACTATGTTTGTAAAAATGACACAAAAAAAGGAGCAAAAAGCATAGCTTGTAATATGGAGAGGCATGAGAATCAAATATACATCTTGGATTAGTGAAGTAGAGATTGTGAGAATTGGTCAGTCAATGGTTAATCCATATCAAGCATTGATAATACCACTTGGGTAGGGGATAAATTTTCTTCTTAATTAACATGTATGACGCAGGATGATATGGGTTCATAAGCAATCCTAAGTCACCCAAAAACATTTATAATTTGTAAATAGATATTTTCTTGATGCCAAGACATTTCTAAGTAAGTCAAGTAAAACTCCATAAAGTGTGCTCAAATATGCACAAAAATTTAAAATTTCATGCATGATTACACAAGTCATGTAACATTGTTGATTATGTGAAACACTACGAATGTTACATTACACTATAAATTTCACGCAACAATTTGGATTCCACATAACATTGTAGATGTTGTGTAAGCTTGAACAAAAATGTGCAATGTTATAGAAACTACATAATTCCATATAAAGTATATCAAGCTTGTGTCAGGATACAAAATTTAAACCTTACTACACAACTCTTACACAAGATTTCAAGTTGCATTACACAATAACATCAACTTATATTGTGGAGTTATGGACGCCTTGCACAATAAAATTTCACATCACTTACGTAGACTATCAATGCTTGTATTAAGCCATAACATCATTTTCATGTCATCATATGTTGTTAGGAAAATAATGTAGTGTTCATATTATTAATGTAATTATTGTAAAATGAATAATTATGTCAATAGTTATTTATTAATAGTTAGTTGTATATATTGTTATAACCAACAATATATGTGCATATATAAATTGTTATTTGTTAAATGTAATTAGTATGACTTCCTATTTAATAGGAAGTTGGTATATAATAGTCAAATACAATCTAAAAAATATATAGAAAATATAGAAGAAGTTTATTGTGTTTATCATCTGCAAATCTGCTCATACCATTTCATTTCGTATTATAGCAAAATCCAGATGAGAGTCTTGTGAGAGAGACGAGAATGTAAAAGAATTTGCATAGTAATATGTATTTGGAAGAATTTTTTAATGCAGAAATCTTTCACCAGTGCGTTCCATTTAATTATCTTCTTGTACGGGTTGTTGGTGTCTGTGGTCTTCATGTCTGCATATTTCTTGGTCTCAACGCCCTTTGAGTTCATTCCAATTTTACTTGGTTGCTGCGCACTCATTCGACCCTGTGAAAAAAGTGAATCCGGTGGTGTTGTATTGTTGCATGTCTTCTCACATTCGTATTTCCACTATTCACATCTATTCACAAGTGGTTGGAAGTTTGGTATAGCCGCTATTCACATCTATCAAAAAGTCTAAACTCCATTCAAAGTAACGTGTCAAAATTTTGTGTTTAGGATTGTTAGAATCTCATAGTTTTAGTTCAATATAATGCCCTTTTTCATTTTTGTAGGTAGCCAAGTTTAGGAAATTAAAATTTAGTGTTGATTGGTCATAAGGTCTATTGTGGTGGACTCATGTAAAAATTGTTTACAAGTGTGAAAGAGTTGTCTTTTTATTTGTCTAGTCAATTATTGCTATTGTGTTTTTATTTTCACATATGTGTCTATTTAAAATGTTTAATTTCATAAGTATCAAAGTCATTTTGTTTTGTATTTTGGAAATCTAAGGTTAAAAAATATAAAATTTGTGTCAAAAAAAGGTGGGTGGGGTCGGGGTCATTGTAAAAGTAATATAGGTGATTATAGGTTTTTGTTATCATGTATCAAAAGTGCCATCGTCAAAAAGTTTGAAAAAAAGAAATTCCTTACGAATGTAATTTTGGTTGAACCCGACGTTTGATTTAGGCATGTAATTGAGCCTCAAATTCACGTTCCACTGAGCTAGTAGCGTCATACAAGACACAGGAGGCACAAGAGTTTGGAGTTCGATCAATGACGAGGCCACACAGATGGTTTGGTGGCATTTTTTTCAATTTGTTCCAGTTTCAGTATTCCTACTTTTCAGTGTTTCTGTCGTGTTGTGTGTTGAATAAACCCCTTTTCAAAATTGGAAGGATTCGTGTTTTCAAAAGACTCACTTTTGGGGAGTAGGAGAAGATTACAAGGTAGACTTGGGGATGGTTATCCAACTAGTGCCAAGCTTTGGAGATCCAGAATTCGGGCACCCTGGGAGGAAGGGAAAGTCCCATAGGAACCTAAAGAGGTAGAGAGTATTCTTGCATAATTTAGCTCGTCACTACGCCTTTACGAGGGTAAAGAGATACTCTATAGATTTTGTACCCAGTCTAAGCAGTGCTTTCTGGACGTGGTTCAACTTCTTCAAAATACAGTTCTTCTTCGTGTTCACATTAAGGGGGTGAAGATTAGCTACTAATATTGTTCACACTAAGGGGGTCAATGCTAGGAAAATAATGTAGTGTTCACATTATTAATGTAATTGTTGTAAAATGAATAATTATGTCAGTAATTATTCATTAATGGTTAGTCATATATATTGTCATAACCAATAATATATGTGCATATATAATTTCTTATTTGTTAGATGTAGTTAGTATGACTTCCTATTTAATAGGAAGTTGGTTTCCCTATTGCTCTGGCTATATACTAGCCAAATGCAATGTACGAAAATATATATAAAATACAAAAGAATTTTATTGTGTTTATCATTTGCAAATCTTCTTGTACCATTTTAGATGCCATACAAAGTTATCAAATATTATGTCTTAGTGGGACACTCCCGTTCATTTAAATGATTAGACCAACACCCACTTGGAGCACATGTCAACATTAATATATTTATAGAGGGAAAATGTGGGACTTGATCCATCCTTTAAGGCCAGGGACCAAAAAATTATCTGGTTTGAATCATCATCTGATGAAGGGGAACAATCCCTGAGCAGATCGATGGTAAACTTGGGACACCCAAGGAAATATCCTTTAGGAGATATTTTCTTGCATTGGTATCTTTATTGTTCCACCACAATACCCATGAATTGTATAAGAGGAAGGGATCTCATGTATCGAAAGAAACTTATCTTGAGGAATCTCATTTATATGGGATCTCATTATTATCATTTCATAGAGGCATTCATGTGAGATTATCAAATTGAGCCTTTTTTGGTTCTTTAAAAGCTTAGTAAAGTCTACAAGCTTAAGATATGTGTAGGATATTATATTTCTTATTAAAACTCTCATGGAGGACTTCTTGTTGTAGACTATATTTTGAGTGTAATGGAAATGTTTTTAAGTTTGTATTCTCTTTCCTTGCATTAAAATAAGAATATGTATTTTTCTTAGTTGTTGTGCCTGTGATCTTTCTTCAATGATGTCTAATTCTAACAAGTGGTTGTGTGGTGTAAGGCATCCCTTCATGATGACTACAACATAATCAAATATTTTCTTTTCTTTTCTCAAAACCCTAAATTTTGTGCCTTGATCTAAAAGGGGTTATTATGATTGAATTGTACTAATCTTGACAAATCCTCATGATGTTTAAGTGTTGCACTACATACCACTACTCCAAACCCAAACTTATGATGAGATATAAATGGAATTTAATCTATAATAAACAATGACCCCTTAATCTATCCATTCTACTTAACAATATGCACTTCATACCTTGTGCTTCAAAATCAAGCTTGATGTTTCATCTATAATTATACTTGGATGACTTGATATGTATAGTTTTCTACTTTGATAATGTGCTCCAATTAGTATAAGGTATTTCAATGGTTCTTGAATATGTCCTTAATAGGTTAGGGTTGTTTTTATTTATAGATGACCTTTCATTTATTTGCATGCTCAAACGACCTTATAATTTTGCCTAGGGTGACTACGCCAAGTTACCCATTTGAAATTGTGACTATTGTAGATGGGAAAACACGTCTGTGGTAGGCAGACATTTTTAAGACTAAACTTGTCTATGAACCATGAAATTATCCAAGGAGGACATAAATCAAAACTAATATTTGGAGGGTTTTGGATAGATATTCAATTGTATATTTCAAGTGATTATGATAATATGAGTGATATAAGGGCTATCGAATAGTGGATATGAGGGTGTGGAAAAATTAGAAAGATGAATAAATTGGTCAAATATATGTAAATAGACTATATAATAAAATAAGTACAAAAGATGAAATTTCCAAGTGCTCATACCAAATTTAGGGTACTACAGATTACATCCTTTTTTAATCTAGTATTGACAAATGTTTGATATTAAAAGAGAAAAATGAATTATAATCCTTGTGATGAGGATGGTGGTACAATTTTTTGAATAACTTAACCAACCCACATAAAAAAATGAACAACCACATAGAAAGGATGTGTAAATCAACACTCAATAAAATTGTTATAAATTTATAATTTAAATTTTCCAAAAAATGGAATTGATGTTTAACATTTTGTAATAAAATAAAATATATAGAAGAATGACTATTCCTAGTGGCTATGCCAAACAATGTTACAAATCTATTGAAAATTAAGAAATTTCATGGGGTGTAAATGCCCCATGTGACGTAAGTGCTAAATGTGAAGAAGGGTGCCCATGTTGGGAAAAACTGAAACTTTGAAATGATTTGGTAAAGAAAAAGTGATCCTTAAGGTCACGTAAATGTGATAAGATCATACTATAAACTGATTAAATTTGAATTCATGAAACAAGTAGAGCCAAATATCATTTTTTGGGCTGTTGAGTCCTAGCTATCTTGTTGTAAATGAATATACTCAAAATTTTACATATATGATGATAATCTACTATCAAAAACTACTACAATTGTTCTAAAACTAAGAATGATTTGCTTTGAAAATGTGTGTAATACTATGAATATGACCAAATCCACATAATCTATGTTGAAATATGTGTGAAATTATCAACAATTTTCTAATATTCCGCCTTTTGATGTGATGAATATACTTTCATATGACTCATCTCAAAATAATAGTGGTTACACATACCATATGTAAAAAGTGTATAAAGAAAAACATATAAAGCATAAATACTAACACAGTTGGATAAGTCAATGTAAATATTATATGATCATTATAGAACAAACATACTTTTTTTACCAAAGGAATTAAGATATATGAATACTATTAGAAATCCAAATAAGTCATCAATCAAAGCATAACAATGAAGCTTTTATAAGTATACTAGTATACATGACTCGACATGAAGGATCCTTCAACATAAATGACATGATGTATCGCAACAAAATATAGTTGATCAAATAAAAATCCTGAATGACATGAAAACCTTAGGACATTACAACTCAACCAATGTTGATATCAATAACAGTTATGTAAGAAGCATAAAGAAAAAAATAGCCATACAATGCACATAAGAGCATAAATCAAACAAGAATAATGGAATTAAAAAAGAGAAACTAGTATGCAAAGAACAATAAAACTATGATAAATCACAATAGAATAGACATGTCATAACCAGTAAATAATAAACATGGATCAAGTAGTGCTACTATATATAAGCAAGAAATGCCATCATCAAGAAAAACATGATATAATATCCATAGTAAAGAACATTTCATAAAGTATAAGCTAGTGTAAGACATCCTATAAGTATCTTTATATAAAAAATGGACAAGATAAAAATAGATATAATATGAAATACCCTTTATGATATGCCCCTAATGTGAAGATATTTTCCATCAATGTGAAGAGGTTTCCCCTAGGCTTAGGAATAAAGAGTCGTGAAACATGTGTGTGTCCATGGAAGTGTTTAACCTATATATCTTGTATCCAACTCAGGTATTTTTCTAGAATCAAGTGCATAAAGAAATAAATATGTAAAATACTAAAAGTATGATAATGAGTGATGCATGAATATATGTAACAACAAACCTAGTTTTGAAAATTTTCAATATTTGAATGTTTTTTCATTATGAAATATTTGCTTATTTTATATTGTTAAATAATTGTAAAAATAATATAAATCCTAAATTAAACATGCAAGATGTTAGGTGTTACATGTTTCAACAATAGAGCATAATATAGGTGAATTATGACTCCCTCAATAATCATATTGAACCCTTATATGTGTTGCATTGTTGGGAAGTGCATGCGTGTCTATATAAGGATAGTTAGGTCAAATCAAATATATGCACTAGAAACATGATCATTTTGAAAAAAAGTGAAAAAAATTGATGTTAAAATAGAAGAAATTACTAGATAGAAAGAAACACAAGAAGGTGAGAAACAAGAAAACATGTGACAAAGAAACTATGTATAATAATTTACATAGTAAAACCAAAGTAAGAAGGATCATATGAGTGTTATCCTATGATCCCATTAATGTGATGATATAAAGGTCATGTATTGATTGTTGAAATATTCATATATCAAGGGAGATGAGTGATATAAGCAATTGAATCATTTACATAATCAAATAAATGATCATGTTTCATATAGTAACATGAATTGATTTGTTGATAGTAGATGGATAAGTTGTGAGTCATGAATAGTCACAGTAACATGTGACATTTGATGCATGTCAAGAGGATGCATGGATGTCCCTTGTGGGACATAATCATAAGATGAATATAAGACAATCCACATGCATTTCTCATTGCTAGATAAAAATAGTGAGCTCGAGCAAGATATGCTAGATGAGGTTAGTCTTGATAGTCAATATCAATGAATGTTGTAGAATTGATATGGGATAAAATCAAATATACATTGAATTTAAAGTTAAAGATTTAATATAGGTTACAACTATAGTTTATTAATATATATTATCACATAGTTGTAATAAGCTATGCACTGGGCCAAATAGGATAATTAGATGAAACACTTTGAACTGTAGCGACCCTATTGTTGTGTACATAATTCAAGAATCTATAATAAGTCAATTGAATAGTTATTAAAATTATTTGGTAAGATTTTTAGAAAATTATTACACATAGAAAATCATTTGTATTCATATTATCAATAGTAGATGCATACGTGATAAAATTGAGATGTTGATTCATTAAATTCACAAAGAGATAGGTTACATATATAATGTAATGATATCCTATAAAGCATGAGTCAATACTTATCAGCTAGACATACCTAATATAACAAATTGTTACACAAAAACCTTGAGGATCATAACATCCAACCACACTTCCGTATCCCAAACCCCATGCTAGATTTGCACTTGTATAGTGGGACCATGCCCAACCCTATATGAGCCCCGAGCAAACATTACAAAGATGACGTATGCACCCCTACCAGGACTCAAACCTGGGTGATTTCTCTGATACCAAAGCTAATAAATTGTTACACCAAAACCTTGAGACATTAGTGAATTCACACACTAGGATCATAACATATAACAATATCACAAGTCATTACATTCTAAGTAAGAGTGTAACTTATCTAATAATCTCTCTCACACCATACTATTTTAACCAACTATTACAACATGTAATATGATTTGTTATTACAATTAATCACACCACATAATTACACATTAACATTTGAATAGTAAAAATATATTCCTAACATTCCCCCCTTCAGTGTGAATATGGATAATAATCACACCACATGAATAAAAAACAAATACACATGTCCATGCATGTCTTAGCTCTGCAATATTCTATCATGGATATCTTCTGCACATGATCACCTACATATGTATGACAATTGTTCACACTTTCAATTCCATAGAATGATGGTATTTTCACCGTATAACCACACTTTTTACTGTCAACTACATATGGTAACTCAATAGTCATTTCTTTAAATTCAAGTGAGTGTTGGGCTTCTCATTAGCCAATCAACATATAAGTACAGTAAAAAAATCATTGTAGTAATCTTCTCTCATATTCATCTATTTACAATAGGGTTTTATTATACACACCACACAAAACATGATAATGTTGAAAAACATACCACTATATCAAACATGTGGCCTTCTAGTTAGTGGTTGACAAGAGGAAATTGATTCTCCTATAACCTCCATTGCCTCCATCCTCCAATTTCATGTCTAATTCACAAAAATGATCTTAAATCTCATGTTTATGAAACCCTCCCTCAAAACATGAATTTTAATTTCAGGATGTCGAGTATCACCGAAAATGTGTTTGTGAGGCATGTGTGTGTGTGTATTAAAATCATATACTTTTGGCAACAACCTGATATGGTAATGATTTATGACAATATACTTACCATATTAACACCCACTCTAATAATAGTATTGAGGACCCACATATATAATTACAACCTTAATGAAAACAAACTATAAGACCTTGTTTATATATATATATATATATATATATATATATATATATATATATATATATATATATATATATAAATATAATATTTAAAATAAAATTCTTTTGGAAATGACATATGACAATATAGTGACTATATTAACACCCACTATAATAATATTATTGAGGACCCACATATAACATTACAACCTTAATGAAAAAACTATAAGACCTTGTTTATATATATGTATGTATGTATATGGGGTTATTTGTTCTTAAGTTGATAGGGATTACCATCCCTCAAACCAAGTCCATGCCCTTCATATTATTAAGAATGAGGATCAATCTCTCTCTCTCTATCTCTCTCTCTCTCTCTCTCTCTCTCACACACACACACACACACACACACACACACACACACACACGGGGTTATTTGTTCTTAAGTTGATAGGGAATACCATCCCTCTAACCAAGTCCATTCCCTTCATATTATTAAGAATAACGATCAATATTTTTCTCGTCTAGGTGTCTTTTACGATGTTGATTTACAAACTGAAATTCTTCTTATTACACTAGCTTATAGTAAACAGATTTGATGAAACCTTTTGTCCTTCCTCCCTCTAGGCATAGTTCTCACCACCATTTAGAGGCTATCCTTAGTTACCCTAATACAGGGGCTATGATTAAAAATTATTATTATGAATTAATCTTAAAATCTAAATTAGTGGTGCCTAATTCTTTTTCTCTTATGGCTCCTTCCTTTACTTGTGAGCCACTTTTAGAGCCCAATCTTTGCAATAACAATGAGCCATGTTATGATGATAATATTTATGAATGTATGGATGATTATAGTGATAATTAGAGTGATAGAAAATTTTAAGTATGACCAATACTTAGTTAAAATGAGTATGTTTCTAATTGTGACACGAATGAAGCCACCATTGTTGATCTTGTAGTTGCTAGTTCATTTGTATATAATAACTTTACTTGGGATGATTTTAATTTTACTTATTGCATATAAAATTGTTTCCTTTCTTCTCCTCTTGACATTGCTAATGATTAAAATGAATACTCTTCTATTTATACTCATGATAACATGGAAAATGATGCAAGTGATTTTTCTTCTACCTCTTCTCATGATACACATCAATGGAATATTCCTTCACTCAATGATGCAGTTGATAGAAATTTTCCTTAATTTCATGATGAAATGATAAATTAAATGATCAATGATAGGGATAATGATATATTTTCATGCCCTCTTTATTTTCCTTCTATGCCAATAGCAAATGAATAATGAAAATGATACAATTGAATTTTTAGTTTTCTTATGTACTCTTGCAATGAACAATTCCAAAGTTGAATGTGTTATATCTTCCCTCCCTATTGAAATAAAAAATCATGCATATAATTGTTTTCCATGAAAATTTTTAGAACGGGATCTTTTTCTCCCATTGGACAAATGCTTCTTTTAGTCTTAATATTATGTAAAATAATGCACACACTCATTCTATTATTGTTACAAATGAATTGAATATTTTTTATTGATGAAGTACGTCTAGATCTTACATGTGATGTTAATACCTTGGCCCATAACACCTACCTGCTACTAGTGTTCTTGTGCATTTTACCTCATACTCCCCGTTCCCCTAAGTAGAATAATGTTCATATGGCTACTATTAATGGAAATATTTAACTCCTTAACGAACCTCTCCACACTTTTATTATACCTCCTAAGAGGTCATTTATTTGATGCATGTCATAAGTTATTTCCAACATAAATCACATTACTTATCCTTAGAAATAAATACAATGGTGCTTGGATTAACTCTAAAAATGTATACATAAATATAATTATGTCTAAGATCCTATAATACACATTTCCCAAAGATTTCACTATGCCTAATTTGCAATTGTTTATGGGACTAGTGATCTTTATCTACATCTTAAGAGTTAGAGACTTTCCATGGCCTCCTATGCTAGTGATAAATTGTTACTTAAAGACTTTCATAAAATCCTCATAGGCCTTTCCTCCCATTAGTTTAAGCATCTCCCTAGTGGATCTTTGAGTAAATGTTTGGAGCTTGAGGAATAATTCCTCATTCACTTCATTGACAATAAAGGCCGTACGATTAGATACGAGTTTTTTCCTTCTTTATATCAATGAAAATCCAGGAAGGTATCTAATAAAATCTTACGATTCAAAGCATGTACGGAACACTTGATTTATCAACCCAACGGTATTGAAGTTCAATATGTTTTTTTACATTTCCTTATTTATCCCCTTATGGAAGAGTTTCTATACAAGACATATGAATTGTTTCATGCTATTTTCCTTCATGTTCTTGCTTTAGAGAAAGAAATTTCTCCTCCATGCATATCCATACCCTCACATGTTGATATTCCTATTCATGCTAAAGATTTGATATGAACAATATGATTGAATTATATTCCAATTCTATTCAAGTTAAGGTCTTACAACATGGTAACATTACATCATTCTAATTCTAGACCTAATACCCCCACAAGGCATCATGTTGATCCTAAGAAAAAACTACTTCATTTTAATAAATACCACAATCAACCACATGATATCTTAATTAATTTGTTGAAAATATGATTAATCTATTTTCCATATAATGCTCATCATCTTCCCCATAATCTTGAGTGAGAACAAGACCAACCTTTTTGCAACTATCATGACATCGATATACATCATGAAAATGAATTACATGTGTTATATAAAAATCTCAAACTACTTGAAGAAAAGAAAATTATTTATTTTGATACATAATATTCTGATAGATATCCCTATCCTTCTTTGAGGCATAATTTTATGGAGGTTGTAATCTCCCAAAATACCCCTCATGAGGAGCCACTATTTTCTCAGTCTCTTATGACCGATGTCTCTCAAAGAGGAGCTTATCCTATTCTTCCATCTGAAATTCCTAAATTAAGATGGGTTGTTAAAGCTACCAAATTTATTTGGAAATATAATCAAACAAAAATACTAACACATATGCATCAGTTCTATAAGGAAAATTGAATTTGTAATCAATCAATAATCAAAGAAAATCAGTCATAATAATAATGCTTCTTTGGAGCCTAGAGTGACCAGGCATCAATTTTTTGGTTAGATCCTACATCTCATCACATATATTTTTGAATTCATGCTAAATACTATCATTATATACAAATTTTAAGTAAATTCATAACATAAGACACAATTTGATACTCAATAAATCTAAAATATAACACATTCAAATTTCTTTCATATATAATATTCACTAAGTAACATATGAGCTTTAACACTTAAACATATTTAAAACACATTGTTATCCCTTTTAATATTGTATAGCTTAGTATTTGAATACCTTTTACAGTCACCACTTCCCTAGGTTTATGTGACATAATTCTAGGATTCCCTTGGCTTCACAACTTAAGGCTATACCTTCTACAATACATCAACGCATTATATTTTATATGACAATCGTGTTGCTACAATTTAGAGTATGCCAAATGAGAATCATTTGCCTAATCGCTTTGTTAAGAAAACACATGAGTTTACATCCATGCATAGTAATCCTACCCATGATAAACCTAGAGGATTGAATCCTCAAAAACATTCTCTTATGCTTAAGAGTGTATCTCATAAATCTCTTAAGCATGTCTTGCAACCCCAACTTGATGCTAGACGTTCTACTCCTAGTATACATAATGTAAATTTGTAGTCTAACCTTCTCACCATTGCAAACTTGGATCCTCACCCTCTTGACGGTGTCATAGGGTAACTCTTGCATTGCAAAAATATTCCAAGAAAAAAAAACATGTAAATAATCAAATAAGCATAAAATTATCACATGTTATCAAAATAAAAAATTATGACTTGCATATAACTTGATTTTCTAGTTCTTTACTTTGTGCATGTTTCCTTTTCATATGATTTGATAAATGGCATAACCTATATATTATTTTCCCGCATGCATCTCATTAGGTACTTGAGCATGATGTAGGACATACATAGGATTATTTTGTTCTTAGATGCTTGATATTTCCTCTTACCCAATGACTAGTCAAAATCTAGGGGTATATATTATGATATCATGTGTATTGTTTTAGTACATAGCGCCATTTCAAATTTTCATTATTCTCATTTTTTATATTGTGGTTTAAGCTATTTATTTGAACTAATATGGCTAACATATGTGCTATGTGCATATCTTAGAATCTCCTAATATATGTGACTCTAGATGGATTGTCCCATATGTGTAATTTATGTGATTCTAAAAAAGTCTAAGAATGATGTAAGGGAAGGATACAGTTGTTTTAACTAATTCAAGTAGTTTTGTGAGTGAATGAGCCATGAGATTGAGAAAGCAAGTCATATAATAGGAGTAAGGATATGCAATTGAGCTTAAAATATGCACACAAGTCGTGATTTAGGTACAAATCAATGTTGTCATTACCAAATGATAAATTTCCAAATTTATGTGTCTACATACCCCCCCCCCCCCATGTATGAAATGAAATTTCATGCTTAAAGGAAAAGATATGTGAGTGTGTAAAAACACTTTGTATTTGTTTGAGGTGTTTGATTTCCTTTTCTGTTGACATGATATCCGTAGAGAAAATTAAAACATATAGTATAGTGTAGTTACAACTTTTTAAATCAAATTTCAAACTTGTAAAATTACAAAGTAAATCAAGGAAGGAGTAACTTGTTTTTATTCCCAAATGAGAAGCTCCTTGATGTTGTGCTTGGACATATGGATTTGAACTAATATTACGGACAATTAGGGGTGAAAACTTCTCAAATTAGTGATGAAGATGCCAAATCACAAGGGAATAGGGTGTCACTTGACCCAACACTAAAAATGGAGTATCAAAGGGGTTTCTAGCCACCCCAAAAAATTTCTAAACAAGGAGGGGTTTCATATGGATTTCTACTTACCCAGAAATCCTCCTTAAAAGAGTGATACGAAGGGTGTCACAAGGATTTTTTATCACCCTAAAAGCTTCTTCCCATGGACCACATAATTAGATATAGATATAGGACCAAGTGTGTAATATAACAAAAATTATAAAGGAAATGAAGTATACTCATGCTCCTACCATGTGATGTCCCATGTGTATCAAGTATGAAATGATGAATATAGAATAAGGAGGAGGCCCATGCCCCCATACCATATAAAAAGTAATCAGGACACATAAAGTAAAAAGGAACAAAGTATATTCACACCCCAAAATTTTGTACTAAAATATAGTAAACTCTTATCTAAACTATACAAACTATCTTTGATTATGTATCGTAAACCTATAAATGTTAATATGTTCTAGAAAATGTTGAATTTGTCATCAAAAAATTACCTATAGTGAAATTATCCATCTTAGAGAGTGGCGTGTGTCAATTCCATCACCTATTGGACAATGATGTACCTAAATAAATTGTGAATTTGTTTTATATTGTTCCCATTACATGTACATTTGGATTTTATTCCATTTTATTCTAAATTCCATATTCTATTGTCATGCTTGCATTGAATATATTTTCATGTGATAACTCCACTTAATGCTCTCTATTTTGAGGTGAGTTACATGTGAAAATATATCACTTGGCTAAAAAAAAAGTGATGCATGTCCATGTCAAATGTAGTAGATATTCAATGTTTGATCACAATGAGGAATTATTATATATTTCCACCATAGATATATTATTCTTGAAAAATTGTGCATGGTAGATACCATGACACAAAGAGAGATCAAAAAAGCGTACTAGCAAACAAGTGCCAATGCAATAAAGTGTATGAGTAAATAATTGCATAGGAAACCAAGCATACAATAATACAATCATGACATAAAACAAGTACACAAGCAATGCCACATAAGTTAGTGATAACAAAGACAAATATCCACATACAGAAGACACAAGAGTGACACACAAAAAAAAACATGAGGAAAGGAAATGGAAGTAAAAAATAAGGGATATCAAAGTATAACAAAGACAAGGATATCAAATTCAATAAGACATGTACATGAAATTAAGCTCATAAGAAAGAAAACAAGTGAATTTAAATCATCCAAAAGTTTGGTCCAAAGATAACATTTTTATTCCCTAAAACCCAAAAGTCACTTTTCAATTTTTTAAATATTTTAGGTTGGTTCATATCCTATAAGTTGTCCTTAATGAAAAATCACACCATAGTTAATCGCAGGGACATAAAACATTGTAGAGTGCTAGTACAATACTACATGGAATAGTGTGAAAAATAATCTTCTGAAACTTCCATATATTGGAGGGTTCCATACTTGCTTGAGTTTGCATTATAGATTTTTAGATGAAGCAATGTCATATCATTTCTACCCTATGCAATCACACAACCCATATCAACTTCTTACATCTATAATTAGCTAAGTGCATCTAATTTCTTATGTTTTAGAAATTATTTTCATATTCCACCTTAAAAATTGCTAATGAAAGTATATTATGATATATCCATTAATGTTTATTAATTAATCTTAATATACTACCTCTTATTAACTCTTAACCCTTAAGAAAATAAGAATACATTAACCCAACACACTCTTATTTATTTATTTAAGGGTTGAATCAAGTTCTTAAGACAACAAAGTCTTACATCTTAACACATAGTTAACAATGTTCTCATTATAATATTTATTGACTTGAGAAAACCCTTTGTTATGCCCTTAAATATAGGTCATATATCTGGATATAGATAATTGCCATGTGACTAACATAATCTCTTATCTGGCATATCATATTTATTTATCCTTCCATATGATTATTGCTTTAGTCTTAGGGCTCTAAGTAGTATAGTAGGGTATATACAAGAGTTAGAGAGTAGGATATGATCATCATATTGAACACTTGAGTCTTATTGTATGGTTTGGATGTTGCCCCTCAAAGTGACTAAGTTATTTTAATTGCATATTGTGATTATTTATCTATGTTTTGGTGTTCTATTGTTGTTGATATTCAAATCTATCTAAATAATTTTATTACAAGTGATATCATAGTTGCGATCTTAACCAAAATTAGGTCAAAAACCCTAATTTTTTGGCCATATCTTGGGAACAATTACGAGTTTTTAAACCCAAATTTAAATAATTTGTGACACATAACAATTAAGGTTCTCAAAATATTTCAAGATTGTTTGATCTAATTTTCAAAAGTTATCACAATTTTATGATTTTTTTAAATTCACTCCACAAGACATAATTGTTGGAAATTTTCAAAGTCATTTACATTTTTGGAATTCTCTAGAAAAATATAAGGGGATTTATTCTTTGTAATTTTTGAGTTAAGGGTGAAATAATTCATAAATTGGACACTTAAGTCTTGATTAAAGGAGTATATTCTAGAAACCCTAATCTTTGCATCATGGGGATGATTTTCTATGGAAAGGGTGAGTTGGATGTTAGAGGATGCTGGGTTGAATTTAAGAAGATTTATTTTTCATCTACATGGACATGGTTTTGGTTTTAATTTTGTCTTGATGGTCCAACAAAGAGGTGGGTCTCTCAATTGAATCAAGAGTGTTAAAATTTGTCTTAGGAGGAAATGGAACAAGTTTTATTAGTTAGGTGGAATAGATAAGAAGTAGGAGAAGAAGAAGAAGAAGAAGAAGGAGAAAGAGAGGAAGAAAAGGAAGAAGGAGAGGAAGAAAAGGAAGGAGGAGGAGTCGGAGGGGAGGAGGAGGAGGAGGAGATGAGGAAGAGGAAGAGGAAGAGGAAGGAGAGGAAGAGGATCACAGTTAAGAAAAAATAGAGGATAAGAGTTTATATAGTGTGGATCTAAAGAGGGAAAATTCAATATTTCCACTTGAAGAGGGCACCCATCAAAAAAAAATATAAAGCGAGTTCAAGTGGATGGTATGAAGATTAATTATTTTTTCCTAATTTAAGCTCTCTCATCTCAAATATATTTTCTACTTTCACATATATGGCACATTTTTGGATTTTGGAATGTGATTACACAAAATGTTTCAACCTAGATAGAGTTACCTTTGTTGGATAAAGAATTCCAAATTGATTTGGAACATGAGGAAATTCCTGAGCTACAGAGAGTGAAGTGGAGAGTAATTATTGAGCATCTAATCAAGTGGAAGAATCGAAATAATGCAACACAAACATGTGAGGAGGAAGATTTATTATACCAATATCCATATATCATTGACATTGAGGACTACACGTGTGTGAATAATCTTCTAAAAATTTTCAACATTAGGGAAAATGTTGCTTTGAAGGGGAGGGGCATTCTATGCCCTTAACTCTAGGTCATATATCGGGATATAGATAGATGGCATGCGGGTAACATGATATCTTATCAAGGCATATCATATTTATTTATGCTTTCATATGATTAGCGGGTCATCCTTAGGGCCCTGGGTAGTATAGTAGGGTATATATAAGAGTTAGAGAGTAGGATATGATCATTATATTGAGCACTTGAGTCTTATTGTATGGTTTATAGGTTGCCCCCTCGAAGTGGCTAAGTTATTCTACTTGCATATTGTGATCTTTTATCTATATTTCAGTGTTATTTTGTGTTCTATTGCTGTTGATATTCATATCTATCTAAGTAATTTCACTACACCCTTTGGTTATTATTAATAGTGAAATGAGATAAAAATTTATAAGTTAAAGGTTGAAATGAATATACCAAACCTTGTAGAAGAGTGTAAAACCAATTAAATGCATATTTCTTAAGATTTTTTGGAAATCTTATAGTAAAAAAAATCATTATCCACATTCTCCTTACATGAATTGAAAAAGGATTGAAGATTTTTTTGGGATCCTTATTTTAATTATATGAAGAAATAATAGGTGAAATGAACTATATTATTGTCTAATAAACCAACGGGAATTTTTAATGTATGAAACTTATTAGCACATTGTATCAAGATACCAAATTAATATTCTATGCATTGTGATTATTGAGTATATGCATCTATAATAGGATTTGTACCAACATGCATAAAAGAATTAGAATGCATTGCGTTAGGAAAAAAACTAGATACTGAAGGTGAACACTAATATTGAATCTAGGTGTAACTAAAAAAGTAATATGTTGTGTACAAATAGGTATAGTAACTTTAGGAACAATTTTTGATGTCCTCATAGTAAGAAATGTATGTGTAAAAAACACATGTGCAAGAATATGGACACCAACCATATTAGCTTGAGTCCATAATGTAGGAAGATAACCTCTAGAAGGAGGATTTTTCTCAATAAAGGATTCCACAATCAATTTCCATTTGTATGGTTTATTGAAAGAGGGATATTTTTATTTTGGGTGTAATGCCCTTATGTGATTCTAATAAAATAGATAGTACTCCATCAAAATTGTTGGTTTTTTCCTTAACCAATTCAATAAATTTAATTATTTTATAATCAAGCTTAAGTTGTTGAATTACAAGGAGTTTTCTTCCTACAAGTATCATTGTGGTTAGAAACATTTTTATCATATGGGTACCCTCATGGTCAGATAACATCTAAATAGTAATAGTATTTCTAGTTATATATTGTAAAATCACCATGAATATAAACAATTTCATTAACATTATTATTATTTTATTATTGATAAATGATATTTTGGAAGGGACCATACCCCAAAGTACAAGAAGCCCAAAGGCCAGAACAACATGAAGAACAAAGTGGTTTTTTGAAAAGTGGGGACCACACCCTAACAAAAGACGAGCAACCTACAAGCTAGATTTAACATATAGAGAGAATGGTTTTTTTTATTTGTGAGGACCACACCCCAACAAAAAGGCCAAAAAGCCAGATAAAATAGTTAAAAAACAAAGGCAGATTCAAACTTCCATAAAGAAGTAAAAAAGTAGCGAAATAGTAGCACAACAACTACCCAACCAGAAAATGGAACAACAAGAAAGCAAAAATATCTAAGAAGGATGAAATCCTACTAACAAAGACTTTTTTGAAATGCTTTTCTAACTTCCTCCAATTCCTTGAACATGTTGAGAGCAAGCTGCATTTTTGGATTCTTGCTATTGGATTTTAACACCTTCTTCATTGCCTTTCTCCCTTTCCATAGCTCCGTAGGCAGGCCGCTTACAACAGAAAGTTATTTGACTTAAGTATGTATGATATCAAGGAAGGATTTCTGCATGGTAAGGTGATTGAGTTGCTTTGTAACCATTTGTCCAGGGTGTTCTTCAGGACCTCCTGCTTCTTATGCATTTATCCTAGTTGACCCACAATAAATTCTAAATCAGGGACAAGGGGGTTCTAAGGAAAAGTAGGAATATTCATGGTCTTTGGATTTCCTGGAGCTTATAAGGGTCCTCCCAGCAGGAGGGGGAGAGGGTTGCCTCGATATTTTAGGTTGTTTGGAAGGGGGGAAAGGAGGAATTGGAAGGATTATTAGAAGCCATTTCATGACAGTAAAGGTGCATCAACATAATAACCCATTGATTAAGAGGTACAACTCTTTTATGGGATTGCACCTCAAGGATGAACTTTTCTAGAGACTGAAGGATATAATAACCCAGACTAATCCTTAGGGTTATGTGAAAATGATTCAAAATTACTAGATGATGAAGAGGAAGGGTAGCGAACCGACCTTCCAAAGTGACATATCTGACCATCATGCAAGCCCACTTCGTCATGCGGGGCTGGAATGGAGGAACAGAGAATACCGACCTTGATAACTTCCAAATTTTCGACCCCTGCATGAACTTCCTCTCCTCAAACTTCTTATAAAACTTATTATGATAGAATTTAATGCCTTTGGAATCTAAGCCATAACAAAATAAATCAAGTTCTCATTGATTGGGAAGTCATTTCCCTTGTAGGTACAAACCTTGTTCTCCTAGTATTTGGCGAAGAGCAAATAGATAGTTGATCAAATCCTTTAATCCTCTGAATAAAAGTTATGAACCCATCAACATCCATGGATTTTGAAAGCTCAGTATTAGATTAAAGGTTAGATCAAACACTGGTTCGACCCTGCATGGAGGACCCCCCCATCGTTGTAGTATTTTGATCGCCAAAGCACAGAGTTCTAATAGTTTGAAAACAACATCCATAAATAATAATGACCACAAAAATGAAAAATACAATGAAAGGTATTGAATATATAGGAAATGGTCATTGCATGATAGGAGTGTTTGAACGTGTGACCTTGATTAGATGGCAGAATTACATTTTCCAATAACTAAAATCAGTATGAGCCAAGGATACAACTGTCCCAGGAATCTCTTTCCAAAATTTCCTTAGCAATATTGGGGATGTCATAATTATTTTTCCAAACCTTTTAATCATTACTATAAACTCTCACGTTAGCGTAATAGTCCGCCAATGTGTTTCCCTCCCTATAAGTGTGGTGAATATTAACCTTATTCAAGTTGTTGTAAATTGATTTAGCCTCATGAATGAATTTTTGAACATTCCAATTGGGAGGGTAGAGCCCCTTGATATTATTGATTATGTTTAGAGAGTCCCCTTCTATTATAATATTGGCTTCACGAAGGCCCCAAAGCTGCAAGAGCTTCTATGTAGTGGTTAGACTGGGTCCCCATTGGTCCAGCATAGGCCACCATGAGATTACCATGAATATTTATGATGATCCCTCCTCCTCCTGAATTACCAGGGTTGTCTTTGAAGGCATCGTCAAAATTGAGCTTGTACCATCCATCCTGAGGAGGAATCCAATTGACCAGGGACCTGCCAAAAGTAACATAACTTACTTGGATGTTGTTTATGTCAATGCCCCAATTCTTGAGATATCTCTCTTCATTTTTTGGAAAGGTTTGATTTTTAGGAGGTTTAAATTGTAAAATATTCTCTTTCAAGTCAATGGTGATTTCTTCACAATCCTTTTACTACTGCTATTGGTGCTTCTAAAGATGATAGATTTCCTTGCTTTCCATATTTTCCAAATGGTATGAGGGAAAGCCAGTATCAAAAGTTTCCTAAGAATGGTGTGCTTGAATGGAGTATGCCATTTCTCCTAGGCTTGAACTATATCCTCTAGAAAATTCCAAGCAATTTCAAATCTAGAGAAGATTAATTCCCATAGTATTTGAGAAAAGGAGCAATGTAAAAGAAGATGTTGAATAAATTCAATTGAATTCTTGCATACAAAGCATCTATTTGGAAGTGTAGAAACCCTCTTGTTAAGATTATCAATGGTGCGGATATTTTTTTTAGAACCTTCTAGAGGAAGTGGTTGGATTTTGGTGTGATTTCTTTATGCCAAATAATGCTCCAATTGAAGGCACACTGTACATCCCGTGAGAAAATATGATATCATGATTTTATTGTGTAAGCCCCATCAAATGAATCCACCCAAACAAACTCATCCTTTGCTTGATTTTGAATAATTGGAATACTAGAAGTAATTATATTTAAATCATCAGTGAGGTTTCTTAGAGAAGACTTCTCTATGTGGAGGGTCTTCCACTTAAGTGTGCCATCAACACAATCCATGTAGTCTCTAACCCTATGTCCATGCATAGTAGTGAGGTTTTCTTGAAGTTTCTTCCAAGATGAGTTACCCCTGACTCCTTGGAAATCTACCCAATTGTCTTTCTAAAATAATGTGTCTTCACCGTTGCCAAGTTGCCACTTGTTGCCCTTCTCCAAACCCCTTCTAATATTAATGATGTTGTTCCAAAACATAGAGCCCTTGGGAAGAGTATCCTCACTTAATAATCACATGGCTGTATTTTATAATAGGTATTTGGCCCTAAGAATATTAGTCCATGGTTGATTTTTAGTTATGAGTCTCAAGACCATTTTAGTTATGAGATCAGTATTCATGATTTTGATATTTTTTATTCCAAGACCACTTGATTTCTTATGAGTGAAGACTTTTTCCCAGGTCACCAAATGAATTATATTCCTCTCCTCCATCCCCGAACACAGAAAATGCTTTTGAATTCTTTCAATTCTGTCAATGACTATAGCGGGGATGTAAAATAATGACATAATATAAATTGGAAGGTTCTGCAATGTGTTTTTGATGAGCATGCATTTACCAACACTTGAGAGAGTTGTACCCTTCCATCCCATGAACTTTCTTTGAAACCTATCAAGTGAAGAATTCCAAACAATCATAGAGATTTTTTAGTGCTAAGGGGTAGGCCAAGGTAGGTAGAGGGAAGGGAGTTAATTTCACAACCAAGGATAAGGGAAATCTTCTGCTGTCTTCTTGGCAGGGTGTTGAAAAATTACAGGGAGATCTTATCAAAATTAATTTATTGGCCTGAAACTTCTTCATAAAGCTAAAGAAGGTGCTTCATAACATTGGCTTCAAGAATCGAGGCAAACAACATGAGAATAGTGTCATCAGCGAACTGCTGGTGGGAAACAATGAGTTCAGAGGATGAAGGTTTGAAACCCCTGAGGTAGTTCAGGGAAACAATCCGAGTGATAGAATGACTATGAGTATCAGCTATGATGATGAAGAGAAGCGGGGAGATAGGGTCCCCTTGTTTGAGATCTTTGCTACTCGAAAAGAACCCCACCGGAGAACCATTGACAATAATAGAGAACCTAGGAGAGGAGATACATGACCTGATGATCTTTCTAAAATGAGGGGGGAAGCCAAATTTCTCTAGGAAAGCCCAAGAGACCGATCAAAATCCTTATTCATGTCCAATTTGACCACCATCCCCACATTATTTCTCTTCTCCATTGAGTGAATTGTCTAATGAACCAAAACAACACCATCTTGAATCAGTCTACCTTTCACGAATCCCCCCTTTTACTTAGATATAAAATTGGGAAGAAGGGGTTGAATCCGAATGCCCAACATTTTTGTGAAAATCTTATAGATAATGTTGGAAAAGCTTATAGGCATGAAATGCTTAAAGTATTTAACACCTGGTTTTTTAGGGACCAAGACTATAAAGGTGTTATTAATATTTTTGCAAAGGTTTCCCATTTGAAAGAACTCATTAGTCACCTTAAGAAGATTCTCTGCACAAATATCCCAAATTTATGGAAGAAATTAGTAGAAAAACCATCAGGGCCTAGCAACTTGTCTCCATCAAGAGACATGGTTGCCTTTTGAATTTCCTCCATAGTAACAGGATAAGAGAGATTGTGAAAACCGTCACGCGTGAGGCTGGGAATGACCTCTAGTGAATATTAGCATAAGTATAAGTAAAAGCATTAATGCCACATTTATTTGTCATTTTCTTAGCATAATGGTTATTAAGAATACTTGTATGCAATAAATGTGAACATCACTCTATTGAACACTTCATCTAATTCGTGTGAGGGAATAAGCTTGTCTAAGTGTCATAAAAAAAGAACATGAAAACATACATAGGAAAGGAAGTGTTTGGATAAAAATTCCATAATTAGAAAGATTGAACTTAGATTTGAAACCTTATAATTTTTTTATATAATATTAAGTTCACCAATACATTTCAAATAAATAGAAATTAACATAATATAACTTTCACATTCCGTAATTTCTAGCTAATTCGTAAAAAGGAATGTGTCGTAAATGAAGAGAGGGTTATGAGAGCCAAACAATAAGTTTTGTTGCTTAACAGCATATGTAGCCACACAAGTGTATGCATATTCTGAAAAGGATGTGCATATTAACGCATGGTTGCATGTACAATCATGCAACAAAACTTTTCGTGCAGTGATCATAGTGTCCTTAACATTTACGACACATTCTTGTTTTACCTTGATGTTTTTTGGACTTACCTTGTTGGTATTTATGATGTGGTGCATGGTTGGTATGTTTGGTTGCTGCACCAACAATAAAAATTGTCGTGCACCTGGTATGTTGGTTTACTTACTTCCTGAGTGAGGTGTTTCCCATAATTGGGTACCGAAAATGTTTGAAACATGGGAAAAGGTAAACATGTTATTCTCTTAACCCGCTTGACATGAAATGGGTTGGAAATGTTTGGTCTAAAACCACATAATGACAATATTTCCATTTAAATGGAAAAGTTGTATATTATATTTATATGATGATATTATTATAGTCAACTCTATGGAGTCAATTGTAACATCAAAGACTTGGATCTTAATGAAAAAGCAATGTTTGAAATGAGCTCTCATCATACCAGTCATAGTTAGTGAATATCTATTTGGATGATAATACATGTTTGTTGTTCATAATGATTTCATAACCATAATAAAGTAGCTCCATGGATGTATTTTACAGGTAAATTTGTTAGGAAGCAATGAGTACTATCCTGTCATCTTTAGTTATCATGACTTATAAATATGATGAATGTATACTTGACTATAATAGCATTACTTTGTAATTGCAAGAACTGAAAGATGACCAACCGTCTTCATGTTGGATTGGATAGTCAAGGACATTATTGCATGATGAAAAATCCCTTTAATATCAGGTAATGGCTGTTTATCGTTATCTTGCTTTACAATTGCATATAACTGCAAAGTTATTCTAAGAGGTCGTCGACCATTGTCATAAACTATACTACCTTTTCCCTTAAAACAGGAAAAGGGATGTGCTAAATAGGATTATAAGCCATTAATATGGCAAGTGAGGTAAGCTAGTTATGGGCGATTAACCTTTGGGCATGAAATTTGATTATCATAATGATAATGGTGGCCAAAGGAGACTATAAGTAAATTGGTTGATTTTATTACAAGGTGTTTTGACCTTGTACCAACTATTCTATTTAATTTGGGCAATCATATAATCTATCCATGATGAATTTATTCAATTAGTCAAGCGAACAAGGCCAAGGTATCTATTGTTTATTTTTTTATTTCATTTTATTCTCTAAATTAGGTTTTGAGATTTAGTCATTGTAAAAAGGACATGCAAAAATGGTAAGGTATATCTCTTGTTTTGGAGCTTAGTTAACTCCATCTTCTTTGAGAGAAATATAGAGGGTAGAAGCGGTATCCATGAGGCCGTAGACATGGAAACCATGCATTGAATGAACATTAATGGTTCTCAAAGAAAGCATGAATATTTTGGAGGAAGCTAATTACATGTTAGGTTCTTTTTGTAATTTGGTTTGTGGAGTTGAGAGAGAGAGAGAGAGCCATGCATGGAGGGTTGGCTATGAGTGAAGATTAAGCTAATTTTGGACTTTTTTAGCTTCTATAATGATTGAGTGGCTTAAGGATTTCTATAAACGAGGTCTTAACTGAGAATTTTAGGGGTGGAAAATTTGGTTGCTTGTGGGAAGATGGAGGAAGTCACATGGGAGAAACTTCGAGGAAGGTAGCCAATCTCCTCTAAATTTTAGGCATGGTCGATACTTCCTTCTCTAGTTATTTCAAAATACACTAATGGAATATTTATTTTATGATTTTATGATTTACTCTTAGGGTTTTGTATGAGGGGTTTCCCTATGCGATGCGTATGTAGATTTGTTTTATTCAACCCTTCTGTCTTGCTGTGATTATTCTATGATGAATCCTTTAGTAAATCTGGGACATACCTAGAAGCTTGTGATATTGTTACTATTATGACTTAATCATTTTCCGATAAGCATTGTAATTGGTTAGTTATGTGGGTATTCCACGGCTTAACGTTTGAGGGTATCATATCAGGTTTTTTGTATTTAGTAACGGTTTATTAAATACCCATTTGGGTTTAGGTGGTTTGGTCATTTTAGTCAACTAGTTTTAGCCGCCATTTGGATGTGCATAACAACACTTTTGTACATCATTTTTTCTTGATACAAACTTGCAAAAAAGGTTAATCTATTTGAAAAATTATAGGATGATTGAAAATATAGAAATAGTTTTATGTATTAATTACATTGTTTATGTGGAGTACTATATGGGTTTATGGAGGATTTTGGGGGCATTTTTGTGTACCCACTTCATGATATCAAATCAATATCATTATTCTCAACTCTATACTTTGTTTTGTTTGAGGTATTTGATCTTAGCTTAAGACTATCAAACAAATTTGTAAGCTCCCTTTGAGGGATATCATTTTAATATGTATAGGCCATACAGCCACACCTATGACATTACGACACTCCTCTTGTGCTTAGTCAACATTTATAACTATGAGTTACCCTCTATGTTATTAGAATGGAAGGAGACCTAAGGGATTAGATACAAAGTTACATAGTGGTCTTTCACTTCTTTACGTTGGTTTTTTTAACTTTCAAGTATGGTTCAATTTTGAAATAATTGAAGAACTTCGTGGTGTTGGTGGTCATCGTAATGATTAAAGTAAACATTATTTATCTTAATCCCGTCAAATTAAAGAATATTCTTGATTCAAGGAGGTCGATGTTATAGGTTATTGTGGGTTTACCCTTTTGCTGGTCAAAATCTTATGGGGACTTCTATGTTAATTATTGTTTGACTATTACATGTGGATATGTCGACTTGTATGTGTTTGGTATGTCATGTGTAATATTATATGATGTTTTTCTTTACTCTTGACTTACATATGGTAATATTAGAGTGTGAGAAGCTTAAAAAAATAGGTTCCAATATTGAATGAAAACCTTAGTCTAATCTTTGTTTATGTGCTTTGCCAAATGGTTTTTACTGAACTTGAATAGTAGAATAGTGATTAGTATTCTTATCAATTCCCTGTTGAATTATTGATGAGAAAATTTATTTAAAAATTCTATTATTTATGAAAGAAGGGTAACATTGTTAGACCAACTTTCTGCATTATGGGATAAATACATGTTGAGTTAGGAAATTGTAGGTAAGTTTGAATAAATATGGAAGAAAAGAAATAGTGTGATGTGTTATATAGTTGTGCATATTTTTGAGGAGATGATGTATATCAATAATCATGCTGGATAACATTACATTACTTTGCATTGAAGTGACTAGATAAGAATTGTATAGTCCATGCCAATTTGTAACGAGATAACCATTACAGGGGATGAAAGGACTTCGAGACAATCAATGAAAGGATGATTTACAACTATTATATGTACCTAGAATCATGAATCAAAGAATGTAATCATTCTTGTTTGAAAGTGTAATATTCTCTTGTTATTGAAAATGAAAGCCATATGGGTTAATGGTGTATTCAACTATCTATGGTAGACTCTCTTTGACTGTGTATCAATGTATAAATTTGAGTTATTATCTAATAAAATGATCATCAAAGTTTGTGTTCAGGAATTGTTAAGTGTTGCTATTATAATGAAGTATTTTTAAGAATAAGTGCTTAAATTTATTCATAAGTTCAAGTATATATATACTTGCTTGTCATACAACACGAACAGAAGATGATAAGGTTGTTTAAGCAGAATGATACAAGTTGTTTTATGATATCATCATAAACAGTTAATAAGTAGCCAAATAGTAAAATATGCAAAAATATGAATTATAATAACTAGGGAGATAACCTTAAATGACATCTGATAAAAACTTCCCATCATGAATAAGTAAGATGTTCTAAAAGGCAGAATGATTATACTACAAAGGACTAGGGTAACTCTAATACTGAACAACATTACAAAGCAATACATGTAACAAAAACAATTAGTTAAGCTAAAGGATATACCTAAAATCTTTTCATGAAGGTGTAAACCATTATGCAATGTCTTGAAGAGACCAATGCCTAAATCTATCATGAAATCACGTGGAATAAGTATCATTCGTTATATGGTCTAAGCATGACGATATGGAATGGGGTATGCAATTACTTTTAGATCACTGGGATATGGTACAAATATATTTATCTATCTTAATAAACTAAATGGACCTAGAAAATATGTATGGACATTATGAATGCTTAAGTTGTTAACTATGAAATTAATAAATTTAAAAATTGGAAAAGAATCTATATAGCTGAACTAGGTGAAGGACATGTTCCTAACGATGAATGTGCCATCACAGAACCGAGCATGAAAAACACGTCTCTGAAACTTTAGCCAAAGTAGTGTAAGTTGTTGATTACATTATCCTAGATTCACCAAGATCTAAGATGTTAGATGCCCAATGGGATTCAATGATTGAGTTCCAGATATGCACTTAAAAATATTACTTTATTTTCAATGCTTGGAAAAGGAAACCAATAGTATACCTTGTATATACACTTGTAAAGAGTAATCTATGAGCGATCGATTACTAACCAACCCATGCAGCTGCATATGGTTTATGACTGTTATCAGATGGATTCAATTTTAGAATTATGCTAGATTTATATGTTGGGTATTTAAATCAATGAAGCATGAAGTTAATATATTAAATAAATCCTAGCTGAGAAGCGTAATAAAGAGGTTGTTACACTAACTAAAAGGGAAATGATAATTCAATACTAATACAAGGAAGTCCTAAAACAAGTCTTGAATTATGATAAATAATGATTTTCTAACATGTATTGCTACTTTACATTTGAAAAAATAGAATTAGGGTTAGGGAATGGAAAAAAATCACCATAATATGTAGAAAAGGATAATGTCATGTTCTAAGATGAAATGTAAAGGTAGAAAATCCAATCACCGAGGTGTTAAGAAAAACTCTAGATCTAGAACTATGCATTAGATGGGTTTATAGAAATATAGAAATTTCTGGTTCCAAATGTGTTTGCATAGGACACATATGGATCTGAAGGCATTCACAAGGAATATAAACATATATTAGTTAATATTCACCCTCTTTGTACATGTTTCCTTGTACATGTAAATCTTATTTTAACTCTATAATATTGTGACAAAAAAGATAGTTTGTGTCCTATTCTCAAAACACTATATTTTTTTCCATTGACCTAAAAAAGGGATTTCATGATTGGATCATAATGACCTCAGCACACCTCGATGATGTGTGAGTGTTACACTACATTCCACTACTCTGAAGATGGATTATATCTTATGTAGTTCTCCCAAACATATGATGCGATATAAGTGAAAATGAATATGAAATGAAGAATGATCCCTTCATTTAGCCCTAACACTTGGCAACATGTGATTTGGAGCTTGTGCTTCAATATTAAACTCAATGTATGATATAGGACTTCACGTAGATGAGTTTAAATGAATAAATTACCACTTTGATGATGTTATTTGCGTAGTCTAAGGTTTTTTAATGAATAATTGACTTTCCCTCAATAGTTTAGTTTATGTTTATATTTATATATGACCTTTATTATTTTATCATTCAACTAACCCTAGAATATTGTATAGTCCGAATAAGCCAAGTTACCCATTTGAAATTATGAATTTTGTAGGATGGGAGGATCAGTTCATGACAGTTGGATGGGTTTAAAACTAAATATATCCATGACCCACAAACTTGTTTGAGGATGACTAATATTATCTCGTAAGAATGTTTTAACTCTCGTTTTAAATTTAGTTTTAAATTTAATAGATTGACTTTATGTGGATGATCTAACTAGTATATGTTGAATGAGACATTGTATTTGGACAAATTAATGTCATTTAGCTCATGTATCCTTCATTGATTAATGCAAGTGGAAAGTGGATCCAGGCCCAACATATAAACACACCATATGAGGGAAGCACTTAGCACATAAACTAGTTTGAAAAATCTTTCACACAAAAAACATTTAAACAATATTTTATGATACTATAGTAATTGTAGGTTAAAGGAAAAATAAATGGCATGTAAAAAAAATATGCACCACAATGAGAATTAAAATTTATTTCATATATCCAATCATTTCTTATTTAGATCTTTGGTATAACTTGTGGTGAGATTTTTAACATGGAAGGTAAGTTTATTTACTTATTGTGTATGTGGCTTGTAATGAATGAAAAAGGACAATAGACATAAGTATTACTAGACCTGTCACGCTAATTAAAATTTGAAAGAAAGTATTTAGATAGTTATTTTCTAAATTTTATAGAATAGACATAATAAAAATATTGAAAAGATGGCTTTAGACAACCTTTATAGAACTTATAACATTTAGATTGAAAAATACATGGAACTAAATAAAATATTACATTTCATAAAACCACAATTCAAATACAAAAAATCAAAGATGGACAAAACCAAAAACAAAATGGCTTAAGATATTCAAGCTAATAGTAGTCACTTAAAATTGGTAACTTGTTATTCTTGCTTACTAGATTACACATTGTATTCTATATGTGTATTTGAATTTGTTGCACTAACACATGTTTCTAGCTGACTTTGTTTGTATGTGCCTTGGTTTCTAACAATGCACATCCCCTCTCCCCTTGCAAGGTATCAGTTTCATATCAATGCATCTGGTCCTTTCCTTTCAGTCGCATCCTCCTAGCAACATCACATGCACCCCAAATGAGGGGGGAATACATTGGGTGAATCAGTCACCCCCATTCAACAGCACACAGTCATAGTTCTGACCTACACAGTATAGGAACAGAGCATAGTCTTTAGTCACAGAAATGGCCCAAAATCTGACTTCAAGTCCTCAGTACAGTACACAGATGTTCTAGCACCCAGATACTAGACATGAGTTCTTGGGTGCCCCTAAACCTTTCTTGGGTGCCTATGACCAGGGGCAAATTACATTGGTTTTCCCAAATTGGCACGAGTTTATAGTAGTTTACACAACTATTTACACATAATAGGACACAGTCCTCCAGTAATCAAGAATGCATTCTATCTCCTTTTTCTATTTGTGTTAAATCAAACTGGATCAAACTTGATCAAACTAGAACAAAGTAAGGATCAAACCATCTACAGTGGTGTATAAATTTTGGGGAAACAGTCAGGGATAGAGAATAACAATAAAATTTTCTCCCCAGTACTTCTTATAGTTGTGGTGTGAGATCGACCCCAAAAAACACACTCTTAGTGTGAGATCACCCAAAAAAATCACCCTTCTATAGACATCTATTAGGACACTTTCTATCCTTTTCACTCATCACGGATTACGTGCACATGTTTCTTTTACTACATTTTCTGTATTTTTACATACTTCTTACATATTTGGATCAAATTTTTTCATATACACATATTTGACTACTCTTTTGCTCTTCTCTTTGCAGGTCCATCCTTATGGGAAGCAACAATCACATCATCAATTACATCATTGCAGCATGCGACAACGACAACATAGGTACAACACAATGATAACATTGCATACGCTTCACCCCTAGGGTCACTTCCTCTTCTATAGCTTCCACGCTTCATTTTTTATCACTCTCGACACTTTTTCTTGTCTCCTCGAGCATGGTTTCACCATCAATCTACATGGTTATCAAATACGCATCTCTTATATACTTTATCTTATCGAGCTATTCTCTTAACAACATAAAGTGGGGGCAAATGTAGAACACTAAATCACACACTTTGGTACATTTCTAGGTTTTAATCACATACTTACATTCATATGATTCCTAAGTGAGAAAATTACTAATTGACTACTATCTTTGGCCTCTTTGCTTTCTTTCTGGTTTCCATCTTGGTCTTACAGACCCCACTTCCCAGTCTAACCTTCATCACTTTAACTCTCTCTGAGTCTAGACATCGAACACCCAACCAACATGCTAGCGCCCAAGTGCATCCTCATCCCCAGTGGGCATCCCCCCGACATATTTTTATATTACTCGACCTCTTTTGGGCCTCTTCTAGTTGTATGGGCATCTTGATTTCTTATGGGTCAGACCTTTTAGTGGTTAATTACAAAATTCAAATAAGGGAATCATATAAATATAATGCTACGTGATTAAATTAAAGGACCAAGATCTCTAAGCATATACTATCATCACCTAAGGTTGCATCCAAAGGCATTACTAAAAGCATCAAGGCATCCAGCTAGCTTCATTCAAGGGACAAGGGACTGCATTTTCTATATACACTTCATAAGAGGGGAAGTTCATTTTTACTATACACACATCTATTTACATTATTACATCTAGATATTGCTCACTCTCAAGTGTATCTTTCACAAGAGCCTCATATGACATGATTCTTGCACACAAACACAAACACACACGCACCGCGTGCGCGCGCGATGCACACACGCACAGACACACACACATGCACACATGCACACACGCACGTCATACACGCACGCATGCATGCACGCATGCACACACGCACGCATGCATGTATGCATGCACACACGCACACAAAAAAATACACGGAGTCTAAAATGTAGTACAGCACTCAGATCGTAAGTTCACTCTAATCAGGTGACGTCTGGGGTCATTCTGACTCCCCATTCGGATCATTTAATCTTTGTAGGATTTGATGTGTTTTGGGGTTTTACAGGATATATTTCTCTTTACAGGTTATAAGTGACAATTCTACAGACATAGTGCGACACACAAGCGATCAACAATGAAGGTTAGTAACCATCTTGCGACACTGTAAGAAACCAATTTTTGAGCTTTTGAGTAGTTGCTGGCACCCCAGACAAGGGTCTCTAGACACCTAAGCACCCCAGTACCATCCCAGGCCCCCTGAGTCCAGCTTATTCTGACCAATTGCACAATTGTATGTAGCATGGTGACGACAATTCTATACTCTTGTTTCATCAATTTTCTAGCTCCATACACTTCAGGGATTTATTATGAATCAACTAAGTATTCTTTTCACTTCCTCTTGCACTTAGGGTTTCAATTTCATACTCGTTTATTTATTAAGTCATTTATGTGCTTTATTGTTTTATCTATTGCATGTGACTCTGAAATATCCTCTAGGGTTTTACAAATTCAATATTTGTTAAATCACGTACAGTTTGGTCGAGATGTATGATATACCCTTGGCTGACTTGTATGGTCCTAACTGTTCTTATCTTTTGATTTTGATTTCAATTTGAATAGCTTTAGTGTGTAATTTCATCTTCCTATGGTCAGCCTTATCATAATACTTAACTACTATAACAAAATCAAAATCACATTATAACTTGCCTAACACTCTTATAAGCTACTATTGTAAATATCACTCCAAAAAAAATCAAGGCACTTCTATATCTTCCTAAATTAGTTGCACACCATTTAGAGAAACCACTATTATAGGTATGAAGCACTCAACTAGGTCAAAGAATCTAGCTTCCACCTTCTAAACATTGAAAGGTCCTAGATTCATTTCTTAGCAATGTTCTCAATCATCAGAAGAAGGTCAAGTCATGTCGATGGGTTCATGATCCTCCATTGGTTTCATAATTATATAATACAGTCATTAGAAATATTTTAGGGTATAATACATTCCCATATGTTCAAGATATAGTTTTGGAGGCAATATAAATAAAAAACCCTTCATGAACTGTAAAGTCTTAGCCCTGTTGAAGTGTTAACTTGCACGAAAGGTTTCAAGAGTTTTGGATGGATCTAAGAACCTTTTTAATAGTAAAAATATGGATCATGGAGTCCTTCATATGTTCCCAATATTGGATTTTATTTTGATCATTGCAATTTTTCTCTATAGCCAAAAACCACTTGTTGCCCCAATATGCCTAGTTCAGTCACTTTTGGGGTTTTAGTTCAAAATTCAATAAGAAGGCACTTTAAACTCATGTAAATAGTTTTAATGAATTTACGAGGTGGTTTCCAATTAATATCATATAATACAACCCTGAAATTCCTTCTCTTGCTCCAGGAATGAAAGTTTCACCATTAAGTTCTTGTTTAGGCCTCTGGATGCGCTTTTGGAAACTTTACTTCCTCCTCACAACCTAAATTGCATGTTTGTGAACTTATTCATTCCAATTTGAAGTTGGCAATGTTTTTTATTTATTTATGAGAGTTTAAAATGCATTTTTGGGACCTTTTTGGAGTTCTGTGGTTCTAATTTAGTGTTGGCATGCAATTTTTTGGAGTTTAAATTCCTCATGGGAAACAAAAATGCATTTTTAGAACTTAAGTGAGTTCCAAGGTTCTAATTTTGAGTTGGGGCTGTAATTTTTGGAAATTAAGTGATTTTCATGGTTCTAATTTTGAGTTGAGGTTCACTTTTTTGGAACTGAAGTGAGTACCAAGTTCTAATTTTGAGTTGGGGTGCACTTTATTGGTTCTAGTTGTTTTAATTCTTCATTGACATTGTAGTTTTTCATTAGAAGTTCCACTTGGGAACCAAAAATGAACCCATGGTTCCTTATGAAATTTAAAAATGCACCTTGGTCTCATTTGGGGTTCCAAAATGTGCTTTTAGAGCTTAAAATTCCCCTCTTCTAACTCAAAATGCACTTTGCTTTCTTATGGCATTCAAAAATGTGCTTTCCCTCCAAAATTCAAAGTCTTGTCAGTTAAAACACTTCCCAAGATCCTCAAATCCATTTTATAATAAAATTACATCCTTCTTTTCCTTGTGAAAACTGTGGAATCCATGAAAAAATAGCTTTGTGCCCTAAGTATGCTCAAACAAAATATGTTCATATCTTGAGTTCCCATGGTCAAAAATCCTTGAGATTTTTCACATTTTCTCTCCTTAAAAATGCCTTCAATATGATGTAAGACATAAGGTGTGGCAACAAGTTGTTTTTTTCATTTCCTCATTTGAAATTTTTTGGTGGAGAAACCCTTGTTTACAATATTTATTCAAAAAACCCAAATGCTCATAACTTGTAAACCCCAAGGCCAAATCCCATGAAAATTTTCCCATAATTTCTCTTGTAAAACAAATTCACATTGATCCATTTATCATTTTTTTGGTAGTAATAGGATTCATTTTATGTGATTTGATATACTTTTTCTTGCAAACACCATTTAAAAAATCATTGTGCAACCAAAATTTTATTTTCCATTTTTTACCATTTTCGGCAGGTGAACTATGTGAAAATTGGAGCATTATTTTCTCTTAGAAAAATATTTACAATGAATCAAGTATCATATGTATTAGATAAGTATTTGTTTCATGGTGATCTAATCAAGCTTATAATTTAAACCCTCTAGTTACACCTATAATAGCTGAAAAATATTTTATTTTTTCTCAGTGACTCAACACACCAAATTACCTAAATTTTGGAGCAAATGTTCCTCTTAAAATAACCTTTCATTTGGTACATATCTTAAATTATTAGGTATAGTATTGTTGGAGATACGGAAGATTAATTGTTTTCACACTATTATACTCACTTCATTGGATTTTGCACTTTACCATTGATTTTGAAGAGAGAATCATCTCAAAATTAGAGTATCACTTCTTCTTTCAAGAACCTTTTAAAAAAATCCATCCATGATCGATTTGGATGAGTCCTTAATTTGTGGTGACCATATCTATGTTGTATCCACAATAATCATCAAGGATCATTGAAAGCACCTGAATAGGAAGAAAAACACATTTGTTATTAAAGTGCACAAGAGAATTGTTGAGCATGAAACATCTAGTTGAATCAATTGAAGACTTATATGATGAAAACCATGGTTCTGATATATTATCGATCTCTGTACCATCCTCCATGCATGGGACATAACATGAAGTGTTTGTATTTTTTTAAGGATACTTTGTCCATTTAGTCATTGTTTGATTCCATCTAACAAAGTGGAAGTGTTTCCATTTAGAAGATTGTTATGTTGTTGTTGAGTATTCTCATGAATAATTTATACCATCAAATCTAAGAGAGATCGTGGTGTGATTTCTCTTAACAACCTTGGGACATGGATGATGTGATTGCATGTGATTAACAAATATTGAGATATAAATGTCAAAATCTTATTAATTAATACCACAAATATAGATATGTAATAGCATACAGATTTGACCTAAGAAAATAAGTGAATGAATTTGAAACTCTAAGTTGCAAGAGAGAGAAGGTAAGATACTTAGCTGATTTGTAATGACTCCAAAGTTGTGCTGAGCTAGAAAAATAATGAAACCAGAAAGTAGAGGTGTCGTAATCGAGCCCAAAAAAATTTAGAATTGTTGAGAATGTCAGGTCTAGGGTACCTGGATAGGGTAAGGGGCACCTAGGGCACTACAGACCTCCTTTGGGGTACTTATGAATGCTCAGAAGCTCAAAAACTCAATTTTGCAGGGTCGCAATATGTTTAATGGATGCCTCCTTTAGTCGTACGTACTTTGCTGCTTGATTGCCAAATTCACCTGAAACTTGCAAAGAGAAAAAAAACACCTGAAAAACCCAAAAAACACATCAAATATTAAAAAACAAAAATATGCAAATGGGGAGTCAAACTAACCTAGCGGTCACCCAACTGAGTGAACTTATGATCTAGGTGTTGTACTACATTTCAGACTCCATTTAGTTATGTTTGTTTGTAGAATTGTGCCCTAGGTGGCTCTTGTGATAGACACACTTGAATAACGAGGAATAGCTAGATGTAGAAAATGTAGATATATGTGTGCATGGAAAAATGAAATTCCCTTCCTATGAAGTGTATGCAAAATAATGTAGTCACTTGTCCCTTGAATGGGTGTTAGATGGATGCTTTCATGCTCTTGTAATGCCTTTGGATGCCACCTTAGGTCATGATAGTAGATGCTTAGTGCTTGGTCATTTATTATGATCACATATATTTGTATTTATATGATTCCCTTGTTTGTATCCCTTTGTGGTCGGTCTTGTAATTAACCACTAAAAGGTTGAACACCAAGAAAATAAGATGCCAACAACTAGAAAGGATCCCAAATATGCGAGTAAGATACAAAGAGGTCAGGGTTCCCATAGGGGATAGGGGCTCCTGGGTGCTGGTGTCCAAACTTAGAAAAACTGAAGTATCGAAGGTCATACTAGGAAAGAAGGTGTGTAAGACCAATAATAAAACCAAAAATCAAGCAAAGAGGCCAAAGATAGTGGTCAATTAGTAATTTTCTCAATTAGGAATCATATGAAAAGTGGTATGTGATCAGGACCTAGAAATATACCTAAAGTGTGTGATTTAGTATCTACAACATGCTTACTGGTGATTTCAAGATAAGTATTTTCTTGTGTGGGAAGAAAGAGATTTTGTTCATGACAAAGAGTCAATTTGCACAACTTACTATTGTTAAGAGATATGAAGAGTTAATAGATGAATTTTGATGCATGTCCAAAGGTGATCATTCTAGATAAGATGTGGAGAATCACTTATAGGTCCAAGAAAAAATGTGTGCTGATTACAAAAGTAGTTAAGAAATATCCTATTTAGTTACAAATTTCATCTCCACAACGAGGGAAGAGCATAACTTCATCCTAGATCATCTTTTTTTATCACACCCTTTCTCTCTTCTTTTTTTATCTCTAATATTTTGTTTCTCCGTTATGAAATAACTTTTGTAAAACTGACTTAAGTCACTTAAAGCTTCTATTTCTTTGTTGAGATTGCACTTTGAGTTGAGAAGATACATGAGAATGTGAAAAGTCACTTGTTTTGGCTATAAATTGGAATGCTCTCTCCTTTCCAAGGGATCAGTTTTTGCTCTCTCTATAGCATGTTATAATTCTTCTATTTTCCTACTTAGAATTTTTCCTCCATTCCCCCTCTTTTTTTTATTATTGGAAAATAGTTTTTTGAAAGGGACTATACCCTTGAGAACAAAAGAGGGCCTAAAATCCAGAATAGCAATGAGAACCAGAACAAAAAGGATCAAAATCCAAATATGACAATGAAGTCCAACGTAGCCAGAGAGCAGCTACCCCAACAAAACAAAACCAGTACAAACACAGCAAAAAAGTAGCTAAAGGACAGCAAAAAAATAGCAATATTTCCAAAGAAAAGCAGCAGAAGCATCCACAATTACTTCTTGGCAGCTTTGTCAATGATGGATTTGATATTCTGCCAAGATTTGAACATCCCCAAAGTCGTCATGTGGGAAAATTCAGTTATATCCAGCTATTGAATGGTCCTTTTGCTTTCCTTATCAGTGCCCCATAACGATGCCGGAACCCCGCTGAGATTGGAAACACTGCGGACATGATGTTCAATGAACTCTGCAATTGCACTAAAAATGGCCACACTATAGTCATACAAGTTTTGGCCTTCCCTAAATGGGAGTCTAAAGAGTTCATTCTCTTGTATATATCATCCATCTGGCTATTATCCATAGCCCCCTCCTCCTCCTTCTTCCTCTTGCCTTTATGTTTTTCCAAGTTTTTAACCTCCTCCTTCAACAGCTTCATGTCAGCCTCTAAGGCTTCCAGCCTTTTTACAGAGCTCTCCAACTGTGCATCTTGAGAACTAGCACTGCTGATATGCAAGAGGTTGTGGGCAATTTCAAGCTCTTGAGGACCCTTCTCCACAGCAGGGGTATCAAGGTTCAGTCTCCTAGAAGACCTGGTAACAGGTCTGGTCGAAGTGGAAGCGAAGGGGGTGGGAGCAGCGGTGGTGGGAATGGAAGATGGAGCCCAGAAGACCGACAGAGGGGTAACAGCAGCAGTGGCAGGGACAGGATGTGGAGAAATGTGGCTAGTGGCCGCTGAACCGAGCAGAGGGGAAAAGAGCCAGGGGGAGGAAGGAAGACCAGGAGACCGGAGGAGACAAAGCTTATGCAGCAAGAAGATAAGCCCCTGGTGCAAAGGAACCGCACGGGCATGTTTTTGAAACTCCAAAATGGAGCGCTCCAGAGAGTTAAGAAAATAATGGGGAAAACATACCGCGCGATTCTTGTGAAAATGGTTGAGGAAGACAAGATGCTTAGCAAGCACTGTTACGAACCTTCCCTCAAAAGAAATGAAGTGCACCATCATCCGGGTTACCTCATCATAAGGCGAATGGATCGAGTTTACCAGCAGGCCTGCCATGACAAAGACCAACTTCACTTATCCCTCCATGAATCTCCTCTCCTTAGCTTCTCTGTCAACCCTTTTATTAAAAAAAATGGTATCCCTCCATGCCCAGGCCAGTCACCTCAGCAATTAACTCCTCATTGACCGAAATCTTCTGCCCCCCATAATCCACTGTTTGATCCTTCCAATCCTTTGCAAAACGCACATAAATGCTTTGATCGTGGCCTTGAACCTTCTCCATAAAGTTGGTAATGCCTCCCTGGCTGAGTATACTCCAAAGCTCCGCATTATCCTTCTAATCTGGCTCCGTGCTAGGCTCAATCTGGCAAGGGGGGGCCCCCATTGTCACTGTGCTTAACTGCTTGTAGCAAATATTAGAATCCTTGATAGCTCTAATGCCATTCCCCCTATTTTTATTTATTCGAATGTATGGCAATTTTGTAAGGACTTTGTACCTTTTGAAATGGAATGAAAATCAATAGTTAAACTTTGTGTCAATCTCTATTATTGTTTCATACTCTTATAATTTGTATATGTTTTCATGTGTCTTCTTATTGGAACTAGAAAACTCTTTGGATTGTAGTTAATTAAATCTAAGTTAAGCTCATTAATACAATTTTCTTCCTCATTTTTCTCTCCTCGCTTATATTCCCCTCTCTCTTAAATATTTTTGCAGTCACATCAATGGTGTTTCTACATGTTCCCTAGTCTTTGACCACCCCAAGAGATAGTTTAGTGTACATATTTTTCCAACTTTCAATAAATGGGAACCACCCTATTATGAAGTGGAGGGACTTAGTCCCACGTGTTGATGTAATATACATTTCATAATTGAAAAAATATTTTTGCCAACAGTAATACTTATGTAAGTTTATAATATTTATGGTGTTCTTAAAAAATTTATCCGTATAGAATATCCAAATAACAAACACTTATTGTGATCTTCTTAGTGACCACGAATGGACCTAACTAGTTGGGTTTGAATTTTCCTTTTTTTTTTTTGGATTGAGGGTAAATTGAGGGTGTTTGAAAGGACCCACATCCTTGTACAATTGAGGTTTTTCTTGAGAGGAACCACAACCTGGTTACAATGAAGGGGACCACTATTTAGGAACCCAATTGGAGCAACCATGAAACCATGGTGAAGATGCAGCAACCAATGACAACGGCCGCAGTGAGTGGGACAACTATCAGTGAAAGGAGCGAGAGGAACAGCCACCAGCATCAGCAGTGAGAGGAGCAGCCACCAGAATCAGCAGCAAGCAGAATAGCCACCAGTGATAGCAGCGAGAGCATCAACAATGAGCAGAGCAGCCACCAACGTCAGCAACGAGAGGAGAAGCAAGCATCAACAGCGAGAGGAGCAAGCACCAACGTCGGGAGTGAGAGGAGAGTCACCATTGTCAGCAGTGAGGAGTAAGCACCAGTGTCAACATGAGCAGAGAAGCTGCCTCCAGCGGTGAAACCACCTCCGAGGAGGATCGTGCCTTGGGGGGATTTGAACCTGGGTGGGCAAGCACACAACCATGTGACTTGACCGCACCACTCCCACCCCATCGGCTGTTTGAATTTTCCTTTTAGTTCAGTCGTAGCATTCATATTTTTCTAATTTTCTTTTAAGATAGGGGTTACCAACCTGAAATTCACGATTGTAATTTTTTTTATCACATACTTGTCTAACTCGTGCTTGATAGGTCTTGAGATGTTTCAAATCCTTTTTTTATCATCAAAAAATTGTAGTTCATGTAAGATATTTTCATGATAATCACTATATTTAAGTATGTATTCTAAAGAGACTCGAAAGGATGGAATTTCTAATTCTAATATGGATATACAATAAACTTTTTTTAGTATCATTCTCCCAATTAAAATAGAATATGTTATCTATAAAATCAAGTGATAAACCACATGTGTAAAGTGGAAACTATTATCTCAAATCATGCTCAAGTCTTGATTTTTGAATTTTTGGAAAATTTGAATGTTTTTGAATTTTTGAAATATTTTGTTTTTTTAATTTTTTTTGTATTTTTATGTATTTGAATGTTGAAGGTTTGTTAACTAATAATTAGATCGAGGGAATGGGGAGAGCTAGGATTTGTGCCCATGTATTGATACTAAAAGGTAACTCTTTTTGGGTTAAGGTTGTTAGATGGGTGCATGAGAGAAAAAGAAGTGAAATCACTCATCATGGTGTGTAAATGCCTTTATATAGCAAGATGTGTTGATCAGATATGTGTAGGAGGATTATGCTTTGATAAAAAATGTGTCACTATAATATTGTGTTATAGGACATGAGTATTTTTTTTTATAAGTTTCCATACAAATTTTTCATATTAATGTAGATGCACTACGCCATATTGTTTCTTAAGGAGGTAGTGGCGTGATGGGTGTCCGCTTGTTGAGTATGATGCCAATATGGGCACTTGATTTATTATTGTTAGAATTAGTTTTAGTTGTGTTTTTGGTTTTCTATATATTTTTTGGTGAAGTATAAAAATCTATTTTTAAAATGTTATATTTAGGAATTATTTGTGAAACTCTATTTTTAGATTGAAAGTGTCAGTTAGAGTGTAGTTCATTGGATGTACACTTAACTAAGGTCAAATAATTATCTATTCATCCCCAAGATGTGGGATGACATTTCTATGTATAAAAGAGTGAATTTAGTCTTGTTTTAGTTTGTTTCTATTTTTAGGAGAGGTTGGGATGCTTAGTTTAGCTAGTGTGCAAAATAGACCATGCATGTGTGACTTAAACTAATTGTGGCTTCTTGCATGTTGACCATATGTTACTAATGGATGATATTTGTCACATTTAGTCTATTTTTAGTATTCTTTGTTTGAATTTAGTTCCTTTATGAGTTGTATTTCCTATTATTAGCCTTTTACTTTTCATGTAAATTTAGAAAAGTTTATTTGTAAAGGCTATATTAGCCTTGTTTCTTGATTAATTGAATACACAATGGTGGGATGAATATTTCCAAGTGGAAAGAATTTTTAACATTGTGCTATTATTTGATTTCATTACTATTATTCACAAAGGAAGACCCAGAACCTTAAGAATATAATTTATAGCTTTTTAACATCAATATGACTTACACTAATAACAGTTCGATATTCAGTTATGAAAGGAAAGATTGAATGATCATTGACTTCATTTAGAGAGTATTTCAGATTTTGTTTTCAGTACTTCCACATCTAAAACCTTCACCGCCACTTTAATATGTGTCACTTTAAGAGAGAGTTTTTCTATATGTTTATGACTGTGTCTGTGTAAAGTGTGTTGATAGGAGCAATAAATACTACATGTCGTAGAGAGTATTCATAAGAGATGCTTATAACCTTAAAAAAACGTGATCACAACAGACATAATTGATGCCCTAATGTATAATAGGTGGAACAACATATAGCCTTTGAAGCTAAGTGGTATGTTCATTCTTATATTCTTGATTGAAATTGTATATATTGTAGTGATTCTCTGGATTAAATGATAAACAACTTGATTTAGGTATTGTGTCTTATGTACTTGAGTCATAGATGAGATGAGTAAAACATAATGATATATATTTCATTGAGATGCATTTATAGTCATATTTGTAGCATGATATTCATAAATTGAGTTGCACTATAATGGTAACTTATGAATGGTCCAATTAGGAAATAAATCTTAAATGTAGTCGATTAAAACTATTTGTTAAACTTTCTATGGAATAATGCAAAATGGATCATATTATAGTGTATGTTTGTTAGTTGTTTGGATGTCATGTTTAGCTATTTGTGAAACTCAATAGTCATTTACCATTCATTTTGAAATGAGTTCTAACTCTATTGAAGCGGTATCCTTTGTACGTATATCTCACTTTTGTGTTTCCTAGCTGAGACAACCTTTCTTGAAAATATGGTTTTACCTGTCATGAACATGTGAATTCTCTTTTAATATTTGTTTTATTTATTTATTTATATTCATTATATACTATTTAATGTAAGTTATGCAACCTTTCTTACTCTACTTTGTCCTTAGTAACTTTTCCTCCTGAATAATAATATAACATGGATATTGGGTGAGAGTAAACAAAGATGGGTTATAAAAGGGGATCTTAGGTGGACACGTTTTCTTGAAAAATGAGAAAATCATACTTTCATTGATTATTTGAGGTACTTACATTCAAAATTTGAACAAGGTATAAAAAAACAAATTATTACATTTTGATTTTAGTTCCCAAATCATTTTTTTAAACGGTGAAGTATAGCTGGTAGAAATCATTACAATTAAAGGAACTACTCTTCTTTTTTATATAAAACATAGTTAATAGGTGATCGTTTACCCCTCACTTTTTTTTAGCATAGTTTAGTATTTTTGAAAACCCTTCAGTAGACAGTTATATAAGGTTATCTAGTATATTACGATTTTTTAAATTTTATTGTGAATATAATTTTATTCATGAATTTTACCATTAAAAAGGTCCTAAATTTGATTAAAAAATAGATAGTTTGAGCGTTCAACCCCATAACTACCTCAAAATTAATCAAAAATAAGATTTGATTTTTTTAAATGTGTATAGAAGTAGGTCTAGTATGTGATGGTATTATTATTTTTCAATTTGAACGTTGGAATCAAAAGTTACATATAAAATGTTAGACATGTAATTCTATCAATATAATGGCATAGGAAGACATATTTACAAATAGTTAAAGTTAGTATCTTTATAGTTTTCAAAGATTCAAAAAACTTGTATCATAAAAAAAATGAGAATTTGCTCTTCATCGTAGTCATGATTTGATCAAATTTGTGATTTCCTCCACGCTCAAAGTTGAAATTCAACATTGCAATTATTTCACACATTAAATGACATGTTCATGCCTTTGGCTTAGAAATTTATGCCAATTCGAGCCTAAAGGGTTGTTTAGGGAAACTAGAAAAAGGTCATGTGTACATGTTATAATGTGTACGTGTTATAACATGTACACATTATAGCGTATGCATTATATATCAAACATAATTAAAGATCAAATTATACTATTCAATAACGCGTATGGGTTATTGTTACTTCAGATATATTTCCAAATTTTTGTAACCAATCTTCGTACATGTACCCTCTTACATTGATACAAATGTTGTATGTTTTACTACATCCATATTCACTTCTGGAGTTTGATTGTTTAGCCATTAGTATCCATATGTGCTTTGTAGATTCAACACTTATACTGTTTATTGTCTTAGGCCTCGTGGGCGGTGTGTATCAGAATAATATCATCTTCAAAATTCGTGACTCATAATAGACTGATGGACCAAAATTTCCCATGAAGGGAAATCTCCTAACGTCTCAACCACCATAGAGTGACATGTCAGGGAATAATATCAAGATTGAGAAGATGTGGTATCGAATGAAATAATTCCCTTATGATAAAGTTGTGATAGATTTTGTTGCAAAACATAACTATCTTTATCTGGTGTTTGTTGATGCCATGAAAGGGTTAAATATTTATCCACTCAAGTAAATGAGGATGATTGTAGTAAATAGTTGTCAAGGTTATTAACTCTTGATCTAATAATGTGAGTAAGATATTATGTGGCCAATCATTGAACTTGTCAAATCAAAGGGGATATTTTTGATTTGGTGGCATTATTACTCAACATTGATAGTGTGGATAAATACCAATTTTGCATATATGTAGGAATTCTACTTGGCTCAATGTATCAGATGTATCGTGTATACTAATCATATCACTTTATTCATGTTGTGATATGATTAAAGAGACATGTGCCAACTCATACACTTTGTTTTTGTTAGAGAAATATGTCCACTCTCTAGTGTAATTATTTATGCCCAAAGAGAGTGAAATGTATTAAATGTGGTGCTTAGAAACTTATCTACAAGAGAGGATGATACCTCAATAGAAAGTGTATTGTATCTTCACATCAGAAGGTTACATGTTTAATTCATGTTGGTTTCACCAAATGGTTACACCCTAAATGAATTATATTAACCCTTATTATGGTTTACATCTATTTAGGATTGATATATGGAAAGTGTATACATTCATATTATTAAATTAATATTTAAAATATATATATGAAAATACAACAAATGATTTAGGGAATTTGATTAAACAAGATACATACTAAATGTAGAAATTGACAAGAAGATAAGTGTACTTAACTTTCAATGCGTTTCTGGATTGATTTAGGCGTGCATATGGGAAAACATGATAGAAATGATATGTGTTTGCTTCATCTCTAAAACTAACAATATACTCTACTCCTAAACAATAGTGCACATTGGGGCAATAGTGCCAAGAAGGACCTACCCAAAGTTGGACAATTCTATACAATTGATTTTTGCATATTTGTTTAATTTTGTTCATCTTTGTCACTAATTATAATGCCTTTTTTTTGTTTTAGTCACACTAGACGCATATGCATATCACTATAATTATTGATCTTATCTTAAATCTCTAGCTCTCTTTGAAAGACTTGTAAAAACGGGCCAACATTCTAGGTTGTGGTACCCTTGCACTTCCAATGTAGTACTCCTTAGAATAGACATCAAACCCACACAGTTCTCCATCTATTAGAAATGCAATTGTGAGGATTCAACTAGAATTTGGATCTTAATACTTGATAATACTTGCTTTGACTTGGATTGATATGCTTGTGACTTGAGTTGGAATGTTATTGGCTAGATTTTGAGCACTTTAAACCTACTTGGGGGAAGTGTTGCTAGGGGATTTCTAAGTGAACACCAAGTGATTAATGAGTGGGATCAACTTTTGTTTGTATGACTCATGTGATATTTAATGTTAAATCTCACATAAGAAGGGGGAAAAAAAAGGTAAAAATAATAAAATATGATTGTTGGGAGAGCATTGGATAAAAATACCCAAAAGGACAAACCCGCCACGTAGAACCTTTTCTACTAGATAATTTTGTTTAGTAAGGAAAAAAAACTTTGTAAAGGTGTATGATTGTCTACGCATGAGATGTAAAAGTTTTTTTTATTGATAATGGTTTTCTCGTGGGTGTTTGAGTAGCGGGGATGAGAGATTGTGATTCTAGAAATGGCTTAGGATAGTGAATTTCAGCTCCATTTGTGTGCACAAGTCATGCGTAAGGGATGTAAGCCAAATATAGCATAAACAAGTAACACAATTTCAAATTTATGTGTTTACACTAAGGAAATGTTGTTCATAAATAAAGAAGAAATAATTAATTATATTATAAGTGCGTAAAAAAAATTCATAAAGTAGAAATTGAGCTCAATGCATCTATATATTTTTTATACGATGACGTGATGGAATTCATGGCAGAAGATATGTGTTGTGTAAATTAGTTCTTCTCATAGGTTTTGTTGTTTTTTACAAACCCATGATGACTCAGAAATCCAAGCCTAAGGCTTGGATTTTTTAAATTCAAATTTAGGAAACATGTACTCGCTAGGTGGAGTATGAATTTGTCAAGTGTATATAGAGGCATATTCATTAAGTGAATAGAGGGTCCAAAGGAAATTTCAATGTATTTAGTAAAATAAGTGTAATGTAAGTTTACATTTACCTTTATATTACATCTTATTTTTTTATAATTTACCTTTGTTCTTCTAAATATAGACATTATGCGCACTTTACACCTTCTCAATTTGGTTTAAGAGTTATAACACTTACCATTTAGGAGATACTTTTTCAAAATATAATCTTGTTGGTACTTAGTCATTTTAAAGATTTCACTACTGAACATAGTTTTATTTAAAGTATAAGTTAAGAATATTAAATATAATATAATTTTACCTTTATATTATATTTTATTTTCTAAATTTATTTTGCCGAGTATAGAAATTAGGCCCACTTTGCACCTTATAGAATCAGTTTTAGAATTGTATGAGTTACCATTTAGGAGATAATTTTTCAAAATCTAATATAATCGGTACCTAGTCATTTTAAAAATTTCAATGCTGAAACTAACATTATATGAGTGTAACATTTGCACCTACTATATTTTTTGGACAAACCAATGGTAATTTTTTAGGTTTTTGTGCCTTCTAAATTGATGATTGATGTTTGTAAAATCTCAAAACATGTTAAACTTTAATTTTAAAAGTCTCACACCTCTTAGTGATAGTGAAAGTTGGGATAGTATTAACACCTGAATATAGAAATAAATGAGAGAATGATGAGATAAGACATATTTTTTTAAATTATAATACAAGTCATATTTATTAAAGTCTCAAACACATATATAACCCCCCAAGCACAAACATGACACTTAAAATAACAAAAATGTGACATTTGAAACACATATGTGTGACCCTAAACACAAATGCAAATACCCAAACACAAATACAATGCCCAAAACACCAATTTGACAATGTAAACATGTATGTGATACTCAAAACAATAATGTGAAAACCTAAACACAAATGCAACACCATAAACACAATGTGGCATCCTTAATATATATACAATGCACTAAATACATACACGATACCTTAAATAACATAAATACAACTTGTCTAAGCATAAATGCAACACATTAAATATAAATATAACACCCCAAATATGTATGTGACATGTGTAACATAAATGGGACTATTCAAACACATATGTGACCCCTACAAAAAAAATGTGACACCCTATACACATTTGTGGAACCTTGAAAACAATAAATGTATCACCTAAACACATATAAGATAACATAAATGTGACCCCTCTAAACGTATATGTGGCCACCAAAACATAAATGTAGCTCCTCAAACAAAAACATGAAAACATAAATACGTATATAATTCCCTAAACACATGTGTGAGCCCTTCACAGAACCAAGTACAACTTTTACTAAGAGTAAGGTTTCCTAAAGATGGAATGAGGTAGGAGAATTATTCGCTTCACAGGGAGCATGTAAGGTTGTGTTAGGCTCACATAGTAAAGCATAACTTGCGAAAGTGTGCCTTGTGGAAAAGAGTGAAATATTTATATAACCTAGTAAAGTATTATACTAGTATGGTGAAAATTTCTGAAAAAAACTTTATTTGGTTAATTATAACTTTTGTTTGGTTGGCACAGGATTTCTTGTGAGCCTATATGCTCTTGCATCATAAATATGACCCCCCAAAATCAAATAGTACATATCGATCTCTCTAAACACCAATGCGAAAACCTAATGTTATTTTATACTCAATGTGTCTTATTTGAATGCCTAGTATAACGAATCACTCAATTCATTGTGTGTACTCAAATAGGACACATCAAGTCACCTAAAAAATATTACAACATTCTAAACACACATGTAAATGTCAAACATGAATACAATCCCCAAACACAAAACTCAACACCTTGAACACATGTGACACCCTAAATATAAATGTGGTGTCTTAAACATATATTAAACACCCAAAATACATATGAGACCCCTGGAGAACACAAATACAACACCCTAAAAATAAATTTCACCTTAGAAGCAAAAAAGTAATGCCTTTAAAACAAATGTGACCCCCTGATCATGTATGTGATATACTAAACACAAATGATTTGAAGCATGATGGATTGAGAGGAGGGGCAAATCAATCCTTCAAAACCTTTAACCAATTAAAATTATCTTACATAAACCATTTACCATTCAACCATGCATTAATGTGATCTTAACATTATATAACAATCATTAACATAAGCATAACCATGAGAGAGTACACAAGAACACAATATGTAACTGGGAAACCCTCAAGGGGAAGAAAACCCACTAAAAGTTTTTATTATATTACACAAACCAAAAGACTTACATGAATAGGACCCATCACACAAGATTTTTAGTGAAGCACCCACTTCACAAAGAGCACCCACCCCTGTAAACCTTTTCTAATATCACACATAACAAAGGAATCATGTGAATATTACTCATCACACAAGTTTTAAATAGATGATCAATAAATATGTTTCTCACATAACTAATTGTGATCTCAAATACAAATCACACACTCTTTAAACCCTCTCAAATTGTCCTCTTCTCTTACTCACTGAAATATTTTTCTTCATGGTCTGATTAGATAAAATACCCTTGCTACTCTAATTCTTAACTCTCCTTGAAATTTATACGCTCTCTTAGCTCTAACTTGATGCCCCCATATCTCTATCACATTCACACATAGCTTGTACTTTTTCTCTCTCACCACTCTAGCTCAAATGAGCATGTACAATGCACTTTTATACTTGAAATACACCTTAAGTGACCATAGGTCAGATAAGTACATTAAGTTAGGTCATTCCAAACATAAAATACTCCTACACACTCATATAAATCAACATGAAACACTCATATGGATCATAAATGCACCAAGACAACTACAATGCACAACTAGGCCTAAAAAGCTAGTTTCTATTTCACTGAGCACTCCAAGACCATAAAGGGATTCATCATGATTCCAAAGGATCCAAATATGTCAAAAACATCCTTCCAAAATCCTTCACAAGCTCAGGGAACTCTTGCTTCATCCATTTCTTCCTTAACACCACTAAATAGGATTGTTTCCTACTCATTCCAGACACCTTCAGGAACCAGTCTACAACAATGAAGACCAACATCACATCAAAAAAACTCAACTATGGCATGTGTTGAGCAGAAAATATTGTTCTAAGGAGAAGACACACATAGGAATCATGCACGGGAACAAGGCGTATGTGAAGGCGCGGAATGATAGGAACGGAAACGCACACAAGGACAGGTTGATTCGAGACTTAACTATTTTCATAGATGCATGCTATTTTTGGAGATAATGTGCAGAGCACACATTGGGATGGAGAATTACGCGACACACAAATGCTATTTTGGGAGATGAGCGTCTGATAAGTGTCATGCATGAGTTCAAGATAATAATAGGATTACTTCTTCCAGTTAACTATAGGATGTATATTATTAACGCACTTGCATGTATGCATGCTATTGTAAAGGCACATGGCTATTATTAGCATGCGACCTATTTTTGGGAAGTGCGTAGGTGGTGAAGGGAAATTTCCGACCCCTATAAATATGTAGTGAGTTGTGTAGTTAGAGAGAAGTTGAATAGTGAATTATTATAGAGTTATGCTACTGGATTTGTTACGCGCATAACTTATGGTGATGCTTTGTAATGTAAGAAGCTTCTATGTATTATAATGTTTAATATAATGGACTATATTGGGTGGATAATGGTGTTAAATACGATTGTAATTGGCTCTTGTATGGTTGAACTTATTATAGTTATTGGTTAATTCATGATTCTTTAATATTTAGATCTGGAATATACTTTGTGGAATGTTTATAGTTCTGAATATGTTGTATCTTCTTCATGCTAACATCCTACACAAACAACTCTAAAGAGGGGCATGGTACCTTTGTGTGCTTCAGGTGAGCCCTCGGCTCAGATTGGGTGATGTGCCAGCATGCCTAGGGTTTATATAGTGCATTCTAGGATGCATCATTGGTTCCGTAGTCAGGACCTCTTTTTTAGTTTTTTTCTGGATGTTTCATGATGAAGACATACCAATTGACCTTAGTAAGTGTTGAGGAGTGGATAAAGGATCTGGAAGAAGAGTACACTTGGAGGTTCAACACCGGATCTGGGTTTGATGCATGCACATGGGTGGAGCATAATTTGTACGATTGTTTGTATGATAAATTCTTTGTTATCTTTTCGGTAGAGTTGTACAAGTGGTTGATTTCTTATGTGTCTAAAATGAATTGGAGGTATCACACACTTTTCTAGACGCAGGAAGAATTTTAGGCCCTTTATGATGTTGATCTGATTTGGATGTGCGTTGTGGATACTTGGTTCCATGGTGTTTTGAATAGCTATATTTTGGAGTACTCAATTTCAATGTATTCTTTCCCAGAGGTCGTTGAGTTCCAATGTTTACGTTACCCAAGGGGAAATTATTTGCAAGGCATTCCCTTACCGATCAAAATCTTGATGGTAACCTTGAACTTGGAAGAGAAGTCAATGACTAGATAAACCCCATGACGCATGGGGGGCAAGAACAAGTTTGGTGAAAGATGGAGGACCTAGCGGTAGAGAAGCAAAGAGAAGAAATGTGGCTTAAGTATAATGAGGTGTATGAGAGGGAGATAGAGAAGCAACGTGATATTGCATAGCGGATGTTGTTGAGGAGAGAGATGGCTCGTGAATGATTTGGATCTCATATAGAAGGCATAGATCTAGAGCATCTGGAACTCCCCCATTTGGGAAAGCATAATAGGGAACCCTCCTCAGCCTCACATTGGAGTGAGCCAATAGAGATGACATGGGCCGTGGGCGTTCATCTGAACCTACTTGGAAACCTAGCCCTTGCGCTTGGATTTCCAGTATCTAGTACAACCAATAGCCAGCAATCTAGTTTGGGTGGTAGAAGAGTAAGAGTAAGTCAGATAGAAAGTACATCTATGGTAGGGAAAACATCTTCTTTGTTGTTTAGAGGTACCTCTTCAGGTGCATCATCAGCACAGAACTCAAGCGTGCAGAATTTTGGACTCACTTCTAGGAGTAGTACCATTTCAAAGACTATAGGAGTTTAGTTTTGTACCACTTTTGGGACACATGGCAGTACATCCACTGGTAAACTTTCGGCTACAGGTGGAGGATCAGGGGGTATAGGTAACTCTAGTTCTAGTGGATCTAGTGGTTCTAGAGGCAGAGGTAACACAAGAGGTTCTGGATTAGGTGGGTAGGGTCCACACTAACCCTAGAATATTTACATGGAGATGTCCCTTCATCTTCCAGAGTATATGGGGAACAGAATATGTTGTTGAACATGTGCACATGTGTGAGATACTGTGGCGCACAAAAGGAGTTACGGCTTCTGAGCACAAGGCAATTCAGTTTGTAACTACATTACAGGGACATGCACAGAGTTGGTACAGGAAGTTTGACCCTGATTAGACTTGTGTAGATTATGCAACACTAAAGGATGCTTTCCTTAAGGATTTTTATATCCCTGAGTTTGAGCAGAAGAGTATAAGTGTGCTCAAGGATATTAAGCAGGGAACTACTGAAAGTGTTCAAGAGTATGATGTTTGTTTCAAGACATTGTTGTCCAAACTTTCTTATGATATTCATGCAATCTAGCATGCACAGTGGTTCATTGGGGGCTTGATCACACCTTTTAGGAGGGCACTATCACATGATACTCATACGGATCTGTGCGAAGCATTTGAAGAAGCCTTATGCATTGAAGCAAACCGAAGTATAGACATTAGAGTGAGCTCATTCCTAGAGGCACATATTACAGCTATGGTAAATCAATTGGAGAAACTATAAGCAAATTCAGCACATAAGATGCATATTGGGATTTGGTGTACAGATTGTGAAGTGGAAGGGCACACCAAAGATAGTTGTCCTCATAGGTCATTACTTTCATTTCTGCTAGATTGTGAGATATGTCATTTGGACCATGATGTAAGTCGCTGCCCATTTTTACAACGCACGATAAGGAAGAATGTATCATTTTATTGTAAAATTTTATATTGCATGACTCATGATATAAAAGACTGTAGGTTGATTGGTCAGATCCATGATTTCATAGCTATTAGTGTGCGACAAAGTGGAGTATCAGATAATTCTAAAGTCAAAAGTGAGCACTAGGATTGTGATCACACTCAAGCGCACTATGATCAGAATAAAGGGAACTTTGAAGGAGTAGAGGTTAAGGATTCCATGGTGTACTCAGGGGTTGAGGCCGTGGTGGTGGAAAAAGTGAGTTCCCTCATGGAACATGTTTTACATACGGATCCTGTACGTACCCAAAATTGTAAGGTACTGTACTGCCAGAACAACGTAACAAGTGCCCCAATGATGATACAGGTCTCCTCGCAAGGTGTTTGGAATTCTGAAAAGATCTCCAAGTGTGCGTTAACATCCCGCATGCCCCGCTTAGCCCCCACGTGCTTTGTTTTTCCTCTTTTCCCTCTTTTCTTGGCCTTTTGCTCTTCAGTGACGAAACCGCCGCACTGCATGGGCGGTGGTAAGACCAAGTCGGTAAAAAAAGCTGGTGAATCGCCGCGTGAGTCGCATTAAAAACACTTTCGGAAAATCCTGTAACCACCGCCCTGCTCAGAGCGGCAGTCCTTTACGCATTTTCTCAGAAAGTGTTTTTAACGCGACTCACGTAAAAATCAATGATTCACCAGCTTTTTTTACCGACTTGGGCTTGCATTTATGTTTTTGGTCCCCTGGAATAGTGTTTGGCCATTGTTTATAGTTTTAGAGTTCAGTTTGGTTTTGATCTTTGGGTGAATGAAAAGCTATAAATAAATGGTTTGTGCACAAACAAATGGTCTGCCCCTCATTCACTTCTCATACTCTCATTTTCAATAGTTCAGTCTGTTATTTTGCTTAGAAGCCATAGTTTCAATTCTTTGCATGCTTAGTTAGCATTGTTCAGCTGTTGGTAAGCCACATATCCATCTTGTGCAGGTAGTACTGTTATTTCACCCAATCCATTGGAGTAGAATAGCTTAGGAAGCCATTAAAGTTGCAGGTTTTGCTCCTCAAAATAGGATAGTTTCAGGTTCTGGACGCTTTATGTTGCATGACTCGCAATAGATCCCGCTAGGAATTGCATAAGCCAAGCTCTGTACTCTTGTGCTATCCCTCTCCTACTCTGCGTTATATTCAGTCTGTATTCTGAGTTGCCTTTGTCCCAATATCTACTTCTGTTGATGCTAGCATTACACGCTTTTCTGGATTCACATGAACACGAAGGAACGAGGAGATCACACTGAGGGGACAAGATCACACACATCATCGGATTCGCCACTGTTCTGTAGAATCCAGGTTCTAGCTTTCAAAGTTCTAAAAGTTAGAAATATATCAAATAGAGTAGATAATCACTTCTTTTCAGTTAAGTTTACTTTCGATATTGCCAGGGAAGTTGTGGGGATTGATAGTTTCTGAGAAACTATGATTCATTCCTCACTTCTGAGGTAGGATCGAGAGTCTGGCAAATAGATTAAGCAAGTTATTTCATTATTTAGAATAGATCTACAAATTACACAGACAAATAACTACACTCGGTTATTTTGTTTGTTTTAAGTTTTATCTTAGTTGTCAAATTCTAGATACGTTTAAATAGCTGCTTTCTTAAATTCTTAAGGTTTCTCAGAAAATACAAAAATAGAAGTTATATATATGTTCTAGATTTATTCCACGTAGTTAAAATTTTCTTTGTTGCAGTTAGATTTACATTATTGTTTTGTATGACAATCACGGGACCTAGGGAGCCCAGGGAATACGTATTTGAGCCAATTGTGCCTCAACCCAATCTCGTCATGGAAATAGTTGACATAGACCAGAACCTTAGAATCCAAATCTTCCAAACAACAACAGATTTACAACAGATCAGCTCTCAGTTGAGGGGATTAAATATAGAAGACGACCAAGCACACACGTTTTGGTCAAATCAACTGAACTACAGATTACCCTAGGCAAACATTCATATGACTGTAGAAGGGTTCGAAAGAGAACAAACCTTTGGTTGTGATCCTTTGGTCCCACAGCCAGATGCAGGAGACACTCTTCTAGATATAGATACCAGCCTAAGAATCCAGGTTGCAAGAACACCTGTGAGGTACTCTGAGAAGATCGCACAGTTATTGATCCTAAATATAGAAGCTGAGAAAGCATATGATTATTGGATACTAGGGATTAGGACTTGATTTCATACATGACCATAGCAGGACCGCAACAACCAAGAATCTACGGTTGTGACCCACAAATCCCGCAACCCAACGAATCTATAGGAGAATTAGACATAGACACTGGCCTACGCACATTAGTATTCAGATCTACCCCACTTCCACCCACCATCGTCGAACAGTTATCCTTACTAGATATAGCGGCTAACAAAGCTAGAGAATTCTGGACTAGGCCAGAGAATCGTCCGTAGAGTCGATTGTATTCATTACCCACCATATGACCTTATCTGGAGACATACACGAAACTATCCCAGGTCATTTTCCACGTATTCCACAACCCATAGATCGAATCACGCCAGAGCTCGATATTGATTGGAGCCTTCGAGCAGTCATCCTTGCCGATCGATCTATCACACCAGTTCAGGTTAGAAGGGCCTTCTTTGCCTTAGATTCACAAATTCCACTAGTGCGTATTGAAGACATTAGATTGCCTAACTAATTTGTCTGCATCCCACGCATATTCCATCCCCACCGGCTGTCTCGGCACGACCTCGGGAGGTCGGGTACGCGGAAGAGTTACCTGTAGATTCCCACGCTCGCTTGTCACTTTTCCGGCGTACAAAATTGGTGAACCCGACGTGAAACAAACAAAATTAGTGAAGCTGACGTAAACTTCCTACTTTCTAATTCGGAGTCATTGTATCACGTGTTCTTCCAAATTTTAATATACTTTTCATCTTCTCCGCCTCATTAGCTTTCACCTTCGCTCCTTCCCATTATTCTGCGGGTATTCATATACCCCCCGAATATGTCGGGATTCAATGCATATGGCAGACCCCTCTTGGGTCTTGAGGCATACTACGCCCAACAGAATAGACAATCATCACCCTCACTCTCGGTATGGGGTGACAACTACTCAACTAATCAGTTGTCAACACAAACTCCAAAAATCAGATATAACTCATCTTTTCAAACTGAGGAGTTAGATCAATTCCCTCAAAAACAACAAACAGAGCCTTCAGGCTCGAATAATATGACATTTACCGGACAATCTGGTTCATCTCCTCAGATGCTACTTAGACCACAAATTAGTAGACAATCAGACCCATACCTGGTCTTAGATGATGAACAGTCAATACGTTATCCTAGGAGTGAACAGCGCTCTCGGGGTATGTACCCACTTGTAGGAGGTTTACAAATGCAACCCGAGGTCTCTTTTCAAGAAAATACCTCTATACCATTGCATATAGGAAATACTCTCGGAGAAACTTGGCAAGATAGCGATCAGTTCATAGCAGGATATCACATGCCTATACAACACCAGGGTATACAACAAACATGCCGCTAAGGAAAAGCACCGTGACTTCACCAAATGAAGTCATTTCAACGTTAGTAGAAAAAGTGAGAGGGTTAGAACTTGCCCAAGCAAGTCAAAATTCGCAATTCATGCAAGCAGGAAGTTCCAATCCTCCACACCATCCTAGCCAAGTAGACCTCCTCACAGGAATAGGCACGTTAGGCATGCCTCCTCAGTATCCACAACAAGCACCAACTAGGCCCATCATCTCTAACACCGTTCCTCCCGGTCTAGTACAAAACAATCCATTCCTGGACAATACCCCGTCATACTTAAACATGTACTCCAAGTCACCACAAGGGGATATGTTCTCCTCTCCCGGCATTTTTGCTCAAACACAGGGACTTCCTTATGCCCCTGCCAACGCATACGCTGCACCATATCAACAACCCATCCCACCACCACTCCCTCAGCAACCACCATCAATGGTCGAAACCTATGCGATAGGGACTTATTCAGAATATTTGAAAGAGCCCTTAGACTTCACCATACGAAGCGTCATGCTTCCAAGACCTCTTCCTGATTTACCCAAGTACAAAGGTGAGGGAGATCCAAATGCACATATCAAGGCTTACGCCACAGCCATACGAGAACTACTCCCTTGGGATGGGGTTGTTGCTAAAATATTCCCCAAAACTTTGGAAGGCATCGCTCTTGATTGGTATTATAGAATACCTGAGGCTTCAATCCATTCGTTTAAACAACTCGTTTCAGAGTTCATCAAGGCATTTGACATGAACAAACTGTTAAGAACAGGAATCAGGGAATTCTTGCACATTAAACAAGAACACAATGAATCTGTCGCCCATTTCATCCAAAGGTGGCGTACAGTTCTTTATTCTTTGGCAAGTGCTCCAAATATGGATCAGATGGAACTATGCGATTTATTCCTTCATTCTCTCAGCAGAGAGGTGAAGGAAGAAGTCCAGAAGTTCCCACTAAGAACTTACGATGAAGTACTTGAGAGCGCTCTTCGAATAGATCAAGCAGCAATTGATAGTGGTTGTAAGACTTATGGAACAAACGGGAGGTTAATCACCTCCAGCCAGAACACTACAACTTATCCTACTACCACGAATGTCAATCAAGGACCTAAAATCCTTAACAAAAATCATGCAGGGTAACAACAGATGGAGTAACTGATCAGCCTAAAAAGGTAAATACTGTGAATACTTCATTACCAATAAACAATCAACGAAACAATAACTTTACCCCCACAATCAATACAGTGGATTTTAATCATCCTCAACAACAACAACAACGGTGAAATCCCACACAGGGTCTAAGCCAAAACTCATTTGGTTATCAAAACCAAAATCAAAGCCAGAAACAACAAATGCAAAACTTTAATCCTAATAGGCAACAGTTTGATCAGAATTTTAGGCCACAATATACACCAAACCAACAAACCAGGAATTACAATCCCAATTCATATTGTGGTTTCCACAAAATTCGAGGTCATGATACTAGAACGTGTCGTGACTACAATAAATTCATGCAACATTTTCCAGAAGAACAAAGACAGTTCTTCACAGATTTGTTTTTGGCAGATCCCGTGTCACCACCACCAAGCACGCTCGCAGGGGCAGTTTCCCCTCAGAATGCTCCCCTCAAGATCTTTAACGATCCACTCCCAAATCACGATAACAATAGGCTAAATCTAAATGGGACAAAAAAAATCGTAATGACAGGAAACAATGATCATGAAGCCTCGACTTCACTAAATCCATCAGTTGCGCCACAATTAGGAAATCAGCCGAGACCCAAGATAGTCAGTTTAGTAGAACTAGACGCTGAACTACCTATCAAAGCTATAACAAGAACACGAGAGTATTTCTCTCAACCAAGCCCAAGTCACCTGCCAGAAACAAATAAGAGTCAACAAATAGTAGAAAAACCCGTAGGTGCCTATGATTTAATTAATGACCTAACAAAAACCTTCTCGCACATTTCATTTTTGGACTTACTAAAGAACTCTCCTGCCCACAGGGCTGCTCTTCTAGAGGCATTAGGTTTAGGTCATCTAATTAATATCACTCCACCTCCTGAAACACAAGTGAACCATGTAGATTTTGATATCCATCCTCCGGGGCAGCCGGATAAGGATATCGAATTCATATTCGAAATAAGTAAAATGCCTACAGATGCTGAAATTGCACGCCGAGGTGATCCAGCCTTACACTTACAAGTATGGGTTTATAATAACTACGTAAAATGAGCAATGGTTGACGATGGGGCCGCAGTTAACATAGTCCCCTTCTCTTTCCTTCAAAAATTAGGATATGGGGAAACAAATTGTTCCACCACTCGAAATACATTGAGAGGCTATGATAGCCTTAAAGCCACTTCGATTGGAACTATAATACTACCGGTCACCTTAGGACCCAAAACAATCCTGACTGAGTTTTATATTATAGATCGGGAAACTAATTATAATATGATCCTCGGCCGACCATGGATACACCGTATGAAGGCAATCCCTTCTACGTTATTCCAAGAAGTAAGATTCTTGCATCTAGGAAAGGTGTTTGTAGCCAAAGGTGATCCAAAGCCATTCGATATACACCTAGCTGATTTAAAGAAAAGACCAGGTGTGCACTCGGAATTTGAACTTCCAACAAACCAACTTAATAAACCCACTGACGCAAAACCAGAGGAGAAGTTGGTACCTACAACGGATCTTGAGACTATGAATCTAGTCAAAACAATCCCAGCCTCAAAAGGTGAGGCTAACATTGTAGAAACGGTATCATTAGGAACTACTGCAAAAATCGTTGAATTACTAGAACAGGATCTACCAATGTTCCTACCATTTGATTCTGTAGGCATGGGAAATTCCCTAGGTGTTGGTTCTCTTCCAGCAGAGGATCTCTGTATGGTGGAAGTAGAATGCGCAAACACAACAAATATCCCAGCATCCATATTCCCAGCTAAATATTGGACACTCCATTTTGATGGAGCTAGATGTCGTTATGGAGCAGGGGCAGGTGTAATCTTCACTTCCCCTAAAGGAAAAGTCTTACCTTTTGCCTTTAAACTCAATTTCGTATGTACAAACAACGACGCTGAGTATGAAGCCCTCCTCCTTGGCCTCATTTTAGCCAAGAGGATCAGTATTAATAACATCAGAGTGTTAGGAGACTCACAATTGGTAGCAAACCAAGTTTCTGAGATATATGAAACCAAAGTCGAGCACTTACAGCTTTACAAAAAAGTTGTATTAGATTTAAGCAAGGAATTTGACTTCATATCAATTGAAGCAATCCCGCGAGAGGAAAATCTTCTCGCTGATTCAATAGCAACTTCCGCATCACGTTTTACTCCAAGCAATAAGTTATAGGATACCCGTTTCATAGTATCCCTTCGTGATGAACCATTGATAAAAACAATCGACAAATTCTCTTTTAAACAGAAATGAATCTACTATCCTAGACCATGTTGATAGTGATATGGCCACTTTGGATTACTTAAACACCTATGCGGCACTACATCTCTCCTATCATATGATAGATTTGTCCTTAATCCCACATTCATCTTCCTACTTCGGAAATCCCATAATGGAGCCTAGCATATACACGGTAGAAAGTGGGGACAATTTGGGTTTACCTCCAGCCCCACCTGAGTTTGAAGAGGGTAATGCCTCTTTAATCGAGGAAACAATTGATGTTAACATTGGAACAGAGGATGAACCAAAAATCTTAAAATTAGGGTCCTCGTTAACCCCGGAAGAAGTAGAAATACACGCTCAGATCCTCAAAGAACATCAAAAAGCTTTTGCATTCAATTATAAGGAAATGACAGGCGTTGCACCACACATTGCGGTACATAACCTTGTCACTAAATCAGATGCAAAACCGATTAAAAAAAAATCAAGACCCATGAAGCCTAAGGTGGATCTCATGGTAAAAGAGGAAATAATAAAACTCCTACAAGTAGGATTCATCAAACCAGTCGATTACTCTCAATGGGTATCTAATATCGTTCCCGTTCTCAAAAAGAATGGGAAGATACGCATTTGCATAGATTTCTGAGACATTAAAAAAGCATGTCCTAAGGATGACTTCCCATTACCATCCATAGATGTCATTGTTGATGCAACAGCTGGATTTGAACTCTTGTCTCTCATGGATGGATTCTCGGGATACAATCAAATCAGAATATTTGAACAAGACCAAGCCAAAACCATGTTTATAACTCCTTGGGGAACCTATTGTTATGTTATTATGCCATTTGGTCTCAAAAACGTTGGTGCTACGTACCAGCGAGCTATGACATATATATTCCACAATCTAATTCATAAAATCATGGAATCCTACGTAGATGACTTGTTGGCTAAGGCCAAGAAGCGTTGTGACCATCCAGAAGTACTCCACGTCATTCTTTCATGCCTAATAGAATACGGAGTCACGCTAAATCCAGAGAAATGCGTCTTTGGTGTAACAGGAGGAAAGCTCCTAGGTTACATCATATCATCACGAGGGATAGATGTTGATCCAACCAAAATTCGGGTTGTCCTCGAAATGGTCCCACCTTCGAATGAATCTGGAATCAGGTCATTTCTCAGAAAACTAGGTGCAATCCAGAGATTCATCCCAGACTTAAGCTTTGCCATTCATCCAATCAACAATTTACTCAAGAAGGATTATAGAATTGATTAGACTGAAGACTGCAATGAATCCTTTGATGTAGTTAAGTGTTTCCTGTTGTCACCACCTACGCTAATGCCACCTAAGCTAGACCGCCCGTTAATTTTGTATTCACGAGCTACCAATGTCTCGCTGGCCTGTATGTTGGCTCAAGAAGACGATGACAAGAAGGAACGCGTGATTTATTTCATTAGTTGAACATTAATTGACTATGAAACACGTTATACACAGGCAGAACGAGAATGCCTTGCCATAGTCTTTGCTACTAAACACTTAAGACACTATATGCTGAATCAAGAAACAATAGTCATGGTAAAAACGGACAATTTACGAACTTTCCTCACACAAGGATCCTTGTCTAAAAAGGTTGGATGTTTTATAACCTTAATGGGGGAATTCGAATTAACATTTGTAAATCAGAAGTCGGTTAAAGGACAAATCATCACAGATTGGTTAGCTGATAACCCATTAGATGGAGGCGATTTAGTAGACTTAGATTTTCTAGATGAGTGTGTATACTACATCGAAACCCGACCCTCTATCTCTGAGTGTCCCTGGTACACTGACATCATTAATTATATCATGGACCATACGTATCCAGAAGGAGCTACACCACAACAATGAAGGTGGTTACGTATTATCGCAGCCAAATACATCATCATAGAGCAAGTGCTCTACCGAAAAGCATTCGATGGAATGCTCCTGAGATGTGTCGACACAGAATAATCCAAGAAGATTCTCCACGAATCTCACAGTGGACTGTGTGGAGGCCACTTCGGTGGCCATGCCACCGCTCGCAAAATACATCGAATGGGCTATTTCTAGCCTACTCTAGAACATGACGCAGTGGAGTTTGTACGCAAGTGTCATAAGTGTCAAGAATTCTCCCACGAGATTCATATGCCAACACAATCTCTACAGCCAATTGCTACTCCATGGCCCTTTTCTACATGGGGTCTTGATTTGATAGGGAAATTCTCTCCTTTGTCTACAGATGGCCATAATTTTATAATCATGGCCACCGAATATTTCACCAAGTGGGTAGAGGCTATGCCTCTTACTACTGTACCAGGTTCTGTAATCGCCAAGTTCATTTTGAACCAAATCATTTGCAGATACGGTATCCCGCAAGTCATTATCTCAGATATTGGAACTTCTTTTTAAAATGATGAAGTTCGCGAACTATGCAATAAATTTAAAATAATACATCATATGGCTTCCTTGTATTACCCTTAAACCAACAGACAAGCTGAAGCAAAAAATAAGACACTAAAAGCCATTCTCGTTAAAACTATGAAAGAAAACAAACGAGATTGGCATTTGAATTTATATCCAGCCTTATGGGCCCACCGAACCTTAATAAGAACACCAACGGGAGCAACTCCTTTGTCACTAGTATTTGGGGCAGAGGCAATTCTCCCACCTGAGGTCGAGATACCCAGTCTCCGCATTTCATTACAAGGGATTTTGGATGAAGACACTTACAGAGAAGCACATCTTTCCCAACTAGAAATCCTAGATGAAACTAGGTTAGATGCTGAACAGCGGCACAGAGCCTATGCTGACCGGATGTGCTGGAAATATAACAAGAAGGTCTATGAACGCGACATATATGAAGGTGATTTAGTTCTAAGGCTAGACAGTTCGGATCGACAAGAAGACCGGCGAAGGAAGGAAGTTCCGGCCTAAATTGTTGGGCCCATAGCAAGTCATGAAGGACTATGGAAATGGTGCATACCTCCTATGTACACTAGAAGGTGAGGAATTTGGTGAAACAGTCAATTCCTTGCACCTCAAGCGGTTATACGCATAAGCGGCTAGCACTACCTATATATATTTACATTGCATCTTCATATAGATTAAGATCATTTTGTCCACTTTTTTCTTACATAAATGGTGATCAAGGAATTTTATTCTCAAAGCAATTCATTACAAACTCATGATGTTATTGGCATAAAATTTCTAATCATACCTCTCCATTTTTATGATATCATCACATTTATCTCAGAATCATGTCATCAAATAAAGCTAGACATGGCAAAGTCTTAATGGTAACCATACCAAGATCTTCGGGCTTGTTCTCACTTTTAGTTTCTTCTTAGGATAGGTGTCTTTCCTATGGTCTGTTCTAGAAGCTTCACGGTGTCACATCTATCCCATATATATGTCTCTTTGGAAATAAGCACATGTTGACACTTTACTCAAGAAAACGAGTCAAAAAGTGATTAAACAGAAAATTTTAATTTTACACATTTCCTTACCCCACCAACCTTCGGTGATGAGCTTGCGTCTCCTACTAGTAATGTAGGGTTGGGAAAGGATGGAAATGCCCTTACTCGCCTATACCTTGTCCATGGTGATAAACCCACGCTTCTTACTAGTAGCGTGGGGCAAAGTATAGGGGGTCCTCTTGACAAGAAAACATTAAAGGTCATAAGAAAACAATCCAAATCTTGAGGTCTTAAATCAAAGATAAATGAATCAGATGTTCAAAATTCCAAGAGAGTTAAAATCCTAAAAACCTAGATTTTGTCTACTATGTGGCCATCTACGGATCTAAGTCTAGATAAACCACAAAGTAAGTTGCATTCTAAACTATGAAGTCACTCGAGTAGAGTAAGCTTGTAGCTTCCAATTTGGTTCCACCAAAGCTTTATCTGTCTTTCATCACTATCATTTCAGCTACACCTCACAACTTGTGCCCTTTCTAGCTCTCGGTGATGAGCCCTCGCATCTTACTAGTTGCGTGGAGTTGAGAGTAGGGGCAGGTCTATCTGCTCATCATACCGGTTTACCTTCACCACTCTGCCAAAACAAACATGGAGTATCCAAAATTGCTTACAGAAGCTAAGATTCAAAATCACATTATATCTACATCATCATGTATCAGCATCATGAAATACACAAAGGAAACAAACATTTGCATCATTTGTTCTCCATTGCATACATTCTAAAAAGCATATAAACATACATCGTAGTATATATAGGGAAACTGAAAATAGAAAGAAAGCCATGAATGCCAAGATTTTGATCCAGAACGAATGCATATATATAAATAATCAATGTTTATATACAATGCCATCATGCACTAGGCATGGTCAAAACGCTCAAAGAGCCCGGGTTATACAAAAGAATATATAGTACAAAATCTACGAGAGCCAAGCGGCTTCTCAATCTCTACGGGACCCCTCTGAAGGTGCACGCCCACGCCTAGGACTCCGGCTACGCCGGCGCTCAGAATGCATGGAGGGCTCAGGATCCCGAGGGGCAGCCACAGTCTCACCGCGAGAATGGATCCTCATCAGATGCTCAGCCGTCCTGTACCCCGCTAGCTCGATGCGAAGGGTCGATACCATCCTAGCCACATGGCAGACTGGAGAAAAGAAGTCGGTATGCCTACCAGTTGCTGAAGGCTCCCCAGCGTCTACGGACAGCTCTGCACGGGTCCTATCCATGGGGATCATCAGGGAATCATTGGATACCCTGCAAATCAAATCTCGCCACCCATCGGCGGTCTCTGAAAACAATGGAGAAAACAAGTTAGAAACTAAACAAAGAATTAAAAGACACAAGATAGCAACTAAGGAGTTTCTAAATAAAAACAAACACTAGAAGGGAGAGAGGGTAACCTACTCGGATCACCCGGCCTCCAAGATGGATCTATGGGGTCAGCACCCGCCACGGATGGCGCTACCGACTAAGGGGCTGCTCCTGTAGCTGGAGTAACGTAATGCCCCACAACAGATTCATCCTCCCCATGGCCCTGGGAGAGTGGCTCCTCTGAAACTAGAGTATCCCTCTCTGCACTCTACTCAGCGCCTCTCTGCCTGCATGATATCCTGAGTATCATGCCACTCAAGATCACTGTCCTCGGTCTCCTCCTCTGTCTCCCCCCCGTAAACTCCTCATACTCAGAATCTTCCTCAATAGGGTCATCACTGATTGTGGGTAGGACCTACGGAAATTCGAAGTAAAGGTTCCTGAGGCGCACCGGCTCTCCCTCTGGCACAAACTATCCTCCTGGCTGCAATAGGAATGCCAGGAGTAACCACTATCCATCCCCGTCCTCTAAGCCCCCCTCTGGCCTCTCGAACTGATCTATATACTGGCGCCACCGGGGGAAGCATACCCATGTAGGGTAGGCCAAACTACTGAGGAACTCGGCCAAAGGGGTGCATCTCCACACGTCCCACTCTGTCAATAAACTACCCTGTCGTGGAGCAGGAGATCAAGGTAAGAGTTTCCTCACCCCATATGCCCGCCATAGTCTGATATGGTGTGGCCTCCATATTGGCAGTGGTCCAGGGAGGCAACTGGCTGAAGAGGTACTCTAAGCACCAACATGTCTGTCCATCTGGCTGCCCTCACATCTCCAGGATTTGCCACCTCCACACCCCTGCCATAAGGGATGAAATGCTCATAGACCCAACTCATGACTAGAGCCGGGTGGCTCAATGACTACCCCTGTAAACGGACAACCCTATATAAGTCATGGTAGGTAGTCCCAAGTATGTTTGCTCCCCAGGCATATATCCGTCCATGTGCCCCTCTATCTGTGCAATGATAGGGGACCAGCAGTATAACAAAGTATCTCCTCCCTTGTCCCCGATCAGTCTCGAGGCAAGGATCCCCATGATGGCCTGGCGAAGTAAGGGGATGGGAAAGGAAGGAATAGATCAAACTTTCACCCCCTTCTTCGATCCTCGTGGAGATGACTGCATCAACCATATATGTGGCCCACTGTGTAATCTGTGCCCATGAGCCTTGCTGTCTCCAGGGTAATCCGTCTCCCGATGATCAGGACCCCCAGAATATGATAGACATCCTCCAATGTGATGGTCCACTCACCGCGGACCCCTGGCAATCAGAAGGTGTTCTGATCGACATCCCAATATGAGAACAAGTCATAAAGAATGTGGCTGGAAGGAGCAACGTGGGGCACGCGCGATATGCGTAGTATCCCGGCCCGCTGAAGTGTATCCTCTTCATCTTGTGAGAGGACATCTAATACTCCTGGGATCCAATCACACTCTCTCTCTCTCTACTCCACCGGATATACTCCTCTCTCGCTTGCATACACCCAAAAACACACAAAAAAAAAGCAAGTCAGCATCCAATTAATACTAAGAAAATCATGAAAGCACGTAGAAATGTTAAAAATACAAACACAATCTCAAAAAGAGGTTCCTTTTGCATTCTGTGTAAAACCACTACCCTAAACATGGGGGCAGGTTTTGTAACCGCCGCCTTAAGGGTGGTGGTCGTGTAACCGCCGCCCTGAGCAGGAAGGCGATCATGTAACCACCGCCCTGTGCAGGGCGGCGGTTGTGGTCCAAAAATCCACGCGGGTTTTTTAACCCAAAAAGCCTAAAAAAACGTTTAAAAGGACCATTTTACGTAAAAAAAAAGCCTACCCAGTAGGCGCCCCCCCTAGATGAACCTTTTGACACTAACATTTTCCAAAATTACCCCCCCATGACAAAGATTTTAACATTTAAAAATTAAGGGGGAAAAAAGGAGAAACTGAAGAAAACTAACATGTGATCTCGCGGGTCGATGTTCCGCATGTGGATGCATGATCACTATCTCGTCGTGGACGTTTTGAATCTACTCATGCAAGAAACCGTCACCGTGGGTCCCAGAGCTCAAAATCAATCAAATTGACTCGCGAAAATGAATAGGAAAATGCGCCCGCCCTCATATATATAGCACTCTGATTTGTTTTAAAATGACTTTTTCATAGGTTTGGAGCACTGATGCAGGTAAGTTCCTATCCTCGCACAAATGGTACGTTCTCATTTCTTATTATTTTAGCGTTTATTTTCCAAACTATTGTGTCTATCTGCACTTGAGTTCTCTTTTCGTTTTGCAGGTAGTGGGAATTTTTTATGGCGTCATTTCAACACACGGACGTATCAGGTATAACTTCTAACTTCCCATTTCGGGACTGCCATACTTAGACACACCGTTTTACGCCTCTTAATGGCTAAAACACTTCTCCGAGGGGGCAATATGTACGTACCCAAAATTGTAAGGTATTATACTGCCAGAACAACGTAACAAGTGCCCCAATGATGATACAGGTCTCCTCGCAAGGTGTTCGGAATCTGGAAAAGATCTCCAAGTGTGTGTTAACATCCCGCATGCCCCGCTTAGCCCCTGCATCCTTTATATTTATCTCTTTTCCCCTCTTTTCTTGGACCTTTTGCCCTTCAGTTATGAAACCACCGCCCTACATCAGGGCGGTGGTCCTGTAACCGCCGCCCTGCTCAGAGTGGCGGTCCTTTACGTGTTTTCCAGAAAGCGTTTTTAACATGCAACTCACGTAAAAATCAACGATTCCCCAGCTTTTTTTACCGACTTGGGCTTGCATTTATGTTTTTGGTCCCCTAGAATAGTGTTTGGCCATTGTTTATAGTTTTAGAGTTCAGTTTGGTTTTGATCTTTGGGTGAATGAAAAGCTATAAATAAATGGTTTGTGCACAAACAAATGGTCTGGCCCATCATTCACTTCCCATACTCTCATTTTCAGTAGTTCAGTCTTTTATTTTGTTTAGAAGCCATAGTTTCAATTCTTTGCATGCTTAGTTAGCATTGTTCAGCTATTGGTAAGCCACATATCCATCTTTTGCAGGCAGTTCTGTTATTTCACCCCAATCCATTAGAGTAGAATGGCTTAGGAAGCCATTAAAGTTGTAGGTTTTGCTCCTCAAAACAGGATAGTTTCAGGTTCTGGACGCTTTACGTTGCATGACTCGCAATAGATCCTGCTAGGAATTACATAAGCCAAGCTCTGTACTCTTGTGCTATCCCTATCCTACTCGCATTATATTCAGTCTATATTCTGAGCTTCTTTTTTCCCAATATCTACTTCTGTTGATGCTAGCATTACACGCTTTTCTAGATTCACGTGAACACGAAGGAACGAGGAGATCACACTGACGGGACAAGATCACACACATCATCGGATTTGCCACTGTTCTACAGAATCCAGGTTCTAGATTTCAAAGTTCTAAAAGTTAGAAATATATAAAATAGAGTAGATAATCACTTCTTTTCAGTTAAGTTTACTTTCGATATTGCCAGGGAAGCTGTGGGGATTAATAGTTTCTGAGAAACTATGATTCATTCCTCACTTTTGAGGTAGGATCAAGAGTCTGGCAAATAGATTAAGCAAGTTATTTCATTATTTAGAATAGATCTACAAATTGCACAGACAAATAACTGCACTTGGTTATTTTGTTTGTTTTAAGTTTTATCTTAGTTGTCAAATTCTAGATACATTTAAATAGCTGCTTTCTTAAAATTCTTAAGGTTTCTCAGAAAATACAAAAATAGAAGTTATATATATGTTCTAGATTTATTCCACGTAGTTAAAATTTGCTTTGTTGCAGTTAGATTTACATTATTGTTTTGTATGACAATCACGGGACCTAAGGATCCCAGGGAATACGTATTTGAGCCAATTGTGCCTCAACCCAATCTCGTCACAGCAATAGTTGACATAGACCAGAATCTTAGAATCCAAATCTTCCAAACAACAACAGATTTACGACAGATCAACTCTCAGTTGAGGGGATTAAATATAGAAGACGACCAAGCACACACGTTTTGGTCAAACCAACCAAACTACAGATTACCCTAGGCAAACATTCATATGACTGTAGAAGGGTTCGAAAAAGAACAAACCTTTGGTTGTGATCCTTTGGTCCCACAGCCAGATGCAGGAGACACTCTTCTAGATATAGATACTAGCATAAGAATCCAGGTTGCAAGAACACCTGTGAGGTACTCTGAGAAGATCGCACAGTTATTGATCCTTAATATAGAACCTGAGAAAGCATATGATTTTTGGATACTAGGGATTATGACTTGATTTCATACATGACCATAACAGGACCGCAACAACCAAGAATCTACGGTTGCGACCCAAAAATCCCGCAGCCCAACGAATCTATAGGAGAATTAGACATAGACACTGGCCTACGTACACTAGTATTCAGATCTACCCCACTTCTACCCACCATCGTTGAATAGTTATCCTTACTAGATATAGTGGCTAAACAAAGCTAGAGAATTCTCGACTAGGCCAGAGAATCGTCCGTACAGTCGATTGTATTCATTACCCACCATATGACCTTATCTGGAGACATACACAAAACTATCCCAGGTCATTTTCCACGTATTCCACAACCCATAGATTGAATCATGCCTGAGCACGATATTGATTGGAGCCTTCGAGCAGTCATCCTTGCTGATCTGATCTATCACACCAGCTCAGGTTAGAAGGGCCTTCTTTGCCTTAGGTTCGTAAGTTCCACTAGTGCGTCTTGAAGACATTAGATTGCCTAACTAATTTGGCTGCATCCCACACATATTCCATCCCCACCGGCTGTATCGGCACGACCTCGGGAGGTCAGGTACGTAGAAGAGTTACATCGTAGATTACCACGCTCGCTTGTCACTTTTCCAGCGTATAGATCCCTTGACCACTACAGACGTGAATGTCCTCATAATATTACTTGTTCTTTTTGTGGGAAGAATCACAATTATGAGGACTATTGAACTATAGAGCATCTTAGAAAGCATCATAAATAGGAGAACAAAGGCGTAGGGATGGTCAGAATATATCACACTGTGGAAAATCAATAGATGCCAAAGTTAACACTGGAACCTGAGGTATTACCTATGAAGATTTCTACACGCGTTGAAGCTGCAACGCGCTAGAGAGGCATTACAGTAGAAGCCTACCATCACCAAGGAGAAAGTTTTACATGCAAGGTACCTAGATCCTGCACATCAGAAGGAGGTTTATCAGGAAACCATAGAGGTACTCAGAAATATCCAGGGTGAAATACAATGTTTAAAGGAGCAATCACGAGAAGATGGAACAAAAGAAGGCAATAGAGACGGTCCAATCAGATATTGATGACTTGAAAGAAGTATGCAAAATGTATGCACCAGGAGAATATAATTGCATTACTAGGGAATTGGCTAAAGGGAAACACTCCGTGCATGAAGGTATTGAGAATGGATAACAGATATCTTGCATGCTAATCTTTCCCCTCACAGCTTGGATTATGACAAGGAGATCACCCTTAATGTTTTTGTAGATGGATGGATCTTGAGCAATATATTGATTGAAACACTGCATAGAAGTAAATGTGCTTACTTTAGATGCATGGGTACAGATGGGCAGACCTCCATTACAACCATCCTCTAATGTACTATTTGCATGGCTAATCGAACTAAGGCCACTCTCATCAGGAGTTTTAAAGGATGCATCCATTACTATACAAGGGGCCAAGTTCACTGGGGACTTTGAGGTCTTAGCACTTGAAGAAGAAGACATCTTCCCATCTCTACTTGGGCACCCTTGGTGTTATGCAAATAATGTTGATCTACGGTTCAACAAGGGGTATATAAGTTTTGAGAACAAGGAAGAAAGAGTGATTATCCCTTTGACAGATGGTAACTCTGCACCTTATGTTAAACCTTTGAGTGAGGAAGACCTGAACATAATTTATGTACATCGTCATTCGAGATTTAGAAGTACTTGAGCCATCTAAGGAAGGAATCCTCCAGTGGGAAGATGCACAGTCTATTAGTGATACTACAAGTATTTCTTGTGAAAATTGGGCACATGACACCTATGAGATGGTTGGGCGTGAAGTAAGAAGCACATTTACATAGAGAATCAAACCTCATTGTATTAGGAGGATAGGTAACAACCTTATACCTTGGTACACTGGAGAAGGAAATCCTATGGTATTCCTACGTGCCATGGAGGAGCAGTGGACAAATCAAGTGGAAAGAAGAAATATGTTAGTATATACCTTGCACATGACAACAGTGCATTGGTGGATGGTTCACAGGGATAATCTTATAGAATGGAATGAAGTCAAAATTGCTCTAACCACTCAGATTTTCAGGAGCAAAGGCGCCTACTACAATCTGCATGTATCATGGTAATCAACATGTTCAGCACCACGTTCAGCAGTGTGAGAGACTCTAGAAAGAGGGGCAAAAAGCTTTACCACCTTCACTTTGGTTGTACAAACTTTATTCCACTTTTCAAGGTTATGCATGCACGAGCCTTGTATGTTTATGCAGAACTACATAGGGAGACTGGAAATTGGTAGGACTTGATTGTAGGAATGACCCATACTTTTGACTACTTCTCTACTAAACCTCCATGGTGGAAGAGGCATTAAGGGTTATAAAGTGCTTAACTATGGGAGATAGTGTAAAGTCTGAAGAATTCATTTAGGATTTATTTGGTGAGGTAGAATCAAGGAGCGCGTTTTGATGAAGTATAGATGAGACATATGCCACACTACTTAAGCACACTTGCTTTAAGAAGGAAAAAGGAAATATGGTCTACATAGTGGATGATGAAGAAGTAGAAAATTTGGACATAGATCATTCAATCAGGTACACATGAAGTGTTAGACAGTGTAGATAAAAATGCACACGCCTATCATGAACCTATGAAGACCAAGAAAGTGAACATTGGCACAGATGTTGAACCTAAGGAGGCAATAATTGGGGATTATTGGGTATGATTCTTGAAGTGGCAAAGATAATTGAGTTACTATGAGATTTTTAGGACTTATTTCCTAGGGGGCTACCATGAGTTAAAAGGAGTGCATGAGTCATTAGGAGAGATGAAGATTAAGCTAAAGGAAGGAGTGCACACCAGTCAGGAAGAGACCTTACAGGATGAACCCTAACCTGTGTGTAAAAGTTAAGGAAGAAATTGATAAAATGTTGAAATATGACATCATTAAGCCCTAGAGGAATCAGAGTGGGTTAGCCCCATGGTAATTAGTATAAAGAAAGATTGTTAGATTAGGATGTTTTGTGGATTACAGGGAACTGAATGTTGCATGTGTGATTGATCCTTTTCCTACACCTTTCACAGAGGAAATATTAGACAGGTGTTGTAGGGCATGCAAATTTTACTATTTTACAGATGGATTCTCTGGGTATCATCAAGTTAGAATTACACAGGAGGATCAAGAAGAAGATGACTTTCACCACTAAATGGGGAAGTTTTGCATATACATGTGATGCCCTTTTGCCTTGAAAAACATGTGCGCCTGTTGTATTTTCCCGCATAGTTGTTCAAGCATTCTAGGATTTTATTCACGAACTTCTTACAGGTTTACTTGGATCATTGAACGGTATATGGGCTTGTTAAGGATCATTATGAAAAATTGTGCTTAGTATTTGAAAGATGTAGATAGTTAAACATCTCTTTAAACATCAAGAAGTGTGTATTTTCTACACCTTTTGCAACTCTACTAGGACATATCATTTACAAGGAAGGTTTATTAGTAGATCCAGCTAAGGTTGTAGTTATCATAAGCTTGGAGGTGCCTACCAGTCAAAGTGAGGTGCATGGATTCTTGGGCCACATAGGGTATTACAAAAAATTTATCAAAGGATATACAAAGATCTTCATGCCCTTGGAAGAGTTACTAAAAGGAAAAGGGACATTCTTTTAGGGAGAACTACAGCAACGCGCATTTAAGACATTGAAGGAGAGACTTACTACATCACCTATTCTACATGATTTCCCTCATGGAATCAACCTTTTCATGTACATGTGGATGCCTCTAGCATGACCATGTGTGTAGTATTAGCTCAACCTGTGGAGAAGGTATTATAGATCATCTTATTTGTTTTTCTAGTAGAAAGTTGACTCCTGCAAAATAAAATTATACAACTACAGACCGTGCGAGGCCTTGTCGATGATCTACGCGTTGCATAAGTTCAAAGAGTACTTGCTAGAAACACCCTTTATATTTTATAAAAATCACATGGCATTAAAACACTTGGTAAATAAGCCCATTTTATAGGGGCACATATGTTGATGGATGTCTCTTATTCCAAGAATTTGACTTTCACAGTTCGTGGTAAAACAAGGTAAAAGTAATTCTAGCCTGGAAACCACTTATCAATAATTCAATCAGGAGAGGACATTCAGAAAATTGAAAGATATAATTTTAGATGCACAGTTGTAAAGGTTACATCACATGCACCTTCAGAATTGGAGGATATTGGTGTCTTTTTATGCACAAGTATGGTGCACATCAGAAGGAATAAAATCCTTGGAGAAGAAACAACTTACAATTCATGCCACACCCTTCATGTTGATTAGTGGTGACTTATACAAACTAGGCTAGAGATGAAGTATTACATCAGTGTGTACTATAACATGAGCACACAGATATCATGGAAGAGGCTCATGGTGGTATTTCAGGTGGGCACTATGCAGGTGACGCTACTGCCGCGCTCAAGATTATACTTGCTAGATTATGGTGGGAGACTATGTACAAGGATTATAAAGAGTATTGTAAGGTGTGTGAACACTGTGTAGCACCTTGGAAAACTTGGGCAAATGAGATGAAATGGCTTTGAGGCCTATTATTAGTGTAGAGCCATTTGAAAAATGTGGAATAGACTTTGTGGGTCCTATTTCCCTAGCCACATGCGTAGAACTGGATCACATTATATCATCACTTGTACAAATTATCTTACAAGGCGGGCAGAAGTAACACCTACAAATGATTTTACAGTAGCTACAATAGAAAGGTTCTTATGGGAAAATATTCTTACTAGGTATGGTTGTCTATTGATTTTGGCAAGTGATAGGGGCACACACTTCTTAATGAGACAATCAGGATATTGCTGGATGAATTTATGGTTGCATGCACCACAAGTCTACACCTTATCACTCTCAAGAAAATGGGACTGTTGAGGCCTTCAACAATATATTGAGCTATACCTTGACAAAAATTTGTGATGTTAGAAGGAAATATTGGTATGATAAAGTTTCTATTGTACTTTGGGTGTATAAAACAACCTACAAAAGGTTGAATAAGGCCGCATCCTTTCAGTTGGTGTTTTGCGTAGAAGTAGTTCTTCCTCATGGAATTCATGTTACCTTCTTTGTGTATTACACACATGGGAGGTCTAGCTGATTAGTAGGCATTAGAAGAAAGAATTGACAAGTTAATATAGCTAGATGAGAGGTGTGCCATAAGCACGTTAGAGTCAGAAGCAGGAAAAATCCAGGTAGAAGGCATGGCATGATAAACACTTCAGGGAAAAGAAGCTTGAGGTTAGACAGATGGTACTTCTTTATGATTCCAAGTTTCCACACCATCTAGGAAAACTTAAGGTGCATTGGTTGGGACCATATGTTATCACTCACATACTCAAATCAGGTGCATTGTTCCAGTTAGAGGCGCTTGATGGAACATGGTTACCAGGTTACTTTAACAGGAGTAGACTGAAGCCCTACTATAATTAAGTCTTCTTGGTGTTTGTAATAAGGTAGTATTGTACATTTAGCATAGATTTCCCTTTCTGTATTTCTTTTAAGGTATTTTCTTCTTCATCGATATGCTTTGTAAATTTAGTTTGGTGTTTTATGTAATAAGCGCATTTACGTGCTAGAATCTGATTACAATATGAAGTATTTTTATGCACATAGAGGACTGTACATACCATTGGTATGGGGTGGTTGTTATTTAATTCACAATATGGGTACACTTGAGAACATATTGTTATAGGTGTTATTCAAAGTATGAAAAGGAGCTGCTAGAAAGAAGATTGCTACTAAAGAAGACCATAGCTGGAAATAAACAAATGAACAGTATAATGCGAGCAAAGTTGTGGCCGTATAAACTACTAGAGGAAGGCATAGTTGTGAGGTACTTTGGCGCATGGACACATGTAGAAGGAGGTCTATATCTAGAAGGTAGGAAGGCATGCTAGAAGGTTATAGTTATGGCACATATATGTACCATGAAGAAATTGGAAAAATGGTCAATTAATGAGAGGATCAGTGGTAGGTAAAGGAACAATAAATTTAATAAATTTTCACAAATCTATATAAATATGTGATGCTGGTTCATTTCTACCTTTGCAATCACAAGTATTCGAGTGAGCTAGTTGTGACTGAGCCAAGAGAAACATGTTGAGGTGCAGAGAGTTGTGAAACTAGGTGTGGAGAGCATATTTGAACGCAAAAGTGGCTTAAATCCCCATTAGAGAAGGGTTTGAGTGAAGAAGAAGTATTAAGAAGAAGATAGGGCACATAGTTTTGAGCTAGGGCATAAAATCTTACTTGAAAGAGAAGAAAAAGCTGAGATTTTTACCATGGCACCAAGGAAAGCACTTGGAACAGGCATGAAGGAGAAGAAGGTGGAAATCGAGGTCAAAGATGCTCCTGAGATAAATTTTTCAAAGATGCAGTATCCAAAAGACATCATTGTCAGGTGGGATTGGGATTCCCATATCCATAGATGCAAAGTAAGTGAATACAACCACCACACCACTGACAACAAGGAGGAGTTGGATGTATTTTTGAATAGGAAGACCAACAAGTGCACGGTCGATGACATGTCAGTATATGATGATGCTAGGGAGAAGTTTCTCAAGAAGGTAGGGGTGTATGAGCTGTATGAACTCCCATATTTTGGAAAACCAAATTTTTTTTATACCAATGGCTTAAGAGGAGATTCCATGAGGACTTCTTCTATTTTGCTGGATGGTGGGTAAGGATCAAAATGGCCTTAATTGCAACATTGATGGGATTGAAGGGCATATGAATAGAATTTATTAGTGATCTAACTGATAAGTAAATTTTTTGTGGCCACAAAAAGGAGTTGGGATACTCTAAGGGTCCATGTGGAATGGACATATACAAATTAAGGAAGTACCATAAGGTGCAAGCAGCCCTGCATCTGCTCACTAAGTTGAATGATGAGGAAAGGTGGTCACAAGTAAAAACCATGTTGCTACATATTTATAAGAAGATGTCATAACGGGAAGTCTATAATTTAGCAGGATACATAGCAGAAAAAATTATTAAGGAAGCACGCACAAGTGAAAAGATAAGTTTTGGCGCTATCATATTATCTCTTGTGTTTGTACAAATTGGAGTGCTTAATGGGAAAAAGAAAAAATTTGGGAATACCCCACTGAAAAGAAGTACCTTACAAAGAGGTTTGAGAATTATTTGTGTGAAGGAACAATGAGTGACCCATTCAAACAAAGGTCAGAAATATGGTATGATTGACTTTGCATGGCCTTTGAGGAGGAATGGCACATTCCAAAGGAGTTACCTTCATTAGTGGGCAAGGTGGTGCAATTCTCAGTGTATCAACATTTATACATCACATGGTTTGCAATAAAGGATGGGACATGGAGTCCCTGGTGAAAACTACCATACACCTTCACAGTGCACTATTTCCAAGCAATAGTACACATGTTTATTGATGCACATTGTTTGAGCTATAATGCAGACAAGGTAGACTGTGACTACCATTCTCTAAGAAAAACTTATGTTTATCCAGGTCAGTTTGCCTACATCGAGAGTATTATTTTAGATGTTATAAGTATGAAGCCAGTAAGTTTGGCTATTGGGGACAGTGGAGCCACACTCATCTATCTCTAGCTTAATCCTAGGTTAGAATTTGTAAAGTATGTGGAGAATGATTTTATTCTCCCAGGGTCGCCTAAGTACAAACAAACATTTGAGAATGTGGCAGCTCCAAAGCCTTCCTCGACCATAGAGGGAGACGAGGAAGAAGAATTTAACAAGGATAGTGGAGGCTTGGACCATAGAGGTCAAAGGTAGCCCACAGATAAAATAGAAAGTGAGTGCATAGATACTCCCCTGAAAATTTAGGGAGGAGACAAAGACTTGGATGTAGATACAGTCTAAGAGGAATGCTAGTCTAAGAAGATGTTAAGAAGAACCAGAACCCAAGGTGCAAGAACATCTCAACCTTTACATAGGTCACCTCAACTCTCCCCTCAAAAATAGTCACTTGAGAGGAAGATAAGAATAAAGTTGAAGCTTAACGAGGAGGAAGAGATCGGAGAGAGTGTGCTAGGTACCCTCAGTTCAACCTAAGGATGTGGAGGAACCCTAGTATGAAGAAATGAGAGATGAAGAAGAAGGGGTGAAAGAATCAAAAGAAAATTTTCACAAGAATCCCAACGTGCTTGTTATGACTTAGGTAGGAGAAGGGCCAACTCCATACCTTGGCGCCCAAGTTCCTAAGAGGCTAAGGACAAAAAGAGAGAAAAAAAGTGAGGATTATGTTGTCCCTAATATGGGCTATGCTGAGGACACAAGAAAAATCATTCATTCTCGGTTTTAGATTTTTGTGGACCTTAAGGAGTTATATGGGTGAGAGCTAATGGATCCAAATATGACCACTACACATACAAGGAAGAAATTATCCTAGTCCACGTAAACTCACATGGACGAACCAAATTTTTACATGTGTGAGGAGTCTTATGTCTTGTGAAGAGTGAAGAAGGAACCCTAGAGTAGGCACATGCCAGTAAAACCTACTCTAATGTTTAATGAGTAGGTCAGTAATGCCTTGGTCAAGGTATCTGCTAAGATTACATGGAGAAATGTTGATAAGGCCACCGCCATTTGAGTGCTCATAGAAGATAACAAAGATAAAACTGTAGAGATATCATGATTAAAGGAAGAGAAGGAATGAGAGTGGGAAAATAATTAGGCTTTCGTTGGCATGGATGAAGAAATTGGTGATCACATTCTTAAGACAAGGCCTCATCTAGAGTCTCGGGTACATGAAATTTTTCCTTCTGCTATGAATTATGTGCACACTTTGGTCGATTTGGTCTTAGAATATAAACCAATCCAAATGCCCACACCAAAAGATGTTGAACAAGAAGCAGAGAGATCAAGGGCCTCTATGATTAGAAAAATATCAACTTGCGAGACATTGCTCCAAAATTTAAAGGATGAGTTAAATAAATCCAGCCAAGCTCTCAATTTGTGTGCAGCACCAGAAGCAGTAATAAGGACCAGAACTCTAGTTAAAGATAATGAAATTTTGAAGGCAATGAAATATGAGACACTTGGGTGCATAGAAATATTGGCACTAGTGAAACAAAAGCGTGAGGCCCTAGCAACATCCCAGGATCCATACAAAGAGAGGATTGATGAGATTTGGAAGCTCATAGCACAAAATATGGATCTCCTAGAAGGAATGATGTCAAGTATGGCCAATGTTGTCTGGGTACTATAGAATGAGAAGGAAAAGATCACTCAGGATGAACTAGATTCCATAGCCATAGATATTCTAGAGAAGACAAGGACCACGCTAAGTGAATGGCAGACATTGGAGGTTGAAATAAAAAATGAATATCCAGAGTTGATCCTCCCAGTTTAAGAAGAGGGTGTTATAGAGTGAAGATTCGTTCTTTTGTACAGTGATTTTTTAATTCTTTCAATTCTTATTCTTTATTATTGGGAACATTAGGAAGAATTCTCATTGCTGGGATAGAAATGTACTTTAGTGTGGGGTAATGTTGAGCAGACATAATGTTTCTCTAAGGAGAAGGCACACAAAGGATGCGTGCACTGATTTAGGAATAAAGAGCATTTGAAGGTGCGAGAAGATAGGGAAGGAAAAATGCGCCAAAACAATTTAGCTCAAGACTTAGCCAATTGTATGGATAAGGCATATTTTTGGAGATAGCGTGTAGAGCACACATGAAGATAAGGACTTGTGCTACATGCAATGTTCAGGGATAATTTTAGCAGTGAATATTCGTAATATGGCGAAAATTTCATTTTAGGAAAATTTGAAAAGGTGAATTATTCGGAGTGGGTCAGTGTCCTGTTCGCCTAAAATTTATAATATATATTTTTTTGGGGGTCGGCTTCACCTACATTTGAAAACATCTCCTATAAAAACCTAGGTTATTTGTTGGGTAGTATACTATTTTACTACCACCAATACCTTACCAATACCATGAACTCGCATACTCTAAGCACCAGAGATTGTTGTTATCCTGTTAGTAGTTTCGAGTCAGGAGACAAATGATATTTATTGATGCATGACCCACTAAATTTTCTGACACGTGAAAAAGGGGTTAGCTGTATTGACACACGACAAGGATATAGCTGATGCACGACAAGGAGGCATTATAGATGTGTAACAAGGGAGTTAGTTGTTGACGCACGGCAAGGATATAGTTGACGTGTGACAAGGTGATATTGCAGACACGCGTGACAAGGGGGTTAGTTTTTTATGCATGATAGGGATATAGTTGACGTGCGACAAGGAGGTATTGTAGATGCATGACAAAGGGGTTAGTTAACACATGACAAGGAGGTATTGTAGACGCATGATAAGAATTTTTTCTCTGACGTGCAACTTGGTTCTTTTGCTGAGGCAAGACTCTATTCAAAATAATGGAAGGTGCTAGTCCTCAGAATGTGAAGACCTAAAAAGTAACTAAGAAATCTCAGAAGTTCCTGTTCAAGTATTTTGGAAACTCTGCTGATACAGATATTATAACTACCAATAACCATATAGATGCCACCAGAAAGAATCTGAATACTGACTATGTGGAAGGTAATATTGAGGTGGACATGCATTCTGCACAGTATCAAACAAATGAAACCTATGATAATATGCTAGATCTTGATGATATAACTGTTCATATGCCAGATCCTGAAGATATTATTCCTGTTGGGGTGCAACCAAAGTGCATCAAGATATCATCACTTACAAATACTCAGCAAAATGGAACACAAAAATCAAATTCAAATTCTGGTTCATGAAAGAGGAAACCAGGTGATTGTGATATTGCTCAAAATTCTACTAAAAAAAGTAAAACATTAAAAACGAACAAGAATATGTGGACCATTGGGAGGACATACAAGTTTGATTGGGCTGCCAAATTTCCATTTATTGAACCTGTACAATCATCAAATTTAGAAGAGATCCCATCTGAATGTACATGTACAATATGTACGTGGAAATTGGGAAAGCAACAAAAAATGCAAATGAAGCTGGACACTATAGAAAAACATTGTGGAAAACAATATTTGACTGTAATGGGGGCGGATGGCTAGAAAATCAAAACACATAGGTGGAAAACTGAAAAATAATGCATGCATGTTAAATACGCAGTGGATTATGAAGCAAAGAAGAAAAAACACAGACATCTTATGGAAAAGGGAGGAACGATCACATTGCAAATTGGTAAGATGAATCAAACAAATCTACATGCAAAACTCATACAGTTCTCTACTTTATTTCACATACTAAAGAAAGGAAGACCGATTTTGGATTTCCTCGATTTCAAAGTTTTGTATCAATATAATGGAATGTCAAACCTGTACCTCAGTCTCATTGGTCTGAAAGTAGTGGATGGGAAATGGAAAAATGCCTTTCGATGATAGAGAAGGAAGATTTGAAAGAGAATGTAAAAAAAATCAAAGTTTATCTCTCTTTCAATTGATGAAGTGACAGTAGTAGACAACACTGTATGGGTATGTATCCATGTCTATACATTAGAAAATCATATAAGGACACCTCATCTGCTGGGTGTTATGAAAATGGTTGAAAACTGTAATGCTGAAAACCTACATAAAATAGTTGTTTCTCATTTGAAAGATATTGCTGGAATGACTGATTATGAAATTTCTACGAAGTTGGTATGCATCAAAGTAGATGGTGCATCTATCATGCAGGGTCACCGAATAGGGTTGTGTGTTAGATTACAAACAACAGTGGCCTCATATATGCTACCAATTCACTATATGGCTCACAGAATGAATTTAGCGTATAAAATGGTAAGCAACTATAAAAATGTTGCTAAATTAGAAGACCTTATAAGAGAACTTCATGCCTATATGGCAAGCAGCCCAAAGAGATTTCTTGAGTTCCAGAAATTCACAATTGAATTACAGATGGCAAAAAACTTCTGAAAGATGTTGAGACGAGATGGATCTCTTTGTATGAACCTGCATGCAGAGTTCGTGAGGAGTATCCTTCGTTGGTTGGTTTCATGCACAAATATCATCATGAAGTTGATAGGGCGAGGGACTTATTGTTTTGTTTAACTGATTTGGAGACATTTCTTACATTGGTTGGTATTCTTCCAATGTTGCAAGAGATCAATACACTGATGAAGCATGCACAAGGGAGATTAATCTATATTGTGGATTTTATACGGATGAGAAAAATGGTATGTCAAAGTCTTGATATCTTGTATTGTTCCCAAGATAGTTTTGATACACTTGTTTTTGAAGAATTGGAAAGCTTTATTAGATCTTAAAAATCCCACCAGCTATTTGAGATTTAATATCCACGATCACCTCTGCATCACTGTTAATGGGAGGGACATACCACTGCACATTTTGTGAAAACATCAAGATATTATAGGATCAGAACGAGAAGATGTTCTCATGACACATAATCTCTTTGAGTCTATTATAGTTGAAACAAGAATAAAGCTTAAAAAAAAATTTCAGAATCCTTATCATCATAAATTAGAGAACGTTTCTCCAAAGATAAAATTCTTGAAGCAATGGGTGTGATGAATCCTAATTTTTGGAATACTGAAGGTGGTCATGCAGACTTTGTAAGAAAGCATTTCCATAAATCCATGGGTACAATAATGGAACATTTCACAAAGACTTCAGAGTTCAAGGGTATGGAAATCAAAGGTATACTGAATGCTGATTTATTAAACTTTCAATCAACAAATTTTGCAACAAAAATGAGGAACCAATATAAAAATTTAGATGAACCTTCTGAAAGTGGTGCTATTACAAGGTTGTGGCAAGGAATCTATCAAAGTTATATCTTACAAGAAGACATCAGTGAATATTTCAGATTATATGAGTTATGCCAAATAATGATTTTGGGGTCTGTGGAGGATGAAAGGGTTTTCAGTGCTTTATCATTTATAAAATCAAAACTGAGAAACAGGTTGGATAAAAATCTGGAAAGTTTCATGAGGTGTTATGTATCTTGCTACTCCATCAAAAACTTTCCTTTCGATAGAGAAATTACACATTGGAATTCCCTTTGCGAAAGAAGAGGTGTGAATAATACAGTTACAAGTACAATTGTTCCCAACAATGAGAGTGGAATTGGTGCATCGTCACACTCTATAGAAGACAACATCGAGTTTGAAGAAGCTATTGATAATGGATTTTTTCAACTTTAAATAGGCATCTCATTCACCTTAATTTTATTATTTGTCACCTTAAATTTTGTTTTAGCTCTTGTTATCATTAAAGATTTTAAAGGTACATATTTACATTTGTTTAAATACAATTATTTCATCTTTTTTTTTGAAAACGTGGGTTGACATTCATCCGAGGAAGCTCACACTTCTCGGGTTTGACAATGTCAGGAAACTCACCCATCTATCTACTAATCCATTTCTCATGTTGAGTTTTCTTAAATCAAAGATCTATCACACTACGAAGGATGATTTCACAGCCATCTAAAACACAAGAGGTAACTTAAACCCTATCATATGACATTTCTTGATTTTTTACAATTATGTTTAATTTATTTTTATATTTGCAAAATGCTTTGATATATTTTTTAAAATTTATGGGATAAAATCACACAATCAAATTTTACAAAGAGAGGAAGATATTATACAATTCATAATCCATGATCCATTATATAATTCATCATCCACGATCGTGCTTGAAGCTAAATCTACATCCACATAAAATTAATCATCATCCATATATATTTTAATTTCATCATCCACATCTAATGTCATCATATCATTATCATAATCTTGACACTCCAATTATTATTAAAACAATTATTTATCTATTTTAAATGTGCAGAAATGTCTTTGTCCTAACACATTCCATTTTTTTAAAACAATTATCCATTATCATCATTCATCATCATCTATATCCATTCTAATGTCATCATATCATTACAAGTATAGAGAAGAAGATTTTGAGAACGTTTAAATGTCTCTGTCATACTACATTCCAAATTTTCTTAAAACAATTATCCATTATCATCATCTAGATTCCATGATCGTGCTTGAAGCTAAATCTACATCCACATACAATTCATGATAATCCATATCTATGAGACTATGATTCTATTCTAATGTCATCATCCACATCTAATGCAATCATTATTACAAGTAGAGAATAAACATAAACACCATATACAATCTATAAATTCTATACATAATATATAGGAAGTTATAAAATTAAAGATTATATAGTATTTCAAATTTTCAAAGGCTATCACATTTAAGTTTTAAAATTTAAAGTATTTCAAATCCATCATAATAAATTTCAAATGCCATGACCATCATCATTCAATGTTTCAAATTTTCAAATATAGATTCTATTTTTCAAGTTTCCACCCTCAATAATGAAAATTTTCAACCCTCAATTTTTTGTACCCCTATCCTGAATGGCTTCCACTCCTGTACTCCTTTCCCTAATGGCTTCTTCACCTGTACCCCTTTCCCCAATGGTAGGAATAATCCCAGAACTTATGAGATCTTCCACAGCACTGTCTAGATTCTTTACAATTCTTTCTTCTTGCTTTATAGCATCTCCATGGGATAGCAAACTTGGATCAGCAGTTGCCTTAGTTTTGAATAAAATTTTCAGGGTCAAAGCCATGCTCTTTAATTATCCCCTTTAGTGTATTATTTTGTTTGTTAACCAAAATAATATTTTCCTTTAAATTCTTCGTTGCAGATAAATTGTTCTTCATGGTTTCCAAGTGAACTTGGAAAACCTTTGCTTGACTCTTCAAATTTTCATATTTCAACTGCACAAAAAAAGTGATGTCAATTAAACATATTACTAAAATAAGAAAACTTCAAATTAACAAAAAATATTGTTTGAAAGTGATAATACTTATGACCACTCTATCTCTCTCGGCATTTGTAACTGCTACCAGATCCTTGTCCTTAGACCATTTGTTAAAATATGCTTGGGCCTCATCACTAATATTTTCCAATTTGTTTAATGTCTTATCCAAAATGTCATCTTTATAGTTGTTGTTATACGTGACAATCCCACTTCTTACTTGGGTAAGTAAGGAATCCATCTTCTAAGGTTGATTATGGACTGCACTATATAAACTATCCCTTTGCCAATAATTTTCATAATGACTTATTATCTCATTGATTAGTACTTTAGCCCTTCTCTCCCATTCTATGAGTTGACTGATATGAGGTAGAATAAACTCATTGACATGGGATTGACAATCATAACCAATTAAGTTCTCTAAAGGAAAAGGTAGCAATTGTTCACCATCTGTATTTGAAGAAGATGATCTCGCTAGAGAGGTATGGGGGCTTTCGAGTTGATCGACTGCTACTTGTTTCTACCTTTGGGTGGCCTGATCCTATTTGTGATAAAATAAATCAATATTCAAACAAATAAATCTAAAGTGAAATGTAATGAAAGTTGAATAAATTATGTTGAAATACAAGTATACATGTTGGCCTTGAATCATCTCATGTGTATTGAAAAATCTTGTTGGGTCATTGCTATCAATGCCCAAGTAATCTTCATCTAAATTTATATTATTTAAAACTGATATGGTTGTTGCACTGGGCAAGCCACCGAGTGAGAGGGTTAGAATTCTAAACGAGGAGGAAATGTTTAGTGTCCCACTAGGGGCCGGAGGAATTGGCATGCGTTTACTAATGTTCTTTTTTCCTAATCCTCTGGTTGGCATTTTGAATATTATTGGTGGAGGAGGGGGCTATGCCACTGTTTGTAAAGAAGGTGAAGGACTAAAATGTGCTGAAAAGTTCAAGAAAAATCATATGAAAATACTATTAAACTATGCAAAAACTATGAAATTAAACAAAGTACTATTCAAAACTTGTACCTTTTTATTGAGGGGTAGTTTGTCGTAGAGCTTGGGGTGGTCGTGTTGGAGTAGTAATTGGTGGTTTTTGAGCTATCTGTTGCTGGGATTGCTGAGGCAGTTGTTGATAAGGAAAAAATGTATGCGACTGAACTGAGTGAGTTGGGAAAGATGGTTGAATTTGAGAAGCACGCATATAGTCCAAAGCCCCTGCAATGTCATCCACATATGATTGTATGTTAATTTAGTATGGTAAATTTAAATGGAAAAATGAAAATACAAATTTGGAATTTGTAAATAATACATGTAAGGGTATTACTTCTCTAGTGTTTAATGAACTCAAATAGTTAACGGTTCGGAGATGAGTGAATTTCCATTTCAGATTGTGAATCTCCCGACACCTCAGCATGTTGTTGGCCTCTTCCTCTTGATGCCACATTTTTTTGGGGAGGGCCTCCAAATATCTTCTTTACAAACAGTAAATAGTTAATACCTATTGTCATTCTAATGTTGAAATACAAACTTTATAGTTTATACTTATTGTTGTTGAAATGGAATTGACAAATTCATCGATGACTCATCTGTGCAAGTGGGTATTGGTTTGTCTTTTAAATTTAAAAAAGCCTCATAGTAAAGGCCAAGGATATAGTTTGTGGTGTGAATGATTGGTTTTTCTGAAAGCTTTACATTTGTAATGTCAGTTCTTTTTTTTTGATAAAAATGTGCACCAATCAATTTTTTGCTTTGCGATAGTTGCAAGAATGTATGCAATGGCCAAGTTTGGTATATCTGTTTGCCGACCTTACAAGACTATTCTGGATTAAAATAAGGAAATCATAGCCAGCAAGAAAGTGGTGTGCAAGTCCTTGCATATCCACACCACATGCCTAGATTTATTGACATGAGCTACAAATTCCAAAAAATCATTGGAATTACTATAAATTTGAAATGTATCAAAATCAAAAACTGAATACAAAATGACGAATGAAAACAATTTACACTTACAATCAACATGGAAACCAAAAGTCGATTCGAGGTATTTCTTTTCATCTTCGATGAGTGTTGCCTTCATTGTAATAATGGGTGAATTTGTCAATGGGAAGCCCGTAAACTGATGAATATCAGCTGGGTCGATTACCGAATTGAAACATTCGACTGTCATCCACAAGTAACATTAAATAGGATGTCCTCTGTATTATACAAGGAGAAAAGGTAGTTTTAAAATATCATGGTTTGTTTCGAAATAGGGCATCTTAATGAGCCCACCAAACTCACATGCATTGATCAAATCCTTGTATTCTGAATTTATTTGTAAAACAGTATGGATGTGGGGGCACAAAGGGTTCCTTTAGAGTATCTTTCCCATGGATAGGGCTTTGGGTTGACTGGATTTTCCTCTTGATTTATCTCTTGAGCTTGAGATGCACTTATATTCATCATTGTAGTTGACCTTGAGCTTGATTGTACTTGACCTGGATAATGGATTCCTGTATACAAGAAAATTTGAGAGCCAGAAAGTGTAAACATGAAAATGACTAGTGGGAGGGTATTTATAGGAAAAAACCAGGGTTTCGAAGGCTAATATGCACTCAACAAATCTCATTGACACATGTCAACAAGCCTTGTTGACACATGACAAGAAGCCTTCTTGTCCCACATAAATAAGCCTTCTTGTCGTGTGTCAACAAGCCTTGTTGACATGCTATAAGAAGGCTTATTGACGTAAGTCAAGAAGCCTTCTTTTCGTACGTCAACGGATTCCTATATATAAGAAAATTCGAGAGCCAGAAAGTGTAAACATGAAAATGACCAGTGGGAGGGTATTTATAGGACAAAACCAAGGTTTCGAAGGCTAATATGCACTTCAAAAAATCTCGTTGATGCATGTCAACAAGGCTTGTTGACACACGTCAACAAGCCTTCTTGTCGCGTGTCAACAAGGCTTGTTGACGCTAGGACATTGACACACAATTGACGCACGTCAACAAGCTTTGTTGAAATGCGTCAACAAACTTTGTTAACGTGTGTCAACCATGCGTCAGTGTTGCGTGTCAACCATGCATCAATGTTGCGCATCAACCATGCGTCAGTGTTTGCAACTCTGCAATCTCTCTAGCTAAAAAAAATGGGTGCAAATTCAGTTTTGAAAAATTTGGTAAAATCACCTTTCAGTGAAACCGATTTCGGGGATATTCACAGGTATTTTCCACCTCTCAATTTCCAAGAGGTCTCTTAAAATGAACCTTGATATGTAGTGAGATGTGTAGTTAGAGAGAGGCTAAATAGTGAATTATTGTAGATTCATGTTGTTGGATCTCTTATGCACATAACTTATGGTGATCCTTTGTAATGTAAGAAGCTTCTATGTATTACAATGTTTAATATAATGGAGTATATTGGATGGATAAAGGTGTTAAGCATGACTGTAACTGGTTCTTGTATGGTTAAACTTATTATAGTTATTGTTTAATTCATAATTCTCTAAGATCTAGATCTAGAATATACTCAGTGGAATGTTTATGGTTTCTGAATATGTTGTATCTTCTTCACACTAACATCCTCACAAGCAACTCTCTAAGAGGGGGCCTGGTACCTTTTCGCGCTTCGGGTGAGCGTTCAGCTTAGGTTGGGTGATGTGTTAGTGCGCCTGTGGGGTTTATATAGTGCATTCTAGGCTACATCAACATGTTACCGCTTAATGGAAATCCAATGACTGGAAGGTCATCACCAATCATGCTAGACCTCACAAATCAACAAAAAAAGCTAATAGAACAAATTTTCCTCTTCAACAACTTGAACTACCTAAAAACCAATTTTTTAAACTCATCCTTATTGCACCCCTTGCTAATAATTTAAAGCTTTCTAAATGTATTAATAGGTTAAAATTTCATCCTTCTTCACTCTCCAATGGATATTCATCATTATCTAAGCCAAGATATTGACCTTTCAGACCAATCTTCAAACCAAATCCCTGATGTCTTGAACCAGTCAAACTAAGTCAGCTTGTGACCTTCTTCATGCCACCTTAACTAAATTATAGAGCTCAAAAAATAAATCCAAAACATCATATTAGATGTCTACAACACCTCCAAGGTCATCAATTACCATCACCAATTCCACAAGTTCTCAAGCACTTTCATCTTCTATGGCTGCTAAAACTGTCTTTTTAGCCCAAAAACTAGTCAACCTATTTAGATATGTGCAAGTCATCAAATGGCCTCACCAAGAGATTAAATCACTTAGAACGTGTATCATTACTCCCCAACAACTCAGAACACTAATTTAGCCATAAGGTCTAATGGAAAACCTGAGAGAAAATCCTTCTTTCCTAAAAACATGTAAATTTGGGTGGGCTACACTTACTGTCATGACCTCAAACCATCACCATCTGAAATATAGGAGAGTAATCTCCATCCTAAAATCATCATATTTTATGATCCAATCCATTTTGGGCTCAAACAAGGAATTTTTCATCCATGACTAGCAAACTAGGTTTTCAAGCTCATAAAAAGCAACTTACCTTCTTAGCAAGCATTCATAAATGTTAGCACCTCATTTGATCTTATTCCAACTCTCATATGTATTTGACTCCATTCCCCAACATCCTTGAAAGGATTATATCACATGAAAACACCAAAAATTCCAACAAAGAAGATTTTTCTTACTTCAAGCTAAAAAACATGCATTTTTGAACTTGATATGACTCAAAACCCCATATCTTGCATATTTCTCATCATGATGACTTGAAATTTTTCCCACAACTTCTAGGACACCTTTTTTCATCATCTCTAATCATCAAATTGGTTATAAATAGCTTTCCATCTTCACCACCACTAGGACTTTCACATCTAGGCCTCGAGGTTTTTACCTAGTTCATGTCACAACCAAGTGTTTTAACACTACAAACATGCATAAAACCACTACAAACTCCCTTTACATGTTGGATATAATATTTAAATACCTTCATGAGTATCTCTAAAGGCTCATTGAATTCTACAAGTGACTATCATGCACCAATGGGCCACCAAGCACTAGAATTGGGTATAGTTGAGACCTATACCAAGTAGATAAACACTACACCTCTAATTAAAACCCCTTAAAAAGGCCCTAAAAACCTTAAGACATCATGTCTCACTCACGTGCATGTGCTCATGGGCTCACATAGCTTTGCACCTAATGATCATGCCTCATTAGGTCTTCAAACAACCTAGACTAGGTCTAGATGAGCACCTGCAAACTCTACTTTCACCTTACAACCAACCTCTGGACCTATATGATTGCTTCCAAACACTCTTCTTATGGTCTCCATGCCTTGGCCATGATCCTCTAGTTACCATACAACTCTATCCACCATGTAGTATCATCTATACTGACTAGGTCTCATGATTATGCCTACTAGGCCAAGTCATTCTCATTGTCTTCATCCTTGCAAGCATGTTACAAATTGATTTTCCTATGTCACCAACTTCCTCTATCACTCCTAAACATCATACACATTTTTAATTAATGTGCACTTACCTTTTACATCAATGACAACACTAACTCACTCATGCCAACAATCTCCCCCTTTGTCATTGATGGAAAACAACCTAGTTCTTCTCCCCCTTTTACATTAATGACAAAGCACATACCCATGCATACATCCTTCATCTTCATCAACTTATTTTGGACCTCTTATTAGTTAGAAACAGGAACCAAAACCATCATTTTAACACACATACCTAATTCTCCTTCCTTGACTCTATTTTTGGATTTTTCATAGCATTTGAGTACTGTAGCTCCCCTCTGGGCAGAGGCATACACTCATGCCAATAACTATTCTAAGCATGAAACACCATAAAGTATCATTCTTGAATCCTTCACCTATCTCAGTTGATGGATACTCAAATATAAGCTTAACTCTGTCAAATCGAGTCTACTAGCAACTTTAGGATTAAGAGCCCTAATACTGACATTCAGAGAAAAATGGCCCAACTTTACCTTTCTCTATAAGCCCTTATGCAACATGAAACCCTTCCTTATTTCTCCCCCTAGGGTCATACCATCTCAATCTGATCAAAAACACAAAAACATGATCGTTTACCTTAAGCATATGCACTAGAGATGGGGTCATCCATAAATTCGCAGTCTTGAAACAATCTTGCATTGATCTTTACCTCCTTTTCTTGCTATCATACATGTTTAAGCTTAAGTTAAGATCCCCCTGTAGCTATACTTACTTAAAAACCCATCATTCTACCATGCAAGGTCTTCTTGTCACCAAAGACACCTGCTTAGTGATCAAGGACAACTCCCCTTGCTTCAAGAAGCCTATACAAACTTGTAGCTCATCATTATGCATCTTCACAGTCTAAAATACCCTAACATAGTGTAATGAAACCTACCACGATGTTTTTATCCAACCATACTAGCCCATGTAATCCTTTGTATTTTCATCTCCTTGGGTTAATGATCACTTAAGCTCCCATTTAACTCATGCATACATTACAAAACACCATTATTCCTTCATGCACAGTCATCAACAAGACATTCTTAATTCTACTACCCTTTCTAGAAATGAACTCAAGAAGCATACCTCATATTTAGATGACTCTTACCTCTGCACAAAATTTGTGGACCATCACCAAGAAGAAACTAAGCTTGCAAACCATACTATCTTCCCATATTCTTGTTCAAGACACCATTACATACCTTAATGTCCAAACACAGACTTGTAGCCATGTTTGTCAATATGAAGAACTCATTTTTTCACCTCCGATGGATCTAGTCATGCATTATGCAGCTCCATACTTCTTCCAATATTCATACACACTCTAGAGACATCTTAACCATGATTCAAGGACTGATAACCTAACATATGAACCTAGTGAGTTGACACACTAATATCACTTCGGTGATGAGCTTAATAGGCATATTGTAGACACAAAATCAGTGTACTTATGTACATTTCTAGGTCTGAAAAGCATACTAGCATTTACATGAATCCTAAATAATAAAACTAGCAGTTAACAGCTATCTTTTGCCTCTTCTCTTTGTTTTGTGCTTCCTTTTTCATCTTACATACCCTATAACCCAGTCAGTTTTACTTATTTATATTTTATGGCCTCAGACACTAGCGCCCCATCTAGGACAGCAACGCCCCAGGCACTTATGTCCCCTCTAAGTGCCCCTATCCCTATTCTATCTTATTGGCTCCTTTTGGGTCTCTTTTATCTTTTTGGGCATCTTTTTCACTTATGGGTTGACCTTCTAGTTGTCAATTACAAAATTCACAACAAGAGAATCATATAAATACATAGTTATGTTTTCAAAATGAGGGACAAAACACCAATCATATACTATCATCACCTAAGCTTGCATCTAAAGGCACTAAATAACACTAAAGGCATCCATCTAACATTCATTTAAGGAACAAGAGACTACATATTCTACATCCACTCCATAGGAAGGGGAATTTCATTCTATTCCATCCACACATGTTATACATTTCTACATTCTAGATCTAGCTCGTTATCAAGTGCAACTTGCACTAGGGCATCATAGGGCACCATTTCTACACACACACACACACAGACACCAGAACTACATGAAGTTTGAGATGTAGTGCAATGCTCAGTTATAAGTTCACTCTCGAGGTGACTGTAGGGGTTAGTCTGACTCCCCATATTATGTTTTTAGTTTTTGGATTTGATGTGGTTTGTGGACTTATACAAGTGAGCTTCTGTTTTGTAGGTTACATGTGTACCCTTGGCGATCATAGAGTGATTAATAGGTGATCAACAGGAAGTAATTATGATAACCTCACAACACTTCAAAAGTCAGATCCTAAGCTCCTGTGCAATTACTGGCGCCTATAAGAGGTTTTTCAGTGCCTAGGTGCCCTTGTCCTATCCCAGGTGCTTGTGTTTGGCTTCATCCTTTCCTATCAAAATTTACTGTGTGCAATAACGAGCACTCTACCCAACTTGTTCATTACTTCTCTTTGTCCAAATCAGTCTCATATTTTACATAAATCAGCTAGGTATTCTTTCTCTACCTCTTTCTTAGGGTTTCTACTTTGTATGTTTATTTGCTTGAGCCATATTTTATCTTAAACTCTACATATCAGTATTTACATCAATTACTCTGTAATAGGGTTTAATAAAAGTAAATTTAATTTTTATTAAATCATTTTTGTGAACCCAATATTTTTAATAATCATGGATCCTCCCTTCTTCCTAGCCTCAATACCCTAGCATCTTTCCAACTAAAGATGACTCCATCTAGGCCTTTTTGCATGCCTAATCTTGAATGTGAGACTAAAATCAAATATTTTATGGCTAATGCTCACATTCCTCCAAATACTCCTCAGGACTATTATACATCAGCAGTTCTTAGCAGCATTTTCCGCACAAATTACTACGCAGTTCACTTCTAATGCAATCACCCCTCTTTATGTTTTTGACAATGATCCTCCCCTTTATATCTAAGCCCACATCTATAAAATAGGCATTAAATGAGCACTAATTGATAATGGATCCGAGCTCAATCTTTGTAATTTCACATTTATTCAAAAAATTGGCCTTTCCTCAACCGATGTTAGGCACTCGTCCATTTCTCTTTGTGGCTATGATTCTACTACACGTTTGTGCATGGGCACTATCACCTTACCTCTAATAGTTTGGTCCCAAAATTGTTCCTATTATATTATTTGATATCAACGCCACTGTTTCAGTACAATTTCTTATTTGGTAGGCCATGAATCCATGCTATGCAGGTTGTACCTTCTACAGTTTCATTGATGCATTAAATTCCTAAATGATGACTATGAACATACCATTGTTGTTGACCTTGACCCATTCAAATTATTGTCACCTAAACCTAGTCACTGCACTACCTACTCTAATTCTATACTACAATGTTTGTCATCCATGTACTCCTCTTACTTCTGCACACCCTTACACCTACCTCTAATTACCCCCTACACATTTCATTGATGACTACCAATTTAAGCAACATCTTAACCTCTACCACCGACATGCTTTCTCTCCAGGGATCTATTTATACATTAGATACCTCACGCCACCTACCTCATTTGCTTCCCAAGTACACTCTGCATCATGACTTCCTCACTTCACATGCACTCTTTTCATACATGAATCTTATTGGCCTCACATTCCATTTGATCCCACTTGCTCTGAAACTTTTTGCACGCATGATGGTTTAGCCCAGATAGGATTCACACTTGATGATCTCCTCCCACTGCCTCACTCTCCTCACCTTTATCATGGATGTGTATTTATTACTATTGCTTATGGCTTTCACATCTTCCACTTATCAATATTCCTTACGTGTACTCCTCAGTTTCTCTCCACTCACACTTGGGCAATCTTGGCTTGACTACATTGGTGGCACTTTAGATCCTAATCATATTAATATCACATTTCCCATGCCTTTTGGCCACATATCTATTTGCACATTTATTTATTCCTTGGCTATACTCAAAATATCACCCTCTGGTATGTGCATGATTGTCCACAACCACCTTTCACTGATGAAGAATATGCTATGGGCATGTACAATTTACACCGCAATGGCTCTTTATATGTTCAACCCCACACTATTGCTTACCAAGTTTCTAACCCAAATCCAATAGGCTACGATCATGACACTGATGATCTCTCAAGATGACTTCACTTGATCCTTTTATAATCACACACTTGGTGGGCATCAACCTTGCTCATCTTCCCCCCTCCTACCCTTATATCTTTATTGTCTCTATTATCTCTATTACTATACTCCATGCTTCCCAATCTAATCTCTCTTACGCACTTCGATACACGCCTTGTATCATCATTAACCTATGCTACACTCTAAGCCATGGTTGATACTCAACTACTGAGGGTCTAAATCGTAAAATGAACCTCACCACATCCACATTTCACACTATAAGCTTCATTATCTATATTTCTAGTGCACACTTTCAAAACTAGTTTCCCGATGACACACTCTAGTTCCACGATTCATACTCGACTACCAAGGGTCTAAATCTGAAATGAACCTTCACCACATTCACTTTTCACACTTTATGCTTCATGATCTATCTTTCTAGTGCACACTTTCAAACCATTTCCCGATGACACACTCTTGTTCTATGGTTAATTCTTGATTTTTGAGGGGACCTTTTATAAATGAACCTCATCTCATACACATCCACTGGGGGGCACGTTGCTCCTATCCATCTCAACACATTGCATACCATTCCATTTCACTCATACATTGCATTTACATATCTTGGTTGTACTTAATTTTGCTAGCTTATTCTACTTACATGTTGCACTTTGCTTACTATGTTATCTAGAATACTCAGTATGTCATTATCTTTATCATATACACATGCACATTTCACTTTGGTCTCAAGTTGTGAATGCATATTTCTTACAGATTTTCCCACGCTACAATGATGTTTGGCATTGTACCTTTTACCAGTCCCACTGAGGCTCCTGGGGGCATCTACATTTCATACTCTCACACATTACATGTTATACTATTATTTCATCATTTACTACTTCTACTTTCTAGCACACTACTTTCCATTGATACATACATGCTTTGACATACTTTTTATCTTTCTAACATGTTAACGGGTGCTTTATGTGTAGAATTTATATTACAGAATTATATGTTCCACATGGTTATCTGATACACTTTTCTTGACATTGTTTGTCCATTGTATTATATTATTTGTGGGCTATGCCCTTTGTCTTGTATGATCACATTATATGCTTTTGGCCGCTTCAGCCCTGATTGTCTTGTGACATTGTGAGTGATGTCCCATGTATGAAACCCACTTTTCGCAGTCTACTTTATTTGCACACTTGCTTTATTACATTATCTTCTATTGCATGTTACTATTTTTTCCACTAACACATGTTTCTAGCCACTTTGTTTTTGCATGTGCCTTGGTTTCTACCATGCACATCCCCTACCCCCAGCAGGTATCAGTTTCAGCATCAACATCAGGTCCTCTCTTTTGGTCCACACACTCCTATCAATTTTTCGCATGCACCCCAAATGAGGGGGGCATACATTGGGTGAAAAAATCACCCCTAAAATAGCTCAGAGCTATAGTTAAGTTACATAGTACAGAATCAACACAGGACACTAGTTACAGACACTAGCTCAGAATCTAGACTTGGGTCAAAATCACAACACAGACACCAGTGCCCAGACTCATAGACACTAGTGCCTGGGTGCTCCTGTCCTCCCTAGGTGCCTATGTCCTTAGGGGAAGATACAATCATCTTATCAGATCAACATAGTTCACATAAGTCTTCATAGTCATTTTTCATAGTTACAGGCACAATCCAACTTAGTAGAATAATGCATTAATTTATCTCCTATAATTAGATTTCAATTCAGAACTAATTCAGGACAATCAGGATAACAAGAACTAAATCAGTGATGCACACTATTTACAGTGGTGCTTATTGGGAAGATTCATGGATAGGAGAGTAACACTAGACCTCTCTCCCCAACACTTGCTCTTTGGAGTGAGATCATCCAAAAAAATCACACTTGGCATGAGATCACCCAAAAAAAACTCGTACTTGGTGTGAGATCACCCAAAAAAATTCGCTCTTAGGTGTGAGATCACCAAAAAAATCATTCTTCTACATAGCATTTTTCAGGACACTTTTCTATCCTTTTACACTCTTTTACATTAGGTGCACACTTTCCTTTTACACACTTTTACATACTTTTTACATGCTTTACACATGATTTTTCATATACATGACTTTGACTACATTCTTTCACTCTTCTTTTACAGGTTATCCTTAATATGCAAGTAAGAACAACCCTACAAAGCACAACATACAAGGTACAACAACAATGTACAACACAACGCATACGCTTCACCCCTAGGGTCACTTTCCTTTCCTAGTCTCCACACTTCACTTTGCATCATTCTCACGCTTCACTTGTCAACTCGAACATGCATTTCACCGCACACTCTACATGATCATAAGGTACACATATTCTTATCTACTTTATGTTATCAAGTATTCACTCAACAACATAAAGTGGGGGAAAATGTAGACACAAAATCACGCACTTGGGTACATTTCTAGGTCCTAAAAGCATACTAGCATTTATATGATTCCTAAGTAAGAAAACTAGTGGTTGAAAACTATCTTTGGCCTCTTTTCTTTGTTTCTTACTTCCTTTTGTTGTCTTACACACCCTACAGACCCAGTCGATTACTTTTACTTGTTTATATTTTATGGATTTTGAACACTAGCACACCTAGCCAGGTATAGTGAGCGTTCAGAGCGCTCCTGTCCCCTCTGGCTGCCCCTGTACCCTTTTTCTATATTACTCGCTCTATTTTGGGTCTCTTTTATCTTTTGGGAATCTTTTTCACTTATGGGTCATATTTTCAAGTTGTTAATTATGAAATTCAAATAAGGGAATCATATAAATACATAGTTATGTTTTCAAAATGAGGGACCAAGCACTAAACATATAACTATCATCACCTAAGATTGCATCCAAAGGCACCTAAGAGCACTCTAAAGGCATCCATCTAACATCCATTCAAGGGATAAGGGACTACATAAATTATGCATACACTGTCATAGGAAGGGGGGAAGTTCATTCTATTCCATCCACACATGTATATACATTTCTACATTCTAGATCTAGCCCGCTATCAAGTGCAACTTGCACAAGGGCATCCTAAGGCACCATTTCTACACGCACATACCAAAACTACATGGATTCTAAGATGTAGTGCAACGTTAAATAGGTCATAAGTTCACTCTTGAGGTGATTGCCAGTTGGGGTCAGTCTAGAATCCCCATATTACAATCTTTCTTTTTTTGGATTTGATGTGGTTATTGTGGGTTGTGTACAGGTGAATATTTATTTTATAGGTTACATGTATCTCTCGAGTGATCATAATGTGATCAACATAAAGGCAACCAAAAACGACTACCTCGTGACACTTGTGTGATACAAGAAAATTTATATCCTCGAGCTCATCTACACAGTCATTGGTGCCCAGAAGAGGTCTTCAGGTGCCCAGGTGCCCTTGTCCTATCCCAGGTTCTTTTGTCTAGCTTCGTCTTTTCCTCTTAGAATTTATTGTGTGTAGTAATGACACTCTTCCCATCTTGTTCATCACTTCTCTCTATCTAGATCAGTCCCATATTTTTCATAAATCAACTAAGTCTTCTTTCTATACATCTTGATTAGGGTTTTTAATTTTCATGCTTATTTGTTTGAGTCATATTGTATCTTAACATATGTACTTATCAGTATTTACATCAGTTACTCTATAATATGGTTTAGTAAAATAAATTCATTTTTTATTAAATCACATACCTAACACTTTGAATGCATCTTCTCAGTCTTCACAAACCTTCATCAAGCTTTAACTCTCCATTTTAGGTATAAATAACCTAGTAAACCTTCTTTACATCTTTCTTTACTTGTTAAAGACACTACTACTAATCCAAGAAACCATGCTCAAAGATATCAACCATGCATCTAAACTGAATAACATACCATTTAGGCTTTCACAATTTCAATCATGCCTTGTACATTCTAGAGAACACCATGTCACCTTCTACAGATGGTCAAAAGATTAAGTCATTATGTTGAATGATTGAATTCTTCTTCTTGAAAATAGCATCCTTGGACCATGAAAGTGCCTACAACATCTCCTAATTATACTGAATAACTTTACAAACATAATAAATATACTTTGACAGCACACCTATATCCATCATACTTCAAACTATTCATGATCCCCCTTCAAACCCATGCTTCATATGGATGGTTATGCCTTTAAAAAGCCTAGAGAGACATACATATTCATAAGAAGTATGGAGGTCTAGAAACAACAACTTGAAGGGGTTCCGATGACCTCTTAGATACCTGAGAATCATCTTTCTACTCCTTCCTTTTGGATAGGGACTTGCAACTCTTCTTGCTTTGTATTAACATTTGCTCTAGGTGGTATAACATTTCTCATTCTTGGCTCCCACAGTTTTCCTTTCCTATTCTCTTGCATTCTAGAACTCTGAAACCTCCCAGTTTGCATTGAAGAACCGTAACAATCCTTAGCAACATGTCCATCCTCATTGAAGTTATAACACATAATTGCATTCTTACCTCTAGGGCCTTCATTCCTTGCAATTCTGACTAGATGACTCATATAGGAAGTACTTTGTAGTGTGTCCCTTATCTTAACAATTGAAATAAGAAATATTCCTTGATTTCTCACCTCTATTATCCCTCCATGGGTGGTCATCCTTGAAAAAATTCCTACGCTCCTTTTCTCTATGCCCAAATCCATTACAAGTATAACAATAGCCATTAAAATAACTTTCATACCTTGATGCATTAGGTTGCCTTGGGGACTTTGTCTTCAGATTTTCTTTGACATTTCTCTCCTTTTACTCCTCTTCGGTGTTTGGACCTTCAAAATCCTTACTGGAAACAATATCTTCTTACATCACTCCTTTTCCCTTGGTGTCATCCTTGAATCCCAAACCAGTCTTATCTCCAAAAGATCTCTGTTTGTTCCAAATTTCATCAAGGTTCTTGGTGCTCTTTTGAAATTTTTGAAATAATTTTTCAAACAAATCTTCCCTCAGGAACATCATATATTATTCAAGTTTAGTGCATTCATTCTCTCTTGCTTGCAAGCTTGTAACCAAGAAACTTATCTTTTCTTCTAACATCACTCATTTAGCTTACATGTTTCTGACCAATGCTTATCTTCAAGTTCATGGATATTACCTTCATATTCTTTGACAAATGATTTCAGATTCTTGTTGCTCTTCTCAAAATGCTTTAACTCTACTTAAACACACATAAGCTTAATTTCTATGGCATCCTCTTCTTCTTCATATCTCAGAATGCATGCACGAGTCACTAAAAATTATGGAGTATTCTTTCTTAGAGATCATAACATCCTTTGCCATGAAAAAAACCTCATCACCAAAATCACCATTCTCAGATTTAGAATCAGAAGTAGAGGCACCACTATCACTAATTTCTTTAGATGAACAACTTCCTCCTTTGAGTAAAAACTCTTCTTGAACTTCTTGTTGTTGTCAAACCTCTTGAAATTCTTCTTGCATTTATCAAAACTATGAGTCTTCTTGTCATGGTATTCATCATGTTCATGCTCATCATTATCTTCCTCCTTATGCTTATGAGGGATTTTGTTAGCAAAAATACTTATTTCTCCATAGTTAAATCATTTAAAGGGAAACTTTTCCTTGTACTTACTTGAACCTGGTTTCAGTCTTCTAGAAAATATGGAAATCAGTTTAGCATCATCATCAATATCAAAACCATAATTATCCTTCTTATCCTTTGACTTCTTCTTAGCCTTGAAATCAATCTCCTTCTTGACAAGTTTGGAATCAACAATCCTCATCTCATATGAAATCAATATGCCATGTTGCTCATCCATAGTCATGACCTTCAAATCCTAAGCCTCCTTAATAGCAAACACCTTTGAATCAATTTTGTGATTCACAGACTTTAACACCTTTTGCACAACAACCTCTTATTTCACTTCTTCACCTAAACCTCTCATGGTGTTGACAACTTTATCAACCCTAAGTAAAATGTAGCAATGGTTTCTTCTTCACTCATTCTTAGACCTTCAAACTAATTTTTGAAAGCTTGGAGCTTTGTCAATCATACATTTTAATCACCTTCATAGATGGCATGAAGTTTTTCCCACATGGCTTTGGATGAGGTATAGTACATCACCTTCGCAAGTTCTAATTCAAAAATTCCACACATGATTGCAATATTTCCCTGGAATTGTCACCAGAAAGCTTCTTATCTACATTATTGGCTGGAGGAGTCTGAGGAATAGTATACCCATCTAACACATATTTCCAGATTTCAAACCCTAAGGACATGATGTGAGCCCTCGATATGATGCTCCAAAATGCATAGTTTGTTCCATCAAATAAGGGAGCCTTGTTGTTAGAAGTGTCACTCTATCGACTCACAATTTTAGTGCTTCAAAGGATATCATTTCAAGTGATTGAACTTATTCAAAAGGACATTCTTTGATACCATTTTTTGGAAGCACAATAGACTAAGAATGAGGGTTAAATCAATCCTTCAAAACATTTAACCAATTCAACTTATCTTGCATAAACCATTTACCATTCAACCATATATCAATGTGATCTTAACAACATATAACAGTCATTCACATAAGCATAACCATGAAAGAGTACACAAGATGTAAGTTGGAAACCCTCAAGGGAAATAAAACCCACTGAAACTTTTAATTATATTACATAAACCAAAAGACTTGCATGAATATGACCCATCACACAAAATTTGTTTAGTGAAGCACCCACTTCACAAGGAGCACCCACCCCTATAAAAATTTGCTAATATGACTCGTAATAAAGGAATATGTGAATATTACTCATCACAAAAAATATATATATGTAATCATTGAAGATGTTTCTCACACAACTAATTGTGATCTCAAATGCAGCACGCACACTCTTCAAACCCTCTCAAATTGTCCTCTTCTCTAACTCACTCAGATCTTCTTCTTCATGGCATGATTAGATCAATTGCCATTGCTTCTCTAATTTTCAACTCTCCTTAAAAATTTATACACTCTATCATCTCTAACTTGATGCCCCCATACCTCTATCACATTCACACCTAACTTGCCATTTTTCTCTCTCACCACTCTAGCTCAAATGAGCACTCACAATGCACTTTTATACTTGACATACACATTAAGTTACCATAGGTCAAATAATACCATTAATTTCAGTCATTCCAAACATAAAACACTCCTACGCATTCATATAAATTAACATGAAAGACACATATGGGTTGGAAATGCACCAAGACAACTACAATGCACAACTAGACCTAAAAGGCTAGTTTCTCTTTCACGGAGCACTCCGAGACCATCAAGGACTTCATCAAGCTTTATCATGCCTCCAAAGGCTCCAAACATGTCAAACACATCCTTCCAAAATCCTTCACAAGCTCACGGAACTCTACTTCACCCATTTCTTCCATAACACCACCAAGTAGGACTATTTCCTACTCATTTTAGGCACCTCTAGGAGCCGATATACAACAATGAAGACCAAAGTCACATAAAAATAATTAAATTATGGCATGTGACCACTTAATGTAAATAAATTGATCTGATGATATTCACAAATCATGTTATACCTCATGAATCAACCAACAAAGCAAATAGAACAAATTTTCCTCTTTAGCAACTTGAACTACCCAGAAACCAATTTTGCAAACTCATCCTTCTTGCACCCTTGTTGACACTTCAAATATTTCTAAATTCATGGAATAGGTAATAATTTCATCCTTCTTCACTCTCCAATGGGTATTCATCATCATATAAGCCAAGATATTAATCTTTCAGACCAAACCCTATTGTCCATAACCAGTCAAACTAGGTCAACTTGTGACATTTTTCATGTCACCTCAACTACTTTCCAAAGCTCAACCAATCCATCCAACACATCATATGAGATGTATAAAACACCTCCAAGGTCATCAATAACCATCACCAATTCCACAAGTGCTCAAACACTTCCATCTTCCATGATTGTTAAAATTGTCCTTTTATCCCAAAAACCAGTCAACCTATTTTGATCTATGCATGTCATCAAATGGCCTCACAAAGCTCTAAAATCACTTATGTTCAATTACTCCCCAAAAAATTAGAACATAAATTTAGGCATAGGGTCTAATGGAAAACCTAAGATCAAAACCTTCTTTCCTAAAAACATGTAAATTTGGGTTGGCTCCAGTTACTGTCATGACCTCCACCACTATGTAAAAGCTGAGAGATTCATCTCCATCCTCAAATCATCATATTTGATGATCCAATCCATTTTGGGCTCAAACCAATAAATTTTCCTCCATCATTAGAAAACTAGGGTTTCAAGCTCCTAAAAAGTAACTTACCTTCTTAACAATCGTTCATAAATGTTAGGACCTTGTTTGATCTCATTCCAACTCTGAGATCTTCTTAACTCCATGCCCCAACATCCGTGAAAGACTCAGGGTCCCATGAAAATATCACATGTGCCAACCAAGAATATTTCTTTTACTTAGAGCTTAGAAACGTGTTGTAGACACACAATCACGTACTAGTGTACATTTCTAGGTCCTAAAGGCATACTAGCATTTGCATTATTCATAAGCGAGAAAATAAGTAATTGACATCTATATTTGGCCTCTTATCTATGTTTCTTATTTCCTATTTGGTCTTACATACCCTACAACCCAGTTAGAACTTTAGTTTCTTATCTTTTATGACTTCACACACCAGCGCATAGCCAGGACGCTAGCACCTTGGTGCCCTTATCCCCTATGGGTGCCCGTGACCTCTTTCTACCTTACTCACTCTTTTCGAGCCTCTTTTATCTTTTGGGTATCTTATTTTCTTATTTACCAGCCTTTTAGTTGTCAATTTTGAAATTCAACTAAGGGAATCATATAAATACATAGCTATGTGATCAAAATAAGGGACCAAGCTCTAAGCATACTATCTATCACCTAAGCTTGCATCCAAAGGTGTCCAAAGCACTCAAAGGCATCCATCTAACATCCATACAAGGGAAAATGGAATGCACTTTCTCCATGCACAACATAGGAATGGGAAGTTCATTCTAGTCAATCCACACATTCTATTTACATTGTTTCATCTAGATCTAGCCCGATATCAAGTGCAATTTGTACTAGGGCATCCTAGGGCACAATCCTCGCACACACTCACAAGAACTACATGGAGTATGAGATGTAGTGCAGTGCTCAGTCGTAATTTCACTCCTTTGGGTGACTGTCAGGGTTGATCTAACTCCCCGTATTTAATCATTTGGTGAACCTGCATTCAAATACTCTTGGATCCTCATTTTTTCTCTCATGGATCTTGAAATTCCTCAAATTTCTTTACATGATTTACTTCAAATGCATCTTAATTGCAAGGTTGTTCTCCAAAAAACCCTAGACACTATATATCTCCCTCGCGATATGTCGCCAGCTCAAGTAAGTGCCATTTTTTATCGTCTATCTTATGACTTTATTGGTCCTAATCCACCATCTAATTAACCTATCCTAGAGTCCATCCAAGATTTACATTCTTTATTTCAAGATAAGATTCAAGCTATAGAAACAATAATTACATCTATTAAATCCAAAATTCGAGATCTCAAGGATGCTTATCAAGCTCATGTTAGTTCTCATTCTATATCTCATTCTCCTCATCATAATTATGTCTTCTACATGAGCTCATATCAGTGAATCTCAAGTCTTACCACTCCCCGAACCTCTCAAGTTTGATCATAATGCTAAATAACATGATATTATTCCTCAACTCCTCACTCATCAATTGGTAAAATTCTCATCTTCTCATTGTTATCCTCCTTATCGGCTTACAAAATATCAAGGTCATCCATATTGCAATTATCATTGAATTAATGGACATAATAACAATGATTGCTATGCTCTAAAATGACAAATTGGCCACCTTAAGCATTATGGTCTCATTTCCTTTGATACACAAAAGGTTTCTACATGTTCATCTATAGTTGTTGAATCCCATTGGGTTCATAAATCTAATCTATCTATGTCTAGTGAATATAATTCCATAATTGCCAATGTTCCTACTTCGGTAAGTCAAGGGTTGCCTATTCAACCCATTCTGACTAAGAAAATTCCTCTCAAAATCAGTCCAAGCCATCCTCCTCTCAATACTTATATGGTGTTACCAAACCCAAACAAGCAACGACTCACTAAACAAGACCAACAAACTCTAGAGGGCCTCTTTCATATTCCTCCTTTTAACCCAAAATCCAGCCTTAATCCTACTCTTGCTCCTACCTACCATTGTGATAACATTATGCTTTCTTACAATACATTTCAAATTCCATCAACATCGTAATATCTCTCCTGCATCATCACATAAATTTCCATCTCTTACACACTTGAGGACATTGCACTTTCTCCCCCCCTTACATCACTATCAGTTGTCTATAATGTCTATTATTACACTTGGCGCTCCATGCTTAATGTCTAATATTTCCTAAGCATCACTACACACCATTTGATACATGCATTATATCATCATGATGCACTCCAGTTCCATGGTTCATACTAGACTACTAAGGTTCTAAATCTGAAATGAACCATACTTTATGCACACTTCACGTTCTGTGCTTCATGATCTATCTTTCTAGCGCACACTCTCATACCATTTCCTGATGAAAAGTCTTGTTATATGGTTCATTCTTGATTGTTGCAGAGTCTTCTATAAATAAACCTCATCTCATACTCCTTCATATCCGTTAGGGGGTAAGTGTCCCCTATCACATTCATATTGCATATCATTCCATCTCACCCATACACAACATATTGCATATCTTGGTTGCACTTATTCTTGTTTTCTTATACTTACATGTACACTTTTTTTTCCATGTTAGACAGATACTTAGTATGTCACTATATTTTTATATACACATGTGTGCATTCACTTGGTCTTTTTGAGTGAATATAGATCTTCTACAGATCTCTACATGTAGAAATGATGTTTGGCACAATAACTTTTACCAGTCCCACTGAGGCTTCTAGGGGCATCTACACTTATTACTCTTACACATTACAGGTGTTATCATTTCATTACATATTATTTCCTATTATTACTAGCACACTACTTATTTCATGGATAAATACATGCCTTGATATACTTTATATCTTTCTAGTATGCTAACAGGTGCTTCATGTGCAACATTTGCTTTGCAGGACTATATGCCTCCATTTTTGTCTCTTACACTTTTTCTTCACATTGTTTTTCATTGTATATTATTGTTTTCGAGCTATTCCATGTCTTTTATATTTATTGTATGCTTTTGGGCGCTTCAGTCCTGATTGTCTTGTGACATTGTGAGCAATGTCCCATGTTTGAAACCCACTTTTCACGGTCTATCTTGTCTTCTTGCTTGTTTAGTACATTGTATTTTACTTGCATACTTGTTTTGCTTACACTAACACATGTTATTAGCCACTTTGTTTGCATGTGCCTTGGTTTCTACTATGCACATCCCCTCCCCCTGCAGAGTATCCACTTCAGATTAGTTTCAGGTCCTCTCCTTTGGACCACATGCACCCCAAACAAAGGGGCATACATTAGGTGAATCATTCACCCCATACAAAAACTCAGAGCTATAATACAAACTTGCATAGTTATAGGAACAAAGAAGTCATACAGTCACATAATAGCCCAGAATCTGACTTGGGTCCTCAGCACATCACAAACACCAGCGCCCAACATTAGACATCAACGTCTAGGCACTCATGTCCTCCCTTGAGTGTTAATGTCATGGGGGCAACTACAGTCAGTTTTTCAGATCATGCATAGTCACCAGCAGTTCACACTATAGTTTTACAATATCATGCATAGTCCTTTAGTCATAATATGCAAGCAATCTCCTACAATATTATTCAATCGGAACAATTGGGATAAGAAGAACAAAACAGGGATGTACCATCTATAGTGGTGTTTATATGGGAAGTAGTAATGGAAGGAGAGTAATACTAAACCTCTCTCCCCAACACTCTTCTTTCATGGCATTAGATCACCCAGAACACTCACACTTGGCGTGAGATCACCCAAAAAACTCGCTCTTGGCATGATATCACCAAAAAAACTCACTCTACACAACATTTTCAGGATATTTTCTATCCTTTACACTCATATACATCAGGTGCACACTTTCCTTTTTGCATAATTTTACACACTTTTACAGAGTTTTCATAATAAATGACTTTGACTACTCTTTTGCTCTTCTTTTCCAGGTCCATTCTTAATATGCAACAAGATGTAGCCCTACATCAATAATTCAAGCATGAAAAAAGGTACAAATTAGCACATATGCTTCACCCCTAGTGGTCACTTCCTTTTTTATATTTCATGCTTCATTTTTATCACTTCACGCATTCACTTGTCTCTTCATCACACTATTGCCATCACACTCTACATGAAAAAAGGTACGCATCTTCTAACTAGTTTATGTTATCGAGTATTCACTCAACAACATAAAGTGGGGAAAATGTAGACACAAAATCATGCACTTGGGTACATTTCTAGGTCCTAAAGGCATACTAGAATTTACATGATTCCTAAGTGAGAAAACTAGTAATTGACAACTATCTTTGGCCTCTTGTATGTGTTTCTTATTTGTTATTTGGTATTACACACCCTACAACCTAGTTATAACTTTACTTGGTTATCTTTTATGACTTTGGACACCAGCACCTAGCCAGGACGCTAGCACCCAGGCACCCTCGTCCCCTATGTGCATCCTTAGCCTCTTTTTATCTTACTCAGTCTTTTTGGACCTCTTTTATCTTTTGGGTATCTTATTTTTTATGGGTCGGCCTTTCAGTTGTCAATTAAGAAATTCAACCAACATAATCATATAAATACATAGCTATGTGATTAAAATAAGGGACCAAGCTCTAAACATACTATATATCACCTAAGATTACATCCAAAGGCATCTAAAGCACTCAAAAGCATCCATCTAGCATCCATACAAGGCACAAGGTACTGTACTTTCTACATACACAACATAGGAAGGGGAAGTTCATTCTATTCCATCCACATAATCTATTTACATTGCTACATATAGATCTATCCTAGTATCAAGTGTAACTTGTACTAGGGCATCCTAGGGCACAATCCTCACATACATTCACATAAATTACATGAAGTCTCAGATGTAGTGCAGTGTTCGGTCATAAGTTCACTTAGTCAGGTGACCGTCGGGGTCAGTTCAAATCCCCATATTGCATCTTTATTTTTTGATTTGATGTAGTTTTGTGGGTTTTGTAAGTGAACATATCTTTTGGAGGTTACAAGTACATCCAGTGATTAAGGTGTATCACACAAGTGACTGACAACGACTATCAACGACACTTGTGTGACACCAAAAAAATCAAATTCTGACCATCTACACAGTCAAGGGTGCCTAGTAGAGGTCTCTGGTGCCCAGACGCCCTCGCCCCAACCCAAGCACCCTATTCCAACTTTGTTTGGTAGTTCTAGAATTTATCTTGAGCGATTGAGACATTGTTTTCTTCGTATTCAACAATTTTCCCAGTCAGCACCAGTCCCAGATCAAGCGCAAATCAGTTAAGTACTTTCCTATCTCTCTCTTGCACTAAGGGTTTCATATTTAATTACCTTATTGTTAATGTCATAGTATATCTAGTAGCTTTACTTCAGTGTTTTTATCAGTTACCTTGCAATTAGGGTTTAACATAAACCATTATTTTTGTTAAATCACATGCATTCTTGAGTTCGATAAGACTCAAAACCCGATATCTTACAAATTTCTCAACATAATGACTTGAATTTTTTTCCCACACCTTTAAGACACCTATTTTCATCATCTCCAATTATTAGCTTGTCATAAATAGTTATACATATTCACCACCACTAGGACTTGCAAGATTAGGCCTTGGGTTTTGCCTAGTTCGGGTCACAAACAAGTGTTCTAACACTATAACCATGCATAAAACAACTAAAAATTGCTTCTACATGTTGAAAATAGTATGGCATACCTTCTTGAGTGTCTCTAAAGGCTCACCTACTTCTAAAAGTGACTATCGTGCACCAATATGCCACAAAACACTAGAATTAGGTCTAGTTTAGACTTAGACCAAGTAGATAAAAACCACATCTCCACTTAAAACCTCTTCAAAAGGCCCTGAAAACCTTGAGAAATAATGTCTCACTCACTTGCATGCCCTCATGGGATCACATAGCTTTGCACCTGATGATCATGTCTCACTAGGTCTTCAAACACCTAGATTAGGTCTAGATGAGCACATGTAAACTCTGCTTTCACCTTGTAACCAATCTCTGAACTTGTATGAGTGCTTCCACAAACTCTTTTCATGGTCTCCATGCCTTGACCATGATCCTCAAGTTACCATGCAACTTTATCCACCATGTAGTATCATTTATATTGACTATGTCTTATGATTAGGCCTGCTAGGCCAAGCCATTCTCATTGTCTTCATCCTTGCAAGCATGTTACAACTTGATTTCCCATGTCACCAACTTCCTCTAGCACTCCTAGACCTTATACACCTTTTTCATTAATATTGATTCGCCTTTTACATCAATGATAACACTAACTCACTCATGCCAACACAAATGTGACACCCTAAACATGTGTGCCACCATATTTAATATAAATTGAATTAAATCTAATTACACAGTAATTATTGTAAATAATGATGTACAAATGATAAAATACAGTAAAGACACAAGAAAACTATCATGCACAATTTGAAACCCTAAGCAAGAGAGTGAGATAGGAAGACATAGTTGATTCCTGAGAAAACTAGAAGTGATCTAGGCAGGTGAAATACTGAAACAAGTTGTAAGCAGTGTCGTTGAGGTTCGATGTAAAATTTGGAATTTAGGAATAGTGTAGGATAGGGTCGCTCATAGTAGTACAAGGGCGTTTGGTCATTGGTGACTCGATCTGGGCACTTATGGCCTTGCAAATACTAACGATCTGATTTCTTATGTATCACAAGGGTTTCGTTATTAGTTCATGTATGTCGCTTAATATTCGTTATTTGATCACCGAAGGCACTTGTAACCAAAAAGAAAGAAGTTTGTATACACTAAATCACTCACTTGGGCACATTTCTAGGTCATAATCACATACTACTATTGATATGATTCCTAAGCGAAAAAATTAATAATTAACCACTATCTTTGTCCTCTTTTCTTTGTTTCTTTTATTCTTTATAGTCTTCTACACCATACTACCCAGTCTAACCTTCACTGCTTTATCTTTCTTGGCTCTGGACACTAGCACCCAGTCAGGACACTCGTACCAAGGTGCCCTCCTCTCCTCTAGGTGCCCCTAACCTATTTGTATCTTGCTCCCCCCCTTTGGGCATCTTATTTTCTTATGGGTTGGCATTTTAGTGGTTAATTACGAAATTCAAACAAGGGAATCATATACATATAAACTTATATATGATCATAATAAAATACCAAGCTCTAAGCATATACTATCATCACCTAAGGTTGCATTTAAGGTATTCTAAGAGCATCAAAGCATCCATCTAGCTATCATTAAAGGAACAAGGGATTGCATTTTCCGCATACACTTCATAACAGGGGAATTTCATTTTTCCATACACAGATCTACTTACATTGCTACATCTAGCTATTGTTCACTCTCAAGTGCATCTTGAACAAGAGCCTCCTAGGGCACGATTCTACACACATATACACAAAACTACATAGAGTCTAAGATGTAGTACAACACTTGATTGTAAGTTCACTCAGTCAAGTGGCCATTGGCGTCAGTCCAACTCTCCATTTACATCTTTTTATTTTTAGGATTTGATGTGTTTTGGGGTTTTATAGGAGATCATTTTTTGGTAGGTTGCATGTGAATTCTATGCTCATAGTGCGACACACAGGTGATCAACAACGAAGGTTAGCAACACTTATGTGACACAACAAAAGTCAGTTTCATAGTATTTTCTCAGTCACATGCACCTATCAGAGCTCTCTGGCACTTAGGCACCCCTGACCTAGCCTAGGCGTCCTTGTACAACATATTCTGACAATCCTACATTTTTCTGGGTATGGTTACAACAGTTTCCTCCTCCAATTCATTAGTCTTCTAGTCCAACATACTTCAGGATTTATTATGAAATCATATAAGTATTTTATTCCTTCTCTTACACCTAGGGTTTCATATTTCTTTAGCTTATTGTTTAGGTCAGATGTATATTTTATTCTTTTAGCTATCACATGTGACTCTACAATTAAGATTTCACAAAATTCTATATTTGTTAAATCATTTGGTTCTATGATCTACTTGTCCATTCAATCACTTCATTTGTGCATTTAGCCGATGCTTTTCTCACACTTTTTTCAATCAACATCGGTGTTAAGATATCCTATACTCAACTTACACAAATTAAACAAGGATCTAATGAGCATCTAGTGGATTATGTCTTACGATATAAGAACAACTTAGCTAAGATGTCTAATGTACTCATGGATTCATAATTACAAGATCTGTTTGTAAAAAGTCTCTTACCAACTTTTCAAGAGAATGTCATCTTCGATACATATCCACCATTTGATCAACTATGGCATACGCTTAACCTACGTAAAAACAAACTACTATCTACATACAAGCTTAAATATCATAACCAGGCTTAATCTTCTACTTGATTTAAAAGCAAATCTACTTTCAAGCCATTTCCTAAGCCTGCTCAAGCAAAAACTATTGTCAACGTTGTCTCTACTCCTTAAAAGCTTCAATGGCAACCTCTAAAGCATACATTTACTACATTTCCTTGTGCTCCACATATTATATTTCCGCAACTCATTGATAGCAATCTTATTATGCTTCCTCTTCCACTTAATTTGGATCCATCTCGACCTAAGGGACACGACTATAACAAAAAATTTAGATGCAATTACCATTAATGTGTTAGGCATTCTATTGATCGATGTTTCAAACTCAAACATCTAATTCAAGATCTTATTGAAAACAATGCAATTGAACTCCTCGAGCCTTTGACATCTACACTGGTCAATGACGATAAAAAGCTCAAAATTTTAAATGATCCATTACCTAAGTATGACAAACAAGTTGATTCTTCAACTAATCATACATATCGCACAGTGCCTCCTCCTTCATCAGGGGCTCTTGATTTTCTAGTTGTTCACGTTGATGCATCTCAACCATTCATTTCATTGTGTACTCATGACTACCATGCTACATTTTCTTTTGACACGTTACATATCAATGCTTCTATTGGGATTCGTGCTATCAATAATATAATGATTGATCCATCGATTCATATGAGTTAATGTTTTATTACACTTCTTGTTGTTGTCAACCATCCGTTCTTTCATATTTCATATCCAATTCCTAAATCTTACGGTTATGTCAAGCTTTCAATTATAATTGGTTCTCTTATAATGTTTGTGCCATTTATTGTGGCACCTTCAATCAAAGGGTGTGACATGCTCTTAGGTCGTCCTTGGCTCCGTGCTGCTCAAACATGGTCATATTCTCTTATCTCCATAAACATCAGGTGAAGGACCCTTTCCCTTCACTTTTGTTGGATAGATTATTCATTAATGCACACTTGGGGGCATCATGCTTACTCTCCCCCCCCCTTCTATCACTATTAGTTGTCTTGCATTTCTTCTATTTTGCATCATGTTGCACATATTATTCTTTCTCGTTCATCATACACACAATGATACACACAACTTGTATCATCATTACCCCATGACACACTCGTGTGCTATGGTTCACACTTGACTATTGAGGGCATACTGCATACATAGAACTCATACACTACACACTTCTACACTCGGTGCATTCACGACACATCTTTCTAGCTTCACATTCTCACACATCACACTACCCTATGACGCACTCTAGTTCCACGGTTCATACTCGATTACTGAGGGTGTAAATCTGAAATGAACCTCACCTCATCTCATGCTCTAAATGTTGTATTCATCATTGATATATCTTTTTAGCACACAGTTTAAACCATTTCTTGATGACACACTCTTGTTCTTTGGTTCATTCTTGACTATTGAGGGATCATTTATAAATGAACCTCATTTCACTCGCACATACACATTTGCGTAGGGGGAACAATGTTCTTATCACATTCATCTTGCATTCCATTCCATTCCACTCACTCACAACATATTTCATATCTTGGTTGCATTTACTCTTGCTTACTTATGCTTACATGTACACTTTATTTACTATGTTAGTCATATATTCAGTATGTCATTATATTTTCTATATATACATGTGTGCTCACTTGTTCTTGAGTTGTGCACACATACTTTCCATGGATCCTTACACGTAGAACAGATGCTTGGCACTATACCTCTTACCATTCCCATGGGTGCACCTAGGGGCATCTCCATTCGTAAACACTGCAGGTGCTATTGTTTCATTTTTTACCACTTCATATTCTTCCTAGCACACTACTCTATTGATATATACACATCTTGACATACTTTTTATCTTTCTAACATTCTAACGGGTGTTTCATGTGCAACATTTTCTTTGCAGGAACTATTTACCACCATGCTTATCTGATACTTTGCTTGTTATTGTTTGTCATTCTTTATGAGCTTTTCCACATGTTGTTCTTGTTCATTTCTTGTATGCTTTTGGCCGCTTCAGCCCTGACTATATTGTGATATTGTGAGTGATGTCCCATGTTTGTAACCCATGTTTCACGATCTACATTATTTTCTTGCTTGTTAGATTACCCATTATCTTCTATATGTGTATTTGTATTGTTTACACTAATACATGTTTCCAGCCACTTTGTTTGCATGTGCCTTGGTTTCTACCAAGCACATTCCCTCCTCCCTATAAGGTATCAGTTTGATATCAACATCTGATCCTCTCCTTTGGGCATCATCTTCCTAGCGATGTCACATGTACCCCAAATGAGGGGGACATACATTGGGTAAATCAGTCACCCCATTCAGTAGTACATAGTCTAAGTTCAGGCATGCACAATACATGAAAATAAGCATCTTCACTTACAAAAATGGCCAAGAATCTAACTTGGGTCCTCAGCACAACACAAACATCAGTGCCCTGATATAGACATGAGTTCCTGGTTACTCCTAACCTTTCTTGGGTGCTTATGACTAGGGGGGCAGTTACAAAAATTTTCTCAGATCAACACAGTTTTTTGGCATTACACAGAGTAGTTTGCACAGTACAGGAAAAGTACTCCAACAATCAAAATGCATTTTATCTCTATTTTTTCTTCCATTTCATTAGATTGAACTAGATTGAATTAGAACAAAGCAGGATCACACCATCTGGAGTGATGTATACGTTTCAGGAATTCGTCAAGGATGGAGAATAACATTAGACCTTTCTCCCCAACACTTCTTATGATATGGCTTGAGATCACCCTAAAAAATCACTCTTGGCGTGAGATCACCTAAAAAACTTGCCCTTCTAAAGCAGTTCAGGATAGTTTTTATCTCTTTAACTCATCACGGATCAGGTGCACATGTTCCTTTTACTATTTTTTCACAATTTTTTACACTCTTTACATATTTAGATCGAATTTTTCATACAAACATATTTGAATGCTCTTTTTCTCTTCTTTTTACAGGTTTGTCCTTATGAGAAGTAAGAGTCACATTAGTAAACACATCACCCTTCGATTTCCGCATATATACCTATCTGGTCAAGTGGTTCACCCATCTCCCACCTCCCACCTCACTAATATAGGGTAGGGTAGGGGGGTGAGACAAGTGATGACAAAAATGAGTACAATAAGACACAACATGTTATTACGTCATACGGTTCACCGCTAGGGTCACTTCTTCTTCCATAGCCTCCACGCTTCATTTTATTCACTTTGAGCTTTTTCTTGTCTCCTCGACATGTTTTCATCATCAATCTACATGGTTATCAAGTATGCATTTCTTATCTACTTTATGTTATTGAGCATTTTATTTACAACATAAAGTGGGGGGAAATGTAGACACTAAATCATGCACTTGGGTACATTTCTAGGTCATAATCACATATTACTATTCATATGATTCATAAGTGATAAAACTAGTAATTACCCATTGTTTTTGGCCTCTTTGATTTGCTTCTTGTCTTCTTTCTAGTCTTTTACACCATACTACATAGTCTAACCTTCACAACTTTATCTTTCTTGGCTCTGGACTGTCATCACCAATCCGGCACTATGATAATTCTTCACCGGGAACTCCTCGTGCTATGATTATTTACTAATGCACAGCCTTTAGTTTGGTGGATGTAATCTGGAAACAAAATAACAACATAACACAAAAATACCATCAACTATGATAAGACAAAATGATGACAAATATGAAATATCAAAGTAAATTATAATATTAACATGAAATTGTTACAATCTCACCCCATGAGGTACTTCAACAAGACTATGGGAGAAACTTTACAATTACACCTCTTGATGGCTTCTTCAGCACACCTTTAAACTGATGGCTTCCTTTGCACACTTCCTACAATATTTCGCACTAATTCTTTCTATGCTAAATGAGGGGGGGTGACCTCTCTATCTATAGAACTTCTAGGATTATCCATCCTATCTCTAAGATAGGATAATAAATCCAATCTGACGAATCATATTCCATAACCTTAACTCTTATCCTTTACATGTAAGCTTATCTCTTAAGATAAGATAAACCTTATCATTTTACATGGGTTTCCACATTTTTAGACATTTTACAAATAAAATATACAAACATATTTATGACCTCACTCCTTGTCCTTATTAACAATATAATATTTCTAATTCCTAATCATGTAGACCCTACTTCTCTAATTACCCAAACTTTGACATTTTAACATTACCGGACCACTTACGACAAATATTTACTTTTTACAACATTCCTATTGTAATTTGACTGTTACTGTACTCCACATTATTGGCGAGCACCATACTAATGGCACCGTTATCTTCTATCAGACGGTACTACTAATTATACTTAACAACATCCTATTCCTAATACATACATTAATGAAATAGAAATTATGGAGGAAAATTTTAGTGTCAACATCTTCCCCCTTTCTAGCTTCTACTCCATCCTCGGAGTAGACTATTCTGGTGTTTGGAAAATTTTCAACTTTTCGTGGTTGACTCATTTTGTAATGGGAGTGCCATCTAATTCCTCCAGTCGGTACGTACCATTTTCATACACAGCTGCTATTTTGTAGGGCCCCATCCATTTTGGAAGAAATTTTCTCTGTCTTCTTTTTTTTGTATCTAGAATCATATACTAGGACCAAGTCATTCACATGAAATGGAGACCATCGGATCTTTTGATCAAAGTATTCCTTCTGCTTCATTTTCTTCTTATGGCTTGTATCCTTTGCTATTTCCCTCATTTCCTCTAGCAAATGAAGATGTACCAACCTTTCTTTTACTGAATCACTTTCATCCATCCTTTCATTTTTCATAACTCTCACAGTGGGAATATCAAACTCAATAGGAAGAACTGGATCAATGCCATAGGCCAACTGAAATGGGGAGTATCCTGTTGCTGACTTTGATGTTGCCCTATATGCCCACAATGCTGCATGAATCCTTTTATCCCATTTATGTACCTGCAAGGCTGCATCTTTTGCTAGAATTTGACACAGCACAAAATTTGTTCGTTCCACCTGTCCATTTGTGCTTGGCTTGTATGTTGTTGCCTTCCTGTGCTTAATAGAAAACTTATTGACTAGGGCTTCTACCACCTCATTAATGAAGTGGCTTCCTTGATCTGTTACAATTTCTAATGGACAACCAAATCTGGTGACAATGCGTTCATATATGAACCTTGCCACTTCATCCATGGAAGCTGTTTTCAATGGCCTAGCTTCAACCCACTTGGTTAAATAATCTGTGGCAACTACAATATACTTATTTTGACGTGATGTAGTTGGAAGTGGACCTACAATGTCTATTCCCCACTTTTTCAAAGGGACCAAGTGGAAGAATAGGACATAATGGAGCTGATGAAGTCTTACGGTTACCATGTGTTTGACAAATATCACATGTCTTACAATAATTATAACAATCTTTAAAAAGAGTGGGCCAGTGATAACCTGCATCCAAGATCCTTCTTGCTGTAAGTTGTCCAGAGAAGTGCCCTCCACATGTACCATTGTGGAATTCTTCTAGCAGCTCCTTTCCTTGATCACGTCCAACTGCCCTCTTGTACTGTCCATCAGGTCCTATTCGAAATAATGCTCCATGCAGAATAGAATATGGACGACTGGCTTGAGTAATCTTTCTCTTAGTCTTTGCATTGGCACCATCAGGAAACTTGAATTCATTCAGATAATTCCAAATATCTATGTATTCACTAGGGATTGTGTCAAGGGAGAACAATGCTGCATCGGGAAAATCATCATCATCACAAGATGATCCTAAACCATCATAGGCTCGAGAGAGTGCATCTGCATTGACATGCTTCTTTCCTGGCCTATCTATAATATCAAATTCAAATTCTTGTAGCAAAATTATCCATCTTGCTATCCTCCCTGATGGGTTAGGCTTATTGACAATATATTTCAGAGCCTGATGATCTATTACAACTATAAATTTCTGCCCTAGCAAGTAATTTCTAAACTTCTTTACAGCAAAAATGATAGCCAGAGCCTCTTTTTCAGTTACAGTATAGTTTACCTTCAGCACTGCTCATTTGTCTGCTCCCAAAGTAAATTGGATGTTCATTCCCATTTTCATCCTTTTGGCTCAAAGTACTTCCTAGTGCTGCATCTGAGGCATCAGTGTACACAATGAATGGCTTGCTCCAATCTGGATTCTTCAAAATAGGTGAAGACACCAAGGCTTCCTTCAGTTGTCCAAAAGCTTCATGCGCCTTATTTCCTGGTTCATAAGTAACATCCTTCTTCAAGAACTGGGTTAGTGGCTGTGCAATCTTTGAGAAATTCTTGATGAACCTTCTATAGTAACCCACATGGCCTAAAAATGATCTCAACTTACTTCTATTCATAGGAAATGGTAAATCTTTGATTTTTGAAACTTTATCAGGATCAGTACCAATACCATCTCTGGATACAACATGCCCTAACAAAACACCTTTAGAACATCCAAAGACACACTTTGTAGGGTTTAGTGAGGCTTGTGCTTCATCTAACCTTTGAAATGTTGTCTCCATCTGGTGCAGGTGGTCCAACTTGCTCCCATAGATGCAAAAATCATCCAGAAATACTCTGATGAAGGTCCCAATGTAGGGTTCGAACACCCTATTCATCAAACGCTGGAATGTTGCTCGGAGCATTACACAACCCAAAAGGCATAACTCTATAAGCAAACATTCCCCAAGGAGTGGTGAACGTGGTCTTTAGCTGATCTTTCTCTGCTATACGAACTTGGTTGTAGCCGCTATATCCATCAGCAAAACTATAGCACTCCTGGCCAGCTACTTCGTCCAAGATCTGATCTGAAAATGGAAGAGGGTAATGATCCTTCTTTGTTGCCTTATTGAGCTTCCTGTAGTCAACACAAATGCGTAGCTTCCCATTCTTTTTTATTGAAATCACAATGGGAGAAACCCATTCTGAATTCTCCACAGCAAATATGAATCCTGCATCAAGCAACTTATCTATTTCTTCTTTTACAGTCTTGGAAAAATTAGGATTCATTCTATATGGCATTTGCTTTATGGGCTTAGCACCATCTACCAGCTCAATACAATGTTCTACCCAACTTACTTGACGGAGTTCCTTGTAATCAAAAGTGAATAGGTGTATGTACCTTCGAAAGAGCTGGAGGTAGGATTCCTTCTCACTCTCCATCACAGCATCACCAATCTTTATTTGTTGGAGACGATCATCAACTTCTTCTTCAGATAATTTTATGGGGTCATGAGTTGGTGTGACTGGAAGGATATCCATGACTGAAACATCCACCTCACTTTCTTTATCTTCAGTGTCCACTTCACTGGTACTAGAGTAATCAGAGGATGTCCAATCATCAGTTTCATCACTTGAATCCACAGGTTCTGCTTTATGATGTCGAGGGATCACGTTTATCTTCACCCTCTCTCTACCACGTCCAAGTGTCATGAAACCTTCATTCCAGTAGTTTCTTGCATGAACTCTCCTTAGCCATGGTCTTCCCAGCAGCATTGGGTACGCAACAGTACCATTTTTCATCACCTGAAAGTCTACCACACATACAACACCCATAACAGATATTGCCACATTTGAAACTACACCTTCTGGTTTAGTTTTTCCCTTATTTAATGACCTTAACATAAGTGTTGAAGGGCGATCAATTTTTAAACCCAACATATTCATTACAGACTCGGTCATTACATTAACTGCAGCACCTCCATCAACTAAGACATCATGAATTGAAATACCATTACATAATACCTCAGCTTGTGGAGCATAGGGATCTGCCTCTGCCTCCAAAACAGGGACCTCAACCTCCTTCCTTCTTCGAGCATTGAGTCCACCTCGCAACTCCCGCCTCTTCTCAGAAGACATAGCCAAGAGTTGACCATATGTAATATTTGCAGGCCTTTTGGACAGATCTTCCAAGATGGAGTATGGTCCTTGCCCCTGTGAAATCAGAAAATCCTGCACACCCAACTTTCTTCTCCTATGTTTCTTACTAGTTTCTTCTTTCATCTTCTTAGGATCATTTCCATCTTGATTATCTTTTTCTTTCTTTCTTTTTGTTACAAACACATCTACTTCATTATTTCTGCTCTTATCTACTACATCAAGAGAATTCACAGGTGCTTTTCCTTTATCATTATCTCCTTGTACCAGATGTAGAAGCTCTATCTAGACAATTATACTTATAATGACCCTTTTTATAACAACCATAACAAACAACTTCAGAAATATTTCTTTTTGGACCTCTATCTCCTCCCTGAGAACTAAATTCCTTTCCTTGAAGAAGATTAATAGTTAACTGACCCATCTTTTTGAGAAGATCTTCATACTCAGTAGATGTACTAGGAGAAATATTTGTGCTCACCGGGAGTGGTTGTGGATTCTGGACCAAAGGTGCTGGTGTAGGCTCTACTTTAGCAACAATTTCTTTGGGCTCCTCTTCCATGCTTTCTTCTTGCCTTCTTGCAATCTCCTTTGCTTGTTCAATGGTAGCTGGGTGGTCATACTTCACTCGTTGTCTGATCTCTGGCTTCATCCCAAGAATGAAGTGCTTACAGAGGAGATTATCCACGCCATTCATCAACCCATCCGCTAATCCTTCCTTCCGGATCTGGGCATCGAGCTTCCTCCTTAGCTCTAGAACACGAGCATGATAATCCCTTATCTTCTCCTTCTCTCCTTGGGCTAGCTTTGTGATCTCGATCATGAGGTCTGCATATCTCTGTTGTTCACCAAATTCTTCAAGAAAACTTTCAGTTAATAAATCCCATGAGTTTTTCACATTATCACCTAGTGTTTCAAACCACCTAAGTGCGGAACCATCCAAAAAGGTAGGAAAAAATTCAGTCCATTGTTCCCTTCTTATAAGGCCATTACAAATACAAGATCGCTTAAACTCTTGAATGAAAGAAGAAGCATCTTCATTAGATTGAGCTGAAAAAACAGGAATCTTTCCCATTTTCAAAAGTAACCACCGTGAAATACCAACCCACAAGTACAATCAACAAGACTTATGTGCACAAATAATTGGAATTACTATAGAAATGACCACGGTAAACTATGGTAAAACTTGACTTACTGCGGTAAAAACTGATTTTACTGTGGTAAACACTATTCACGGTAAAAAGTGAAGTTACTGCGGTAAATACTATTCACGGTAAAAAGTGACTTTACTGTGATAAATACTATTCACAGCAAAAATGACTTTGTCATGGTAACTACTATTCATGGTAAAAATGACTTTACCACGGTAACTACTATGCACAGTAAAAACAAGGTTATCCTCCAATTGATTTTTGACTAAGTGGGAATATCTCTCCAGAAAATCCACCAACGAGGAATGGTCCCGGCAACGGAACCAAAATGTCATCACCAATCCGGCACTATGATAATTCTTCACCGGGAACTCCTCGTGCTATGATTATTTACTAATGCACAGCCTTTAGTTTGGTGGATGTAATCTGGAAACAAAACAACAACCGAACACAAGAATACCATCGACTATGATAAGACGGAATGATGACAAATCTGAAATATCAAAGTAAATTATAATATTAACATGAAATTGTTACAATCTCACCCATGAGGTACTTCAACAAGACTATGGGAGAAACTTTACAATTACACCTCTTGATGGCTTCTTCAACACACCTTTAACTGATGGCTTCCTTTGCACACTTCCTACAATATTTCTCACTACTTCTTTCTATGCTAAATGAGGGGGGTGGCCTCTCTATTTATAGAACTTCCAGGCTTATCCATCCTATCTCTAAGATAGGATAAGAAATCCACTCTGACGAATCATATTCCATACCTTAACTCTTATCTGTACATGTAAGCTTATCTCTTAAGATAAGATAAACCTTATCATTTTACATGGGTTCCACATTTTTAGACTTTTTACAAATAAAATACACAAAATATTTATGACCTCACTCCTTGTCCTTATTACCAATATAATATTTCTAATTCCTAATCATGTAGACCCTACTTCTCTAATTACCCAAACTTTGACATTTTAACATTACCGGACCACTTACGACAAATATTTACTTTTTACAACATTCCTATTGTACTTTGACTGTTACCGTACTCCACATTATTGGCGGCACCGTACTGACGGCGCCGTTATCTTCTATCAGACGCTACTACTAATTATACTTAACAACATCCTATTCCTAATACATACATTAATGAAATAGAAATTATGGAGGAAAATTTTAGTGTCGACAGGTTCTCATTACTCCATAGGCAATCATCCTACCTTGGGTGCCCCGACCTAAATGTATTCATCATGATTATTTTAGAGGGTTATTTATTATCGTTTTGTGGCATTATTTTTTAATCTTATGGTGTCTACACTTTGAGTGACACTCAATTCTATGCAATTCCTTTTATAATGAGGTGAATCTTATCAATATTTAGATATGTTCCCTAAGTGATAAATTCAAGCTCTAAACTTATTGTTTGTGTTCCACATAATTAAAAACATAGAGTCATTATTTAGTCTCGATCACATACTACTAGGTCATATGTTACTTGGATAAAAGAAAAGTAAAATCACCCCATGTCTATGGAAATCATACTTTACTAAATATCGTTACTTTTGACCAAACAAGCAGACTTTCACTTCTAAAGTTAGTCACTTCACACCTTTAATAACTATTTCTAAGTTGACCAACAATGCCCTAAATAATTGACAAGCATCGTTGATACTAATACTTTAATGATATCATATTTTGTCAATTTCTAGATGTTTGACTTTTTTATGGTTGTTGGGTGGTCTGATAAAGGGTCCATGAACATTACTATTTTCTCACATGTACTAGGTAACAAAATTAACTGCAACACTCAATTAGTAAGTTGTCCATTTTTTTAGACAATCTGACCCCTTCGTATGCATGGAAATCTTTTTTAGGGTATTTGATAAAATTTGTAAAGTTTTGCAGGTAACACCTTTATTACATGCTGAAATAGACAAATTGACGATCAAATAATGACATTCATCGCGAAAGGAAGCATAACAGTAAGATATCCCTTCTATTGACACTCCAGAGGAGGCCCTTTCCCCTATACTTCGATTTTTAAGCATAAAAGTCATCCACAAGCACCCCTATCCCTTAAATTATTCACCCCAGTCTATATTAGATAAAAGATATATGCTTTACAATGAATCAACTAATTTTTCAATCCTCAACTGATAAATCTAAATACATTAGATCTATACTGAGCAATCATAGTCCCACGACATCTAGGAGAGAACTAGTTTTTTGCAATAGCTAATTACTTAACTCAATTAGACTATAATAATGACATTTATTGTTTAAAGGTAGCAATTGTGGAAGATTAGTTTATTATAAATTATGAATTATTCAGTCATTGCTACACTCATAGAGGACATTGACTCCTTTGACACTATCAATCGCTATTTCAAGATTTTAGTTCTTCAGATTGGTTGAACAGAATTGTGGTGATACCTAATCCTAGATTAATTTCCGTAAATCATGGCTCCCGAAATCTACAAATATAGGTCTGAGGTACTGATACGACGTATCTCATAATTCATAGTTGATGTGTTGCTATAATCAATAGTAGCCCGAGCTATGTATCTTCTTAGCAATACCCCTTACATAAATAAGTCATATAGAGTTATGAACATATATTTGACATACCCTAGCCTATTGGGATAGTCCTATCTAATCAAGTATATATATAGAACATGGATGGAAAGCCTGATAAGTTTATTGATATGTAGGATCAAATAAATATATAATATGAGGGCTATGCAATATTATAGGTATTGGACAACCATGTACAGACAATAATGAGATGTTGCACAGGTACAACAATAACATTTGTGTACACAACAGCTTCCAAATATATGGTTTTAACAATACATAACCAAATTAATACATAAAACAATAAACAAATAATAACATGGCAATACTATTCCCAAATAATAAAACAATACAACATGGTTAATAACTCATAATCATATAACAATATCAAACTATAGTAAATGCCATAATTAACCTATAGGTAAACTATGTTTACCTAACATTCCCCCCTTAATTTTACATTGCCTCAAGGATGAGGAGAGGAACTCTCTGAACAACTCAAACTTGTCACGTGCAAGTGACTTTGTGAAGATATCTACTCATTGTTCATCTATTGGGAAAAATGAAGTTGTATATTGTGTTTCAAGACATGTTCGCATATGAAATGAACATGTACCTCAATGTGCTTTGTTCTATTCATGAAAAAATGGATTTCCAACAAGTTTGAGAACACCTTCATTGTCAACATACATGGTGGTAGGTTTTTCCTGTGGTATTCCAAGTCCTTCTAGTATGGGACATATCAACATCGCTTCGAAGATAGCTTCACTGCAGAACGATAATCAACTTCTTGTAGAAGAGTGAGAAATAAAGTGTTGTTTCTTGCTTCCCCATGATATTGGTCCAGATCCCAAAAAGAATACAAATGGTGAAGTAGATTTCTTGTCATCAATGTTTCCTGCATGATCTGAATCTGAATATCCAGTCAAGAATAATTTTATCATTCTTCTTGTATTATAGACCAAGATCCATTGTTCCCTTGAGATATCTCAAGATGTCACCTTGCTTGCCTTCCAATGACAAACTTTAGGTTCCTGCATGAACCTAGATAGATAGCTCACTGCAAAGCTGATATATCTGGTCTAGTATAGGTCAGGTAAATGAGACTCCCAATCAACTGTTGATAGAGAGTTGCATTTACCACAGGAGATGGATCTAAATGAGATAACTGCAATCTATTCTCCATAGGTGTAGTCAATAGGTGTGCAATCCATCATCCTAAATTTCTCGAGCGTTGTCTTGGTATACTTCAGACTGAGAAACAAATATGTGATTCTCTTTCTATGCCATACTTCCAATCTAAGATAATAGTGCATCAGCCTAAGATTTGTCATGTCGAAAAATCGATTAAGATATTTCTTCATTGCATAGATCATCTTCACTGAAACTTCCAGTGATGAATAGATCATCAACATAGACAACAACAATCATAATCTCCCCCCTTGCTTTTTGAGGTAGAGATTGGGATCATATGGATTTCTGAAAATCCATGTTGAACGAGATGCTCATCAATTTTTTATGTACCAAGCCCGAGGTGCCTATTTAAGGCCATACGTAGATTTCCTGAGTCTGAATACCTTTGTTTCTTCTTGAAGTACAACATAACCCTCAGGTTGAGTCATGTAGACTTCTTCCTATAAATCTTCATTCAGAAAGGCACTTTTCACATCCATCTGATGGACTTTCCAACCAAACTAAGAAGCTAGAGAAAATATCATCATGATCATTTTGATCTTAGCTGTGGGAGAAAATGTCTCCTCATAGTCTATGAATTCCTTTTTGCATACCCCTTTGCTACCAGTCTTTCTTTATACTTGTCTATGGTCCCATCTGCTTTGTAATTTTTTTTGAATATCCATCTGCAACCAATGGGTTTCTTCCCTGGTGGAATATTGACAAGTTGTCAGGTGTTGTTTTTCATCACTAGCTGATACTCAGCATCCATGGAATCTTTCCAATATTTTTACTCATAGGAATTCTTAGACATTAAATGACTCAACAGATTCAACAACTCTACTCATCAAAACAAATTTTACTTCTTCTCCTGCTTTACGGAAAGTTTATGGTCCATTGGTCAATGTATCCAGTGGAGTATCCAATTTTTGATCTCAAATCATATTAGTATAACACTTGGGCATACATTGTATTGCTCCCATGGGTTGTGGTCCTTTCTAATCATCACCATCATCCCCATCATCACTATCATCATCAACAGGAACATCATCTATTTTTTCACAACAAGTGAAATATCTACATCAGGTGAGTTGGAGGAGGAGTCTCAGCTTCCTTCTTCTCAAAGAACTCAACATCTCTACTGGTGTATACTTTTCTAGTCATTGGATCCATCAAAATGTACCTAAGATCCTCTTCATTCTAGCCAATGAAGATGACTTTTTGAGATTTCATATCCCAACTTCTTTTTGTTCTACTTAGGTATGTCCATGTTTAATTTATACCCAAATACTCTGAGGTATCCAACGGATGGCTTCCACTTCGACCATGCTTCATGTGGTGTTACTTCCATCAAGAGAAACTATGGGCACTCTTCTCAACAAATATATTGTTATCTTTATTTCTTCTGCCCAAAATGTCCTCACTAGTCCAAAATCATCAATCATGCAATGCACCATTTCCATGATAATACGGTTTTTTCTCTAAACAACACCATTTTTTTTGGTTTGTGTGGAGGAGGCATCTGTCAAAAAATCCCATGAGCTTGAAGGTAGGATTTGAACTCAATACTGTTAAATTCCCCCCTTGATTTGAGTAGAGAAACCTGATATGAAGACCAGTCTCATTCTCTACAGCCACTTTTAACTTTTTGAAGTTCTCAAAATGCATCACTTTTCTTATGAAGATTAATTATCCACATTTTCCTTGAATAATCATCAACACATAACATGAAATACTAAAATCCAAAATGATTAGGTTGCATCAGACCACAAATATTGATATGAACCAGATCAAGCTTACCTGAATCTTGATAAGTACTCTTCTGGAATGAAGCTCTATGTTGTTTACCTACTAGGTAGTGAGGACACTTATTTTTATCCTTCTAGAGAGATGTTAAGCCTCTCACCATGTTGTAATAGGTGAAGTGTATTTCGAGATATTTTAAACTGATGTGACCAATTCTCTTATCCCACAAGTGTCTAGAGGAATAATTTTTATCCACAAGTGTTTGATCATCCCTATGGACAAAGTCAAGTCTAGAACATACATCCCACATTGAATGATTTTGTAACAATTTTTGATCCTCTTGATTTGTCTCGAATCAAACACACTTTCTTACCAGAATGACTATCAAAATCAATCTTCAAATTATGATCTATAAGTTGAATCACTGATACTAGATTCTTTTTTAATCTAAGGACATATAATACATCAGATAATTTATAATTTTTTGAACCAAAAGGTTGAGAAATGTTCACAATCCCGTATAATGTGTATAAAGAATCATCAACTAATGAAACATGATTTTTTGAAGGTTTTTCTGTCATGCTAGTAAACTATTCTTTGTGCTCAGTCATGTTTTGAGTGGCTCATGAATCAATATACCAAATAGCACTAGATGGGGTGGATTGTTCACTAGAATGAGAAGTGTACAAGAAGTCCTCATTTTCTAAAGGATCTTGTTGTTAAGCTATATTTCCTTTTTGATGGGGTTTTCTTCTCTAGCTCCCCTTCTTCTGCCATTGATTGTAGTGTGATTTTCCCTTAAGAGACTGTTGATTCTAAGGTCCAGGATTACTTGATAAACCTTTGTTGTATGTATTGTACCAACAATATTTCACATCATGTCCTCTATTGTAGATAGAGAATTTCTTTTTTTGTTTTTCCCCGTGCTGATGTGGTTTTTAGGAATTTTAAGAAGAATTATATTTTTATTTTCCTTTTCCTTTTTGAGTGAGAAGATAGTGCCTTCTCCTCTTCATCATATTTATCATACATTGCTTCTTATTTTAGTAGATCCACTAACTTGTCACAAGTAATTGTCTGCTTTGACAAGTTTAGTGTTATCACAAAAATGTGGTAAGAAGGAGGGGGTGATCTTAGAACAATGGGAAAGAGATTTGTATTAGTGACATCCTCTACAAGGGCTAGAAGTGAAGCCCTCAATTTTGCAAATATTTGTTAAAAATCTTCTACTTTCTCATTCGGTTTGAATTTCAGTCTATGTAACTGATTATGCAAATTCAAAATTGTGTTCTTTTTTTTGGCCTTGTATATGGTTCTCAACTCATCCCATGCTTCTTTCATTATTTTTACATCTCGAATATGGGGTTACACATCACCAGACACTACAAACCAGATTATGACTTTGGCCTTGTCAAATTGTCTCTTTTGGGCTTCATCATCTGGTGATCTAGTTGTGGAACCATTCACAATAGGCCTAATCTCTTTGAATTCAAGTTGTGTTCTTGATCTTAGTCTTCCATACAACATAATTATCTCCTCTTAGGAGTTGTGATTCTGGAAGTAAGTACTTAGGGGAATTGGTGCCCATTTTCTAAATTCACTGATAAAGGGTAAGGCCCTTATCACTACATGTATAAAGTCTCCATGTATATATATACCGTCAGTTTGATATACCGACCCTTTCTATATACACACTCTTCCAATATATGTGTCAATACGTGGAAGAATATCAACCTTTTGATATGCTTGGAGGTACATAAAATAGGTGTTAACGTACATGAAATAATTTGATACATGGCACCAAGATAGTACTGAAAGGGGTTTATGCGATTCTTGATACCAACTCAAATAAATATCCTCATATGTGCATGTAACTTTGATATATACTGAGATAATTTCATTTTTTGATTTATGTCGTGCAATTTTTCATACACATATGGGAGGGCTCAAAGTGTGTGCATAGTGTCCTTATTTCGATGCCCCATCAATTTATAGGGACAATTCCCATATGATAATGTTGTAGCTATATTAGGCACTAAGTGTAGTAGTATTCATGATAGCTTTACCTGTAAGTGCTTCCCAGAGTAACTGTATATATTGAACACTGTGAAAGAGATCCAAAGATCTCGTGAGCATTATAAAACCAAATTTTACTAATTTTATTTTCAAATATCTACCTATTTTTATCAGTTACAATGTTTGCGGTTGAATATGGAAACCTAAAAATTAGTAAAATCCACTAATCCACATTGAAAATTTACAATTACATCAAAATATTCCAAAAAATTGAATCTTAAACAAAAAAATTATTTTCTGAGGCCCTAGTGGTCTCCAAAGTTCAATATGGCTCTCAGTGTGAAAACCCACTTTAAAAATGGGTAGTTTTTGATCTCCCGCCCTTTACAAACATTGCTTAGAATGACTTTTCAAGAAAAATGGGACAAAAAAATTCCCTAAAAGGAGGGTTTCCTCTGCTATTTATAGGGTGGGGTTTGGTGATATGGTATGTGCTTTAACGATGGCTTACTACCGTTAAAGGTTAGTGGTCCTCCCAAATTATCCAGATATCCAATTCAAAATATAAAGGTTCACTTTGGTTGGGGGTTTAACCCCTAACCTCCCACACCGAAAACCTTTAAATAGGAAAACATAATGCTTAATGCGGTTGATTGTAAAGGATGAATAAAATTATATTTAAACAGTCAATAAAAAAAAAGGCTAGCCTTTTAAAAATAGACATGGCAGGTGTTTGATAGTGTCCACGTGGCTTACACTAAGAGGTGGGCAATGAGTAGGGACCCTTATTCCACTGTAAGCAGATCTGAGCCCAATGATTGTTTTTTCATCTGTCATAAACCGTTGTTTTATAGCACCATTGTAATAAAATTTGTATGTGAACCACTTTCTTCAAGTCACAGGTCATTTGGATTGAATTGTTTTACTCTGGAGTGACTCACTTATGAATATTTCAAAGTTTTTTTGTGCAAGGAGTATGATATTTGATCCATGAAATCAAAAGATGTTGCAATGGATCTGTAGGTATCAGTTATAGGGGGTTGAACATCCTCATTGAATACAAAGCCGTGGTACAATAGCTCATGTGAAATCATGGTGTAAGGGATTGTTGTGAAAAAGGATCGATTTGTAGAGGATTTTTCTTTTCTCGAGGATGGCTCAAAGGATCTTGGCCACAGTGAATGGTAAGTGCTCGACTTTGTACTATAGGGAGATTCAGCCATTTTTAATTCTAGTTTCAATGAACAGTCTAGCTTGTCACATAAGAGATATCCCTCGGTTTGGAGCCTAAATGAAACCAACTAGCTTTTTTTGAATGAGAGAATAGCGTCTCCAAAGATCTCAACTCGGTTGGATAATGCAAAGCTTAGATTGATCAAATAGTTCCCCCTAGGTCGTGTTAATTAACCCAGAACAACTCTAAATGCTTGATGAAATGGAGCTTGGTATGATCTATCCCACCTGAGCTAACATTAGTAGACAACTCAATATGGAATAATCTTAAAAGTGAGGCTATCCCCCACATGATAGGGAGAGTATATTTTTTACAACTATATTTTTGTTATTTATTGAACTTTTTTATTTCAGAATTTCCTCTAAATGGTATTTCTCTTACATAGCAAGAAAATTTTTCCTTGTGCAAGGGGAACTGGTGCAAAAAAATTTTACTTTTATTTTTCCTGAGATTAAACAAGAGGTTTTGGGGATGTAGGGTGGGGGTCTGGGAAGTGTGCCCAAGAGGCATCGCATGAGCTCTCCTAAATGTATAAATCTTCTCCAAGATCCTCTATCTTTTTCACCTTCTGCAACCTCTCTCCAACCTGATAGTCTCTCCTATCCCGCTCTGATACCAAATCTAGAAGATGAGATGAGATCCTCATAATTTTATGATTGAGCAATCAATATCTACAATAGATAGGGCTTCAATGAATGTAAGTCATTGTATGGCCAAGTATAAAAAGACTAAATCGTGATGTTACACAGGTGCAAGAAAATATACATCTATGGAATAGTTTTTCCAAAGGCATAAACAAGAGATATGGCTTCAATCATTTTGATAACCAACATGAATGCGCTAAAGAGGATAGAAGAAAGATATAAACCCATTAATTAGACTGTGAATACTATTTTTTAAGGCCTATCAATGTAGTTCCAAATTATGGTGATTATAAAAGCTTGTGGATAAGTCATAATGTGATCCATTACCTAAGCAATGTCGGGTTTTCAGGTATGCTAGGTTTTACCTAACGACCCTCAATTGATCTTGGATCTGTATTATGGGATTTCCAGTGAGAGGAACTACGATGGAACAGCTTGAACCTTATTCAATGTGCAAGGGATATTGTGAAGTGGCTTACATCAGTGGTATGTAGTGTTGATCCTTGAAAAACATGAAGCTTCTGTGATTGTGTAAGACACTGCTGCCACTGTTTGATGATAAACATGAGGACGTGAATGGGTGCATGATGTGTAAAATTACATGAATAAATTAGATCTTGGAAACATTTTGGAGAACTATAATGTGTGGGATTATAACATACGAAAGATCATGGATAGGCTTTTCCTGTAGTATGTCCAAGAATCCTTCTAAAAGGATGGGGTTTGGATGCCATTGATTGGTACTTGGGAGAGGGGAGTTCTATTCTCACGTTGGCAGAATGATCGACTTCTTTAGAAGTTTAAGAATTTTCATATCAAGGCTTATCCCAATGTTATCGGTCCAGATCTTTGAGTGAAAGATGGTAGGCAAATATAGGTTGATTTCTTGAATCACAACAATGTTATTTGGTCCTCGATCTGAATTTGAAGGATTACATCACTTAAGAAGGGTGATTGTGGATTGCTTAGGCCACATTACAACTTGAAATATTATAGACCCCTTGATCCGATTGGCGACGCCCTTTTTCACTCTATTGCCATTGTCCCTTAGCCCCTTAGTGCAGGATTTGACTTGGGGGACCGATGATTAACTTGGTATTAGAGGATCGTATACTTTCTCATGCTTAGTAGGTCGGCCTTGGTAATGGCCATAACATAGGAATAATATGTGATTAAGGGGATTGTAGGTAGTAGATGAATCATCATTGGAGCATTTGAGTCTATTTTATGGTTTGGAGGTTGGCCCCTCGAAGTGGCGAAGCTATTCTAATTTCAAATTGAGATCATTAGTCTGAAATATTGTGTTATTTGGTGTTCTATTGTTGCTCCTAATCTGAATTATATAAGTAATCCCATTACACATTTTTCCCTTGAGATATCTCAAGGTCCGCCTTGCTGCCTTCAAATGACAAACTCTAGGTTCCTGCATCAACCTGGAAAGATAGCTTGCTACAAAGCTAATATACCTCTGCTTGGGTTTTTTGTTTGCAAAATAGCATTATTGGCTTGAATTGGGTCTAACATATTAGATTTTACCTAACACCATAATAGACTCAATTCAAGCTATTGACATGGTCTTTATTTCCAAGACTAAATTTCGGGCTATGGAATCCACAATTGTATCTCTCAAACCTGAAATAGAATAGTCTTAAGGATGTTTCTTGAAAGCTCATGTTTGTTCTCCTTCTGGTATCTCATCTCCATTAATATGTCTACTACATGTGCTCATGTCAGTGAGCCTCAAGTTGTACCATTTTGCAGTAGCCTCTTTCCTTTGATCACAATACTAAGCAACATGACCTTCTTACTGAGCCTCCTGTTAGATCAATCAATTGATCAGATGATTTACAAGGGGATACTCATTACTGGATCTTCATTATCAGCTTGAGAACAATATCAAGGTCATCCGTATTTGTAATTACCATCAAAACAATTAGACATAATGTCAACAATGTTTATGTTTTACAATGTAGAATCAAACATAATGAGTGTCAGGGCTTTATTTGGATTCATGATGCACAACATTCTGTTGCAGTCCCATCTACAGATGCTAAATCTCAATTGGGTCCTAAATTTGATTCATCTATATGGTAATGAGCATCATGCTATCACTTGTACGGTGCCTTCTTTGGCCACTCAAGTGTCACCTATTCAGTCCACTCCACCTCCTCTGAGATGGATAATCCTACTCCTCCACTCAAGTTATATGCGACATTACCAAGTCAATCTAACCAACCTACTTTAAATATTAGTTTAACATTGGCCTCCAAGTCAATTCATATGCAGTCAAAAAATAATCACTCATTATGCAAGGCAAACACACTCTAGTTGACATTTTTCGACTCTGGAAATTTAAGGACCTTATGATCTTTTTATATTGCCTCAGTGTTCAATCACTTTTGTCAAAGAAACTACTTCGTACATTGCATATGCTTAGAATCTTTTGACTAAATCTCCATCACTTATTCATACTTGGGGGCATGACATCTATACCCCCCCCCCAAAATTATTACGTGCCATCTCATTCCCTCATCATATGACTCACACATACATCTTAGCATATGTGGATCTACATCATCATTTCCTGATGGCACACTCTTGGATTTTTCGGTTCACACTTGATTGTTGAGGGAATTTTACACACATGAACCCCAAACACTGCATGATAGTCACTAAACATTAGGCACTACACATCATCACAACATCTAACATCATCTACACATTACACATTACATGTAATAGACATTGTGCGTCTTTATACATTCTACACTTTACATCCTACATCTTATCCTACATATATCATACACGCTCTACACATGCCTCACATATTAACTAAAAATGGAATAATATAGGTAGTAGTTAATCTAAGATATGAACAAATGTAAATAAAGTAAATATATGTTGTAATAAATGTAAAGATGACCCAAGAAAATATGAAAAAGGAAATGCTAACCCTAATGTGTAAGAGAGAAGAGGAAAGAACTCAACTGAATAGAAGATGCTCACGGGACTTATGTCACATAGGTGTCTAGATAATCTAGAAGTAGGAACAACTATGCAGGAGCCCCTAAAAAGGATGGATCTGGGTTGATTCTCTAGACTGGGATGCTAGAGAGGGACTGGGTAGCACCTACGGGCAGCTTTGGTCTACAAAATGGTAGCCCTGGTCTGTGTAACATTCTAGAACTGATATTCATAGGTTCGGCAGGTGGTCTGAATCCCTCGTTATGTGTCGCATCAACTTGTTTATACTACACCAAGTGTTGTTGTTAATCCAAGATGAAATTAATACCTACAAAATGCTAAATAAGAATCAATCCATAAAAAATAAAAATGCATATGATAGGGTCAAACTGACCTCATTTGCCACAATGGTGGTCTTACTAACTGAGCATTACACTACATTCCATATCTAAATGTAGTTTTGTGTGTGTGTTTTTGAAACATGTCCTAGGTTTCTCTTGTGCCAGTCCGCACTTTGTGATGTAGTGAGATAAATATGTGTATAAAAATGTAATAGGTGGTGCATGTAATAGAATATAATCCTCTCCCTATGATGTGTGATGAATATGTCCTAGACTTTTACCTTTTGATGGAGCTATGTGGATGCAAGTGATCTCTAATGCATGCAACTCTAGGTGGATGATAGTAGTGACTAGTGCTTGGTCCCTCATTATGGTCTCATAACTTTATATTTATAGGGTTCTCTTGATCTAATTTCATAATTAACCCCAAAATGGCCAACCACCAAAAAGATAAGAAGCTGAAATGGCTAGAAAGATCCCAAAAAGTGGCGGGAAAGTTCAAAAAGGATCAGGGCGCCCATGGTGGGACCAGGGCACCTATGGGCACCCTAGTACTAGGTGCCCCAGTCAAGGCTAAAATGATGGAAGATGATGAAAAATGATTGGGCATGTGTGTGTGGAAGGTCAAAATGGTGATAGAAATCAAATAAAAATGGCCAAGAGACGAGGGTTAATTAGTACTTTCTTCACTCAAAAACCCTCTAAATAGTAGTATGAGACCGGGACTAAATAATGTCTAAAGTGCATGATTTTGTGTCTACATTTTCCCCCACTTTATGTTGGTGAGCGGAAAGCTCGGTAACATAAAGTAGATAGAGATGTGTACCTGATGTCCATGAATATTGTAACAGAATAAGGCATACCGAAGGACTAGAAAAATCATGGAATGATAAAAAGATGATGGAGCATGGAAACTAAAGATGAAAATGCACAAAAAAGTGATGAGAGTGAACCTAGGGTGGAACATGTGTGTGATGTTGATGTGTGTGATGTACCTGCATGGTTAGTATGGTGTGTGTTACTACAAAGTGTTGTTGTTGTCTGTTGTTCTTTGTTGCCCCCATTTGACTTCTTGTTTCTCATACGGCCATACCTACAAGGAGAAAATGATCAAGTAGTCAAATATGTATGTATATGTGTGTAAAAATGCAATGTAAAATACATATGTAAAAGTAAATGTAAAATAAAATGAAAAGTGTAAATGGAACATGTGCACCTGATCCATGTCGAGAAAAAGAGTGTAAGAAGGATATCCTATACTGTATGGGGTTTTTTGGGTGATCCAACGCCATAGGCCAAGAAGTATAGGGAGGAATTTCTATGTATCCTCCAACCTTTAACTACTTCCCTGAATGTGTGTGAAGAGATCTTTGTACGTCTTGGTTTTTTGGGTGATCTGACGCTGCTGGTAGAAGAAGTATAGGGAGGAATTTTGATGTATCCTCCAACCTTTAACTACTTCCCAGAATGCTAAGGACACCATGTCCTATAAAATCCACTGTGTATGGAGTTCGTAGACTTTTCTGAACCCACTCATTGTATGTAACCCACAATGCCAAGGGTGGAAAGTGCACTGAACTGAACTAGGTGTAAATGCATTGTGTTAGTATGTAAAACCCCAAATGATGCCCCCCTCTTTGGGGGCACATGCAATGTCACTGATAGGAGAATGCGGCCCAAAAGAGGACCAACCACATGAACTTGTAACTCTTCCTTGCAGGGGGGAGGGAATGTGCTTGGTAGAAACCAAGGCATGCACAAACAAGAGGCTAGCCAAAGACAAGTGTTAGTACCAACAAGCATGCATGTAGAAAACAATGTATAATCTACAAATAATGTGTAAAGCTACCAAACAAAGTATAATGTAAACATATAAGAAGACAAATTAAGCCACACAAAGCGGGTTGTAAACATGGGACATCACTCATGATGTCACAAGACATGCAAGGCCATCATGGCTGCATAAACAACAAACAAAGTGTGCACACCAAACATAGGGCAAGGCCTACATAACAAGAGAAAACAATAATAGACAATGTAACAAACAAGTATGGAAGAAAATATCCCTGCATAACAAATGTTGCACATGAAGCACCCATTAGCATGTTAGAAAGATAACTAGTATGTCAAAAGCATGTATAACCAAGTAATGTAAAGTGCTAAGTACAAAATGAAACAATAGCACTTGTGAGAGACAAATGTGGATGCCCCCAGCGACCAGTGTAGGAAGGGTAGAAGGAAAGCATCCATGCTGCATGTAAGAGACATATATGCTTTGATCACAACTAGAAAAATATGTGAATGTGCATGTGTGGATGATATAGATAAATGACATACAAGTAATCTAACTAGCATGTGTAATAAAGTGACCATGAACAAGAAAAAGTAAGCAAGAGTAAAAGCAACCATAATATGTAGTATGTTGTGGATGGATGGAATGGAATGTAAAATGGAGTGATAGGAGCCACATGCCCCCTGAGTGAATGGAAATGTATGCAATGAGGTTCATTTTTTTCCCCCTCAGCAGTCAAGAATGAACCGTAAACGAGAGTGCATCATCGGGAAATGGTCGAATAGTGTGTGTTGTGTCTAACACGTTGTGATGAATGTGTATGTGTAGTGATGAGATGTGACATATGATGTGTGCGTGAACCCTATAGAAAAATCATATATCATGACTAGATGAATGTATAAGTGATGATTTATCCTAAGCGTATATCACAATAAGATGAATGGATGAGTGATGATTTAGCCCTAAAGCGTATATCACTATAAGATGAATAGAGGGAGTGGTGATGTAACCTAAAGTGTATACCACTACAAAATGATAGAATAGAGTGACCATTTAGCCTAAAGTGTGTGTCACTAACCTAGAAATGTCACATGATGAAAGGTGAAAGATAAATGTGTGATGAATGTAAGGTCCATTTGATTTGTAAACCCTTGGTAGTCGAGTATGGACCGAGGAACTAAAGTGTGTCATAGGGTAGTGAGTGCAGCCCATAGAAGAGTATATGTACTATGTGTGATGATAATAGATGACCATATGATGAGTAGAATGTGTAATTCGTGATGTGTAAGATGTAATGTATGTAAACTAAAATGTAATATGTATGATGAGTAATTTATGAGACTAGACGCATATGTATATGTATGATGTATATGTATAGTATGTAGATGTACGGTGTATGATAGACGATGTATGATGTATGATGTATGATGTATGATGTATGATGTATGAATGTGCAAACTAAAATAAAATAGAGTATGGTGTATGATGTAATTGTATGAAGATGTGATGTGTGGTGCCTATAGTGCAGTGTGTGGGGTTCATGTGTAGTAATCCCTCAACAATCAAGTGTGAACTGAAGCACAAGAGTGTGTCATTAGGTAATGATGATGTTAAGTATGAATGAATATGCATGTTATGATGTATGATAATTAAAGATGAAAGAGATGCACCTATGTGGTTATATGATGAGGGGGGTGTGTTAGATGTCATGCCCCCAAGTTTTATATTATGATGATGTATAGACCAAAATACAGTAAGTGGATCCAATTGTGAGAGAGTATTGTCTATTAATGGTAAAGTGATGAGCCAACATAATGGTAGTGACCGATCAAATAGGACATCATCGATGGTAAGGAATTAGAGATGTTTCTTGTTCATCTGTAGGAGTAGTAGATTTGAAATAAAGTGATTGCTTTTATCTTCTGAGGTGATTGTTGCAATGACACTTCATGTGGTAGATATTTGATAGGAGGAGATGGTGGAGTGATCAAATTGAGAGGTGGTTGTGTAATTTGACTTGGTAATGTTGTGGATGACTTAGAAGAGGAAGAGATGTTAGAGATTATTTGTAAGTGATATTTCTTATGTTGGTAATTGGTAGAGGACAGCCAGTAGATGACTGGTGAACTAATTTGAGAGTTGTTATGTACTCGATTTTGTAGGTGGTTGCTTAGGTGAATCTTGACTAAGCCTTAAGATGATGGCATAGTGAGATGCTCATAGATGATGCCATCAGATGTAAAAGCCATTGAGATATAGCCCATTGAGATGAACATGTATAGAATGTGGTGCAGTGAATGAGATAAAACCTTTGATGCTCAAGATGTTTGAATTCTACATTGTAAATCATAGAAATCACTTGTCATTATGTCCATTGATTTTATGATAATTGTAATATGGAAGATTATCTTGATACTTTGTTAGCCAATAAGGAGGATAACAATGAGTAGAGAAAGATGATCAATTGGTGAGTAAGGAGTTTTGGAAGAATATACTCATGTTGCATAACATTATGTAAATTGAGATGCTAGAAATGGAAATGATTTGAAGTGCAACTAATATAAGCACATGTAGTGGACATAGAATGAAGATGATATGTAGAAGGATAACAAAATATGGTTGAGAAGCATCCTTAAGATGTTGGATTTCAGATCTGAGATATGTAATCATTATGGATTCCATAGCCTGAAATTTATCTTGAAATAAAGCAATGAAGAGCTTGAATGGTTCCAAATAGGGGTTGATTAGATGAGGAATCACTAGGGTCCTCAGAATATGGCCAAGCTTCTTATTGACTTGAGTACATGTGGTGATATTGTCATAGATAAATACATAAATTGTCTAGGGATTTTTGAAAAGCATCTTTGCAATTATTTATGCATTTGAAATCATGATAAATTGAAGAATGAATGATAGACAAAGTGAGGCTTAAAGCAAAAAGATCAGGTTCACCAAAATGATTAACTAAAAATGTAATATAGGTAGTAGTTAATCTAATCTATGAAAAACTGTAAATAAAGTAAATAGATGTTAATAAATGAATGTAAAAACCCAAACAACTGAAAAATGGAAATGATAACCCTAATGTGCAAGAGGGAATGGAAAGAACTTAGCTGAATAGAAGATGCTCATTGGACTGTGTCGCAGAGGTGACTAAAGAATCTGGAAGCAGGAACTAACTATGTAGGAGCCCCAAAAAGGATGGATCTGAGTTGATTCTTAGGACTAGGGTGCCTAAGAAGGACTGGGTGCCTATAGGTGCTTTGGTCTGTAGAATGGGTGCCCTGGTCTGTGTTTAAATTCTGAAACTGGGCTCTTCATATGTTCGGTAGGTGGTCTGAAACCCTCATTATGTGTTGCATCAATTCATTTCTCCTTCGTACTTAATCAAGATGAAAGGAAGACCTACAAAACCCTAAACAATCATCAAACCCTAAAAAATAAAAAATGCATATGAATAGGGTCAGATTGACCTCAATTGCCAAAATGGTGGTCTTAATAATTAAGTGTTACACTACATTCTAGACCCAAATGTAGTTTTGTGTGTGTGTGAAATGTGCCCTAGGTTTCTCTTGTTCAGTCACACTTTGTGATGTAGCGAGCTAATATGTGTGAGAAATGTAATAGAATGGTGCATGGAATAGAATAGAATCCTCCCCCTATGTTGTGTGTGATTGCAGATGTCCTATCCTTTCCTTATGATGGAGCTATGTGGATGTAAATGATCTCCAATGTAATAGATGGATGCAACTCTAGGTGGATGATAGTAGTGACTAGTGTTTGGTCCCTCATTATGGTCTCATAACTTTATATTTATAGGGTTCTCTTGATCTAATTTCGTAATTAACCTCCTGAAATGGCTGACCACCAAAAAGATAAGAAGCTCAAACATCTAGAAAGAGTCCCAAAAAGTGGTGAAAAGTTCAAAAATAATGGGACATGGTGCACCCTAGTACTAGCCTAGCACCCTTAATCAAGGCTAAAATGATGGAAGATGATCTAAAATTGACTGGGCATGTGTGTAAAAGGTTGGGAATGAAAATAGAAATCAAATAAAAATGGCCAAGAGACATGGCATTAATTAGTACACTTCACTCAAAACCTTCTAAATAGTAGTATGCGACATCGAGACTAAACATGTATTAAAGTACATGGTTTAACCTACATCTACATGGATGGTACTATCACTATTACAGGATATAATGACACATCTACAGAGTCTCATCTTTGTCTAATTTTAAAAGTATACTGTATCCATCCTACATTACACATTATAAGAGTACACATCACATGACAATTTCCTCATCACCAAATCAGTACACATAAGTTATGCATAATACTCAGTCTTTTATGCACATTAGGACTCATTACTCAATGACACACTCTAGTCTCGTGTGTCCATACTAGAATATTAAGGGTATACATCTACAAATGGACCACATTACATTGGACATGATAAAATATTAATGGCTTAGTTTTTCTCATCCATGACATCACCTAAATTAAGTGATATACACTTTAGGCATAAAATTGTTTCACTTAAGTTCTATTTGACCATCTTGTGATAGGCTACATCATCACTTTACCTTGTATCATTTAGTGGAATATGATTTAGTATAAATGGTACCAACCTTTGTATTCATCTTTTAATGATATATTCTTATTTAGGATACAGTGTCAGACACATGGGATTTCATATATCTTCAATATCAAAATCACTACACAACTGATCACAATGCATTCTACGACCTCAACACATAGTTTGACCATTTCCCGATGTTTGGCACTCTTGTTTACGGTTCATTGTTGCCTACCAGGGGGCATACTAAATGATTTTTTCCATCACTACATATTTCCAATTTCCTTCACTACTAGGGGGCACATGGATCCTATAATTCACACCTTCCATTCCATTCCATCCATCCACAACATACTGCATTTTATGGTTGCACTTACTCTTTCTTACTTTGGAGGTGTACATGTTCAATTTTAGTTACACATGGAGCTAGATATCTTATATGTCATTATCATTTGGTCATCCACACATGTGTGTTCATTATCCCATTTCTAGTTGTGATCCATAGAATATATAGGGATACTATTAAGCAAATGCCTAATGACACATGACTACCAATCCCACTATGGTTCCTTATGTGCAAATGTATCCACACTAGTACCACTATTGGTTCTATTCGTTTCATAGCACACTACTTTGGTTTATACACACTTTGACATGTGTTTTACTCTTATAACATGATAACTCAACTCATTCATGTGTAAAATGTGTTATAAACTAGAATATTTTCCCATACTTATTTGTTAAACACATTTGGAATTACTTGTTCTTGTTTGTAGGATTTTCTTCATTTGGAAATGAAAATCACAAGTCTTGTGATCTAACACTATCACTTTAGTTCATGCAACCATTTGAGTCTTATTAAGAAAAGAAAATACAATGAGGATCTCATAAAACAACTTAATAGTTTCCAATGTCCAATTATAAAAAATGAAAAAAACATTTAGTCTAAATCATATCATTTCACTAGTTTTCTACATGAATGTTTGTACTAACAGTTGTTGTCTAAATGCCTATGATTGTCTTATGAGTTGGTATCCTCAACATTATCAGTTATTTTATTACTTCACCCCATTGTCAATGGGCATAACATAATCATTGGATTGGTCATATAATGTGTTTGAAGTGTTAAATTCTTATCCGATCTATGGTCATGAATTTTCTTCTATAGTGTATAAGGAACAATTCAAGGTCGGAACTGCAATCAACTCCAGTTGTGGGTGAAAGAAACGAGTGGGTGAAAGAGGAAGTCTAAAGACTCCATAAGATCAATGAGAAAGGAAAATTGTCAAGTAGATCATAGGGATAATCAAGAAAATTAGAGGAACACTGACTGCATGATTACATTTCATTCATCCAGGAATTGAGGAGGGCCCAGGAAAACTCTGCAGTATGCAAACATCTCTTCACAAAGTACTCAAACGAGACGAAGCATATTACAGGTAAAAGGATGAAAACAACATTAAACCTAAAAAATAAATATCGGCCAATGCATGTATGATACAACTAATAACTGGTTGTACTAGAACAATTTCTCTCTAAGATACTACATCTTCGCTAGATTTGGCATCATGACTCTAAGATCCACATATTCACTTTTTCAAAATGACACAAAGGTTTCTTATAAAAGAAAAGTAAGATATGAGTGAGATACCATGTATTGGTTGACATGTAAGGTGGGATATGACCACTTACCAAGTTACACTTCACCATTTCTTACACGTGAGGATAACTACCACTAAAATGCACATTTACCAAATGTTGTGCACATAATAAATCTCACCTTGATAAAAACACTACCTAAGGTGGACATTTACACACATTGGCATGTGACATATGATGTACATCACCACCCTGAAGATCAAATCTAAGTTACTTATTTAAAAGAGAAGAATTTAGTCTCAATGCTCCATAAATATGGGTCTCGATAACTACACTTGATGAGGTACCAATGTACACATTTGATAAATCAAACAAAAATAATGAAGTTGTTGAATTACACATGTATACCAAATTTGATGAAGTCTCTACAAAAATGAATTTAAAGTAACTTCTACATAATAGTGGTTGTGTGAATAATGTAGAGGCTATAGATCATGTTCTTTAGTCATGAATGAAATGTCATGTCTGATACTACTATTCGAATAAGGTTAGCCCAAGTGAAAATAGTTCTAAATTTTGAAACCACCAAAGAATGTTGGCCATTAGAAACTAATTTTATTTTTGAAAACCACATTCAAGGTCTTACTTGACTTACATAGTTTGACAATTGAAAAACAATAAAATATTTTTCAAAAAAAATTATGGCATGAAAAAATAATGGGACGCCTCTGCATTTGCTAGGAATAAACACAAGGTACATAATCCTACTTTGAACTTTACTCTCACCTTTTGAAGAACTTAATAGTACAGCAAAACTTATCATTGTAATGTTAACTTTTCGGGGTTAATGAATAAATCACAACTCAATATCTCCAAATAAATGTCAAAGTGGTATGTGTGCATAAAGAAACAAAGCACTAAACTTACTATCACCACCTAATGGTTGCATGCCACCAAAATGCCATGTATGATACATTTACATCAATCAACTGATCACATGTGCACAAGGGAGTGTAAAAGATCTACATCACACTTCATGAAGGTAGTATAAATCTACAATTCTCCTATGCACACATTTATAAATTCTAGTTCAAGTTATTTGCTCGCTACTTCACCCAAGTATGTTTTTTAGTAAGATCAAATAGGTCATTAAGCTAAAAGACTTCAAATCTAAGTTAGAATTATAATGGGTCATAGATGCTTCAATTGAAAAGGGTGAAAGTCTACACACTTGTCAAAAAATACAACATGCAAATATGAGTTATCAGTCAAAAGTTATGACCCCTTCATAAAGGCATCAATATACATGATCTAGGGTCATCCAAACATGCAAAAATATGATTTATTGAAATATGTGTTATCAAAATGCAAAAAAAATAATATCACCCATAGTGTATACGAAAAAATAGATAAGGTGAAAAAAATGTTCTTCTCAAGCTTTACTGTAGACATTAAATCACACACTTTGGGTATATTTCTAGTCCTGATCACATACCACTATTCATATGATTCCTAAGTGAGAGAAGTACTAATTGACCTTTGTCTTTGGCCTCTGTAATTTCTTTCTATTTGCATTCTTGGTCTTACACACCTTCTCCAGTCTGACTTTTGACACTTCATTTTTTCTGAGTGTGGACACCAACGCCCAGCCAGGACGCCAGTACCTAGGTGCCCCCAACCTCTTTGTATCTTTCTCACATATTTTGGGTCCTTTCTAGTTGTTGAGCATATTATTTCCTTGGTGGTTGGCCTTTTAGTGGTTAATTACGGAAATTCAAGCAAGGGATTCATATAAATACAAATCTATGTGACCATAATAAAGGACCAAGCACTAAACATCTATTATCATTGCCTAAGGTTGTATCCAGAGGCATTAGAATAGCATCAAAGCATCCATATAGCGTTTATTCAAGGGATAAGGGACTGTATTCTTCTATATACGCTTCATAGGAGGGGAATTTCATTTTTCCATACACATATCTACTTACATTGCTACATCTAGCTATTTCTTGCTATTAAGTACATCTTGCACAAGAGCTTCCAAGGGCACGATTGAAAACACACACACACACACACACACACACACACACACACACACACACACACACACACAGAACTACATGGAGTTTGAGATGTAGTGTAATGCTCGGTTATAAGTTCCCTCAGTCGGGTATCCACTGAGGCCAATTCAACTCCCCATTTGCATCTTTTTTATTTTTAGGATTTGATGTGTTTTGGGGTTTTTACATGAGATCATTTGTTTTGTAGGTTACAGGTGATTTTTGTGGTCATAGTGCGACACACATGCGATCAACAATGTAAGTTAACGACACTTGTGTGACAAAACAAAAATTAGTTTCTAAGTATTTTCGCAATCACAAGCACCTATCAAAGGTCTCTGGCACCTAGGCACCCTTGACCTATCCCAAACACCCTAGTCCAACATATTCCAATAATCCTGCATTTTTCTGGGTACATTTACGATAATTTCCTCCTCTTATTCATCACTCTTCTAGTCCAACATACTTTGGATTTATTGCGAAATCATCTCAGTCTTATATTCCTTATCTTGTACCTAAGGTTTCATATTTCTTTATCTTATTGTTGAGGTCATATATGTACTTTATTACTTTATCTATCACATGCGACTTTGTAATTAAGATTTCACAAAATTCTATATTTGTTAAATCAAAGTTCACCTGCACATACCCACAAACCACATCAAACCTAAAAAGGAAAATGTAGAATGGGGAGTTGGACCGACCCCAAGGGTCACTCGAAGAGTGAACTTATGACCGATCATTGCGCTACATCTAAGACTCCATGTAGTTATTGTGTGTGTGTATAAATGATGCCTTAGGATTCCCTTGCGCAAGTTGCATCGATGATAGTGGGCTAGATATAAAATGTAGATGTATAGTATGTGTGGATGGAATAGAATAAAATTTCCATTCCTAAGTCGTGTAAGCATAAATATGCAACCCTTGCCCCTTGAGTAACTACTAGATGGATGCCTTTAAAGTTCTCTTTGTGCATTTGGATGCAAGTATAGGTGATATCTATAGTAATGATTCGTGCTTGGTCCTTATTTTTGAGAAGTAACTAAGTATATTTATGATTCCCTTGTTTGAATTTCATAATTGAAATTTGGAAGGCCGACCCATAAGCGAAAAGATTCCCAAAAGATAAAAGAGACCCAAAAAGAGCGAGTAAAGGTAAGAAAGGGTCAAGAACGCCCAAGAGAGATAGAAGTGCCTAGGCGCTGGTGTCCTAACTAGGTGCCAATATATTTAGTCATAAAAGATAAATTAGTTAAGTCCTGACAAGGTTGTAAGGTGTGTAAGACCAAAGAAATGGTAAGAGATAAAGAAAAAAGGCCAAAGATAGTTCTCAACCACTAATTTTTTTTCCTTAGGAATCATGTATACACTAATATGCTTTAAGACCTAGAAATGTACCCATGTGCATGATTTTTGTGTTTACACTATCTTAAACACAAATGTTGTACCTTAAACTACACCGATGTGACACCCTAAATATGTATGTTATCCCTTAAACACATATGCAACCTCCTAAACATAAATGCGACCCTTTAGATATCACATACATGATTAAGGTGTTACATTAAAATTGTTTAGGGTGTCACAAGTTTGTTTTAGGGGTTATATTTATGTTTTTGGTTGTCTATGTGTTTGGGAATTGAAATTGTGTTTAGGATCAATCACATACGTGATAAGGATTTTGCATATGTGTTTAGGATTTTGCGTTTGTGTATAGTGTGTCACATTTGTGTTATTTAGGGTGTCACATTTGTGTTATTTAGGGTGTCACATTTGTGTTTAGATTGTCATGTGTGTGTTTATGACTTCATATTTGCATTTATAATGTTACATACATGATCAAGGAGTTGTATCCACGATCAAGGAATTGTATTTTTGTTTAGGGTGTCACATTTGTGTTTGGATTGTCACAATTGTGTTTATGGTGTTAGAGTTGTGTTGTTTCAGGAGTTTCATATGTGTTAAGGGGCTTTCATATGTACTTACAATATCATATATGTGTTCAGGGTGTAATATATGTATTTATGGTGTCTTATTTGTGTTTGTTGGTCACATTCATGTTTGTTGGCTAGATATGTGTCTAGGGTGTGACATTGGTGTAGATGGAGTTTGATGTCCTAGTTAAGTTTATAAGGAAATAAATCGAGTGATTGGTTTAACAAGGCACTCAAATATGACATATAGAGTCTATGATGAAATCTAATATCCCTTATGGGATACCACTTAAAAAATGCACCAAATATATGAAAAATTGCAGCAAGGTAAAATACTGATTTTTACTAAAAATGACCAGCTAGGACAACGAATGGTATTTAATTGATATCTCACAAAATACTTGCCCAAAGTGCATGAAATTTTGTGGGAAGCTTGCAATAATAATAATAAACACTAGAACAACATTTTTGGAATTTATATTGCTGCTAGAGAATTACAAATTGCCCTGGGCGGCTGGTAAACTTCTAAAATCTGTAAATCACCAAATACACGAGCATAAATTAAGGGTCTTTGGAAATACATTAACAAATATAATAAATAATATTTCCACCTTCATATCTGACAACGACCGACTAGAAAACCCCCAAATAAAGGCTGCAAGTTTCCACGATTGGAAGAGGGGTCAGAAAATGATGGAGGTGTCTTCAACGAGCTGCCACACCCTGCTCAAATGACTGCCATGAATATAATCCAGAAGCCCACTGATTATCTTCCTCAAATGCCCTGAAAACCCTCAAAATCTGTCCTCTAAAACCTCAGATAAGATCTCTGTAACACAACCCAGAAATTGGCTCCAAAATGACAGACTAGGGTAGATCTCTCACTACCAAAGAATTCCCTGCTTGCTAGGGATGGGTCTCTCACCAACGAAGCTAGGGTCCCTATGGGATTTGACTTCACAACCTATAGAAGTGTAACAGTAGCAGCTGCACATGAAAGAGGCTAAAATGTATATGATGAAAAGTGCCTTTCCTTTCTCAGCTAGCTCCTTATATACTTCTCCTTGGCAAATGGGCCCTCAATAACCCTAGGCGGATTTCATTCCATGGAGGGGCTAATAAAATAAAAGTAAACATATTTACTTTTTGCTTTTTAGAGTCTCCATGGTCCAAAAGTGACCCCCAAACGCAAAACTTGGATATTAGAACCACGACTCCCTTCCCAAAATTTCCCAGCATCCATAGTCCCTTGGGTATGACCATGGTTTGGACTCGACTTGACCCTTGGGCCTTTTGGCATAGTAAAAGTGACGTTACAGTCCTCCCTTCCCAATTTTTTCTTGTCCTCAAGCAAATGCAAATTAAAATGCTGCAAAATCTGTGCTCCCTCCCAAGTTGCATCCTCAAGTGGCAGTCCCTTCCATCGCACCAAATACTTGGTGATTACTCTGCTCCTGAGCCCCCAATGTCTCTCTTCAATAATGGATTTTGGTTCCATCACCAATTTCCCTTCCTCATCTAGTGGCGGTAACTCTGTAGATGGTACAATATGTGGTCCAAGTGCCTTCTTAAGGCATGAAACATGGAAGATATTATATATCTTACTGTGCTTCGGTAGCTCTGTCTCATATGCAACTACCCCAATTGGACAAACTACTCGATACAGACCATAAAAATGTGGTTTTAATTTCTTTGCACCCTTATGCTTCAGTGAGGTATGCCTATATGGCTGTAAAGGTAGGAATACTAGATCCCCAACCTCAAAAAACCTCTCCGTCCTATGGCGATCTGCATATACCTTTTGTTGATTCTGTGCCTTCTGAAGATTCTCTCTGAGAGCCTTCAGAATATCTTGGTTCTCCTGTAACCAATCTCAAGCTTTGGGAGCTCAGCTATTTGGTAATACCAAATCTAAAAATGTCCTGGCGTCATACCCATACAAGGCTCGGAAAGGGGACAATATTTTTAGGCAACCCATGTAGATGAAAAATACCGGTATAGAAGATCTGGGCCACATCCACTACCTCGTGCCCCTTAGGTAGGGAAAAGAAATGAGCATACTTAGTTAACCAATCAACTACAACATAAATGTAGCTATGCCCATGCACCAAGGGAAGCCCTATGATAAAGTCCATAGATATGCTTTCCCATTTATGTTTGGGAACGGGTAGAGGCTGAAGTAATCCTGCTGGGAAAGAATGCTCAGATTTGGTTTGCTGGAAAACCATACACTCCCTGACATGATTAAGGACATCGTCCTTCATCCCCTTCCATGCAAATCTCTCCCTGATGAACCTGTATGTTTTGAAATACCTAGGATGTCCAACTAGTGGTGTATCATGTGCTGCTAGAAGGATCTTCCCCTTCATTTTGAATCCTGGTACAAGGAAAATCATATACTTGTAGAAAATGAGATCATCCACTACTTTGTATTGGTCATCCTATATAATACCATCCATGATCTCACAAGAAAACTGATTTTTGGAATACTTAACAAGTATAAAAGCCTTCCAATCTGCTGAAATCTCAGACACAGAACTAAGCATAATAGTGAGGTAAGGCCTCCTAGATAAAGCGTTACCAACAATATTATTCTTACCTCGATTGTACTCTATGTCAAAGTCATATGTTTGCACCTTGTTCACCCATCTCTGCTGGTGATCATTGAGCTATTTCTTTCCCAAGAAGAACCTCAAACTGTTGTGATCCGTACGAACCATGAATTTGCTGCCCACAAGGTATTGTTTGAATTTGGCCAAGGCATGCATAATGGCTAACATCTCCTTGTCGTAGATTGAATACTCTCTCTCCACGGGTTTCAATTTCTGACTCTCACAGGCGATGGGATGCCTATCCTGCATGAGAACTACCCCAACACCCTCTCCTGATGCATCACACTCTAGAATGAATGGGTGAGAGAAGTTTGGTAATGCGAGGGCGGGACACAAACTCATTACCTCCTCAAGGTGGTCAAAAACCTATTGTGCAACGTCTGACCAAGCAAGCCCCCCCTTCTTGGTCAAATCAGTCAATGAAGCAGTCAACTGAGAGAAATTCTTCACGAACCTTTGGTAGTATGTGCACAACCCCACGAATCCTCTCAATTGTGTCAATTTCCTAGGTGGTGGCCAATCCAGGATTGCCCGTATCTTTTCTCTGTCCACCTTCACTGTACACTTGCCAATTACATATCCCAAGTATAAAAGTTTGGTCATACTGAACTCACAGTTAGAGGCTTTCGCATATAATGAAATAACTTCTAATATCCCCAATATCTAACCTAGGTGCCTAATATGGTCCACCCATGTCCTGTTGTAGACTAAACTATCATCAAAGAAAACTAATACAAACTTCCGCAAGTGGAGGTTGAACACATGATTCATGCAAGACTAGAATGTAGCTGGAGCATTAGACAATCCGAAAGGCATCACCAAGAACTCAAAGTGATTGTAATGACATCTGAAAGCTGTCTTATGCACATCCTACTCCCTGACTTTGATCTGATGATATCCCGAATGCAAATCTATTTTCAAAAAATAGATTGCACCATGTAGCTCATCCAACAACTCATCAATGCGGGCTACGGGATACTAGTTCTTTATTGTCTTCTTATTCAAGGCTCGGTAGTCCATACACATCTGCAGGGTCCCATCCTTCTTCTTCACCAAAACCACCAAAGAAGCAAAAGGGCTGGAACTCGGTCTAATATGCCCCATATCCATGAGCTCTTGAATAGTCTTCTCGATCTCATCCTTAAACCATTTGGGGTGACAATAAGGAGAATTGAACACCGATCTAGCATCCTCGAGCTCAATCACATGCTCAAATCCCCTATCTAGAGGTATGCCTGGAGGTATGTTACCAAACACGACACTGTGTCTGTCTAATAGACCCTGTATATCCACATGGTACTACTGTTGTCCATCCTTTGATTTCTAAGTCGAAACCAAAAAGTGTACTGCCCAATCCACCTCGTTGTGCCTATAGATCCTCTCAATCATCTTGGCTGTAACAACTCAGGGTGCCCCTAAAGATAAGCCCCTCAAGATCACATTCCTCCCTTCAGACTTAAACTTCAGCTCCATCGTCTGGAAATTAGTCCAAAACTCACCAAGGGAATGGATCCACTGTACCCCAAGAAATATGTTGGTCTCTCCAATACCAACAATATAGAAATCATTGGTAATTGTATAGTTACTCATCATGATGCTCAATTGGGGAACCCGTTGTGTGCGTCTCATAGAATCTCCATTAGCTACAACCACGTTTAAGCCCTCAAATTCCTCTTTATGTAACCCCCACCTCTCAACCAATGAGGCATCAATAAAGTTGTGGGTTGCCCCACTATCAATGAGTACCACCACTCGTTGTCCCTGAAAACTCCCCTAACTTTGAATGCCTTATACCTCGAGGTACAAGATAAGGTGGCGATAGTCTCCTAGGGGAAAGTCTCTTTATCATGCTCCACACCCACACTCTCTAATGCCTCATCATCATCATCCTCTAATGGCTATGTGTCCAACTCCTTGTCACCATCACTCTCCTCGAATACCTTTATGTATTGGGTCCTCTCTCTACCCTTGTAATCGTGTCCTGGAACCCAATGGGCGTGACAATCGAAACATAGTTTCCTTCACCTCAATTCCTCACTGTCCTCTCTAGCTCTGAATGGTCTCTAGGCTGTATCTTTCCTAGTTGGAGGTACCTTCGGCTACGAACCCTCGGTTCTAGAAGGGAAACCCTTAGGTTGCACTTGAGTTGGAAACCTCGACTTGGGAGTGGATAACTCCAAGTCACAAGCTCTCTTAATAGCCTCATGTAACGAAGAAGGCTCGAATGCCCTCACAAATCTAGCGAGAGCGCCTGTCAAACCTGCTGTGAATAGGGAAATCAACCTCATCTTTGTAACATCAGGTACCATGATCGATAGTCTCTAAAAATCTGTGATATATTGATCCATAGAACCAATCTACCTTAATTAAGTCAACTCTCTAAAATACTTTTCAGGGTCCCTCTTATCAAATTTGCTCACTGGCCTCTTTGCGAACTCTGCATAAGTCGTGATGTATATGTGTCCCTGTGTAATCAACCCATGATGCCACCAATCATGAGCGTCTCCTTCTAGATGTAAGATTGCAAACTTGATTGCATCTTCCTCTCGCATAGGATTCAAGTCAAAGTATGTCTTCAACTTTTGCAGTACACTTCTTAGAGCTGTCAAAATGTGGAACAAAAATATTTCCCAACCTCCTTTGCATCTCTGGTACCTTTACCTGGTAATATCTCCTAGGCTTGCTGCCAATATTCATTTTGCAATATTCCTCGAACAACATGTTGTCAGGAAAGCCATCACTTAAAGTTTGGTACGTTTCCCAACAAGACTCCTCATCTACAATATCCCATGGTTGCCGTACCTGTGAAACTTTCGGATCCTTCAAGAAAGAAGGTTTGTGAAACCTTAGAGGCCTGATAGAAGAATGGGGGGACCACTGTCCTGAATGTCCACCCTCACCTATTTGACCACACTGTCCCCTATTGCTATTTTCACCTCTTTCCGCATGGGTATCAAACCTATCCTGTGCTAATCTCTCAGTGAGCTGGCTCAAATAGAGATTGGTAGTCTCCTGCTGCTTTACCATGTTGGTGAACAATTGTTTCATCAGATCTACCCCTATGTCCTCGCTGTCTCTATCCCCCATCTTTCAATCCCAACAGGCTGGAGAAACAACTGCTCTGATACCACTATAATATCCATTATGGGATACTACTTAAAAAATGCACCAAATATATGAAAAATTGTAGCAAGGTAAAATACTAATTTTTACTGAAAATGACTAGCTAGGACAACGAATGGTATTTAATTGATATCTCACAAAATACTTGCCCAAAGTGCATGAAATTTTGTGGGAATCTTGCAATAATAATAATAAACACTAGAACAACATTTTTGGAATTTTATATTGCTGCTAGAGAATTACAAAGTGCCCTAGGCTGTTGATAAAATTCTAAATTTCGTAAATCACCAAATACACGAGCATAAATTAAGGGTCTTTGGAAATACATTAACAGATACAATAAATAATATTTCCACCTTCATATCTAACAACGACCGACTGGAAAACCCTCAAATAAAGGTTGCAAGTCGCCACCCTTGGAGGAGGGGTCAGAAAATGATGGAGGCGCCTTCAACGAGCTACCATGCCCTACCCAAATGACTGTCGTGAATCTGATCCAGAAGCCAACTGATTATATTCCTCAAATGCCCTGAAAACCCTCAAAATCCGTCCTCTGAAACCTTAGATAAGATCTCTGTAACACAACCCAGAAAATGGCTCCAAAATGACAGACTAGGGTAGATCTCTCACTACCGAAGAATGCCTTGCTAGCTAGGGACGAGTCTCTCACCACCGAAGCTAGGGTCCCTGTGGGATTTGACTCCACAAGCTGTAGAAGTGCAACAGCAACAGTTGCACGTGAAAGAGGCTAAAATGTATATAACAAAAAGTGCCTTTCCATTCTCACCTAACTCCTTATATACTTCTCCTTGGCAAACGGGCCCCGAACAACCCTATGCACATTTCATTCCATGGAGGGGCCAATAAAATAAAAGTAACCATATTTAGTTTTTCCTTTTTAGAGTCTCCATGGTCCAAAAAGTGAGCCACCAAATGCAAAACTTGGATATTAGAACCACAACCCCCTTCCCAAAAGTTCCCAGCGTTCATAGCCCCTTGGGTATGACCACAGTTTGGACTCGACTTGACCTTTTGACCCTTGGGCCTTTTTGGCGTATTAAAAGGGACATTACAGAAAGGGGACATTACATGAAATTAGGTTGTTACATTGGTGTTCAGATGGGTGGATATGTCCTATTTGAGTTTGATAATCATATTTATGTTTTTAAGGGTCGTATATATGTTTAGGGTGTCATTTGTGTTTTTTATGGTGTTACATTTATGTTTAGGGGTCATATTTGTGTTTTGGGAGTCACACATGTGTTTGGGGGTCACATGTTTTTGAGGGGTATTTATATGTGTTTATGGTGTCATATTTTTTTTAAGGGTGTCTCATTTATGCATAGAGTGTTGTATTTATGTTCAAAGTGTCACATTTACATTTGGGGTGTGAAATTGGTGTCTAGGTTATGGAATTGTTATTTGGGTTGTGGAATTGGTATTTAGGGTATCATATTTTTGTTTGGGGGTTACATTTGTATTTGGGGTTAACACATGTGTTTGAGTAATTACTTTTTTATTTAGGATATAACATACATGTTTAGAGATTTACAATTGTGTTTAAATGTGTTGTATACGTTTGCATAGGTTGCGTTTGTATTATTTAGGGTGTTGCATTTGTGTTTAGGGGGGTTGTACATGTTGTAAGACACACAATTATTTAGGTTATCATGCATTTGTTTATGTTGTTATATTTGTGTTTAGGATGTCACATTTATGTTTGATGCGTCAGACTTATGTTTAGGGTGTGTGACATATTTGTTTATTTAGGGCGTCACATTTTTGACATTTATGTTTGGGTCGTCACAATTATGTTTGGGGAATTGTATATGTTTATGATTTTAATAAAGATGACTTAATTTGTGAATTTAATTAATAGGTCTTATCTGACCATCCTCTCATTGTTCACTATATTCAACTGTCAATGTCATTGCATTTGTCACTAATGTTGAGAGTTGTGATGCTTTTAAAATATATTTTTAACACACCTAAAGTTCTTAAAAACATCAACAAATAATAAGGAAGACCCAAAAAACCTACAAAATGATCATTGGTTTTCCCAAAACAGATACTAGTTGCAAAAGACATTTATTTTACTAAATACAATTAAATTCTTTTTACCTCTCTCTATACTTAACACACACACACACACACACACACACACACACACACACACACACACACACACACACACACACACACACACACGCACACACACACACGCACACACACACACTACTTAACAAAATTGTAATCCACAAAGTGTGTACACATTATTGGGGTGTAACACACACACACACACACACACACGTTATAGTGCGTACAAATACCAAGCCTCAATGTTATTTACTTATGCGTACACACTACTTTATTTGCATGTGATTTGTCATCTTTGTTGCCCCCATCTTGGTGCACTTACCGTCCCCTACTTCAAGGTGATCTCATGTCTATTATTAGTTAATAAAGACTAATCATTATTATTGCAAAATTTTGGTTTATTATAAAAATTTAATCCATTGCAAAAATATACTTCTCGCAATAAATAAACAATATTTCTCACAATGAATAAATAATGTTCTAAAAATCTTAATTATTGTTTAGCTTGTCTATAACACAAAATTTAAAAAATACATAAAACTGGAATATTTATTAGAATCATGTTGTGGATATGATAAGTTTAAAATAAAACAAAATATATTCTTCATTCCCATTAATAACTACAAACTTTTAAAGATTTAAATTAATTTTTATTAGGTAATTTTGATTAATGAGATCCTCTATTTATAATTACTTATATTATATGTATTTTTAAACATGTTTTGAATTTTACCTCAATATATTTTTGAAAGATTTTAATGTTGGAATGATTTTTCAATATAAATAAAAAAATTAAATAATATATTAATCGAAAATTTTAATCTTTAAAACATAAAAAAAAAGAATGAGATAAAATAAGATAGTAGTATTAATGTCTACAAAAGATCAAAAAACTTATAAGATTAAAATAAGATAGTAGTATTAATGTCTATAAAAAAACAAAAAACTTATGGAATTGAAAAAGTAAAAAATAATGAATTATATCCCAAACTGTTTATGCTAAATGGATACCCCTCCGACAACAAACACTAAACTAAAGGAAAAAAAAATTCTTCACCAAGAAAGAAATACACTTACAAGTTACCTCTTTCTCAAATTTAATAAATACTTTGAAGAAGTAAATATTCCTCAAATTTAATAAACAATTCGAACAAATAAATATTTTTAATGTATAGGTTAGTGGTATATAAATAGATACACCTAAATTTATATGCTAGTTTTACATTTTTCCAATTTGATATATTGCAAGTATTTGAAAATGAGCAAGTAAACGGCCATCAAATTTACGGGGTGGACTCCACTCCCCAATTAAAAAAAAATCCACAAATGGCTGTTTTCAGTTGGCCAAATAGATTTCAATCAAATTACCTACTTTATGTAGTCCACTGCCATCTTGTCCAAATATGAAAACCCTAAAATTCTTCTAACAAAGGTTGCACAACAATGTCGGATGTTGAAACGTAAATGAACGATACATTTTATAAGCTTCTGTAAGCGCGGGGTTTGAGCTGCAGCGGAGGTTTGAAATTCCGCTTCACAATTTGTCAAAACCCTTGTAATTTAACTTTCTCAACGTAAAATTGGCGCTTAAGGAAAACAAAATCTAGTAAGTTCATCTTAAAATTATTGATTTATTTCTACCTCAGAGAAATTTACGTGCGCATTGCTTGAATCCTGAGCTGGATCAGTAATGTATTTGAACAATTTTTAACGCGACCAATTGCATTTCTTTTTCTGTGGAATTTTTGTTTTTTTAAACGGTTTCTGCAAACTCAGTCGCTTCTCCAATAATTAATGACTAGGCTGTTAAAGATTCACGTAATTATGCTAAAAGATTTTTAGATTTTCATAGACATTTGTGTTTGCGTAGATTTTTTCTGTATAAAACTACTTGTATGCTTTTATTTAGCAATGTTTAGTGCGGCACTAAAAGTTGTCGAGTAAAAACACATATATTTTGTACAATTCTGCAAATAATTTGTGTAAATACTACTTATGTTTTGTCAGTCTTGCTAGGGCTGCCCACCGAAAAAAAAACTACCTTTGCCTTTACCTATAATGATTGGAATACCTGCTGTGTGTTAGTTTAATGGCAAGCCGGTCTAGGCTGCAATTTCTCGAACTGACAAGCTCTAGCGTGAGGAGTTGCAACCTAAGACGTCTTGCCATTATCTAAAACAAATGTATTTCGGAAATCTGTATTAGTAATGTCGATGTGGAGGCCTGAAAGCTTTAATATTACTTGTTGCTTGATGTGATTTTTCAGGGTTTTGTAGGTAAGGCCTAGGGTTACAATGACAATGGTAGCAGAGATGGGAGAGAAAAGTAAATTAATTATACAGAACGCCAATGGATCGGCTTCTGCAAAACCCTCACACCCCTCTCAGGAGAGTCAAGATGAGGCGAAAAGTATTACAAGGCTGAGGAGGGAGCCAAACATGGATCATAGGCCGGAGAACTATGAAGATGTGAGGACAGATTATCATCCTGCTGTGTTTAGTGCTCTGGAGAGGTTCCTCCCACCGAACTTGCTGAATGCACGGCGAGAGATCAAGCTCCAGCACATGAGTGACATCTTAAGTAGCTATATGCCACGGGGTGAGCGGACGAGGGTAAGCAAAATGAATGGGATCTCTTTCAATGTTTTATGTCAATTTCATTTTTCAAATTCATCTTATGACACCCGAAAAACCAGAGAATTACACCAACTTAATAGTATGGTTACAAGGAAAATCCAACCCTAAGAAAGCAAGGAAGGATAGCATCTGGGCTTGTGCCCCAAGTGACAGAGAAATCACCTCCTTACAAAAACTAACACTTCTGGCCTTGACAAGCTGAGGTAATTTATCTCATTTCTAGCCTTTGGCTATTATTTTTTAGATCATAGTTTTGATTTTTGAATTGCTTCTGGGAGTGTTCTTTCCTTTTGATAGGAGGTAGAGACTTTATTTCTGTAAGAAGTAAATTGTGACACTCACCTGCCATTTTTCAAGTGTACCATCAAGCTTATCCTGTTTATAGCACCTTTAGGCTCATAAGCTGTGGCGAAGGGACTCTATTCAACCAAATTCACCTGGAACTTGCACTACTACTTTACGCACTTACTACTTGTTTCTTTTGTGTCAAACTCACCCATTGCTTGCACCCTGGATGAATGACTTGCATTGGCAGGGCTGGTTCAAAACTGCAAGGTTTCCTGTGCCTTGAAAAAAGCCAACATTTTATGGGCAACCCAGACAGGCCTTGCATTCACACACAATCCTGTTCTGCCTAGCACATAACAAACAATGTGGTTGTGGGTTCTACCAATTCACTTTTTATTTTCCCAAAATCCACGAGTTGGCATGAATTGTTAAGTTTTACATGTGGGTATACTGGTGGGACCTGCATTGTCAGGTGGGGGGTGTCAAGTCCCTTTCAAACTGCACCAACAATAAAGTTGCAGTCAGCATTTTAACACTGGAAGCATGTCTGGCAGGGCGCAAATCTTTTTCATCATCACAGCAGTCACTCCCCCATGCCACTAGACTGTGGTTTGCTTGAGTGGGGAAAAGGGACATTATATTTCAACATTACACACCCTGTCAAGGAGTTCAGGGCTTTAGAATCTTGCCCCAAAATTCTGGAGTGGGACAATGATAGAGAGACATGAAATACTTTCTCAATTTAAAAATGCAATACACCAAGCAGGATCTGTGGTTGGGTTACCAGAACCCCAACTATCCCGAACCAGAATATGTCATGTGCTAAGGTAGGGGAGTTTGGAAGTGTATGGTGTTCAATCAAAAAAATAATTCAAAGCAGATTTTCTATTTGATACTAAAGATGCAACTGTCTTGATAGATGTATTTAATGTGGAAGCATGCAGAAGGGAAACAAATTGTTTTGATGATATGCCTCAACAAAATGTGGTATCATGGATGCACTCATTACTTCATATGCACAAGCTGGGCTTGTTCAAAATGCGTTAAAACATATTTTAAGCAAAAGGCTTTAGGAGGTGTAAAGCCAGATCCATCAACTTTTGCCAGCATTCTCCCTACCTGTGGCAATGCTGGAGTTTTGGAACAGGTTATGGATATCCACCAAAAAATAAATGAAAGCATCATTTGCATCTGCTGCATCCTCCTTGTTTTGCATTCTCTTCATCAAGGAGCACAAATGTAGTTCTGTTTGGAGGATGCAAGTCAAGCATGGGAATCTACAAATCTGGCAATACCAAATAAGCCAACTGAAGCAACTTTTCCTGAAAAGTCATAGAAAAGATCAGGAATCTGTTTCCAGAATGGCAATGGGTGAGAGAAGTTAGATTAGTCTGCCCTTACATTATAAGCCCCAAGAACAATGCTTCCAGAATTATAAATGACAATGCAGGGGCAAGTGATAAACCGAAGCATTGATTGAAAATTAGTATGTCTTTTCTCTAAAAAATAAGTATATTTGTTTTCACCAATTTTATACCCAGCTTATATTGCCATGACAGCAAAAAAACGGAAATGATTTGAGAGAGCATTATCAGAAGCATAAAACAATCCTAGAATCAATTGAAGATCAACATCATATTCTCTGAAATGGCGCATCAAGGAGCATAGAGATGACTGATGAGAATCGTGGCAAGGGCTGAAGTGGGAATCTGATGGATGCCAAGGATGTCGATCTAGCACACGATTAACTTTTTAACCCTGCAATTGCTTGTTACGAAGCTGAATGCCAGATTATTAATCAACTTCTGATTCAAAGATAATATGTTTAACAAACCCCAAGAATACTCGGAAGCAGAAGCACTACAAGGATTTTTCAAAATTTGAACAACCAACCTCTGAAGATTAGAAGCGTCACTGCCTTAGAAATCTAACCATTGACCTAAAATATTTATATTTTCAAAATGAGTTATTATTTGTATAATAAGAATTAAAAATAATTAAATTCAGAATTCAAAGAATAAGTGGAAAATGGATTGGAAATCAGAAAATTGTATCAATTTTTTTCCTTCCCATAATTACATTCATATAGGCAATTAGTTATCTTTCAACTTGGTATAATTGTAACTTCCAAGTAACTCTACAGCGCAGCTCAGGATAAGGGTGTGACCCTCTAACTGTATGCAAATAACCCATTATTCACCTTTGAACTATCCTTCAACAATTCTTTGTAATTCAAGGTTGGGTTTTACATAGTAGCCAAAAAATTACAAGTGGCAATGCAACTATTTGCCCTAAATATTGTCAATGATACCCCATGCTGTCTTGTATTTTTCCCTCATCATTCTCACATGTGAATATTATTGCCTTCTTTCTCCTATTTTTTGCCTTGTAAAGGTTATCTGTGGGAAGTTTTGCTTTATCAACCATCTTCAAAACCTCAAATAGTGGCTAAAATTTTGCCACAACTTCTTTCACATCCTTCTAAAAGCTTTGATATGTATAAGCCATCCACGTGTTTGGCAAAATTAGATCCTATCCACTTAGCAGAAATGGACATTCTTTTGAGGTTCATTTTTTGTGAACAAAAGTTCTATAAGGCAAAAAAAAATGGGTGAGAAATCTAGTCAGAAGTGACTGTGAAAGTCTTTTTCATATTGAGAACCATATTGTGATTGTAGATAAAAATTTGTGACATTCTTTCCTTTCTCCACCACAGATTTAACCCCTGGGAGCTTGCCAATATTCTCTCAGATTAAATGATAAATCATTTCAACGTGCAACACATCGTCCTCTAAAACAAGGCAGGATCTCTTCATGAGCTTACCAAGAACCACACAACTTAGATTTTTTTTTTTGTGGGATTTGATTTGTGTTGTGTTAAGTCATTTTAAGATGACCTCCATGAGTAGTTAATTACATCAATGAAATTTTTGTTTTATGGTAATAATTACAAGGGCAAGGGGACCCACTTAGCACACAAGCATATTTAAGCATTTGTTAGTAGGGGGAGGAATAGTGAATATAGCTCACTGAATATCGTTCACTGCTTTGGGCTTTTTGCCCTCTAGCTTCTTTCCCCATTGGGCAAAGTTCTCGGAGTGTGTGTAATTCCTTAAAAATATAATTAAAATTTCCCCATGGAAGTCATCTATTACTTAACCTCACAATTCACAAGATTGTCTGTAATAAATTGCACAACATTTTGCAGCTCAACCTCGTTCACAACTTCGTTGTAAAGGGAAAGAAAGTGTTTGAGCTGATTGAACGTGGTTTGAGGCATCAACGGATTTTAAGAAGGTTGTGCCTTTTAAAAAAGTCACAAGAAAGTTAACCAAAGCACAAATCCTCTTATATGGCCACTTATCAGACATGGTAGTACAACTTGTCTTTGCTTATACTTTGTGGTGGTCAACAACAACTTCATCCACATCTTTCATTGCATCTTTGAACATATTAATTATGAGGGCTTCATAAGAAGTGGGCTGAAAGCTAGGACCAACAATGGCAATGATATGAACCATAAGACTGCCAACAGGGGGACATCACAACTTCAAACATAATGCTTGAACATTTGTTTTGCTTATCTGACACGAAGAGATATAAAATTGCTTAATTGATTTAACTAGTTCAAACCATAAGAATAAATACATATAAACTCAACAATCTGAACTTAATTAGGGTAAAGGGGCATAATTGATTAATTCATGACAACAAGATAGTAAAAAAGGATAGGACACTTAGTGTCAAGAGACTGTGTGGATCTCAGGAACTGTAACATGTTTTGGAACAACTTAGAAATGTGTCAGGGGCTTGAGTGGAAATCAGGGGTAGAAAACCCATCTTGACACTGCCAACAAAGTTGGACGCCTCCATTTGACAATGCCTTTTGGGTCTGCTAACAATGCCTAGGAGAGATTTATAGTTTGGAACTGGCTGGACCCCTGTGCATGTGTTTGCAATTTGGGTTTTGATGTTTTGCGCTCTTTGATCTAATGTGACAAAGCTTGTGTGATCTCTCCTTTGTTCAAACTTTAACAACAGATGCTCGATAACAACACACTTTAAAGAGGGTTTAGCATTTTGGTTAAACTGACCTCAAAGCACCCCTGTTATGGACGAGCTTGCTTACATGCCACTAATCCAAAGAGGGCTCAAACTGCATATAGTTCTTCCACCTATTTGAGTGTGTGCAAAATTATGTGCAATCTAGATGTGATCCTTCCTGTGAACTTTGACACTTGGCACCATGCAACTTTGACCTTTCTCTATTCAGATTTGGCTTTGTGGACTGCTCTAGGTCTGCTCTTGTAAGATGTGAGATGCATATATTCCTTTAGAATAATGATCTTCAAGGTGATGAGATGTTTGTGAGATCATGAATGAGCTATGTTGTCATTTGTATATATAGGTGACATCTAATTTTTTTTTGCGCCATACTTGACCAATGAAATGTGTCTAGGCTGACCTAAATGCCTACTTTTGAAAGTTAACCATTGGAGACTGTTCAACTGTATTGTCAGAGTGGACACTGCTGGTAGATGTAGTGTCCAAGGTTGCTAGTACTATCCAGAGATGGAACATGAATCTGATGATTGGAGAATGTGTCTATGATTTTTTGGGTGATCCTGTATAGACTGAGCTAATCCTGAATGAATATGACTGGCATATGAAGGTGACTAAGACATTGGATGGGTAAACGGATAGGAGAAAAAGTGTGCTCCAGAGTTAAATATATGTCAATTGTTTAAGTGTGCCAAAGAGTGCCATAATTGATGTTGTTAGGTGTCAAAGACCAAATTTAGATGTCTATAACAATACCAAAAATTCCCTTTTGCCTTTCTAACTTGCAGACATTCATCTTTTTGTAGTGACTCCTCTCAAAGATGGGATGGGCTGTAGATGGAGTATGGGGTGCATAAAAGCATTGACACTGCCTCCCAAGTATTATGGTTTTTTTGAAGTAGATGTATCTCGTGGATGCATTTGTGGTATAATATTGTCACAGTTGTAGAAAATGACCCAATTGTAGCTGCAGTCCTAGCCTTTGTTTTTATTTTTTGTAAAGAGATTTGATAGCAATTTGTTCTAGGTGGGTGATATGAACGAGGATATTTTTGGGACAAGCCCTAAGATCATGTCCAAAACTTTATTTCAAGTGCTATTTGAACCTATTAATGCCTTCATATGTTCATTACCACAAAAATTGTGTTTCAACTTATTTGAATCAGGTACAAAATGATGATAGGTCTAAGTGAATTTCTCTTGTGGCATTGTTAGTGGAAATCTGCTATAATGTTATTTCCTAGGGTTAGTAAAACAAAACCCAATTTACTCATATGTTATTTAAAAAAAAATAGGTTGGACCTAAATTAACAAGTTCTGGACCCTAGGATACTAGTTTAGTTCTGGCCTTTTGTTTTTTGTACACCTTGGTTAGGGCTTAAAAATTAGTACTTATAATAATCTAGGCCTTATAGGGTTGATTAAAAAAGAGAATTTAAATCAATCTAGAGGATTATTTGTAAATAGGATTTTGTGGGGGAGATTGATAATGCCATGGAGGAATTGCCCACAAGATGTAGTAGAAGAGGTGAGAGATGACTACATAATGGCCTTGAGGTATGCTAAACCTCCGCTTTGCTATATCACTTGTGAGGAATGGAGAGCTTTAAATAGATTAAATGCCAATCATGATATTGTAGTGGTCAAGACAGATAAAGGCAACATAATGGTGGTTTTAAATCTTGAGGATTATGGTACCAAATTGATTGACCATTTGCACAATAGTGGTAGTCATAGGAAGCTCAATTATAATCCAGTTTCCTTGATCTCTAAATGGATTTACTAAGTTGATAATAGCTTCTTCATTGGACGAGAGTGTTAAGAAGAGGTTGATTCCCAACAAGGAAATCACCCTTAGAATTTATGGGGCTCCTAAGATTCACGGGGAATAGGTTACATTAAGACCATTTGTAGACACCTCTTACTCAACCATATATCAACTTGCAGCGTTTCTTGCAAACAGGTTGAAATCTTGTGTGGGAAACACTTCCTCTTTCATCATGGATTCAACAAATTTAAAGATAAGAAAGTATATGCCGATGAATTTCCGTTAGCTTTGATGTGTTATCCTTGTTCACCAAGGTATCGATCTTGGAGGCTATTGAAGTGGTCGGTTGGCCGCCTTCTGTTTAAGATCCACGTTCTTCTCTTTCAAGGAGGTTATCTATGAACATACAAAAGGTATGGCAATGGGGTCTCCATTTGCACTTATGGTTGTGAACCTCTTTATGGATAAGTTTGAGGAAAGGGCTCTCAGCTCCTTTCCACCCAAAGCCAAAATGGTAGAAAAGATATTTGGATGACATTAATCTATGCTGACAACATGACATTAATTTTTTTGAAGAGTTCCATTTGCACATCAACAACTTGGTTGGTAGCACGAAGTTCACTAAGGAGATTGAGATGGACAATAACCTACCTTTCTTGGATGTTCTCCTCACTTGAAATGTTGATGGTTCCCTAGTGCGAAGTGTTTATAGGAAAGTTACTCACACAGATATGTATTTGCACATGTCTTCTCATCATCACCCTGCACAAAAGGCAAGTTTTCTCAAGATCCTTGACGTGAGGGATTTTAGAATTTGTGACGAGGAGCACTTAAACTTTAAAGCAAGAGATTAAGGGCTTTTAGAATTTGTGATGAGGAGCACTTAATCTTTAAAGCAAGAGATTATACTCTTGACTTTGCTTTTAAGAGAAATGGGTGCAAAGGGAAACAAATTGCCAGGGCTTTCAGGCCAGCAAGTGATTTCCAAGGACATAGACCAAGGGTTGAGGCCCCATCGGATGCTCCTATGGCATTTCGTCCGTACATTGAAGGAGTCTCCAACAAGATCTCCGAAATTCCAAGGAGACAAAACATCAATACTACTTTCCTACAAAAGAATAAATTAAGGAATGTGCTAAGTTCAGCAAAATACTGGTTGCAACCAAACCTAAGAAGTGGGGTTTACATAAGCAATCATTCTTGTGGTGGCCCTTACATTGGGGAAATATGAAGGTCTATTTAGATGAGAGTCAAAGAACATGCTACAGAGAGTACTCATAAAAAACCTTCAACGCTATTAGCATTGAGGACACCAAGGTGTTAGTAGTAGAGAACCACTACTTAAAGCATCAGTTGAGGGAGGAAGTGGAAATTTGAAAACATTTCCTAAAATTGTAAAGGGATGAGGACTTGGGTTTTTGCCATTTGTGGAGACTCATCATCAACAAATTAAGAAACAACCCCACAATGTTGGTTGCAATTTGTAATGGCTAGTTGAGTATTTAATAATTGTCCTAAAGTAGGCCCACTATGCATCGTATGTACTAGACAGAGCTATCTATATAAGGGATCTTGGTTTTGTAATTCTTACATATGTTTTACATCCTGATGATGGATTGCATGTTGCGATCCAAAGCGATGAAGGATACTTCAATTCAACCTTTTTTTCCAATTTTTTTCTTCTAATCTGTCTATTGAGTTTATTTGAAAGAAAAAAGGGTCAAAGGTATGAGTAGGGTTTTCTTAAATTGGATTTTAATCCTTGGCAATAATAGAAGTTTCTACCTTCCAATTTAGTGGAACTAGTTGCTATATTTGCAGAGATTATTTAAAACCTGCAAAGAAATAAACTGGACAACAATGAAAACTAAATTTAAAGGCATCAAAAGTTAAATGCGTAAAAGTAAATTTCTAAATCTAAAGCTTGTGTGATAGATGCATAAAAATTATTATTATTATTTTTTTTCACAACCATGGAATTCCAAAGAAATTCAAAGGACAGCTAATATTAGAAGATAAACTGACTTGAGTAGAGTATTCTAATTCGAATTGAAAGAAAACTTCATAACCATACCCATATCAGATTTGCATCAATTGGAAGCAAGAAAATCTTCATTTATGAATTAGAAAATTTGTAAAATAAAAATCACTGATTCACTCATCCATGCACTTGAGAATTAAATAAAATCATTTGTAGGGCACAACTTCAACAAATGAATTTCAGTGATTGATAATATTGATGTTATCTTTCAGAAAATGTGCATATAAAGAGCAAATTTCTATGAAAATCCTCCCCCTTTACACATTGCTTGGAGCATTATTTATTAAAAAATCAAAGTGACCCCCAACTTTCCGATTTTCTGCCTTCTCACTAATATTTCATTTTGAAAGGCAATAAAATTCAAATTACACAACATGACAAAAATATCTCAATGGCTCTTCCATAAAGTTCTGCAACTTTTCAAACACATGGTTGATTTTATTTGTATGAATAGGAGTGATATTTTGCATATATAGCTTAATCTCAATGTCTTTATGATTAAAACCTAACCGATTGTTTTCAAAGTGAATGAAAATCACCCATCTAGATTGTTGATTTAAGATTGGCTCCACCAATAATACCTGCAAACAATCAAAATCAAATTGCCTAATGGCTTTGATAAACTCAATCTTCATCTCCATTTGTTGCTCTAGATTCGCCAAGTAATCTTTGAGTTTAAACACTTTGGGGGGCAGTGGAATATCTTGTGTAAGTAAACTGCCTGCTCGTTGCTTAAACTTTGTACCTTTTTTCTTTTTTGAAATTTATAGGTCGAGCTTTTCGAGATTGGAGCAATGCTTTTTTAAAGAAAGTTTTTTGAAATTTATAGGATGAACTTCCCAAGATTGAAGCAATGTTTTTCAAAAGAAACTAAGGCAAGTAAAATCTTGCAATGAGCGAGATCAAGAACTGGTTGTAAGCAAAATAAACCAGATGACAATGGTAGAGACCTGGTCGCTCTTAGGCAGGATCATATAATGCAAGATGGAATGCAAGTGAAAATGATATGACAAGCGCAAAATATAGAGACCCTGCTAGCAGTATAGACAATACAACAAGAAAACGAAAGCCAAAACCTCATCCCACGTACACTTTGAGAATAAGCTTGGATGCAAAGAAATGGGGAACCAAAGTTGAATAGCTCATAAAGATTAACAAACAAGACTTCAATGCAAATGAACTGTATGACCAAACTCTAGTAGACTAACACAAGTAGTCCCTGATATATGGCAATGGTGAATGGAGCCTTTATATGTATAGTTTGAGCATAAAATAAGGAATAGGATGTATATAGTTGCCTTCAAAATAATGAAGGTGCCCGTTTCAATGTGGAACAGCTTCTACTTGGCGAATGTCAGACTGGAGAGGGAGAGCTTCAAAACAAACAATAATTTGCTAATGGCAGAATGTGATTGAATGTCGAGGAAAAAAGGGGAGACCGAGGTTGGAACCCAAGTGTTGAGCTTTGAAACAATTAATTTCTCGAGGCCTTTACATTCCTTATTTCTGTTTACTCTTGGATTGACAATTGGCACACTTTCATTGGGATCCGGGAATAAAAGAATGGAGAACGGTGAAGTGAAAATTTCAGATGGATTTATTATATTTAAAATGATGTAGCAGCATCTTTCTTCTTGTGTGCATCTTGAGTTTTGGCGCTGTAGTGAATAATACAGAACTATATATGTATGACTTAAGAGAAGATATAAGAATGGAGGTTGAATTTTTTAAACCCCACAATATTCTTTTATCCCCAATGCTCCACGGCACAATGATGTATTTCTTTCCCAGCTTGACGGATGGTGGGGATGTTGAAAGGTGACAACGGAGAACAGATTTCTCTGGTTTTCAACAACTGTCGCGGGAGGCATAATGCTCTAGGATACAGACTTCAGAGGATGGAAGGTTTAAGAACATGAATGGAAGGATATTGGCCAGGTACATGATAAATAGTGGTTGTCTGGGTGAAGTGCACATGTTTTGTAACTGAAAATGAAAGGTATGAAAACTTAATGCCTTCAACATTTCTCAAACATTTTATTACATGTTACAAAAGCCCTCTTCCTGATTTGATACAGGGTGTATAATGGATGGGAAAATAGTGTGTGGGGACTTCTGACAACGAAAGCAGGGTTCAAAATATTTGAAATCCTTCTATGCGTTTGCCAGTTTTAAACTCAGCTTGATCCCGATTTGAAAAATGCTGGTTTAGGATTTGAAGATAATAGTTTGAATGGAGAGCTATGTATTCTGAGTCAAAGAGTTTTAGATTGCCTTTCAAAACACTTTCATTTTGACAGATGGCATGGATTGGTGAGAGAAGGAATGGACAAGCTTCGTGGAGTCCTTTGTTTTTGGGAGAGTCCGCTTGTTTTACGAGGATAGATTTAAAGTAACAAGCTTAAAGTCCAAAGTTTAAAGTCAGGAGGAAGTTGTGCTAAGTTTAAAGCACTTGATTTATTTAAAGTATTTGCCATCCTTAACTTTACATTCTTCCATGTCGAAAAATAGCATAATGTGATTGGAGTGGAACCAAACGGGTTTTATGAAGCCTCAGTATAAAGGAGTGCTTCACCTATTGAGCTTCATTCTTTTCACATAGAATACCTTTGCTCCTAGCAAATTTTGGCATGTGATTTGACTAGAAAATTTGCATGGGAGGTTACAAGGTATTGTTGGGAAGGACTAAATGATAAGTATTACAAGGATTCGAGAATAAAAATGTGAATTATTTTAAGAGTCAAGTTGAGCAAAATATGATGCAAGGATGGTGTGATGGTGATACCGGAAGATTAGGAATGTATGGAGTTGCATAAGGACGATGGAGGTGGAAGCGGAGGAGACTATACTAAAATCATTTGATCCTTTCAACTTATTGTCATTTTAATCTTATGAACATTTTATTAAACCAAACCAAAGCAAACAACTGTTTTAAACCAACACAAATAACTGTTCTAAACCTATCGACCGTTCCTAACACACAGTTTTGTACAAAGTACACACTTCTAAGCTTCGAGACACAAACCGACCAATTGAATAATTTTTTTGAAGGCCTCCAAAATGCATCCAAATGTTCTTTAGCTTTTAGCCAATTATCATTTCAAGCTCTGAGGTATTCATCAGTTATTATTTGTTTGTTTGAAAGATCAAGGACTAATAAAATACGCATAATTTTGTAGTATATTATCCCAATTCTTCTGATGGACAAGCATGCTGCACACACACATCAAACACAATACTTTGAGACAAAATTTACAATTTAAAACATCTGATGCTCAATACCGTTGAAGGCTGTTTTTTACAAAATGTAGATGTGGCCGTAAAGGTACTTTGGGAAAAGTGGGGACAACAGGATTAAACCTTAACCATAATTCTTTTTCCTTTTACATAAACCCTGGTAAAGATTCAAAAACATTAACTTTAGAATTTAAAAAAAAAATCAATGGGAAAAAAGTCAATTGGGTTTTGATGGCTGAAATACTCAGAAATACTTTGTGACCTACTGTAAGTCGGTGTGCCATATTCGAGTTGACATGTTGGCTGTTTGCACAGGCTCTGAAACTGCCGACTAATTAAACTCAAAATGAGAAGAAACTGTTTGTTCCCCCACATATGGTGAAAAAATGCATTGACTGGTTTTTACCATTTTCTGTTTGGCAAGTCAAACACAGAGAGACTGGGCTGGGTCCATTGTAATCTTTATTAAATTGCGTTGTCTTCACGAGTCTTGCTTCTTGATCTGTATCATATTTACTGTAAATTTTGATGAGTTCCTTCGAGATCAGGTCCCTCTTTTGAGCTTTCTTGTACTCTTTTTCATACAAAGCATTTTCAGGCAGCCATACCCACTATCTGTTATGTCACAAGGTTCTCCGAATTTTATTGAAAAAGTTCAAATTTTGCCAAACTTTACTCTTGTCGAACATGAACTCGAACTTTATCCATTATTTTTGCATGGGAAGTTTTTGGCATGATTTTGCATTATTGTACAAATGTGTGGATATATACATATAATGACTGAAAGTAGTGGACAAATCTAGCTCTCTCCACTCTGTCCCTCTGACATATTTATGCATTTTTTTCAAAAAAAGTGATAGAAAATATTTTTTTTGAACTTAAAGATATTTTTTTCTCAACTTTATCCCTTGGCGAACTTGAACCGAACTTTATCCTCGTCAAACATAAACGCGAACTCGAACCTTGTGACTCAGACTCTGTATATAGATCTCCTGAGCACGGACTAGCTGTCACACCAATTTTCTGACACTTGTTACAGAGCTATTTTCAATTATTGAAATTTATTCTTAAAATATCTGTTTACTCGTCTATATTGATCATAGCATGCACTTTGATTTTATATTGTGTGGGCTGCATACTTCAGATTTCGCTCTCCTAATCTAGAGAATCTACATGGTTTATTTTGTACCTTGGAATCTAGATATCTCCTGTGATCTTGATTACATGTTTATGGAACTATTTTAAATTTCAGTCAATATTAATACCTGCTTAAGTATTGCTACACTTAAAGAGTTTTTGTTCTCGCCATGTTGAGGCTTGTTGAGATGTTTCTTTTTTCTGTTTGTTTGAGATGTATTGCCACCATGCATTGCCCATGGTTTAAAAAACAATACCATTTTCAACTTAGTAACATTGAAACTACATTCTTCAATGCCGCCTTCATCTTTTACTTTATAAATAATTGATGTCAGAGGCATGACCTCTTTGCACATTGAGCTTGGCTATGTTGGTTAGGTAGCGGCTTAGGAATGACTGGTTACAATCCAAGATGAATGGCTTCAAGAGGAAGAGTCCAATTTGTATGTTAGCAAAGAAAAATTAAAATATTTGTTACTGTGTAGTACACATCTAGAAGCATCCCTGGATCTCAATGTTATTGTGTATGGAAAGGAACGCATTGAAAATCATTAGAGAAATCAAGCAGAGTTCTAAAAGGTTCCCCTGAACTACCAAGGGTTGGAAGACTGTAAAGCTATTTCATGGCCTGTACTTTACACTGGCCTGCTGTGTCCAAGAATCTCCTTTAGAGGTTCTACTTCTCGGTATGCTCAACATCATTAAAAACATATTTAGCTGAAGCTGCAACCATTCCTACAGTGATACACACCTTCTGGATAGTTTGGGCATGGTATTATTGGGTATGGTATTAGTGGGGTCATGTGCAACAAGAGTGAGTCAGAAGGGGAAAGATAAAATTGACTTGGGACAGAGTGTCTGCTAAGTTGAAAGGTAAGTTTTTGCCTTCTGATAATCAGCTAAGCTTGTTTAAGAAGCCACAGAATTTGAGGCAGAAAGATACGAGTATAAAAGATTACACTGGAATTCTACAACCTGACAGTCCAAGCAAGCCATGTAGAAGATGATGAAGAAAAGATATCAAGCTATGTAAATGGTCTCTCTGTCTTTCTATACAAGAGGAGTTTGGAATGACTAAGATTATGTTTTGTAGAAGAAGCCTATCAATGTGAATTGAAGGTTGAAGAGAAGCTGTCCAAATTACAGCACTGAGGATGAGGACGTGGAAGAGAAACCTGCCTGAAAGAGAAGCATGTCCAAAGAAATCAGCAGGGAGGAAGAGGACGTGGAAGAGAGACCTCTGTATTAGGTCAGACTTATGCAGAAGGAGGAAGAAGCTAGAGCTCCTACTTTGCAGCAAAAGCAAAGAGGTGGTTGTGAATTCTTATTGAAGAAGAGGATATGGAAGCATAGAGGATGACATAGAGGATTCAGTGGAACTTATTTCAAATGTGGCTAACATGGGCACAAAGCTTATGAATACCTTGAGTAGACAAAGAAAATAAAAGAATTGTGATAGAGAGTACATGTAGCACAAGTAGAGGAAGTGGAGAAGCAGAAGATACTACTCCTCTAGAACTTTTTGAGCAAGTGGACAGAATCCGTATGCTGTGTAGAGTTTTGTTGACAGCTAGAAAAGCAAGAGAATGAGCCCACGACAGAGGAGAAGCATTTTTATAATGATGTGAAAGTGGGAGGCAAGTGTTGTAATTTGATCATAGATAGTGGTAGCACTGATAATTTAGTATCCAATGAGATGGTGCAAAAGTTGGGATTGAAGCTCTGTTGCTCATTCCAGATAATATAAAGGTTTATTGGCTGTAGAAAGTCATCATGTAACGGCGACAAAATCAATGTGGGTAAGTTAAACATCCATAACGGAAGCTACCATGATGAAGTATGGCGTGATGTGATACAGATGGATGCTTGTCATGTCTTATGGGGTAGACCACGACATAGCAGTGATAACAGGAATGCAATATACAATGGAAGGAAGAATACCTTTCACAATTATCAAGGATGGTAAGAGGTTTGAATTGCTGTCTACGAAGTGAGATAAGGAGCCAGTAGCTCTGTTATGTTGCTTTAAGCTAAAGAATTTCTTGAAAGTAGTAAAGAAGACAAAAGTTTGTTTTGTTGTCTTTCCCAAGCTGCAACAAGTAGAAGAGAAAGAAATGCCAAGAGAAGTGGAAAATTGTGTTAAATGAGTAGGAAGAGATAGTGTTAAATGATCTTTCCTAGTTGGATTGCTGCACCCATGATAATGATTTCTTATCATATGGATTTGATGCTTGGAAGCAAGTTTGCCAAGCAAGGCTTCACATAGAATGAATCCACTTATGAGTGAAGAAGTTGATCAATCAAGTTCAAGATTGGTTGGAGAGAGGTTTGATAAGAGAGAGCTCTGGTCTATGTCCAGTATCGGTGCAGCTTACACCTAAGAAGGACGAAGAATGTAGGACGTGTTAAGATTCAAGAGCCATCAACAAGATCACCATCACAGTATTGGTTCCCATTGCCAAGGATGAATGACTTATTGAATTGTTTGAGTGGAGTGAAATACTTCTCCAAGATTGATTTGATGAGTGGTTACCGTAAGATTAGAGTAAGAAAAGGAGATGACTGGACACCTTCGTTCAGGACCAAGGAATGATTATATGAATGGTCAGCAATTTGGATTAATTGGCAATGCCCCCAATACATTTATAAGGCTGATGAATGAAGTGCATTGAGGCCATATTTCTTGGAAGAGTTTGTTGTAATATACTATGAATGACATACTTTATTTGTCAGTAGTAGAAATGGAGGAACATTTGATGCACGTAAGGCAAGTATTAAAGAAGCTGACATAGGAGAAGCTTAAGTTGAAGATATGTTCAGTCATGAAAACAGAACCAGTGTATTTAGATTTTGTGATTAAGGACTGAAGATGGATCCAGAGAAGGTCCAGGCAATATTGGAATGAATTACACCAAGGAATGCTACTAAGGTAAGAATCTTACATGGTTTAACAAGTTCCTATAGGAAATGTATTTGAAACTTTAGTGGAGTGTGTGCACCAATGGATATGCGTGCATGAAGAGAGGATTGTTCAGGCGGACATCCCAAACCACAAACAGTTGTGTGGAATTGAAGGTCACAAAGAAGCTTGTGTTAGCCTTGGCAGATTTTGATAAAGTATTTCAAGTTGATTACGATGCAATTAAAACAACCATTGGTGTTATGTTGAGCCAAGAAGGAAGACTTAGTGAGAAGTTGAACGAGGCAAAACAGAAATATTCAGTGTAGGATAAAATATTCTATGCTATAGTTCAAGCATTGAAGAAGAGGAGGTGCTATCTACTGCCAGAAGAGTTTATATTGTATACAGATGATCAAGCCCTGATGTTTATAAACAACCAGAATAAGTTGAACCAAAGGCATATGAAGTTGGTTGAGTAATTGTAGAGTTTACTCATTTGTACTTGAGCATAGATCAGGGCAGCCGAAATAAGGTTGTTGATCCCTTAAGTCGAAGAGTTGTGTTGCCTAACACCATGGTGGTAGAGATGATTGGACTTGAGAGAATCTTAGAAAACTCTATGAACAGGATGTGGACTTTGTGGAAGATTGGAAAGCATGTAAAGAGCCATGGGTATGTGGTAGGATTCCATAGGGGGATTATATAATCCAGAAAGGATTCTTGTTCATGAAACAATAGTTGTGTATTCTGCAAGGATCAATGAGGGAGAACCTCATCAAGGAATTACATAGTGGAGGATTTGTGGGTCACTTCGGAATAGATAAGACCCTAAAATTGCTAGAGGTGAGATACTATTGGCTGGTTATGGCTAAGAATGTGAGCAAATACGTGTAAAGGTGCCAAGTATGCTTGTTTGCGAAAGGAACTAGTGGGACCATGGGCTTGTATACAATATTTCCCGTACTAGAAGGACCATGGGAAGAATTAACCATGGATTTTGTTCTTCGATTGCCAAGGACACAATGATGTAATGACTAAATTTTTTTTGGTTGATAAATTTTCAAAAGATGGCACATTTTATTCCTTCTAAGAAGACCGATTATGCCTCAAATGTTGCAAGTTTGTTCTTCAAGGAAGTTGCTAGATTGCATTGGTTGTCAAAGAGTATTACTTCAGACCAAGACACCAGAAACTTGGGTCACTTCTGGAGAAGAAGTTAGGCACCAAAGTTGCAACATAGCTCAGTGTACCACCCAAAAACAAATTGATAAACTGAGATTGTGAACAAAAGTGTAGGGAATTCGCTCAAATGTCTGGTTAGGGATAAAACCAACACATTGGGATATGATGTTGGTCCAAGCAAAATTTTCCCATTACAATTTAGTGAATAGGTCAGTTGGAATGACCCCATTTTAGATTCCACATGGAAGATCACTCAAGGGAGTAATGAATCTGTTAAGAGTGACAACAGAAAAAATGCGTGCAGATGTAGATGATTATGCAGAGCATATGCATGAGTTACACGAGGAAGTACAGAAAGAAGCTACAATAGAGTAACCTAAAGTATAACAAGAAGGCAAATGAAGAGAGGAGAGTGGAGTCATTCGCAGAAGGACAATCAATGTAAGTGCAACTTGAGAAAGGAGAGATTCCCAATAGGAATGTATAACAAGGTAAAGTACAAGAAGATCAGTCCTTGTAAGGATCTGAGAAAAAGTTTTCAGACAATGCTTATGAGAAACAACTGCCAGAAGGGTAGACCTTTCACCCATTTTCGATGATGTCGCTTTGCATCCTTATCATGTAATGGATAGAGTTTAAGAAGGGGGAGAGAACTTGCAAATTGGAAAACGCAGGTCCTCTGAGATTGAAGCAGTCTTGGAAGGAAGAGTTGGGAAGAAGACAAGGCAGTGAGAGTACAAGGAGTACTTAGCTTGTCGGAAGAACAGAGGACCTGAAGAGGATTCATGGATTCTCAAGAAAGAAGTTCACCTAATGGATCGGCCAAGACCAGCTGTTACAGCCCTTTGATTGTGAGCACCATTTTCACAATCAAATTTCCAAGGGAGTATGGTGTAGTGTAGGAGCATCACTGGAAGTCTGGATCTCATTGTTATCTTTTATAAAGAGGAACTCATTGAAAATCATTAGAAAATTAAGTGGATTTCAACAAGGTCCCACACAACTACCAAGGTTTGGAAGATCATAAAGCCATTTCATGGCTCGTGGTAAGGGCAGTACTTCTCACTGGCCTGTGGTATGCAACAATCACTACCATAGGTTTGTGATATGCTCATCATCGTCATACTATCTTTAGCTGAAAGCCGCAACTATTCTTAGGATGGTGCACACTTTCTGGATAGCTTGGGCATTGTGTTATCCATGCATGTACTAAGCCTTATGGGGCAGCCACCATTTGGTTCCTTATGACCCCAATTCACTTACAACCAGGTTGTGGAGGTCCACTCATGCCATGTGATACTGCCATGAGCCAACAACCTTGCATCTCCTTGCCCACGGAGCAGAGTTCACGACATGCCAAGTGTTTGTGCCACACATATTACTTCAAGTGAGTGTTCCCTACCACGTAGGTAAAAGACAAAGTAGTGCCATCCATTGCTTTTTGGATTCGTTACCTGCAAGTCAATGGGATCAAAAAAGGCTTGTCAGATCACTGGGCATGTACCTGTAGAGAATGTTAGAATATTCAGAAACGGTTGAGCTCCAATGCCATGTAATGCAATTTGTTGTTGTTGATCAAGTGCTTCAGAACTGAGTTTGTAATGCATGGCTTTAGTGTTTGTGTGGGACTCGAAAGTTTTTGACATCAATGGATTCTGGTAACAACTCATGGCCCACATAAGCCAAAGGCAAGATCATGTAAATTGGTTCATAACATGAGATTGGTTCCATACGGTTCCACTTTTGAAAAGAAAATTTAATGCTATTAGGGAAGGGGGTTCCAGTGTTGGGAATGTTTCAACTTTGCATGGTCTGCACATGATGGTTATGAAAGATCCCCAAATGGATCCTTGGAGCAAATATAAATTTTTCCCACTCAACACAATAGCAAAATATAAACTTCGAAAGCTAAGGAAAACGGGATTGATTTCAGCCAAATCGACTAGGGTTTTATGTGCAAACACACCCAAAATCAGCATACAATAATTATTTTTTACTCCCAAACCCTTGGAACAACCCTGGAAAAATTTATGGCGAAAATCAAATTCTACAACAGCTGGAAGATAATTTAAATCTGAAATCCTAACTGCTGCAATCTTCAAGATAGCATAACTCTCTCTACACAACTCCGATCTAGGCAAATGACCTATGCTCGAACTTGGAAAAATACAAGGAACAAGATAATGTAAACCAAATTATAACAACTACCAAACATGCAAATCTGGCCCTCCTATTTCGGCCCACACATTTAGGGCATCAAATGAGCTCCAAAAATTATTTTCTCTATCCCAGGTGCTTGCCTATATTTTTAGAAACTTAGTCATATAAGAATCAAAATTTTTGGATGCCAAATCAACTCAGAAATCAGATCTGAAATCTGATTATAAAACTGGTAAATAACCCTCAAAAGAATTATGAAACTTGGGTATTTTCATTCACAAAAATTATGAGATATTAGACAATGATTTTCAGATCTAAATACCTCAGTAATAATGCCCAAACAATCCCAAGGTGAGTCGATCCAATAGAGAAAACACTGCTGCAATTTTATTCACCAAAATACTTCGAAAAGTCTTTCAATAACACTGCTGGAAAAAACCTGAAATAGACTGAAAATCTGATTACAACCAATGGGAAATTCTGAGTGAAAATCCCTCTCAAATTCTTGGGGTTTTCGTCCACAAGAGGTTTAATTCACAAGGGGTTTCGTCTTTGGAATTTTTAATGCAAAAGTTGAAGCTCTATGCAAGAGAAAATATCATATAAAAATCTGGATGATGGAAGAGGCAAGTCGAATTTCCTTTTAAAGGAAAAGGATCAACAACCAACCTCCAAACCAGCCAATGAGCTCACATGATTTTCTCTATGCAAAGCATTTAGAATTTTCCATATTAAATGCTTTTTCCAACCACTTTTTCCCTCTAATGCAAGTCGCATTTTCCTAGGGGAAATACATTAATTAATTATATTTTTATCCTTCCTAAATGTCATTATTCACTTTTGGCCCAAGTCGCCATTATCCCCTCTAGGAAGAATAAAATACAATAAATCCCTTTACAAATGATATTTGCCCCCCTCAAGGCAAATCGTATTTACCATAGGGATTATAATTTATTTCTTTTAAGCCAAATAAATTAATATAAGTGCTTTAATAATTTTTATTTTATTTTTTTATAGCACTTTATAATAATTTATTGTGACTTAAGTCACCCTTATATTTTTCCTTTGGCCGTCGGGTTGACAAAATGGGCCAAAGGTCTTCAAATGGGAAAAGGGGACATTACAGGGTATGCACAGATGTTGTGCTGCACAGGCTGGTACAGCACTGCTGCGTTAGAAAGTCTGTGCAGGGATCTGTGTGCAGTAAACTTGTGCACAATGGCATTCTGCCGGTTGTGTGCAAGGTGCTGATACAACTGTGCACAGGGAAGGCTGTGCGCAGAGCTGCATGCTAGTGGTTAGTGCACATGGGAGTATCATAGTGATGTGCATCAGGAGCTTCACAACACGGTAATGCAACGTCGTTTTCTGTAAGGCATTACCATACACTTGTCAGACTTTATCTGTCAATTGGAGGTGTGCAAGTATCACTCCATTTTATAATGTAGCTCTGTTTTTTATATGTAACCCTGCTGCAGCTTGTTGGACTATATCTGATTATTTCTTTAAATTTAAAGGAACTTGGCAGGAGGGTAGGTAAATAGTTCATTGCTTGCTTTATTTCTAGAGAGTACCATGTAATTGCAAACACAAATGTGTTAAATCTGTATTAAGCTGAGTTGTTTACGTAACTATTATCACAGAATATTGTTTGGGAATGCATTTTCAAAATGCTCTCTCCAAATTTCAAAACCCGACTTGATGCAGGCAATATTCCCAATCACTGTTGGAAGTAATTTTTAGTAAAGCTTCACTGAAAAAGATGTCTTAAATCATATGTATATTTTTAGGCAATATGCCTTTTGATGTGGTAATTAGATATTAGCTATGCACTCTACTTAAAAACTTTAGCATTAAATCGATGCAGTGTTCTATTTAGTGGATTCAATCTTCGTTAACCAATGGTTTTGAAAGATATCAGTATGCAACCAAATAATTTTAAAAAATCAAGCAAACTGGGTTTGCTTTTTTATTGTACTCTTAGTATGGGATCCTATGTAGCTACAATAAATATGGCAAAAAACAGTAGCCCTCTTGCTTCTAGTGACTGGGACTTTAAGCAACTTTTTGCAGTGAATTGTTTGAGCATGAAAGATTTTGTCCATATAAGCTGTTTATTATCTTATTTTGTTAAGAATATGATGTTGTGAGAATGGGTGTTGGTTTAGCATCACTAAAAGCTCACGAGTATAGGAAGCTTTTTACACCCTGTTCTAGCTGACCCAGTGGTGAATTACAGATAAATCCAAAATATGTTAATATTTAGTGAAGCAGACCATCATATCGTTAAATGTGGGCAATTTGAAGATTGTAGCTAAGATTAGTAAAAAACGATAAGATGAATACTTATCTTGCTTCACTTGATTGTTGCTACATTCACTTCCGTTCGTTCATAGTTCACACTGTCAATTGTTTTAGTGTAAAAGCTTCAAGGATGTATGTGCAGATTGCTATCTGACATGACCTTCATTCTGTTTGACAGGCACAGCGTCACTGCGAGTATCGAGAAAAAATTATTAAACACTATCAGGTTAATATTTTGTAATGATTTAAATTTTAATTGCTGAAATGTGTCATTTGGTTTTGCTTTGGTGGCACTCTTGCATTTGTAAATAACTTGTTAGGCTTGGCTGTTATGGACTGTTAAGGTATGGTCCATATGCTTGTAAATTGATTTACGGGCCAGATATGGATATACAGGAATCTCTAGATTACATCATTCTTGCCAGTTGATTATTTTTAAAGTAGAAATTCTATTAAATGATAAATGTTCTGATCGAGATCTAATCATTTTTGGTTTGTTTTCAGTCCACTGTCCAGTTTCCTTATTCCTCCTCTAGAACCATTATGTCACATTGTGAGAGATGTTTCATATGTCCTCCCAATGAAGATGTTCTGGAGTCATGGTAATGTGCTGAGCAAGTTGAATATGAAATGGTGAAGTTGCTCCTCATGTTTTCTCAAGCCCCATCCATTTTTTTTTTTAGACGAACTATTTTACTGATACTGCAGAAGAAATTGCAGCAATTTGAGCAGACCGCAAATTCCAAACTTCAGATTTATAGAGAGATCCTACAAAGTCACTCATTGCTTCCATTATCAGTCTTTACAGATTGCTCGCATTATGAACCTTAAAAACATAGAACCAAGATGCAATCCTTACATTGCATGTCATTTTTTGGGAGATAAAAAATTGTCTCTTATGACTGGTATTAGATGTGGATCATTAAGTGGAGGGATGAAACGCTGAAGGATATTCTGGAAAGGTGAATTTGGTTTGATGCAGATTGTCTATTATTACTGCTATCAGAGGTGTAAGAGCAAGTGTAGAGATGAAGGCCAGAAACAAGAGAGTCCTGGATAGGTGTCCTTGTGTGAAGCCCTGGGAAAAAGCTTTAATTTCTTTTTTGTGCTTAGAATATTCATGGAGATATACCGCAGTTGTGTTTGAAGTACCAATACCACTCATGAGTAAAGTGTGTTTGGGCTCCTTTGTAACATGGACTTAATGCATGTGCCCGGAAATATCCATTGCTGAAATAAGTAAAGGGAAAATGCATTGGATTTTCATCTTCTGAATAAATTTCAACATAACTCATATAACCACACCCCGTCTGCTACTCTGCTTGTATTATGACATGGCCATGGATTGAAAGAAATGCCCTAACTCTCACTTTGTTGCTCCCTCCTCTTTCATGAACACAAAAAATCTTCTTCTACTGGGTTTCTCTAAATCACATCACTAATAGACAAGCATGTAAAAGTTTATTTTACCCACACCAGTTGTGATGCCAAGCAACCTTAATCCAAATTTCTGTGTCCTTTCCTTGATTGGTGGAGGAAGGTTTCTCATTAAAAGCAACATCCTTCCCAATGATGATCTCCCGAGGTTCAGGATCATACTAGTAGAATGCCTTAGATTCTTCCCTATACCCAACAAAGGCACATTTGTGACTCTTAGGCTGCAATTCATTTCTATTTTTGTTTGGAATATGGGGCTAAGCAGCACTTCAAAAGATAATGAAATGAATAACAATGGGATTTTGTCCATTCCAAGCTTCTTTGGGAGTCACATCTCTAACAGCTCTCTTAGGTTTTGGATTAAGAATATAATTTGTACAACTCATGGGTTTATCCCTAAGCATGCAGTACATTTCTCTACCATGCAACAAGTATCTAGTTCATCTCAACATGGGTTCTGTTCTCCCTTTGACTATTACATTGTGGTAAAGTGTAAAAGGGATTGTAGGTTGACACTTGATACTTTAGTGTATGAGGGGTGAAAAGCATTATTGGCATCTTCCTTGCCATTGTCGGCCCTTGGTTTTGAAGTCTTAGTAAGGGCCTTGATCAATATCACTAGGTCAAGTCTGAAAATCTTGTTTCCATTTTGAACCACCCATACCTCATTAGATATAGCAAAATGCTCGTTAAGATGTTTAATGCCATGCCAAGAAGATATTTGTCACTAACATGTAACTTAAGCTCATTTGAAATGACTATGTCAATAAAATCATGTCCCCGATGATAACTAATTGAACCTTTTTGTCCTTGCCTTTTCATCACCTCCAAGTTCCAACAACTCATCAATAGTGATTTGGCACAAGCCTTGCAATGTAGAAGATATTCCTTTTTTGGCTTCCATGTATAATTAGCAATATCTACTAGCTTGAAATTAAGAGTAATTGTTGCCATGATAATACAAGTTATTGAAAAATTAGGTCAGATAAAACATAGAACAGATCATATTAAAAAACTTAAAACAGGGATAAACAATCCAATAACACTTAAAAATTGGCCTGGTCCAAAAATCAGTTCCCTATGCTTGAGTACTCGTACCTCATATGAATAACAGTAAACCCATGTTTCCTTATTCACATGTAAAATAAAAGCAAGGCGATCTGAACTTGTGATTTGTCTGCAATATAGGACAAAGCTCTTACCACTGAGAAAGCTCCATTGATTGTCATGAAATTAGCATTATTGCTTTTTGTTGTAAATTTGGATTGATCTTTAGAAAATAAAACAATAACAATAGTTTTGGGCGGGATCCATGCTCCACAATAACCATTCAATTTTTTTCAAGCGTCTACAAATGATTTGTTGGAGTAACAAGTATGAGAAAGGGGAAGGATGAGCTACTTGCCCCGCACTTTTAGATTGGAGAGGTGGAAGGACAAGAGCTCAAATCCATCACATGTTGTGGCTTTACTTGAGAGGGTTGGGCACCTACAACAAGTGTGGGTTTGCTTGAAGGGAGCGTGCTCTTATTTGGGAACATTACCCAAAGGGCTTTAAGTTAGGGTTTCAATGGTTTGCATTGGGGTCTTGCTTAGGCCTAATTAGAGAGCTTCAACGCCATTGATTGGATGTTAAATGAAAATGGGTAGGAGTTTGGATGAGGCTGCTTTGGGTAAGCAATCACGTAGACTCTAATATTATGTATAGTCATGATAATAAAGAAATAAAGTGATTTAAAGTCCTGTGTTTTTCAATGCAATAATAAGGAGAAATATGTTTGCCTTACAACTTGTATTTAGCTAGTAGTGATTGACTTAATACTTTTGTTTACGGATAATTCCAATCGCCGTGCCCATACCCTTTTCGGCTCCTCCTAGGCTCTCTTTATGTATTATACATTGCTCTCAGAATCTAGGGGAGTCCCCCTTCTCTCTATATGGCTTCTATGTCTATGGGGGGCCCCTACCCTATAAATAACTACTCTATAGAGGGGCCCCCTCCCCCTCCGAGGGAGAAGCAGAATACTGTATCGGCAAGCCCAATCCCCAATCAATCATAGGGCACAGGGATAGGGGTTCACGGAAAGATACAGAATGGTTATCGCCATATATAGATAGGGGGAGCACGATTGAACCCCTATACTAGGCCCTATCTATACTTTATAGATGGAGATTCAGGAGGCCGGTGGCTATATCTCTCTATCGGCGTGCCCCACCCCCTATAGATATATTGGTAAGAGAGGGGGCCCTCTGCAGAGAGAATATAGGGGCGGGGGAGGCCCACACCCATACATAGAATAGAATTGGTCGACTCTGGCATATGTCGTTTTAGTTTAGTTGCCTCTCCCATCTATAAATGGCCATATAGAGAGAGATATAGAGGAGGGCCCTTGATCCATATCTATCGATCGGGCCTGCCCATCTAGATATGGCGACAACCTACTTTGCCCCCCTCACCCTCCAGAGAGAGAGAGAGAGAGAGTTATGAATTATGAGATATATGTGCGCAAGAGCAAGTTTCTATCGATTGTGAAGAGGAATCCTCCTAGCCTTATGGCACTATGAAGGTTTTGCTAACATTTAAATGAGAGAAGAGATGGAGATTATTGAGGACGGAGTCGGCCCAAGGACTAATGACCTTGCAAATGGTGTTCGAACTCGATATGATGAGAAACATATTAAAGATTGTTGGTGTGGAAGGAAGAAAGCGAGGAACATGTTGAGAATTTTTCAATGGAGGACTAAGTACAATTTTCTAATGCTGGACAATCAGAGGCGGAAGTGAGGATGGTGGCAGGATCATTGATTGGGCTAGTGTGTTTGGACCTTGATGTCCTCACCATCTATTATTTTTGCATTGCAATAGTCATGGTTATCTTTTGATTGGCGCCTATTGTGTGTGGGGCTGCTCCTTGAGCATTAGGGTTAGGGTTATAATGCCTATATATTGATACTGTAAGGAGGAGATAAAACATCTTTTTGGTATTGTAAATGAGCTCTTCTTAAAAGGACGTCGCCCCCTTGTGCGATATTAAAATACAAGCAAGTTCGAAGCTATTTTCCAATTTCATTCAACATTCTGGTTCTTTCACATTTTGCTATTTCCATTTTTTATTTTCATTTTCACTAATATTTGGCAAACAGGATCACAACAGGTACTAAGAGCTCTTTCGGGGCCGTGTTTACGTAACAACATTATATTTTAGTAGTACTATGACTGTACGTTGTATGCTCTCACCTCACCCATTGTGGATCTTGGTGATTAGAAGGTGGTAACAGAAGTGGCAATGCTATTTATTTCTTGCCTCAAATCAACCTTTTTTTCTTTTTCTCACAAGTTGTTTTATTTTTTATTTTTAGGTTAGAAATTGTGTTCCAACATTTTTAAAATTCATAGAAAGCTTTCGTTTTGGGTGAGGTGGCTATCAATTTTTACCTAATTTCATGAAGTGAGGGGTTACACCCAATTCTCAAGCCATTAGATACCGGTGTATATGGACTATAGGTTCCACATACTTTTGGGTATATCAGAAGACCCCATAGGTTTCTTTGAAACTTGACCCACAGGAAGCCATCGACGGTCTATCATTTGTGGTGCCACTAATAGGCAGTTAGTCCTGAGAAGTTACTCGCATCGTACCTTAGAGATGGGATAGTGGTCTATGAGAACGATAACCCTACATAGTCAGTGCTCTGCAATATTGGGCTGACATTATTTACAAATGAGATTAGTATATTTATGAGCCCACAAACTAGACACACCCTACGGTAATCTGCCCTTGCTGTAATCCTAACTTTGATAATAAGCCCACCACTCGCTAATTTTTTTGAAAGGCAATTAAAAAGAGAGTTATAGAGGTAGTTACAAAGGTAAGAAAGGTCAAAACAATTCTAGACACCAATAAACCTTAACAAGAATGATAGTAGGACCTACTCATGTTATTAGTCCTCACCGAATGGCGAAATTGGTCACAACGGTTTCATCAGGTGCGGTAGCTCAACTATATACATGTACCACGACAAAAATAAGGTAATTTTCAACACCCTTAGAATTACAACTCATTCTTCACAAGCACTCATAGGTGTTTGCAGAACTTCAAGGACTGCCACCACAACACGCCTATGACCATGCTGTACAACTAATTCCGAGAATTCAACCACCAAACATCCAATTTTATCGTTATCCATACATGCAAAAAACTGAAATTGAAAAGATGGTCAAGGAATTGTCTAAATGCAGGGGTCATTTGGCCAAGTGTGAGTCCATATTCCTTCTCCAGTGCTCCTTGTTCACAAGAAAGATGGGTCGTAGTGGCAGTTATGTGTGGATTTTTAGAGAATTAAACAAACTAACAGTCAAGGACAAATTCCCAATTCCAGTGATTGATGAATTATTGGATGAATTGCATGGGGCCTGTTTCTTTTCTAAGCTCGATCCAAGATCTGGCTACCATTAGATTCACTTACAAGGGGAGGATATCCCTAAGACAAATTTTTGGACCCATGACAGCCACTACGAGTTTTTGGTGATGCCTTTTGGTCTCACCAATGCATTGTCAACTTTCTAGAACCTAATGAACCAGATCTTTTGGCCTTTGCTTTGTAAGTTCATCCTAGTTTTCTTTGATGACATCTTGGTCTATAGCAAGACATGGGAAGAACATCTTGTCCACAAAAACCACACCCTGCAAGCTCCTCAGCCAACAATCACTTGTATGACAAGCACTCGAAGTGTTCTTTTAGTACTATAGAGGTGGAATATCTTGGTCACATTGTCTTAGCCAAAGGGGTTAAAGTCAATCCTAAGTCTTGCCCAAACCTAAGAAAATTGAAGATATGCAACTCTAGCCCAAACCTAAAACCGTCAAAAAAGTCTTCATGTTTTTTAGGTCTTATCCAACTATTACCACAAATTTGTCCAAGGAATATGTTAAGATTGTGGCTCCCTTGACCACCATGCTACGCAAAAATGCTTTCATGTGGTCTACACTAGTAGAGCAAGCCCTTTGAATTTCTCAAACAAGCCATGTGTACCACAATGGTCCATTGCAATATGCCAATTTCTCAAAACCTTTCATCATTGAAAGTGATGTGTCAAGGACAAGAATTCAAGATGTATTGATGCATGATGGCAGGCCTTTTACGTTTACTAGCAAGACCTTAGCAAGAAAGAATCTAGCCAAATCCACTTATGAAAAGGAAATGCTAATTATTCTTCATGCAAAACTCATTGATGACCATATTTGTTCAATAGACATTTCTACATCAAAATTGATCATCACAGCCTAAAGTATTTCCTAGAACAACATGTATCATCGCCAAGCCAACAAAAGTGGGCAACTAAACTCTTGGGATATGACTATGAAATTATGTACAAGAAGGGGAAAAAATGCGGTGCAAATGCCTTGTCACGTAAATTTGAAATTCAAGGGACCTTGTGTGCCTTATCCTTACCAACACCCTAATTGGTTACAAGAAGTCCAACAAGAATGGCAACAGGATGCATTGGTTCAACAGCTCATAATTGATCATATAGTCGAGCAAATTTTCTTGGGATCCTACAACTAAGGATCAGGGCACTCTCTACAAAATCCAAACTTGGGATGTCAACCAAGGAACAACAGTTTTACTTGTAAACTTGGTCACTATCATGAGCAACGAATGTAATGTTTATAAGCATTGAACAAAGTTAGAAATAAGAACAATTTAATACAAGAGAAACTATTGCAAGAGATTACCTAACAAAATGACATAGAAGATATGTAATCCCCTAGCTAATAAACTTACATGTGAAGTATTAAAACTTACATCATTTTTACAAGACCTAAGCTGTTCTAAAAACAACTACATCAAAAGAAACTTCTTTTTTGAAGATCTATACGCGATGGCATGAAACAGGATATCAAACAATTTGTGGTAGAATATGATATATGTCAATGTCAAAAAGGAGAGATTATCCAAATCCTTGGCACTCTACAACCACTACCTATTCCCATGACAGTATGGATGGATGTCTCCATAGACTTCATTGAGGGGTTTCCTAAGACTAAGGGGAAATTGGTGATCCTTGTTGTGGTTGACCACCTCTCCAAATATGCACATTTATGCTCATTGACCCATCCTTTCAATGCTTCCATAGTGGCACAAATTTACATTGATCAAATTTTCCATCTCCATGGCATGCCCTCTTCTATTGTTTCAAATCATGATCCCACTTTCACTAGCAACTTTTGGTAGGAATTGTTTCAACAACAACCGGACACAACTCAAAATGAGCTCAACATACCACCCTCAAATTGATGGACAAACAGAGATTGTCAATAAATGCTTGGAGACCTACTTGCATTATTTTGCCTTAGAACAACAAGACTTGCTGGGCTAAATGGCTCCCTCTTGTTGAATGGTGGTACAACACTTCTTACCACACTTCCCTATGACCAAGATGACAACCTATGAAATTGTATATGGCCAACCACCACCATCTCTCATATCCTACCTTCCAGGTAGTTCCAAGGTGCAAGTTGTAGATTCAACCCTATGTCACCAAAACTCTATTGTGCTCTAACGGATAACTTAGGGCAAGGCTCAAAACAAGATGAAGCAACAAGCAGATCAACAGAGTTCAAAACGCCCTTTGCCATCAGGGACATGGTTTTTCTACAACTCACAACCATACAAAACAGACTTCATTGAAGCTCAAATGCCGTCAAAAGTTAGTACCAAAATTTTATAGGATCATACTAAGTGCTACAACAAATTGGCAATGCAAGGTATAAATTGGACCTACCCCATCTTCCAAGATTCATATCGTTTTTCATGTTTCCTGCTTGAAGAAGGTCCTTGGAACAGCGAGTTTGTGTGCAGATGACTCTCCCAGAGTTGGATGAAGAAAGATCCATCATCCTGGAACTTTAGGCTATATTGTCCATATGAACATGCACACTTCACAACCGTACCATCACTGATGTTTAGTTCCAATGGTTGGGCATGCAACTAGAAGATGCAACTTGGGAACCTCTCTAGCAACTTCAGTTGCAATTTCCACTGCTCAAGCTTTGAGGAATAAGCTTTTTGGGGAGGGCATGTTAGGACCTCAATGTCCTAACCACCTATTATTTTTGCATTGTAATAGTCATAGTTATCTTTTGGCTCAAGTGCCTATTGTGTGTGTGGGGCCTATGCCCCTTGAGCATTAGGGTTAGGGTTGTAATGCATATATAGTGATATTGTAAGGAAGAGATAGATCATCTTTTTATATTGTAAACGAGCTCTGCTCAAAAGGAGGTTGCCCCCTCAAAGAGACCTGCAATATCTGAATACAAAAGTTTTTGAAGCTATTTTCAAAGTTCATTTAACATTCTAGTTCTTTTGCATTCTGTTATTTCTGTTTTCACTAATATTTGGAAGTAGAGTCGTAACATAATGGAATAGAGGACTGCATTGATGGTGGGAGGACAGTTGAGGAAGAGGTCAGTCAGCCGTACAGTGGGAGGATTGTCAAACAGAGGCAACTCTAGGTTGAAGGTGAAGGTGAGAGAGGAGAGGGTGCTGAGAGAGGTTACAACCTAGAAAAAGAACAACAAGACACCAAACGACTACTCCGAAGAGGCTGCGCCATTTTTCTTGGAAATAGTGGATTGGGATTTTGGATTAGTAGTGTGGATTGGGAGTTTCCATGAGTATGAAGGATTTGGTATATACGTGAGTAAACATGAGTAGGACACCAAGGGGCAGAGCGAGACTTAGCAAGATCTCTTGAAGGAAAGAAGGGGGATCCCACAAGGACCATCATCAACACCACCAAGGAATTCAAGGACAATGGAGAGTCCACCTCCAATGAGAGACATACATAAGTTTCCCTAAGTTCACTGGTGATGGCAACTAAGATTTTCCAAGATGTGCAACATGCGGATTACTATTTGGATTGCAAATGGACAGAATGACAAAGGATACTTATATAGGTCTAGACATTTCCTTAGATACAGATTTGAGTAAGAATAGAGATCTCCCTAATCATGTTTGGAAGCAAGAAGTGTGATTCATTTTATCATCAAGTGCCTGTTCATGAATGTCTTCACAGGAATGGTCTGAATTGATTGGGTGTTGCGGAGAAATCCTTATTTGCATCAAAAATGTTTTTATGTTGAGCAAAGGATGAAGGCACAGAGGAACCACTCATAACAGTGAGGCCGGGAATGGTCTGAATTGATTGGGCAATGTGGAGAATTCCTTATTCGCATCAAAATGTTTTCATGTGGAGCAAAGGATAAGGCACAGAGGAAGCACTCTTGACAGTGAGGCCTGGGGATCCATCATAGAACCGAAGAAAATGATAGTGTATTTATTATCTGGAACCCTGTGAGTAAACATAATCCTATTCTGAATCCTTGGGACATAACAAATTGGCTACCATGTAGTCCATGTTGAAGGCTAGCACTTGGTATGTCTATGGTTGCCTGCTTGAGTTATAACAATAGATGCAGGCTGTTTTGCACCACTAGTGCTCATGATCAGAGTATGAGATGCAATTAGAAAATACGGATAAAAATAAATGTACAGGTCATTGTCAATATACTTTAAACATTTCCTGAATGGCTGAGTGAAGCAAAGGCAATACTCTGTCAAGTCATTATGGAGTTGAAAACGACATCAAACTAATTATAAAAGTTTGTGAGTAGCCCGAATTAGGTTGTTCAAGTCTGTATTACATCAGCTTCTTACAGAGAGTTATGCTGAAGCTTTGGAGAATGCCAAGGCAACTCTTATATGGGTATGGTTGAGATTATCAAAGATATCTTATTGTACACCTTGAAGAAAAAATTTCTTACATTTTATGCTCTTTTTCGTCAATGTATTTGAGACAATTTCACTGCCTTTTTGCTACACACAGTGTTTTGAGAAAGAGACACAGCTATATAGCTTTAGTTAGGGTGAAGAAAAGATTCATTCATTGCTATATTTGGTAGTTAATGATTGCATTGGAGAAAAAATTTCTTACATTTTTATGCTCTTTTTCTTCAATGTATTTGAGACAATTTCACTGCCTTTTTGCTACACACAGTGTTTTGAGAAAGAGACACAGCTATATAGCTTTAGTTAGGGTTAAGAAAAGATTCATTCATTACTATATTTGGTAGTTAATGATTGCATTGGAGGATTGAGCAGACATTAGACTAGTTAATGAGCCATTGACAGGCAAAAAGGATGTGAAATAAATCTTAAAGAATAAGCAAACTCCCATAGACTAAGTTAAAGTCAATCTGTTGAAGTCCTTTGTACTTGCCTACTAAAACCCTCATAGAACCCCAACACCACCCCTCTATAAAAGGATTCCTTGAGCTCATCTAAACATTGTAAATACAATGTGCAACTATTATAGTGCTACTGCTTTGGGAGCTGTTAAATCTATCCAATCATAATATATTTTGAGTTGGTGTTGGACATAAATTTTACAGCTGGCTTTAACGTGTGATTCCACAATTTAGAAACTAATGTTTTTTTATTGTAATAAAAATTATAAAATTTATTTTGCGAGGGGTGTTGTGATTTCTAGTTTGTAGCAATATACTTAGTATTTGTTTGGATCTCATGCATCCCATGAATAATTTTTCTTGCTTCTCATAAAGTTTGCGGAGCTTTTCGTAACATAGTCCTTTGCTGGTTTGAACTTCCATGTCAAACGATGAATGAAGTTTTGTGTGTCGTTTTGTGGTACTATTTGATGTCTACTTATTATTTGTTTCATGCACACAAAGCATTGCTCTTGGTGCCAACTTCAGAATAATCATGCATTTTATCCAAGTTTACTATTGAATCAGTCAACATTTTAGGTGCTAGAGGATATTTTCCTATTCTTAGGGTCTACATTAGTGAATATTATGTTTTCTTTCCATGCTCACGGCTAATTTTTATTCTGGTTTTATCAGCCCCTCAACAGAGATTTATACACATTGAACCCTGACCGCTTCTTTGTACAATCATTTATTGATGCTATTAAAGAGAATACCGAGGAGAGTTTTAAAAGAATTATATCAGAGCCGTCACCAGGAGTTTATGCATTTAGCATGCTTCAACCAGGATTTTGTGAATTGTTGGTAGCCGAGGTATGTTCCTAGATAATATCAGTACCTTAGCTTCAGGTTCCTTATTTTTATATGTTCATGATACATATTTAACAAACTTGGGATCATGTTCTGCAGGTGTATATTCTATTTCTTCTGAGTTGCATTTTATATTTTGTTTTGAGTGACTGATTATATGCGTGAATGCTTAGGTGGAAAATTTTGAGAAGTGGGTTGATGTGACAAAGTTCAAGATAATGAGACCCAATACAATGAACAAATATGGGGCAGTGCTAGATGATTTTGGTTTCTACCCTATGCTCGATAAACTGATGACAGAGTTTGTGACTCCAATGGCTACCGGTGCTTATTTAGATCAGGCCTCAATATTTTAACTTCCATTTACTGCTAATAGTTACAAATTTTAATACATAATCTTTTGGTTGTTTCTGACTTTGCAAATCAACACAATGTTGCAGTTTTCTTCTCTGCTCTTCTTGGGTCAACTCTTGATTCTCATCATGGTTTTGTTGTCGAGTATAGCAAGGATCGGGATAAAGATCTAGGTACGCTAAATTTCTTCCATCTCTCCCTCCAATTTTTTATTTTATTGACCTCAGAAGTGATCATATGGAACTGGCTTCTCTGGGAATTTTAAATAGTTATTAAAAAACCTTCTTTAAAATTCTATATGAAATAATGCAGTCAGCATTACTGAAATCAGGATGTCAGTCCATTTTAGCTGGTACTTGCTGAATTGATTTATTTGTAAATATCAGGTGTTATTTGTTTCCTATTCTATGACTGTGAAAGAGGGGGGGACCTCGGTTATTGCACTTAGAATCACCTTAGTGAGTAATTGTTGAGTAACTATACAAGCCATTCAAGTGGCAATTGAATGTGACATCAGTCAACTGCCATTTATAGTGCTAATAGTTAGGGTTTCATGGCCTTATTAGCATCAGAATTTATTTGTTCTCATTACAATGAAAATAGGAGTTAGTAGTTACTAACTCAGAGCCACAAACTGAGTTGGGAAGAATGGTTGTTCACTTTGCTCATGGCTGATTTTCTCTTTCCTCTAAGTCCAACAGCTTTGCTGTATGTACTCCTGTGTTGGTCTATAAGTGCACCTGTTCTCTTTCTGGTTTTTCCCCTATAGATTCCTAGGGCTAAACCGGGCGTAATGGCTGCAAGGGGCTTGAGGAACCTCTACTTCCATATTCACTGGTTCTCCGAAATTGCGCAACCTTTTTTTAGTTGTAGCTCCTCTTTTGTTTGTTGCCTGCCATTTTTTGTTTGGCTGTCACCCATGTGCTCATATGAGGGAAACTCATTATAGGTTGGAAGGTAGAGCCCCTTCGTGTGTCCTTCCTTGTTGTTCTCATTGCTCAATAGTAGTTTCAGACCCTTCTTCCTCTGAAGCAGGCTATTCCAAAGTTGCCCTCCTCTTTTTTGCTGAAGCCTTGTGCTCAGTATGCTCATCCAAGGGGATGCCAAGGTGTTTCCAATGGAATGCCGAAGGCCAAGCCAGTTTATACGAATTATTACAAGAAAATTCTTCAGCCATGGTGGCCTGTGTAAAGTTTAAACACTACACTGAGGATTGAGCCATTGGTGTGTTGGGTTATATAAAATCCCTAATATGACAGATATGAATTCATGAAAACTTGCCGATAATAGTTCTACCTAGTTTAAGATCTCACCTTTGTGTAGCTGAAGCATATATTCTGTCGTCTATCCGACAATGCCTCATCCCCTAGACGTTGCTAATAGATGGCACTGTATCACATACAAAAATACACTGCCACTTGTTGCAGGAGCCAATTTTTTTTTTGAATTCCTTTGTGCCTTTTTGCGCACATGTTCTAAACATCCTCCTTGGTCATTTATTTTGTGCACAAGTTTTGGACTTCGAGGTCTTTTTGTGTAGTAGTTAAATGAGGGTTCGTAGCTTTGCTAAGCCAATCCATGCAAGGGTACCCCAATGTAATGTCCCGTTTTCCCACTTGAGGATCATTATTTGGACTTCTTGCCAATCCCTCTCCATGGCAGAGAAGTATCAGAATTGGAGAAGAACCTTGAGCTTCCATTTGCTTTCGTTTTTCTAATTTTTATGTTTTTCTTTTTAGTGTTTTCCCTTTCAATGCAGGTCGGCTGAGTTAAAGACAAACAAAAGAAGCTTAATGAAGGAATAAAACATCTCTTATGGGTTGGCCTTACCTTTCCAAGCTTTTGCGCCAATGGAACGTTATAAAAGGAGTCTTGAGACCTCATTTGTGGATCTAGATTGGCGCATTTTCTATTTTGGGCATTGAGAGCTTGTTGCTCCATGTTCTTCCACTTGAGGATGAAAATCCTCTTGTGTGGCTTCCTAGAAGGACGAAAACCCCTCTAGTGGTTTTGTTGGAGGACGAAAACCCTTCAACATTGAATGAGCTTGAAGTAAATTTCAGATTTGAGAAGAATCATCCATTTTCAGATTTTTATTTGCTTTCTCTAGGTTGAGCGACCTACCTCGGTGTAGGGTTTGATGCTTTTAAGGGCATAAAGTTGATATTTCACTTCATAATCTGATTTGTCATATTTTATAAGGTCATAATATCCGTTTTGGTGATTTTTGGAGAAGTTTAGCTATTTTTCCTAGCCCTCGGATTTGGCTAGTCTGCTGCTGATTTGAATAATTAATTCCAGCTGTGTAATTTGATATGCCGTCCATCTTTTGATGTATTTGTGATTCATAAATATTGCCGTGGTTAGAGTAATTGTTTTGTGGCATTATTCATTGATTTGTATGGTGAAAAGTGGACTTGAATTCCATAAACTGTTCGCTGCCCTTGAATATTACTAAATTCAGATTATTTCAATTTGCTGGTTTTAAAAATCAGACTTGGAGATCTTTGGTTTTGAGCCAATTTCCTACTTTTTCAGTTTTGTCCCCTAAAGGGATATTTCACCCAAACTCTCATGTAAAATCAATAGGAGTGTAGGTATTTTTTACCTACTTGTGTTTGTAAGAAATTATTAAACACCAAATGTCCCTGATATAGCTCAAAATCACATGACCAAGTAAGGTTCAAAGTCCCTGGCATTGAAGTAGGACATTTGCAGGATTCTCTCCATGGCATGTCTTTGTAAGGCTACCTTAAGTTCAAATGTGTGTCGTACACTGAGGGTAGGATTTCCCAAGTGTGAGTCTCTGGATGGTATTGCGCTGCTTTTATTTATCTATCCCGAATCATTCCCCTTTTGCTTCTTACCACTCACTGCTACAGTTTGCTTAAAACTACTGCCTATTAGAGATGGTTGCACCATTTTGAGTTTAGGGGGAGGGTTTTGCTTGGGAATTACCCTGCCTTCTCTAACTGTGCCAAATTTATCAAATGCTTCAAAGGCATTTTTTGACAGACAATGGTTTGCATTGTACTTGGGAGGGGGAGGATTTGTCTCTTTATTTGTCATACTTGCTGAATTAATTTTACTTCTGCTTATCAAAGAATAATTATTGAACCATACCTGTTGAATGCGGCTGTAACTTGGTTGCGGCCCTTGGATTTTATTGCTTTCAGTTCCACGGATCTTGCTTGTGATTTATTTGCTGAAGCCAGGGCTGAGTTTGTATCTAACGAGTTCACTTGCTATGGCAATAAAAACTGAAACTTTTCCAATGTGAATTCTTCCCTGAGTGCCACACTCTTTAGTTACTTCTTCTACTGTTGGGATTTTAAATATAGATCTGCAAGGGAGCATAAACCAAAAGTTTATTAGGTAGAGCCAATGCCATTGATGTAGACCAATCTAAGTGGAGATTGAACAACTGTTCATAGGCTATGGAATGGCCATATGGCTGCGTATATGGAAGGTCGTATAGTTGTGTACACATTACATGACAGTTGTATGGTTGCATGTAGTCTTGGAGGGGCTTGTACAGGTGATGTAGGAGCCCCTACATTCACCTCCCTTCTTGAACCAATTTAGGCAAATCTTGCATTAGCTTGGTCTAGGACTGGCTCTAGTTGTCAAATTAGCCTTGAAAACTTCAATGTTACCTTAAGGAGTATAACCATGCATAAGGTGTTAACTAGTCAAATGCTCTGTTTGGACAACTCAACACAGGACCCATACACCTTTCATCTTGAGTCATGATCATGCAAATATCTTGATAGTCACCATACCTCTGAGAATCCTTCACTAACTTTGCCTTGCATAGCTTCAACCAGCCATCAAATGTTGTTGTCTTGTCTCTATTGCTATTCATTTGCTCTGCACCTGCATCATAGGCTCATATTTGTCCAATATCCACCATCAAGAAGGTAAGCTTGCATCAAATCAACACCATGCATCAAAACATATTAATTCTGCCTTGTTAATGTTCTTAAGCCACATGCTAGGACAGTCATAGGAAAATGAGTTCTTGAGGTATCTATAAACCTTTAAATGCTTCCTACGTGCCTTATCATCCCTCTAAACATGCTCTCCAAGTTTAAAGCTCCAACTCCCTCTATAACTCCTAATTTTTCAATTTTAGCAATTTTGCATCCTTAAGCCTTACTAGGCCTGTCAAGATCATTAATCACAGGTATTTGAGTTTATTGAAGGTTCCAATTCACCAAGAAGAAGGTTTTTGGACTCTTAATAGGTCCCTTGTCATCCCTTAAGAGTTACATGAATCAATTCCTTAAACAACTCTGACCTCCTTTGTTATTAGACCTCTAGAATTAGGTCTTGACTGTATCTTCTTGTCTCAGTCTTGACTGTCAAGGAAATTCTCCAAATTTGTACGGTGGACTCAAAAACTTGTTCAAGATTCATCTAATATGCTTTAAAACAGACTTCCTCTCAAAATTTTAACTTCCAACTCGATGGTTAAGGGCTCCAAATTCCTTGCCCTAGGTTACTCACTGTGACAGGCTTGAGACCAATAAAAGCTTATAAAATGCACAATACTGAGTGTCATGACCTAAGTTTTTGCATCAAGGACTGTTTCTACATTATATACAAAGATTCTTTACCAGTAACCCTATTCCATTAACACAAATCCTTTAATGACATAGTTTCCTCTTCTTTCAACTGGTAAAAACTGTGTTCAAGTCATTTTGGAGGGTTAAACCACAGTATTAGATTTATAGCTTTGGATTAACCTTTCCTCACCTTGTGACCAATATTCTTGCATTCCTGATCATGTCTGATTCTCCATTAGCCAAAGAACAAGACAATAACCTCCATAAGACAACATGCACAGACTGAGATGACTGTATAAGGCAGAGTTTACAAATTTCAATACATATAAATATGAATAATAACTCATATCCAAACTCCTCCTTCTGATATATCACCTTCAGTTTTCTTTCTTTATTTAGAGAGCATTGAAAGGTGTTACTTACAATAATACTGTATAGCACATAAGAACTTTCCTAAACCCTGAGTTGCTTCTCTTCACAGTCTCAGGTTTACTCAAATTTCATGCTAGAATTTGACTAATCATAAACTCTATTTTTATTGATGATTCCAAGAAACTTCACCCACTCTCTGAATGGATTCACAGAACCCTCTCATAATGCACATGGAAAGATATCACAATGCTCGACTTGCATTCCTCAACTCAGAATTATACAGTTCTTAACATAAAGAACTACATGCAAAAACCAGAATTACCTTCATGAGAGCATATATACTATCAAATGACATATTCTCAGGCTTCTCTCATCTTGTTCCTCGAGGATGAACAACCAAACAACTTCCAAGAATCCTATAATAACCATAACACAATAATAAGAATAAGAAACACACAGAATTGTTTGCCAATTTAAGCTTTTTATTCATAATTTTTCTCCTTTCCAACCTCCATTCGAATTCCTCTACTCAATGTCTCTAAGAGGCTGACCATTTAGTTACATTTGAGCCTTTTATAGCCTTCTAAGACAGTTACCATCCTTTTTTGAGGCTTATTAGCCGTTAGGACCCCTAATTTGCCTTTTACACACTTTGAACACAAACCCTAACTAGGACTATTAAACCCTAGGTCTAATATAATGACTCAAGTTAGATCTCCTAGGACATTTAATACCATATAACACCATTACCATGCTTTAACAATGACTTAGACTCTTTATACAAGCCAAAAACCATCGTAATGCCCTTTTAGGAATTTAAATTTCATTTTGGAGGGAAACCTCCTAATTCAAATTTCTTGCATACCTAGACCAACTTAGGCATTTGAATGGAACTACTAGGACTCTACTGACATCCCCCAATCCTTACTTAGGCTAACTCGACCCAAAATTGACCAATTTGATCAAAAACTCAAAATTGCTTGTTGGTGAGAAGATGCTTCTGCATCAATAGGTGTGGGTTTCTTGGTATTTGCATTGAGGGGGTCGTATGACCCGTGCATGTTGTTTGGGAGAACCTTGATCACACGAACAATTTTGGTTGAACATGTGGGTTTAGTGGCAATTGCAGTGAGGGGGTCATATGGCTTGTGTAGGTCGTTTGGGACAACATTGATCTCATGAACAATCTTGATCGAACAACACTAAGATTGAGCGGAGGGGGATTCATTGAGATCAAACTAAAGGGGGCCACTGAGGTCAAATTGGAGGGGCCATTGAGGTTTGGGCGGTGGGTTGCACCTGAGGCTGTATGGTGGGATGGGAGGATGTCGGTCAAGGAGGAGGTCGACAATTTGCTCGCAGCTAGAAAGTGGTTGAACGGTTTTGAATGTATTTTTTCAAGGTCGTATGATGTTATTAACTCCTCCATATTTGCCACTTAGTTTTTGTCCATATATTTTCGGATAATTGTCTTGGTCAATAATTTTTGCATGTGGGTGGCCCTCTTTTTGTGCTGTTTTAATTGCTCTTTAGCTATGGCTTCTATTTTTATCACGTGGGTGTTTTCAGTCTGTGCTTAATAAAGTTTTTATTTTGAGCCATTGACCATGTCTATAAATGACTTCCCTTTCACACATTCTAATTTGATTACTCCATTTTGTAAAATTTCTAAAATTTTAAATGGTTCCAACCATAATACCTTGAACATACATGGCTTAATTTCACGCCCCATGTTATGTTTTAACACGATAGCCTCCACTTCAAAATTAATACATTATAGATGTTTGTCATGCTAATATTTTCTTCTTCTTTGAGTGACTTCAACTGCCCACTATGCTAATATGTTGCATTCGTCAAGTTTATTCAATTGCATAAGTCGTTCTTCAAGGCTCTCTTCATCCCCTAAATCTATTCTCCACTTCCACTTGTACTTCACCATACATCAATTGGAAGGCTGTATGGTTGGTAGTGACTTTATATGCTATTTTATAGGGCCCATAATGCCACAAGTAGACGTTTCTCCCAATCACTTCGATGCCACATGACTTCTTAATGACAATTATTAATAGTTTATTTATTGCTTTTGCATGGATACTATGGACTTTATAGTGAATTAAAAATGCAAAACTACAAAATCAACTAAATCACATGGTTGATGAAATGCCCACTATCACTGGTGATTTGTGTTGGAATCCTGATCTTGTTCGTATACGAACTTCGTTGTGCTTAGAGAATTGTTGTTTGGAAATGCTCTTGCTTTTGCCTACTTAGTTAAATATTTGGTGGCCACCACAATTTGCTCTTGCAACAACTAACGTTAGTTGTTTTTAAGGGCCCTAAAAAATCTAGGCCCCACCTTTCAAAATGTTCTTGGGGTTGTGACGGCCAGAGTTGCATGAATTCTCTTTTTAACCATCTCGCAATATGTTGGTAAGTGTTGCATTTCATTACCCATTCCTTTGCATATGGTGTAATGTTGGACACTAAAGGCCTGCTAGAAGTAATTTCTTTGCAGTGGCATTGGGTCATATGTGGCCTCTACCTGGTCCTTCATGTGCTTATGAGAGTACATCCCTTTTTCGCTCTTTTAGCATAAACTGATGCAAGATGTGGTTTGGACCCATTGAAATATCCCTTTCGCAAAATTAATAGGTCGAAGACCCTTAGTCCATTCATTGTTTCCCGACGGCTAAGGAATAGAAAAAAAAGGGAAACTAATCCTAATAAGTTAATTAAAAGCACATAATAATTTTATTATAAATACTTTAATAATTTATTAGTGATAAAATAATAAAAGAAAAAGTCACTTTATTTTTAATGCCCCTAGTGGAAAAATGAGACCCGTATGGGGATAGAAAGTAAGGGGATAAAGAAATATTAAATAAAGTAAAGCAATAGGAAAATATTTAATAATGTGAAAAGAGCTGATTGGACCTTTGTGTGGGCAAAGAGCTCAAAAGAAATTATAAAAGGAAGACGCCACACTTGGAGAAGCATCACTTTTGCATATTTTCATATCTGAAATTTGGTTGAGCTATTTGCTTTCCATTTTCACATTAAAGGACAAAAACCCTTTGATGTGTTTACATTAGAGGATGAAAACCCTCTATTGCCAAGGTTGAAGAATGAAAAACTCTTCATCCTTTGTGAGAGGAAGCTCTTCTCAAGGGTTTTTATTGCGCTTCAAAGAGTATTTCAGAATTTCAGTAGTGATTGAAGACCCAATATTGCAGATTTGAGGCATTTCTTGCTAGGGTTTGAAGACACAAGTGTTGGAGCAGATTTCTACCATCAGATTTAACCAGATCTAGGGTTATCTACACCGTTGTGGGTGGATTTTGACACATTCCAGGGCATGACTATCCCGACTCTCATCACCGACAACTTTGTCATAATTTTGAAGGCCATGTTCAACTTTGTCTTAGTGGATTTGGGTTTGGAAAACCTCTTTTCCAGCCATTATTGTAAGCTAATTTTCTACAAACTTTGAATAAATATCCAGCACTTATTTTGAGTCCAAAAATTATATATTTTGGTATTCATACATGCATAATTAATTCTGATTATTTTGGCCAAGATTTGGTTAAGTTTAGATCAGATTTAAAGGTTGTTCATCTCTAGATCAAGTCGCCATTTTAAAGGAAAATTCAGATCTGCATAAAATATTTTCATTTTATTGAAGCAGTTGGTTGTCATAAATCAGATTTTATATGTGTTTCCTTTTTGGTTTGACAGTCCTCCATTGGGGACATTACACACATTTTATATAACCACTCATTTATTAACTGAAACGTGCATCCTTCAACGCCAATTTCATCCTATCCCCTGATTGCATATTTATTGGAAAGGGTGTTGAAAAGAAGTAGTTGTGATTTGGAATAAGTGGAGTATCTGTAAAAACTTTGTTGATGCCCGTTGTTGTTCCCATGATTTTATTCGAGAGAGTTGGTCTGCAGCATAGCTACCCGAGGACACGTCCCCCTCATTTCTGACACATCCAGGACGTCCCGAACGTCCTGGGGACGTGGGGGAAACGTTTCCCCCACGTTTCCCACAGTGTTTACTTGGTGGGAAACGTCTTGGGGACATTTGCAGAGGAAGGGTAACGTCTTGGGGATGTGGGAAACGTTTGGGGGACGTGGGGGACATTTTGACGTCCCCGGGAACTTCCCGGGGATGTCTAGATGTCCCCCACGTCCCCCACGTGGTCTGCCGCCTTTTTAAATAAAAAACACTGTTTTTACACTCTAAACTATTTTTTTTTTTAAAGTGTAAATCACTTATAACATAAAAACAACGTTACTAACCTAACTCTAACCCTAAAAATGCAATTTTATGTTATAAATTTACATTATGGGCTCATTTTTTGTAATATTGACAATAGACAATTGTTGGTGTATTTGACTATGAGATTAATGATATGAATATCAGCTATTGTACTTGATCAATCGTAATTTAGAATGGTTTTACTTTTATATTTTATAATATATTTCAAATTTCAGCTTGTCTCGAATTCAAAATTCAAATATGTATTATGAATTTTCAATTTATGACATTAACATATTGAAATTATAGTATTAAGGAATGTATTTGATGTTTATGAGTTCAAGTTTCACCTTATTTAAATTTCGAATGGTTTTTTTTCAGCTTATTTATATAATTTAGTCACTATATCTTTATATTTTAAATATTTAAATATTTTTTAATTAGCCGTCCCCCACCGTCCCCAAAATTTAGATGTTTTTTGCCATCCCGGAAACCCCGTCCCGCCGTCCCCCCGTCCCCAAAATTTAGATTTTTTTGCCATCCCGGAAACCCCGTCCCGCTGTCCCCCCGTCCTGGAGTCTTAGGTAACTATGGGCTGTAGTCACATGTCTCTTACCTGGTATGACAATGATCTTGAATGTGAACTTCTATAACAATGTAATGTCCCCAAGTGGGGCTCTTTAAATTCTGAGTGGATTAACAGCAATCCCAACACTAAAGTGCAAGGCAAATAAAGATAACTCAAGGATTATAGCTGCAGGTTTGAATTTATTTATGGCAAAGCGACTAGGTTGAATAGAGGAACCACACCCAAATTTGTGACAAGAGAGATGTATTTCGGATCTAATGCAACATACAGACTTTTGGGAATTAAATCAGCCCCAAACAAGTGAGAATACAGACCTTATAAACTCAGTATGACATGCTGCAATTAATTACAAGAATAGCAACTATGGGTGAGATATAAACCCATGAAAATAAGCAGCCAATAAACATGTTCTTAATACCAAACAGGTCCCATAATTTGTAGCCAACCATAAACGGATGGAAAACAGATTTTAGAGCACAAATACCCAAGAAAATATATCTTAGAAAGCTGCTGATTATTATGGGCAGAAACAACACTATACTTTTCCAAAAATGTGGAAATTGATTCAGATTGAGGCATTCAAATCATAACAACAGTGGGCCAAACAGATCATGACCTGGAACAGCATATATTCTACTCAAATGATCCACTAGATGAGTCGCTCCACCTGGTGTAGAGAAGATGCAACTGTGGCACATCAATTCTTTAACCCTTCATTCGCAAAATTCACCAACTATTGTTGGAAAATACTAACAAAATTCTGTGAAAGCTCTATAGAATTCCCTGGGTGGAAATTCTTCTCATTCACTCGTAGGTTTTAATCCTCTAGAGTAATCTTTGCAAAGCACTAGGCATAAGACAAATTCTGAATTTGATATATTGAGTAAGTGATGCTACAGCCAAGTCGAACTCTCCTTCATATAGGAAAATCGACCCAAAGAAAACCTCCAATCTGACCAACCAGCTGCCAGGATTTATTTCTATGCAAGATTCATTCTTCTAGGCCAATCGCATTTCCCATGGAGGCATACAAAAAAAATAATATATATTTTTATCCTTTCTATACTCTCTCTTTCCCCTTGGTGTGAAGTCGCGCTTATACTTTTAGAGAGAATAAAAATATAATAATTTCCTTTTTACAATGATATTTGCCTTTTAAGGCAATTCAAATTTACTCTAGGGATTATAATTAATTTTATTAAGTCAAATAAACTAACTATAAGTGCTTAATAATATTATTTTATTTATTTTAGGCACTTATATTAATTTATTGCGACTTAAGTCACCCTTGCTCACATCCTTTGGCCTTCGGGTCGACAAAAAAGGCCAAAGGTCTTCAATACTATTATTCGAGAAAGAGGGACATTTCAAACAACATCAACCCTTTTCTTATTTTGCCTTGAAGGATAAAGTTTATTGATTAAGTACAATAGTGCTTGATGGTCCCCATAGAAAGTGAATGGGGTCACTAACAAGTAATGCTGAAACTTTTGAATTGCGTCCACCATCCGTAATGCTTCACATTCAATAGTGCTGTAATTCTTCTTAGCACTGGAGATAAGTCTGCTTGCAAAGAACAATGTGTGAGCCAACCCTTGAGTTCCTACTTGTGCTAATGTGGCCCCAATAGCATATTGGAAGTATACACGTGGACATGAAACTCTTTGTCCCAATCTGGTATGCAAGTATAGGGGAATTGATCAATTGAATCTTCAATTGTTTAAATGCATGATCTTAATTGTTGGACCATACAAATGGTGTCCCTTTGCTAGTGTTTCAACCATAAATTAATCAAATAGAGTTTTATCTAATTAATGTACATAAGACTGAAGAATGTTACAAGAAATAAGCAATTCATATTAGATATATTTGATTTACAGAATCAGAACTAGGGTTTTGCAAGTACAATCATTTGATAAGCAAGTAAGAGTGCAATCAGGGTTAGAGTGATCACTTAGTTGACTTAAAAGATGATCTGGGTATGTCGTAGGTAGATCTGGGTAGTGAATGTCCTATAGGTGCTTCACTCCTGAATCTAGAACTAAAAGATGATATGGGACAAGACCATAGAGGAGGATAAGACTGTAGTCCGTTATGGATTTGAGTTGTTCGGTTCCGTCCTGGAGGATGTTGTCGTACTACAAATTCTAGTGGTAATTGGTGGTTTGGAAACAATCATTGCTGTCTGTCACTAGGGTTCACACACTTTCGACACTATGTATTGATTTGCAAAAAATAGAAAACCCTAGATATCTTCAATAAACTTCATCAAATGATTAGATAACGAAAGGAGAAATTTGTGTGTGGGTGTTGGATTGACCCTAGTGGTCAACTTTTGCCAAACCAATCCGAGTGGTACATGCGGGAGCAAGCGTCATGTAGTTCTCCTAATGTTGGTGCAAGTAGTGTATGCAATCTAAGCCAACCCCTATGTTGTCTTCGTGCCTCTTGGAACAAAGAATAGTGGTGTAACAATAGATACGATAGAAATGTACACAACATGGTTGTAGTGTGGTGTGATGTGCTTCACATGCTAAAACTGATCCCCTTTGTCCCTTAAGACCTTTGACAATGTTTGGAATTAATTGCTCTTGCTAAGACATGGCTCTAGGATCTTCGAATGCTTGGTAATGAAGGAAGCTAGACTCTTAAACTTGGTTTGAGTGCTTCGGACCCGTGTGGTTGTTGCTTTAAAGGATGTGCATCTTCGTTAGGAAAATTTAGGAGCGCCTTGATTTCTTTAGTCTTGATCTTTTTCAATAAGAGTTTTTGAGATTGCCAGTTGAGTTATAAAGTGCATTTGACTTGCTTATATAGGCTTTCGTAGGTTAGATGTCACCTTAAGGCCCACCTAAGGAAGATGAAACAATGCACATAAGATATTCAAATTAAGAAAAGGGTTGTTATTAGGCGGGGGACAAGACCCAACAGGTCACTCCAGACTGTAGTATGATTTGGTCTTGTACTGCACTGTCCTGTACAAGGACCTAGTGACGAAAGTGCTAAAGTCTTAGCAAAATGCTTAGGGTTTGATTATAGATTTGGATAATTAATATTACATGAATGAACAACATAGTTGTGTCTAGAGATTAGCAATCATGCGGTAGAGAGAAGGATATGTCAATTGAGTTTAGAATGTGAGCATAAGTCTAAGCATAGGAATGGAGCCAAACTTTTCATTGCCAAAGGATAAGTTACCAAATTTGAGTGTCTACATTTGCCTTCTTTTTAAGCATGGAATTGAAAATTGCATACTTAAAGGAAAAACGTACTTGAGCGTGCACACACACTGTCTTTTCTCGATAGTTGTCTCCCTTGCATTGGTGTTGGCACATTCCATGGTCAAACCTGCAACACAGAGTGTAGTCAACATCCATAGAAGAAATTGAAATGTAACTCAAATGTAAAAAACATTTGTACCTTTGAAAAATTGAATGTGCACTGTAAAGTAAAGAGATGCAAAACATGGAAGGAATACACCTGTTTGCTTTGCGGAGGGAGGAACTCCCATTTTTGTTGTACTTGTGAATTTTTGTTATTGGTGGAGATGCCAAAGGATTTTTTGTGATTAGTCCTTGATTTTTGCCAAAGGAGAAGCTGAAGTAGGAGAGGAGCCGAGTGTGTGTGACATAACATTGCGAAGAGGTACCATAGGACATTTGTCTCTAAAATTCCCGCAAAGAAAGAATAGTGTACAAGGTATCTAGCCACCCTAATATCTTCCCACATAAAGAGAGAGGAAAGGAAGAACAACTTCGATATCTTCCAGCCGCAGAGACCACACTGTTGTAGATAGATCTAGGCCCAATGTTATATTAACAAAAGTCGAAAGGGAATAGATGGCCCATGCCCCCATTCCTTGTATCGATAACTATATTTGAGTGATGTAGTGATGAAAGAATGGGGTATTCATGCCCCCTGTATTTTGCTATGAACCGTATCATTTGTATCTCAATCTTGTACCAAAGTCTGTAAATATTTGTAAGAATACGAGAATGCTGTAATTTTCTATGAATTTCCCCCCAGGACGGAAACGTCCAATTCTGGCCATGGCATACTACAGTTTAGTCCTTTATTGGATGGTTCTGTACTAGTGTGAATTTTGTCCTTGTTTTGTATTAGTTCTTGTTTTCTAAGGATCTGTGCCCTGTATAAACCTGTGTCAGTCCTGTAATTTGTTTGTACCATTTGTATATGTATAATATACCTCGACGAATGCCCCCTCTTTTGAGGCGTGAGATATAGAAGTAGAGTGCGCGACTCAAAAGAGATGATACATACACGTCTGTTAAGTCTTAATAATCTGTGCTGGATCACATAAAAGGTTGTAGTGGTGGTCACCGTTAGGATCCTGTTCTTGCAAAGCTGGAGACCATGGCGCACAAAAAGCAATAGGCAACAAACAATAATAGCAATAGCAATCGTGTGTAAGAGAAACAAAGCACTGAAGCAAAGAAGTATAAGTAGACCAACAATGGTATATGAAAGAGTCATATCAAGGCATATAGTTGCAAACATGGGACACCAAAGTGTCACAAGATAATTGCAGTGAAGGTAGACATGCCGCATACAAAGAAGCAAGTATACAAGTAATCACACATACAAGTACACAAACAATGTCACATAGATAAGTGGCATAAAGCCACAAACATGGGACACAAAAGTGTCATAAGACTAACATAGGAGCCGCACATGCCACATACAAGGAAACAAGTATATGAGTAAGTACTCAAGCAATAACACAGATAAGAGGCATAAAGCCACAAATACGGGACACCAAGGTGTCACAAGACAATCACAAAGGAGGTCCATAGGCCACATACATAAAAACAATAAAGTACACACACAATCTAGCAACAAAGCAATTGGGCAATCAAGTAAGTGATGCCAAATGTCAAACAATAGTCGAAAAACACATAGAGCAAGATAAATTAGTGCTGCACAAGACATATGTGTTAGTCCTATTAGTCCAAAAGATAACATATACACAAAATAAATTATTGAGGATGAAAAGGAAGTGAAAGTAACTGTAATGAAACAAAAGCACTTGTAGAGTGTGGGAGATGCTCCTAAATGATCAATGATTGGGAAGGGACTAGGCTTACACCTATCGCTATGTATCAATCTGTGTAAAGGAATAAGCTAGCCCATCAACTCATGGGCTAGTCCTAATTTTATATTTTTGTAGAATATTTAAATGTTTTTGAATTATGTGATTATTTGATTTTTTTGTACTTGGAGATTAGATATGTATAAGGAGGTAACACATGAGTCACCCGATGAGGGCCTCATTAGGAGGCGGGGTAAATACATAAAGTAATGGAGGCTCGGGCCTCAAATGTGTCATGATGCCAGAGGAGACCTAGGATGTCAGAACCACAAGGAGTAGTATGTGTCATAAGACCTAGCATGAGGCCTAGGAGGAAGAGAACTATTGAAAGCAAAATGTGTAATAGAAGGCTTAGTAGGAGGCCTATGAGGGATAGACTTACTAGAGGTAGAAGGTCCAATAGAAGACTTAACAGGAGGCCTAGGAGGAAGAGAACTATTAAAAGTAGAATGTTTAATCGAACGCTTAGTAGGAGGCCTATGAGGGATAGACTTACTAGAAGTAGAATGTCCAATAGAAGACTTAACAGGAGGCTTAGGAGGAAGAGAACTATTAAAAGTAGAATCCAATAGAAGACTTAGTAGGAGGCCTACGAGGGATAGATTTGCTAGGGTAGCATTTGTAGATGATTTTTGATTGAGATTTGTGATTAGAGTATCGTGTCTCATCAGATAGAATTTTATGATAGTGATTTTGATTTGATCATTGCACCTTTTGTGACTGAATTTGTTTGATAATGGTTTTGATTTACGCATGGCATTAGATGTGATTTAATTTGTCTGATATTGTTGTTGATTTGTGCATGGCACTTGTTGTGATTAGGTTAGATTGGTATTGATGGTAGTGGATAGAACGTGCATAATCGCAATTATGTGGTACAACGGATAACCTAATTGAATAAAGGATGCTTGGTCACTCCAAGCTCCAAGGATGCACTCTTGTTAACTGTGTATTGAGTATTAACTGATGGTTTGTATGAATTTCTTAGCAACATAGATGCATATGTAGTATTGACTTGATTATCTTGTAGCACAAATTTCTTGTATTTTGCAATCTATTGGCAGAGATTTGTGTGCACCCTTATGATTTGGGCATATTTTCAAGTGTTTGAAGGTCTCCGCAACAACAATGGGGGTATCTCTAAGGTGTGGGACCTTAACCCTTGAGATAAACCTCTAGAATAAGGCTGGCTCCTTTCCTTAAAAGCTCTAGAATAACCACTTCCCTAATCTAACTAAAAACTCTACAAAGTTGAGGGAGGAGTGTTGGAATTTGAAAAGAATGGTGATACACCAGCATATGAAGGGATCACTCTCCTTGGTCCTTGAGATCAAGGAAAAAGGGGTAAACACAGTGATAGAGTGGTAGATATGAACCATGTTGGCTAGATTTTCTGCACATCCGAAAACCTAGGCATTCATGAGATAAATCTTCGTCATTTATCGGTGAGGCTCCCGTGTAAGATTTCCATCAATTATGGATCTTAATAACTGTCTGTGGGTTTTACTTTAATTGCAAAGCTCATGAACCATAGCTAAGCAATTATGCAGCAAACAGTTGTTAATGAAGTATTTTCAACCAAGGGGGAAATGATAGGGTTTGGGAAAGAAGAAAGGAAGATGTGTGATCCGACCAATAGTTTACAGAGTTGGTCTCATACAGATAGACAAAATAAATAGATCTCACAATACAGAAGTAAAGAAAAGAAAAGGAAAAACTTCTAATATAAACCTTAGATAATACAAAGTTTATCTAAAAATCCACACAAAAGTAAGAAGCAATGCACCATTGACACAAAGTTCTCCAGAAATCCACTTCTATTTAGTTCCTTAGCTTTCACAGAAAAGACATCAAAGGTTACAACACAAAGTCAGGAACTTAAGAATGTTGATTATAAATTCTGATCCGTTAACCCATAGGCTCTTCCTCTATTTATAGTGTATAGAGGGCAATTACAAATAAAAAGCTTTCAATGAATTGCCATATGTGGAAGCTATGAAAAGGGGAAGTAGCTGACAGTATTCTTCCTAAAATTCCTCTTTGCATGACATGCATGATTTATAACTTAAAATAGAACCCTTCTATTTTGCATGACTGCCACCTATTTCCAAGTAATTGACTTCTTCCAGTAACTTGAAGTAACAACTTTTAAACCAATCACTTAAGTTTTACAATTTAATTGATTATTCAATTACTTTGTCGGAGAAAGTAAAAGAAAGAAGAAGAAAGAGGAGAAGAAATTAGAAGAAAGCTGCTGCAACACTCCTAGTCTTGTTCTTCGTCCGTACTCTTCATGCTGATCTAACCTGTATTGCACTTCTGCTTCATTCACTCTAGCAATGAATGATCTGAATGATATCACCATAGTTACGAGGTTTGGAAATCCGATTAAATTCGGAAGGGCAAAAAAATCCGAAAATTCGGAGTTCTCGAAAAAATCCGAAAAAATACGGAAAAATCCGGTTCGGAATATATATACTTGTATTATTATAAATTTATATTATTGTATACTTATATCATTATATATAGACAAATCATACAAAAAAGCATCCATCTACCATAATCATCATCATCATAATGATTCTTTCAAAAGATTGCAAGAAGTTGCTTGGTCCAAAAAAGTACAAAAATGGATTTTATGAAAATAAGAAAAATATTGCCATCAATGCGTAGAGCTCAAGAAAATATATACTTTTAGAGAAGACGACACCTAAAACGGAGCCACAGAATGAAAGTTATAGCACATGCAAGTTTTTGCTGCTACATCTTCCTGGACCCTTTCCAAAAATGGCAAATTTTTTTCCATCCTTGAGATTTTTTCACCAAAAAAAAAAAATTGCCAGAAAAAGGAAATTTTTTTTTTTCCTGCAAAAACAAGGCCGAACCGAACCGGATTTATTCGGTTGCTTCAAAAAATACAGTTCGAACCTGATTTCATACAAATCCGGCCGAACCTGGTAACTATGGATATCACTGCCTAGAATTTGAGATGCCTTTTTCTCCCATATGTTGTTGAAATATTTCCTTTGATTCTCACCAAACTGGATCTAGAAGCAATTGACTGTGATTTTGCTTGTGGGTGTTGCCTTTGACTTGTCTTCCCTCTTATCCTTGAAACTTCTGTAGTTCTTCTCTAGTACGTGCACCAGTGCAATGTTTGCCATAAACAATTCAGACAAAACTCATCATTTTTTATTTTTAATTGCATATGAGCAATTTCAAATTCTGGAAAGCACTCCGGGTGAAGGCAAATACAAGTAAATTCAATGAAGGCTTCAACTGCAAGATTGGAAGCACATGCACAAGCTCCTGAAAGGAATTTTCCATGCAGTGACTTCCACACAGGCTGTGTTAGAAACAAGAGGATGAATTTTTTGCCAAAAGCATTTGTAATTATGAGATCTGGATCTATTTCTTCCTTTGATTCTGAAGATATATTCAATGTATCAGACATTGACTTCTGCTTTCTTCACTAATATGGGCATAAATGAAGTATTCCTGCAAATAATTCAGACACACCTGAAGCTCATAACATGAATATCTAATTTCTTCACTAAGATTTGATTATAAAGCCTGCTACCCTCTATTTTTAGACTTTGCTTGCATGCCAAACAAGCTAAAAAATATTATTTTATTCACTTGTGCACTCACATCAGCATGCAAATGCTTGGAATAGCAAAAAATAAAGCTTCTCCAACCCTAGGTGCCAAACTGGAAGCTTTCCGGCAATGGAAAATACTCTTTAATGCAAAATACTCCTTTTGGTGCCAAAATCCTCTAGAACAACAAGCTCCATAAAAAAGAATTCATTCTCTTCCTTATGACATCCCATGCTTATATATCCAACTGCATGCTATTTTTAATAATTGCTTGCTCCTATTTTTGACAATTATTTAATAATAAACCATGTTCTCTCTCTTAATTTGGACGCCCAAGTTTGCATGCACCTGCTTGTTTTTTTATGAAATTCTTTTATTTATTTTTAGCATGCATCTTTGACTTCTCTTTAGCTCAACCAGTTGCTTTGACTTTCCTCCTATTTACGGCGCCATACTTAGCTAGAAATAATAATAATACAATATTATTAAATGCATATAATGATGACAAGATGGGTCGCACTTTTTGGCTAGAGGGTGTGCTAAAAATAAGAAGTCAAAGTAATGGGAATTTTTACCTTGCCAGGCAGCTCCAAAAATCCCATCCTTCACTTAAGTGATTTTCTTTTATCATGGGAATTTCCACCCTGCTAGGCAGACATAAAATTCTCACCTGCCTGCCACTTACCAAAACTCCCATTGGCAGCTTAAAGCCTTCATTCCAAAAAGTGCGACTTGCATGGGAGAAGCTTATTTTACCTAATTTATTCCTTTTTGTCAGAAGTTAGCACTCCATGATCAATTTCTTCCATTGTTTGAGGCCATGCATGAATTCCAGAACTCCCAAGCAAATAAACAGGTTATACAGAACGAACAAACAGATCAAGAGGAATTTAACACACAGACTGCGGAGAAAACCGAAAGCAAACACAAAAGAAATAAATAAAATCGAAAAACGTTGCCAGAAGTTGCAGACAATTGCTTTGCCAAATAACTGGTTAGTAAAAACTCATCCCTGGTGAATACCCTACTGAGAGCGGGGAATACTATCGTGCAAATCTTCAACAGGGTTCCATTGCAGCACAATTTATTTTAAACAAAACTTTATTTATTTAATAAATAATTAAATAAAATTCTCGCAGACAACTAAAATGAGTTTTAACATTTGGGTATTCGTCGAAATTGGCTCATATGATTCTCTGGGAATATCTTAAGGCAATGGAAACAACATCAGGCAATAAAAACACAAAATGACCCGTTACTTGAAAAGAACGATTTTTTAAAAAAATGGGTAGTCCCAGATTTTAGGGTGAAATCTCAGGGACACCAAACCACAATCCACATTACATTCTATTAGCCTTTAATCCTTTGTATAAATGACACAATGGATTGAAATTATTCAGCTATAACTCATACACATCATACAATAACAAGAGAGGAAAGTAAGATGCAACGACAAAAGCCAAATGATAGATAATAATCACAATAAACTAGATATTATTGCTTAAGGAATATACAATCTCTCACAGTCATTGAGAAGGCAGTGAATGCATTACACAGTTCAACACAAGGGTGTGCACAGACTCAGAATACCTAAATACCAATTGGGCAGAGTTTTCCTTGCATTCAAGAGAGGATGGTTTCACTTATAAAATTCATTACATCTATAAAAAGAGAAAAGAGGAGAAGGGATCCAAAGATGCCGTGAGAGATGCTTAACCTGTTTAACTTTTCCAAACTAGCTCAGAAGGTAATTCCCCAAACTCATGATGATCCACACCCATGGGGGTGTCTTGGTGATAACAACTCATTTCTTGGTACACAGACCATTCAACCCATTCTCTTCATTTTTGTGGGGGCATGAGGAGAATATACTATCCAAGAGGCATCACGAGATAAAAATAATCAAACAAAAGCATCTATACCTGATTTTGGCATCAATCAATTGAGAAAATGACTCATCATGAGATAAAAATAATCAAACAAAAGCATCTATACCTGATTTTGGCATCAATCAATTGAGAAAATGACTCAAAATGGCCCAAAATTCCGTGATTAAAATATCCCATGTCTCTCCATAATTCTTCTCAAAAATGATTCTTGAGTGAAGCCCTCTGAAAAACGCTTCCAATGAGACCAGGTCTTATGTCAAACGGAGCTCTAGATCAAAAGATATGGGCAAAAAACCAGTCCCATGTTTGAGTCACAAACTCAAATCCAAAAACAGTTGTGGGACCCAAATTCAGTTATTCGATCACAAAATGGCATTAACATGATCCAAAACCACTTTCAATGCATAGGTCACTTCAATACCTTTCCAACGGTACCAATTTTACTCAATTTTGTGGTCCCCATCAAGAGCTACGGCATTTTGAAGATTCCCTTCAAAATCGCAGAAATCCTTTGTAGTGCCGATTTTCAATTCCTTCATAGTACGACCATTTGATGTTTTTATTGTGATACATGGCCTTTTTGCACCTTCGGAAAGATCCGTGGACTTTGTTCCCTTTCTTCTCCTGATCCACGACCCTACTTTTACTTTCCACTGCTTCTTCTTGTACCATGGGTCTTCTATTCAAAGACTTTTCTTTTACTTCATCCTCCGCCACCTTTTAGTGGCGTTTGAATCCTCACATAACTCCTTGTTATGCAGATTTTAACTTTCCTTGTTCCATGGACAACCGCTTCTTCGTTCCGCGGGTTTACTTTGATACGTGGATTTTCTTTGTACTGTGGACTTGTATTTATGCTACGAATTCTCTTTGTTTCGTGGACTTCTATTGTTACTTCGCTACGCAGTCTTGTTCTGTGACATATAACTCGACGATTTTTTCCTTGTTGCGTGGACTTTACAAAATCTGTGATGCACTGTGATTTCTTATTTCCACAGAACACTAATTTCCTTTGTTCTGCCGATCTCTTTTGTGAAGCCACCCGAGTCTTTAACTTGAATGAAGTTGTCCAAATAGCATGGTTTCTATTTGGACAACACAACCCACTTATATCTAGGTTTGTGGAATGGTTGAGTAGTAGGATCTCCACTTTGAGAGACATCTCTTGTAGGAGATTGTGAAACTAGTATGTCCATGGGAGGACCATCATGGGTAATCGCAGCCTCCATGGATTGATGCCTTAAAGGAGGAGAGGGGGGATCTATCAGAATATTATGTATCAAAAGAGATAATTCCTTTTTCTTCAAGTAACTTAAATTTTTGATAGAGTGCATAGCAGTTGTTGTCGCAATGCCCTCTAATGCGGTGAAAGTTACAAAAAGGTTGGCCCTTTTGACGCTCAATCCGATGAGGAGGGTGATGATCATGAGTTGGTAATCGAATTAAGTAGTTATCAAATAGGTTGCGCAAAATATCATGTAGATAATCAAGAGATTTGTCAAAGCGTAATGGTTTTTTCTTAGAAGTAGGAGGCCTTGTAGGAGCTTTAGGTCTAGGCATAAAATAATAGGAAGTATTGCCCTGATGTAGAACTGTGATTTGTCCCAAAATAGAAGATGAATCACTTCAAGTATTAGGATCAGGCTCCATAGCTGGAGTAGGAATATCAACATGTGAGCGTGCTGGGATATGTGGGGGAGAAAGTTCTCTCTAAATTCATAACGCAGAGGGAAAGATTTGTGAAAGAGTCACATGTGCCATAAAGCAATTTCTCTTTAAGAGGGAAGATAAGGCCACAACAAAAGGTATATCACACTTCTAAATCAATAGGTTTGTAGATTAATTGTTGCATACTTGTGTTAAAGCATAAAATATAATAAAAAACAAGCTCAGATTTGCCTTGATACAAGGAAGGTAAACGTTCGCAAGTAATTCTAGGGCCTTTGCTGTTAATAAAGCGGATAAGGAAGACTTCTTCAAGCTCTAAAAATGTGCTCAAGGATCCACTAGGGAGGAGATTAAACCATCGTCTAGGCCTCTCATGGTGGATTTAAAGAGACATCATGATTAGGCACATCTAATTCATTTGCAATAGGAAGAGTAGCAGGAATAGCATTGGTTTAAATATAAGTAAGAGTAGGCAGATTAACATGTTCAATTTGCTTAAGAGGCATATAATTCACACTAGCATTGTCCACATTATCATTTATAAGAGGCATGGAAGAGACACAAGTAAGTATATCCTTTTTGCATTCATGAGAAAGAGAAGAAACACAAGTAGGAATATCATTATTACATGCGTTGGGAAGAATAAAAAAACAAGTAGGCATATCATCGTTAGTTTGAATAGTAAGACTTGTATTTGCATCATCATCTATAGGAGAAGAAGAAAGAGAACATTCATTCGTACATTCAACATCATTGTTATTTTCCATGTCATTATTAGAACAATAATAAACATCATCAATTAGAAGAATATGTCAATCATGTGAAACATCATCATCATCATCAAAATAGGAATCACTTTCATCATTAGTTGCATCAAGAGTAGGAGAATAAAGAGAATCCCATTCATAAGTATTAGGTGTTATGTCACTAGTAAGTGCCATACTATGAGAATCATTTAGATTGTTAGCATTAGAAATATGGTCAAGAGGATCGACCATTGGTTTAAGTAAAGCAATGTGACAATTACTATCCCAATCATCAATATAATCAATCACACATTCAAAAATGTTGTCATCAAAACATGGCACATGTGTCTTGGTGAGGTTAGGCTCACCTACTTGTTCAACATCAAATGAAGTTTTTATTGGAGGAGAGGTATGAGGCATCTCTAACTCAGATTGTGGGATGGGCTCATAGGTATAAGTTTGAATTGACCCCCAGGGTTTGGGATGACCTTCACGGGCATGCAAATGGTGAGAATAACTAGGGTCAAGAGTACCAAGAGAATGATCAAAAGATCTAAGAGGACAAGCCTTTGGAGTACAATGAGAGCAAGAGTATTTTAACATTGACTCCGATTGGGTGACACTAGGGACAATGTCAACTTGTAGTCTCTCATCATACATAACATGAGGGTGTGAAGCAAATAGATCCCTACTTATGAGCTCATAAGGGGCATGGACCTCGTTAAAGCGATAGTAGTCCCTATGATTCCGCAAAGCAAGAGTTTTAGCACAATCCATAATGATACAAAGGAAAGCTAGCCCTAGAAGCAATATCATTCAATGAATGATAAGTGGGAAACCCTAGGGAAACTAGGGTTCGTAAATAAAATGTCTATCTAGGATAAACAATCTATACCCAAACTAGGTTAAGGGTTTGAATAAAAAATGGGTTCATGAAATGTTTCAACCCAAAATTGATTAAATAGTGTTTTATCCAATTAATGTAAATAGGATTGAAGAATGTTGTATGAAATAAGCAATTTAGATAAGATATATTTGATTTACATAATAAGAACTAGGGTTTTGCAAGTACAATCATCTGATAAACAACTAAGAGTGCATTTAGGGTTAGATTGATCACTTAACTGACTCAGAAGATGATCTGGGTGTGTAGTAGGTATATTTGGGAAAGGGATGTCTTGTAGGTGCTTCACTCTTGAATCCAGAACTGAAAGATGATCTGGAACAGGACCGTACAAGAGGACAAGATCGTAGTTCATTATGGACCTGAGCTGTCCGGTTTCATCCAGGAGGATGTTGGCACACAAAATCTTGGTAGTAATCGATGGTCTGAAAATGATCATCATTGTCTGTCGCCAGGGTTCACACACCTTCTGCACAACTTGTAATGACTTGCAACAAATAGAAGACCCTAGATACTTGCAACAAACTTCATCAAACAATCATATAACAAAAGGAGAAATTTGTGTGTGGGTGAGGCTAGACTGACCCTGGTGTCTAAGCGCTGGACTACATCCCCTCAAGCGGGAGCAAACCTCATGTAGTTCTCCTAGTGTTGGTGGAAGTAGTGTGTGAAATTTAAGCTAACCCCCTATGTTACCCTTGCGCCTCTTGAGACAAAGAATAACAAGTGTAACTATAGATAGAAAGAAATGTACTGAACGCGGGGTAGCAGTGTGATATGATGTGCCTCAAATGCTAAAACTGATCCCCTTTGTCCCTTAAGACTTTTGACGATGCTTGGAATGACTTGCTCTTGCTAGACATAACTATAGGACCTTTGAATGCTTGGTAATGGATGAAGCTAGACTCTTGAACTTGGTTTGAGTGCTTCATACCTGTGTGGTGGCTGTTTTAAAGTATGTGCAACGAATTTAGGAAGATTTAAGACAACCTTGAGTATTTTAGTGTCGATATTTAAGAATAGGAGTGTTTGAGAATGCTAGGTGAGTTATAAAGTGTATTTGACTTGCTTATATAGGCTTTCGTAGGCTAGATGTCGCACTAAGGTCGATCCAAGGAAGATGAAATGACACACATAAGATATTCAAATGAAGAAAAGGGTCGTTAGTAGGTGGGGGTCAAGACTGTACAGGTCGGCCCAAATCATAGTATGACTTGGTCCTATACTGTACAGTCTTGTACATGGACCGTGTGACGAAAGAGCTAGAGTGCGCGAAAGATGCCTAGGGATAGATTGCTGCTTTGGATAATTAATATTGCATGAATGAATGACAAAGCAATGTGTAGAGGTTAGCAAAGCATGCAAGAGAGAGAAGGATATGTCATTTGAGTTTAGAATGTGAGCATAAGTCTAAGTGTATGAACAAAGCCAAACTTGTCATTGCTAAAGCATGAGTTACCAAATTTGAGTGTCTACAACTAGAATGTCCAGAGGGTGTGAAACTTGAGAAAAGTTTTTTATGAAATGCCGATGATACCCAACATGCTTGAAGAAGGATTGTATCTCATTAATGTCCTTGAGTGCTTCCATTTCCACCACTACTCTTATATAGATTGGTTTTAATCCCACTGTGCATAGTATGCGTCAAAGAAGCTTACCTTGTGTGACTATAAATCTATAATTCTTTGGATTTAGAGCCAACTTTGGTGCTTTGCATCTTTTGATTGACTTGGTCAATGTGCGAAGGTGAGATTCTTGACTGTTGTAGATTGAGTAGTCGTTAAGAAAAGCCTTGAAGTTACCCATGGCCATTTTTGCCAAGATGTGTAAGGATGATGCAATGGAATGTGGTTGAAGCATTCCAAAGTTCAAATGGCTTCTAGTTGTATGCGTAGAATGTATCTACTACTATGAATATGGTTTTCATTTTGTCTTCGTCACAAATATTGATTTGCTTGTATCCTGAGAATCCATCCATAAAGGAGTAGATCATGTGACTTGCCACTTCTTCCAGTACATAGTTTATAAATGGAATTGGAAATGGGTCCTTGATAGTAACAACACTCAGACTTTAGAAGTCAACACATATCTGCTTCTGTTTAGACTCCTTTGGCTGATTACTACTGGGGATACCCATTTGCTTGTGTACTTTGAAGATTAATCTTCCTCGTACATCTTTTCAATCTCTTTTTGGACTTCGGTGCCATAATTCTGTTTCATTCTATAAGCTCTCCTTCGCACTGCTTGATCTCTTGGAAGTAATGAGATTCTATGTATGCACATCTCTGGTGGTACTCCTTTCAAACATTTGTAGGTCCATGCAAACATGCCCTGATATTCCATAAATATCCCCCTTCAACACCGGGTTCCTATCACCCTCCATCATGATCATTCTGGGTTTGTTATCGGATCCAAGGTCTACCTTGACTGTTGTTGACTCTTTGTATTTCATGTTTGCTACCCCTACAAACTGGTGAGTCGGTTCTTCATTTATCTTTGCATCACCTACTCAGTATTCTGTGAACTTTGGAGGGTAAGTCGAACATGCAGCAAAGATGGTTCCACTTGATTAGAAACTACAAACTTTAGTTTCTTCTTGGCATGCTGTCCCATTTTTGTTTCAGAAGCGTCTACCATTTTGTATGCAATTTTGTGCCTTTCCCTTCAAAACCTTCAACTTCTTCTATCCTTCCATGATCTTAATAAAGTTACACTTGACATGAAACACTTCGTAATCCTCCATTTGCCTATGGAAGAGACCATTGAGAGAATTTGTTTCCTCCGCAAGGCATGAGTGTAATTCCAATAGACCTTTTGTATTCTTTGTTCCATCAAGCCTTGGTTCACATTGTCATGAGTGTTCTTCCTCCATATCTTCTGTATCAGTGTTTGATGAGTCATCATCTGATGAAGCTTTCCTTTTCACTAACCTCTTGACTCTTTAGATCTATGATGTATTTTTGGTATTTGTTCTTTATTGAGAGGAGTTTGTTTTTTCCAATTGTGACGTGCCTTGGCTGTTATTAACTAACCTCGGCCTAATAATGCATCATAGTCTTTTTTCTTTAAGGAGATTACTACAAAATTTAGTATGAATGGTTGGGTGCCCATGATTACCTTTTGTGCCATGAGGACTCCCAACACCAATATCCCGTTTTGATCAGCTCCCACTAATTGGAACGTTGGTGGCCAAATAGTGGGTTCCCTGAGGCTCTTCCAAGTTTCTTTTGGGAGTATGTTAACTTTGGAACTGCCATCGATAATAGTATCAGTTAGGTTCAAGCCTAGAATCTCCATGTGGACTATTGTTGGCTATTGAGCTAAGTTCATTGTTAGCAACATTGCAGTCAATTACCTGATCTCTTGACCAAGGGGTTTCAACAATGGGTTCCTTGTGTTCTTGACCTCTTCTCTCTCTGTTGATGTTCTTCCATTTAGACACAAGGTGTGTCACATGCCTTGTATTGTGATTGATGTCTTGTACGATTGCCGTTATTACATTCTTGAGTTATGGAATGCTTTGTAGTAGATCAACTACCTTGATGGGGATGCCAGTTTGCAATACTTCTCCTTGCAATGTCTTTGTTTGACCCAAGCCGACCGGTTAGTGTTCTTGTACATTTTCGGGGAAGTCTATACTCTTCCATCATTACTTATTTAATCTTCACTTGTTGCATCAACCATGTGTACCTTATCCACAAATGGGTTTGGATAATTTATTTGTTATGCTTGGCCCATGGTGATTGCCATCACTTCTTCATTTCTTATAGCAATTATGTTGATCTCTTCAGGCAACTGGTCTTGTCCTTATGATGTCTAGGTCCACACCATCTATAAAGAGCCTAATGTTGACTCGATTGGTGGGACAATATCTTGTAAAGTGGACCCGTCGCTAACACTTGACATTAAATCATCGGCCAATCTTGTTCATCAAATTGGATGTGGCTGCCACTTCCCCCATATTGTTTTGGTATCTTTTTTTGTTCCATTGGTTTCTATATCATGCACAGGTGATGTACCCAATGATGCTTGCACACATTGCCTTGGAACTTTGTCGTGGTGGTAGGTGGTATCGATGGCTCCCTTTGGGTAAAGAAGACTTGGGAATTCTGGTTTTTCAAATTGAATGGGTAATTGTTTCCTGTCATGGGCATTGACTTGAAATATTTGATGAATAATTGTTTTGGAATGTTGGCCTTTGTTTGCTCTTCTATTTTGCAGTTTGTGCACGAAAGGTCCTTAGCGTCTTCCTTGTCATCTTTCTTTAATTCTTTCATCATCCGGATTTCGGAGTACGCCCTGTCGAAGCGTTCATACAAATCTTGGTTCACTGTCACAAGAATAAAAAATGTCCTCATCACTCGTGTGCGAGGATGTTTTATTTTCCCTCTCAATGGCCATTGTTGGTTATCTGGATCCTTGTAAGATGAGGGTGGGACCACCTTCATTTTTTTTTTCAGCGAGGGAACCAACCCTTCAATAAACCATCTTTTTTCAACCCGTTTGTTGGTTCCTTCTTGAGTTTCTTGAGACAATTCCTTGAGCCTTCTATTGTAAGTTCGTACTGTCTTGTGCTTACATTGTTGTATGTTGTAAATTTCAGCAAGAATCGTGTTGTCTTCCCTCAAGAGTTTGAATTCTTTCACAAAGGCTAACTTGAAGGCCTTTCATGCTGCTTTGTCAGTACTTGGTGCCTTCAAGTACCAATAAATAACCACCCTGCAAGGATGGTTGGAAATGTACGAACACGTGTATGCACATTTACAATCTAGATAACGGTGCACATTTTAAAGTGTTGCACTGGGTCTTCATGGAACCATACCCATTGAATTCAAACAACTTTTGACTTTCGGGTGATGGGGGTACTGACTGTTGTGGGGTCTTTTGGAGTGGCGCACTAAATACAATCTTTCTACTTGGGGTAGTCTGTATCAGATGCTCCTTTGCACTATTAGACATGTACGTAGACCCGACATGTCCCTCGACAATGATCCATATTTTGTCTCGCTCACTTTTATGGTTTTATCTCTATATGGTTACCCTCATTGTTGCCGCTTTTATTGTTTTGAATGGCTAAAAAAATATTTGACAATGGACCTTTGGTCAATAGTTCTTCAAATCCCTTAGATGTTCGACTTGTACGCATGTTGTTATTCCTTCTTCTGAGAAAATCATACTTCAATGTCTCTATTGTGAAGTTGTCAATACTTCTCTCAGTAGGGGACGCTTGAGTGTGGTCTTGACCAGTTTCTGATAAAGATTGACCCGCTAAGTGACTTCCCAATTGTATCCCTAGAGGCATTATAATGACCCTTTCAAGGGTTTTAATCACACACACAAAATGCAGATTTGAATTTTATATGTAGCAGACCATGTTAGATGCTTTAAATCAACGGCTATATCTACCATGAAATATGCCAAAAAACACCTTGGATCCACTTGATACCACAATTTTATATGTATTTTATGGAATATTAAGAGCCAAAAACACAAGAAATATTGAAGAACTCATAGTTGGAAATTAATTATGAACTGAATATTGCAGCCACAAGAAAATTAGATATCTAGGGCATAGAAACCCCAAAAATCACTCAAACTTCAGATTCCGGCCATATAAAATATTACAAATCAGATTATCCAAATAGTTCACCAAAAGCTCATAAACGCTACCCAAGGTAGGCTCGCTTCCACCCTTAATAAATCAACTAACAAGTTGGAAATGGGAATGATATCTCTCTAAATCAGCCTGAAACGCCAATTCCAAGCCAAGGAGAAGGGTTTCTTTCCTTCCCTTAACATTTAGAAGGGTTTTTGTCCTTCTAGGTAAATACACATGAGTGGGTTTTTGTCCCACAAGTGCAAGAACATGGAGCATACAAGCCCACAATGCCTAAGTACATCTAAAATGCGCCAAGTCTAGATCTCAAATGTAACCCTCTAATCTTCTTTTATATCCTTGCTCACCTTTGGTTCCGCTCTTTGTGCTAATTAAAACCTAGCCGACCTATTGTAAGAAAGAAAACACTAAAAGTACATATGGTGATGGACCTTAGTAAAAACTTCATCCCCCAAATGTTTAAGTATGCAATGTTCTTTTTCCAAGGAATTTTCTTCTCAATCTCTTTGCCATCGGATAAGGAATAATCAAGAATACCAAAGGGGAGGTTTGCTCTCACTAGTGGGATTGGACTTGCTAAGGGACATTACCAATTGTATCCCTAGAGGCCTAACAATCTCCTTCCATTGTGTTGGAGAAAGTGGTGTAGGGTGTTCAGTCACTTGTGTTGGTGCTGATTGAATTGCCCCTCGGTTGGTTTTCTTCTGCTCTTGGCATTTACTTTTGCTTGGGCTTGGGATTTTGCTTTCCTGTCTTTTATTTCTTGAAGTGGTATATTCCTCGGCCTTTGTCAACACTTCATGTTGTTCCAAAGGTTGGATCGATCTTTGAGTTTCTATTCATTAGTTCCATGACTCTCTATCTTCTTTGACATCCTTTGTTTGGTTCTAATGGCATTGATGTCGGTCTGTCGATCTTTCCCCTTGTTCTTGACTTTGCATTTCTTGGTACCTTTGTGTTGTCTTCGAATCTCTTGTTCATGATTGGCCAAAAGGTTTTGTAGTATTATATAATTCTTGGCAATAAGTCATGGAAGGTGATCAAGGAGTTGTTCTACATCATTACTAATTTCTACGTTGCCTTAGATAGAATTTGGTGGTACTTGGGTTCTTGCGGCTTCTTGGTGGACATGTTCTCATATGGAGAGATCCCACGTAGTCGAAGTATTTTTTAAGTTCTTCCTCTTGTTGATTTGTTTCAACTGTTTCTTGTACTGGCTGGCCCATTATTTTCCATGTCGTTGTTAATAAGAGGATCGTTAAATGACTCACTTTTGTGCTCAACATGATCCAAGTTCTTTTTAAGGCATGGCATCGAAATATAGTATAGATATACTCGATTGAGATGCTAGAATATCAACAATAATAAACACATTAATGTAGCGCATACCTTAACAAAATGTGGAACAACAATTTTGTATTCCTCAAGGATAAGTTCAATTACAATCTTCTTAGTTTAGGGAGGCTATGATACAAGCGCCCTTACCTCCGCATTGCTTATGCTATTTAAAGGGCAAGGCCTAGCGGTTGACCATTTATTCAACCGTTACAACCAACATGCAAAACATCTTTCTAAACATCTAACAAAACATTGATAAAAGGCCAACACAACATATCGGGTGCATTTATTTATAAATAACCTTTTAATGATCTACACCATAATTACCATATTTGCCCGAACATGGGCAAAATTCGGTTCGCAGCAAACTTTTGAGCAAAACCGAACTTGTTCGGTTGGTACATTTGACTAATTTTTTTTGAGTTGAAAAATTAAAACATATTACCTAAAAACTTAAAAGGTAAAGCCGAAACCCTAAAAACTAAAGCGAAATCATTAAAAACCAAACGCAAAGCAAAAAAAAGTGAACCACAACTCTTGGCAATGGTAAAATAGTCGCCGACACTTGCAAAACAGTTTGGAATGCAATCCTTGGAATGCAACCACTCGAACGCAGCCACTGGAGGTCTCCACGAGTCCACGGTGAACACATCTTGGTAACTGGTATGTGCTCGAACCTTGCAAAACTATAAAACGCGAAATCCATCCATACTAAGTGCTCGAACCCTGTAGTGCAAATTTGCAAAAAAAATAGTATAACTGCAAATATATGGTTTGCGAATGGAATAGGCACTTCAAAATCACAATAATTTCTTAATTGCTAATTGGTAATAGGTAAATATTATTTACTAAATAATAATATATATTGTGGTTGGTTTGTGGTAATTGGTAAATATTATTTACTAAATAATAATAAATATTGCACTTTGAAATGATAATCACAATTACTAATTTTATAAACTATAAAGATATAAACATTGTTAAAATTTTAATTCATTTGGGAATAGTCTATAATATTGAGTATACTGTAATATAATAATTTATTTGGGAATCGTATGCAATATTGAGTATATTGTAATATAATAATTTATTTGGGAATCATATGCAATATTGAGTATATTGTAATATAATAATATTTATTTATAAATTAAACTGTAATTTTATTAATTTGTTAGTATGTAAAAAATTTAAAAAATGTTGTCCTAATATTTGTTTTTGCAGGTTCAGAGAATAGTTGGAACTTGGAAGGTAAAGGGAAAGAAAAGTGGGTCAAGATGTCTAACACCAATCGTTCCTTGGAGATGAAATATATCATCAAGAGAGATGATAATAAACTACATATGAGATGCACCTTCTGCAATGGGAATATTACAGGCAGTGTAACTAGAGTTCAGTACCATTACTTGGGAGGTTCCAAAGATGTCAAGCAGTGTCCAATAACAAATGTGAATTCAAAGGAAACTGAATACAAAGATTTCATACATCGAGTTCAAGCTAAATTTAACGTGAGTCGTGTTGGATCATTAGCTTCAGAAGCAAAGAAGGCTAAAATCCAACACTCTATCTCACAAATGGGCTCCTTCAACAGTTCAAATCACTCTCCATTACCATTTTAGAAGGAAGTGGAAGTGCAAGCAAAGTGGAAAAGTCACAAGGTTCATTGAAGTCCTGTGGAGGCCACAACACAATCATGAGGTAGATAGGTTGGCAGCTAGATTGTTTTATGCAGAGGCCATCCCTTTCAATGTAATTCATTCCCCACATTTCAAGTCTTTCATGGATGCAACAATTGAGTTTGGGAAGGGTTACACATTGCCTTGTTATGAAAGACTAAGAACTAGTCTTCTTGAAGAGGAGGTGTCATCCATAGCTAGTGAGCTAGATGAAATGAAAAAAAGTTGGAAAAGAACAAGTTGCACAATAGTAAGTGATGGATGGTCAGACTCAAGGCGAAGGCCGCTCCTAAATCTTTTGGCAATATCTCCTCAAGGTGCAATATTTATAAAATCTATTGATACAAGTAATGAGCAAAAAACTTCTCTTTTAATTTCCAAATGCATTGAATCAACCATTTTGGAGATAGGAGAACATAATGTTGTTCATGTTATTACGGATAATGCAGCCAATTGCAAAGGAGCAGGAGAGATACTCATGGATAGATTTCCTTATATCTTTTGGACACCTTGTGCAACCCATGTGTTGGGTCTTTTGCTTGAAGATCTATCAAAAATAGAATGAGTAAGCAATATTGTGATTGAAGGAAAACAAATCTCTAAGTTTATCCTCAATGACCGGTTGACATTGAACTTGTATCGTTCTTTTGCAAAACGTGAGCTTATTTCCCCTGCCGAAATAAGATTTGCCACCAACTTTATTACTTTGCAAAGGGAGGTAGAGGAGAGGACAACATTAAGAAAAGTGGTGGTTACACATGAATGGGTAGAGTCAAAGCTTTCCAAGGAAACCCATTCAAAAGAAATTGAAAAAATTATCTTAGGGGACACATTTTGGGATGGTGCTAAGAAGGTCGTAAATGTGTTTGAGCCACTTGTTCGAATTTTGAGTATGGTTGATGTAATCAGCGATGCATGGGTTTTGTATATGAGGGCATGGATAGAGCAAAGGAAGAAATCCAAAAGATACTAGCAGATGATGTTGAAGAAGTCAAGCGTATTTGGGAAATCGTGGACAAATGATGGTTCATGTTACACCGTCTTTTACATGCAACAACTTGTTATTTAGATCCTAAATTGGTAGAGGTAGATCATGACGCAAATGAGGAGATAAAGAGAGGTATACTTGCAACCATAGATAGGTTGGTACATGATGAGGATGGGAAGGAAAGAGCAAGAGAACAACTTACTATTTTCAAGAACCAACTCAAAATGTTTGGTGAAAAAAAAGCAAGGGCAAGTAGGATGACGCGGGAACCATCTAAATGGTGGCATGCTTATGGGTCTTCTACTCCACATTTGCAGAAGCTTGCCGTGCGAATTTTCAGTGAATGTTCTAGTGCTTCTACTTGTGAAAGAAATTGGAGTACATATGATTTAATCCACACAAACAAGAGAAATCGATTAGGGACTCAAAAATTCTCTGATCTTGTTTTTGTGCATAGCAATTTATGATTGCTTACTCACTCTCTTGCAAATGAAGATGACAACTCTCGCCTGGGAGAAGCATGTTTTGGAGATGAAGAAAATGTTGCTGATGATAACCCTACTGCTGCAGTATCAGATGAAGATGCTAGTGATACTTTTGATGTAGAAGCAGGCTTTGATGTTACAAATGTTTACAAATTGCATTTTAATTTTTGGTTAATGCTCAAAGCTCGGAAGTTTGAGCAATGGATAATTCTCATCGCTATATATTATATCAATATGTATGAAGTATGAACTATGAATTTTCATTGATTGTCATAAATATAACTTGTAAGTCTTAAGTTTACCATGGATTTTGTTATACATTTATATGTTTTAAGACTTTAGTATACTTGTATGTTTATTTATTTGTATGTGTGATTGATTTTTTTGAAGCATGAATAATCATTCAGTTATATTTTTTTTGAAATTTTATATTTTTTTGAACCATACCAAACCAAACCGAAGTTTTGCAAAATTCTAAACATTTTGCAAATGTCGGAACAACCCGAATTTTTTGAACATGGTAACTATGATCTACACAAGGTTAGTGGGCAGTGGAATGGAAAGTGTTGGAAACTCCATCTACATCTTTACCCAAAGAATGAAAAATTCAAGAATGGGTAGCCACAAACAAAGGGGGAAGAAGAGCCTACTAAAGCACAAGATTGAAGGAGAGAACAGCTCTCACATGTTTCTTTGTCACCGTTGCATGCAAGTGGTGATAAGAGAATTTCATTTGATTCTTGGATTGAGCATTTTCATGATTTGCAAAGAAGAAGATGTTGAGAAATATTCACATGTATGGGCATTGAGCAGCACTCTAAATGTATCTTCATAGTATTGTATGTTTCCATTTGTTGGTAGTGAAAATAGGTAACTGACTCCACTTGTATGGGCAAGCATGGGAAGCCTTGAACTTATCATAGGTGAGCATGAGACAACGAGTCCACTTGGGAATGACAAGTAGGGGAAGCCAATAGCATGTTTTAAGATTTTATCACTCACCCCTTGTTTTGCATAGAAAGAAGGGTGAATGGAAAAGCCACTCCAAGAGAGACAATATCCTAAGCATGTGGTTGGGAAGCAACTTCTAGCAATAAATTCATCACAACAATGGATAATAAGTTGATTTATGTTTCTCCATTGTAGTTTGTAGAATCTCTCCTCACAATTGTTATAAATGCAAATGGGAAAATGATTGTAGTACGAGGAAGAGTAATTTCAGCATCATTCAGTTGTTGTAGAATGCATAGGGGCACTTCAACAATTTCAACATTGACGTATAAGTCTGATTTTAGCATCATATAGTTGTTAAAATATGTATACCAGCATCACAATGATTTTATATGGCTATTTTCAGCATGTATATCTTATGCCTAGTATGCACATAAGGAACCACAATGGACATGGCTAGATAGAGCATGCATATTTTGGTTATTGTCTGTACATTGGGCATGGTTGCTGTAAGTTGCAAATCGAATTTTGATATGGCAGCGATGTCATATGCACATATTGATAACATTGATAGTGACCATGCATTGTACCATACTACCATGTATGTGTCCACTTCCACTATAGCAATAATTTGTAGCAGGAATAATGAATGCAAATTGAACATGGCAGTCATTGTAGTATGTTTTCGTTTCACAAGGAGGTTCTAACATGTATATTTCAGGTAACAAAAAAGTTGTGACAACATTATTTGGCTTACTCTTTATGGAAAAGAGGAAAAGCCCGAAGGGAAGCTCGTTACTCTTTCAAGAAGGAGATAAATGCATACTCAACTCGAACCTCATGGGTCATCATTGGGGATACAAACCCACCAGGGAGATATCATGGGGCACCCATGAGTGGACACCTTTGAGGAAGAATCATAGTGGAACCACAAAACCAATCAGATTGTAGCAAAACAGGAGGTTTGGAGCAGCCAACTCTATAAGAGGCAAATCAAAATCACTCTTTCATTAATGGACACCTTAAAGGAAGAATCATTGTGGAACCACAAAACCAATCAGATTTCAGCAGAGCAATAGGTTGGAGCAGCCAACTCTATAACAGGCAAATCAAGTCACCCTTCCATGTTGCACGAGGAGGAAGAATTGGCCATCACTCTTTCATAGGAGGAAGGAGGTGAAATTGTAGGTTTTGATCATGTTTTTTGAGGATGTACATATTATTAGGAGCCTTCCATCTTGCATGAGGAAGATGATTGCAATAGTACCTTCCAACTTTGGATGCTTTGTCTTGGGATAAACACGAAGAATGAGAAACATCACATCACCTTGGGATGAACAAGAGAGGTGTGAGGAAGATTTATTTCTTGAGGATGTACATATCCTTAGGGGCCTTCCATGTTGCATGATGAAGATGATTGCAACACTACCTTCCAACTTGGATACTTCATCTTGGGATAAACAAGAAGAGTGAGAAACACTACATCACCATGGGATGAACAAGGGAGGTGTGAGGAAGATGTTTTGCATAAATATGTAGAAAAACGAAGCAAAGGCTCCAGCAAATTGGCAGGTTAGGGTCAAGGCCAAACACCAGCAAGTACACAGAAGCTCTAAACAGGCGAGGGGAGATCCTTCCATCTATTGTGAACAAGTAAGCTTTTGTGGGACCAAATGCCACTTGAAAAGGGGAGATATGATCTGTAGGGTTCCATGAAAAAATATCAAAGCTTGAGCAAACTCCAAGGACCCAGAAAGCAACCATCTTCAGGTGTTTGTAGGGGTGGTTGTGAAATTGCCTGCCCGCAAACAGTTGTGGCTTTGAGACCACTCAAATGATTTTGTAACTGCCACGGCAGTTGCAGAACTGCAAATATGTCTTAAGTGGCGGTTTTTCTCTCAAACATCTGAATAGTCAGAGTGATGGTAAGTAGTGATTGAACTTGTCATCTCGGGCAATTGATGAACCTTTGGTCTTCAAAGAGACATCTCTTGAATGCATACGGAGGATCATGGGCTAAGGAATATGCATAAGGGATCATGGATCAATGATCAATGAAGTGTAGGAGTGAATTGGCGGATGTATGAGAGACTAGCAGTGAGTAATCAATTGTTCATAGCTATTAACTATTCTATGCTCCTTATTATTCTTTTCATAGCAGTATAAGGAAGATAGGAGACAGTGTGATATGTATGAGGCCTTTTAATTGCCCCATTACTCATTGGAAAGGAGAAGAAAATGTGCAGTTGCCACTTCCAGCTGGTTTCCTCCACACTGGGGTTTCCAGGTTAAAAGTCCTTTGTGTTTGGTGGTTTCTTCCCATTTCTTTCCAAGTTGTTAATGGTTTTGCAAGTACTGTACTCTTTCCAATGCACATTCTACTACTCTAGCACACTCTAAAACCACTTCCATTTGAGAAATTCAAGTAGTTGCAACGTGGCTAGAAATAATCTGCATTTAATTTCCAACAAAGCAATTTTGTTGAGGAAATTACAGATCATGATCCTACAACACATATCTCCCAAGTTTTTGTTCGTTAATTCCAACTATATAGGGCATATCTATAGAAACAACTGTTCATTAATGCAACTTTTGTCCCCAAATCCTCTCCATCTAAATAATTCCTTCTAATAGGTCATTGAAAGCATTATTGTCTACCTTTTCTTAGTCAAATTTTTGAAGTTGTAGGTTTCTATGAAGATCGACAGTTCCAACCTTGAAAAAGATGGGATCCTCTTTGTGATTTTATGAAAAATCGGTTCTCTTTCTTTAATTTGCAATGTTACTAGGAGAAATGTGTTAGAGGTAGAGATGCATCTATAGTACCAAGATGTCTCCCGATATCAGGAGGCTTTGTTTCAAGTGTCCCTACGCCAATCTCCTAACTTGAGCTACAGTCTGCTTTTAAACAAGGGAAAAGAAAATGAAAGAAATGATTCAAAATAAGCCAAAGTGGCCCCTATCTCTACCTACCCTATATGACGATACCCCATGCCCTAATCTCATTTATATGCTTTAAAATTTTAATTCTTTTATACATTCTGTCTTATCAAAGGTGTTTACACTTTACGCATGGTATATTATTTATTTAATTTTTTTTCAATTTTTCATATCTATTTTCTTAAAACAAATTCTGGCATCTCCCTGTAACTGTCTCCCATTTTTTCTAAAAATGCGTACTGTAATTCATCCCTGTATCCCAGCAACACTATCTATATGGACACTTTCTCCACTACTGATATAACTATACATTTTCATGGAGTTTTGGGGGTGGAAACAGTTGGAAAATGCTGAATGACAAACCAAAATACAATTCCCAATGTTTTTATCTCGCATTTGCAAGCATTATCCCTATCATTCCAAGATTTCTACTTTCTTTTCCAAGTATCACCTTTCTCCCCTCTTCATCAAATCTTCGTGTTCTTCATCCATTTTAAAGGTTTTTTGTTTTCGTGGATTTCACTTGTAGGTGGTTTGAAGAGTGTCTTATGAGCTCAATAAGACTGTCTAAAGTTAGTGCTTATTTGTTGAAAAAACTGTTAGTATTTTCACTGGCTGTAGGGAATGTAGCCTCCCTTAAATTGAGGGATGCATAGGTGTTTTCTGTAAGGATGGGGGGTAGTTCGATTTGTTGAAGAAAATTCCTTACCGCGTCATTCCCTTCCCTACTAAAATGCAAATGCTACCATTCCTCTGCCATGGTTTCTTACTTTGTTATATATTTACAATTAGTAAAATTTGAACAATTTGACAAGCCTAACTGCAGTTTATGCTATTTCTGTTGCCTGATATCAAATATTCTTTACTTTGGTTTCTTATTATTGCAGGCTTTCATGTAGATGATTCAGAGGTCACTTTAAATGTTTGTTTGGGTAAACAATTCACTGGTGGAGATCTCTTTTTCAGAGGTGTACGCTGTGATAAGCATGTCAACAGCGAAACATACCAGGAGGTAAGTTAGTGTGGAACCCAAATGTAATAGAGGGATTGTCCTCATTTTAATATCTTTTTTAAGGAATTCATTTCGAAATTATTCACATGCACCTTTAAGTATTTATTTTTCCTGTGCTTCATCTGGCACGTGAATCTTTTCTTTAAATCAAGAGCTTCATTGGGTTTGAAAATTTTGCTTTTATAGTATAGCAAAGATCCATACTTTCGATATATATGCCAAGACTTGCTGTTTTATAATTTTTTTGCAACTTGTGCTATGAATGATAGAGATATGATTTAGCTGATGATACCTTATTTAATAGCTGCAATCCACATACTATCTGTATAAGTATGACAAAACTATGAGATTATATTCAGAAAGTCTTGGCATGCCAATTTCAAGAAATTAGATTAAGTGATTTACAGGTAGTTTTTAGGACACAACTTCCTTTATATAGCTAATATTTGTGTGTCACTTACACTTCCTTTTGAAGATGGGTTTCATCTTGTGAAAAGGCATATTTTCTTGAAGTTTAATTTTCAAAGGTGGATTCTTTGGGAAAAAAAGGTGTTGAAGACAGAAAACAGCAGTGTTCCACAGGTACATATCCCTGGGATTTTATAGGCGAACTGGACTTCCGGAGCACCTTAAGGATGAGGAGGAAATGCCCCTCTCCCTTTCCCCTGGCATTCGGGGACATCCAGACTTCCCCATCGTGTAGGGGATGTCCTCAAATTTGTAAAACATAGAATTTGTACAAATTTTTATAACTTTATATATATTTTAAAATCTATACATATTTGTATATTTCTGAATATATATATAATTAGCCATCCCTCAGCTGTCTTCTAAATATGGTAATTTTTTGCCATCTCGTAAACACTTCCCCCAATTCCTGACCCCCTGCCTGGGAACTCGGGGAAGTATTCTGAAATAGTATTGACAGAGAGTATTGCTACTTTTGATTTGAAGATCAATTGGCATATATTTTTACTAATGAAAATATGCTAGCAATAATAATTTAAGGGCTGATATCTAGCCAAATACGTTGCTTAACAGAAATACCCAGAATCCATTAAAATTTTCATGTTAAATCCGTAATCTAGATAGCCACTTTTAGTAAAAGGGCTTCAAACCTACGGGTGCTATATTTCTATATATGCATATAAACCAGCAGCCAAAGTAATGAAAAATTATTAATTTTGTAAACATTTGAACATTAACTAGGAATAAACTAGATATGGCATGACTTAAGTACTAGCAGTCACCATATAGTTAGATTGCCAGACCAAAATAGGAGACTCAGCAGGCTGGGGCTGCTCTTCTATCTAGTAATGGAAAGTGGAGCCACTGTTGAGCTTACAGTAGATAGAGTCTCACTGCTATTCTACATTTCATAAGCCACTCCATATTCATATTATGAGTTTGAAACTCTTGACATAAGATACCAAAACCCTTCTATTGTCAGAAGCACAGATGGATCCTTGGTCTTTAGCACTCCTGCAGAGGGATGGGGTCCCTGTCCTTTGCATACACGGCCTCAGGATTGGTAACAAAGTCACTAAAGCATCGTATCTCTCTTATGCTACATTGGATTAGCATTCTTGTGGCTTTAGGTGGTAGGTTTTTGTTTACACCTGCTTAATCCCAGTAGGTGATCTTCAGTGCTTCTTTTGCTTTCCTTTATGCTTCTGAGTTGGACTTCTGCAGTTATAAGCCTTTCTACAATTAGTAAAATGGAATAACATCATATCATGTAGAACATTAACATACAAATTTGCAGAGGCGAGGCTTTCTGCCACTTCAAGCGGTGAGAAGTTTTACACGGGAGATTAATGAGACCCAATTTATACAACAGATAATGCAAGGTCCAGAACCAAGACCATCTCGGTTTTCTAGAGGCACCTTTAGAAAGAAAGAAAGAAGAAGGAAGGAAAGAAATTTTATTATTGTTCATGGATGACCAAAATAGGTCAATGGGACTTGACAATACAACCAATCACAATAGAAAGTGCTAGGGTAAAAGAACCCTAAAAACATTGACTAACTAAACAAAAGAAGAACAAAAACACTGAAAGTAAATGAGGGGTAAACCCAACGTAGTAAAGCCTCAACCCATGTGTTTAGGGTACCAATATAAATAGCTATGAAGGGGAGCAAAAGCAAGAAGAATAAGGACCCTCCCAAAGAGCACGGGATGATGAAATTCAGAGAAACTGGATGGTTGCCTCATCAAACATCTTTGATTGTGTGTGGGATAGAAGAATCGTGTGTTTCTTATAAAGAAAATCAACAATTCTTAGGTTAAGTATGTGAAAAAATATCTTGGACAAAAAGACCATATTCTTGCTATTTTGGAAAATGAAGTATCAAAATTGTCCATGAACAAAGGATATGACTTTGCCATGGCTTTGAGTTTCTTATATTATTTTATATTCTCGGTTGTGACTCAACCCTCTGTGACTCTGGTTTTGCATGCAAGCATTGCTTTGTGCTTGGACTTGCAGTTTATGTTACCAAGTACGCCTATACAAGCCTGCAGGTATGGGTATGTGTATGGGCTCAGTGGGGATATGCATAGGGTACACCAAAATGTATCTAGACGTACTTGGGTATGTTTGATACAATGTGCACATATTCATAACACACCCACAAGCAAAAAATGGTTTTTTATTTTTTGTTTTTTGGTCTCAAAAAAAGGCAAAACATCAAAAGGGTTGTAGCTTGACTAGTGAGGATGATGGATGTTTGTATCCATCCATGAGGGTACAAATCCCTCTAGATACCCAATATAGAGATTCAAACGGATAGGGCTAGGGTTGGTTCATAGTGACTTTGACGGATTGGATTCCCCCTAGTCGTGGCTGCTTAGTCGAAGGAATGCACTAATTTAGACGTATACTTAATATTGCAATCTGCTATATGATGGCTGTTTAACTTTGAATGATCAATGAAACAATGATTGTTTGAGCCTCTAAATAATGGTTGCGTCTAAACAAACTTGACTTCCTTGCAAGCAATGGTAGCCTCCAATCTTGTCCTCCTTGCAATGGCTGCCTCCAAACAACTCCTTCCAATGGCTACCTCCTCAATTCTTCTTTGGCTCTTCGCTTTTACACTTGCACAAACCAACAATGAATTGTTTCTATTTTGGTAATGCTCGAGTGTCTTTTTATAGCTTTTAGAGGAGTTTAGGGTTTATTTTTTTAATTCATTTATGAGTTTGGAGTTAGCTGTTTGATGCATTGACCAAGTCGAAAAAAAATCGTTTTGAAGGAAAATTGTAGCGCCATACCCTACAGATACGTATTGGGACGGATCCGTATTGGGTACATATTAGACTAGGTTCATGAGTCTAGGGGACATATCCATGCTTCTGAGGAAATGAACTATAAATTAATGGAAAGCAAAATACTGTAATAAAGTGCATGAGAATAGAGAGCAAATAATGTAAATGTAAATTGTATGATATTAATCTAAACTTTGTACATGAGCAAATTACATAATATTAGAGCTTGTTGTGAAGAGCTATATGTTGCTTAGAATGAGCATTCAAACAAACTAGATGTAATGTAGAATTTTCTAGGTGTCAAGGGGTGTGTGTGCAAAATCCCTACACTCGAATGGCGAGGAGGGTTTTGTGCGGTTAGTCATGCTCATTGAGAAGATGAAATATGGGTAGTTGTAGTGCTAAACTATGTGCCTCCCATACATTTGCCATGCAAAGTGAATGACAATTGAGTACCTTGACAATAAAATGTACATTTCTCTTCTTTATGTTTTTTTTATATGCACAAGTGTGTAATACATAGTGGAGGTGTGTCATTAGAGAATAAAAACTATGGTTTTCCTAGAATCAAAATGGTCATCAAACAAATCTCTCGGCAGAAGGTACCAAGTGTTTGTAATGACAAATGATTGACAAAGTTGTTAATTGCACGGTTCCCATTGATGTTTTGGGGAGCGTCTTGAGTTTGTTAGGGGAAAGCAAGGGAAGAACAAGATTTGTTTTAGGAAGCCACACACAGGATTTGGAGTAGATGGATGCATCAGCTTTCTTCTTTTGAATACTCCAATGAACTTTACATATTGTCATTTCTTTGGTTGGGAACAAAACACTTGGATCTCTTTCATGCTTTTCTTCATCCCAGGGTAGCTTTTCATCATCTTCTCCTTCTTAATGAATGTCATGCTCATTTTTGCATTATTCTTAGGATGATTCTTACGTGCTGATTTTCTTTACCATCTAGCTAAGAAAACATTTTCAATTTCTTTCCAAGAAAATGTCTTTTCCCTCTGGTCTTTTTCATCAAGTGCAAGCCTTACCCCAAATATATATGCCTAGACTATATGGCTTCTAATCCTCAAAATATGCGTTCTGAAATACATATTGTCATTCATTCACATCAAATTTTTATATACAAGAATTTAGAAATGAATATAACCCCATGAATTTGCCCAAAAAACTAACTATGCAAGTCATGGTTTTATTAAAGAGAACTTTATTTCCATGGATCCCCCTTCCTAATAAAACTTTGAGCATGAAAATTGACAACAACCAGGCAAGATATTGCAAGACAGGTTGCAGGTTGGTCAAGCAAAAAAAGTAGTTCTGAAAGGCTATCTTCTAGAGGTTGTATCTCTCTTAATATAGATAGGTTTGCTATTATGAAATTTTTTTGGAAACATGATGAAATTTATTGGAATATGGGAACAAGGAAGAAATAAAGAGAAGGCGGATTGCACACATTTGAGATTGTGTCTGTCTATTTATTATGAATGATGCACTTACAAAGCGTTTGATACAGTTACAACTAGTTACAACCATCTTGTAGTTAGATAACTAATGACACCTTATAAATAAGCCTTACATTCTAGTACCCCCTCTTAAGGATTATCCTACATAAAGCAAAAACAAACATTCTAAGAAAACGAGAATCAAACATAACTACATAATCTTCAGAGGCTTTCACTTTGAAAGCAATGATATAACTAGGTACAACTCCATCAAGCTGCTTCGTGACCTTTGTAAAGGTGTAGCTCCCAAGCTAAATTCCCAAGTTCCCGGATTCCACCTCCCCGAACTCCCGAATCACAGATCTCTTGAATTATTGGACAACCATCCATACTGAGCCATCCACAAGCTCCATCAAGTTGTCTCATGACCTTCGTGAGGATATAATTCCCAACATCCACAGTCTCCTGAACTATCTGAGCAACAATCCATATCGAGCTTCATTTACCCTGTATCCTTTCTTGCCTTCGAAGTTTAGAGCATCTTTATATTGCGTATTTGTCACTGTCCTCACTACCTTCTATATATGGTGGGTCTTCAACCATGGCTATATTGGCTGTATTTGATATGCCTTTACCCTTGAGCACATCATTGGCTTGAACACGACAATCCCATGCTGTGTGACCTCTTTCCTTACAATAATGACATTCAATCTCCCGGTTATCTTTATTTGATCTTCTATCAGAGTTTCTGGGTTCTGGAATAGAATGCACTTTCTTGCTGAGAATGACCTTCTGCATCTTTTGTAATTCGTTTTTCTTCAGCTAGAAGAGCTGGCAATCATATCATCTAGAAATTGAGATTGAATTTGATCGAGGGTAAAATCTACATTTCTGTATTTTGAAGACACTATTTAATAGGATAGCTTTGGCATCCTCATCCTCAATCACAACTGTTGACTTCTTATAGTTGTCTGATCAGGGACCTCAAATTATTGATGTGGCTTGACATAGAGACTCCTTCATCCATTTTGAACCTATATAACTGAAGTTTTAGGGAAAATTTGGCATTAACTGCGTTCGCTCCAAATAATTTATTTAGAGCATCCCAAATTTCCTTGGATGATTTGTCTAAGGTCTATATGATGAAGTTCAGAGTTCGGAGAGAGCAAGGCCAATAATAGCTTTCGCTCTAATCATCTGTGCTTTGCCAATACTAACAATTTCGATGCATCAATGGGTGTCGTCTCATTCCCGTTTACAATGCCCCACAAATTTTTATTCATAAATTGTCATTTGTATTTGTTAGAAGACGTATACAAGGAAGAAATAAAGGAGAAGGCGGATGGATTGCACACATTCGAGATTGTGTGTCCGTCTATTTATTATGAACGATGTAGTTACAGAACGGCTTGTAAGTGGTTACAACAAACTTGTTAATGAGACACCTTATAAAATGAGGTTGAAGTGGTTACAACCGGTTACAACAAACTTGTAATGAGACAACTTATAAATGAGCCGTATATTCTCATACCTCCCCTTAAGGCTTATTCTACATAAAACAAAAACAAACAATCTAACAAAACTAGAACAAAACAAAACTACGTAATCTTCAGACACTTTCACTTTGAAAGCAATGTTATTTATAAGATAGGGCTCCCATCAAGTTGCTTCGTGACCTTCGTAAAGGTTGTAGCTCCCGAGCTGAATTCCCGAGGTCCCGGATTTCACCTCCTCGAACTCCCAAATCACAGATTTCCTGGATTAATTGGGACAATCATCCATACTGAGCCATTCATAAGCTCGATCAAGTTGTCTCATGACTCTCGTGAGGGTTATAATTCCTAGGATCCATAGTCTCTCGAACTATCTGAGCAACTATCCATACCGAGCTTCATCTACCTTGTATCATTTCTTGCCTTCAAAGTTTAGAGCATCTTTATATTGCATATTCGTCACTGTCCTCACTACCTTCTTCATCCGGTGAGTCTTCAACCATGGCTATATTGACTGTATTTGATATGACTTTACCCTTGAGCACATCATTGGCTCGAAACACAACAATCCCTTGTTGCGTGACTTGTATTCTTTCTATAATAACATTTTAATCTCCCAGTTATCTTTATCTGATCTTCTACTTGCATCTTTTGTAGTTTGTTTTTCTTTAGCTAGAATAACTGCAATCATATCATCTAGAGATTGATATTGAATTTGACTGAGCGTAAAAACTACATTGTTGTATTATGAAGACAAACTATTTAATAAGATAGCTTTGGCATCCTCATCCTCAATCGCAGCTTTGACTTCTGCTAGTTTTCTAATTAGGCACCTCAAATTATTGATGTGGCTTGACATAGGGATTCCATCCATTTTGAACCTATATAACTGAAGTTTTAGGGAAAATTTAACATTGACTGCTTTCGCTCAAAAATAATTTATTTAGAGTATCCCAAATTTCGTTAGATGCTTTGTCTAGGTCCACATGATGAAGTTCAGAGTCGGAAGAGAGCCAAGGACAATAATAGCTTTTGCTCTATCATCTCTGCTTTGCCACTCTAACAATTTCGATGCATCGGTAGGTGCTGTCTCTTTCCCATTTACAATGCCCCCACAACTTTTTATTCATAAGTTGCATTTGTATTTTCACTCTCCATGTATGAAAAATTTAGACCAGAATATTTTTCTACGGGATATTTCCAGTTTAATAAAATAGAATAAATACAACTGCGTAATTTCGGAAATGAATAAAAAAAATACTAGTTGCGTAGTTCCGTGCCCTAACATAGGTATTGTCTTTAGATTTCTGACCAAACAGGGTTTCACTATGATTGTATGTTATGCCCTTGCAATTGGTGACTATAATGGCTGATTGTAATGGCCTTTCGTGACTCTATTCGCGTCTTAGTCTTTACTCTAGATTCACGACTTTGTAGAAAACATGATTGTATGTTCTTTGCACGGTTTGTGTAGCGTGATGTTTTCTCCTTGCCCTAACAGCAGTTTTTGAGTTTAGACTCTTCTCCTTGCCCTTTTGCGACTTCACCCTCACGAAAACGAACTTGTCTTGTGAAAAACATGACTGCCCTCCGCGACTGTGTTCTCGACTGTGTGTTCAAGATGCCCTAGATCTCTATTGAAAATAAAAAAACGAAAATTTGTTTGTTTTTCTCCTTATGCTTCAGATTCCATTCCCTAATGGGGCAGATTTTCTACCCTTCTCTCTTTGCTCGCTTGGTCTCGCTCTGATACCAACTGTTAGAAGACGTATGCAAGGAAGAAATAAAGAGAAGGCGGATTGCACACATTCAGGATTGTGTGTCCGTCTATTTATTATGAACGATGTAGTTATAGAATGGTTGAAGTGGTCACAACTGGTTACAAGAAACTTGTAATGAGACATCTTATAAATGAGCCTTATATTCTCATATTATTTTCACTTTCCATGTATGAAAATTTAGACTAGAATTTTTTTCTACGGCAATTTTGATTTTAATAAAATAAAATAAATACGACTCGCATATTTTATCAAAATGAGTACACAAAGAATAAAATACCGGTTCTTTGCTGTAAACTGTGATGTGCACATTTCTGTGCCCTAGCACAAACAATCTGAAACTTTGTTGTGCCCTCGATTTGATTCATGAATGTGACTTCCAAGTGTGCCTTTTTCAAACACTCAATATTTTCTTTTTTTTTTGTGTAATATTATTGTTATTCTTCTGAAATCTGTAAATCACAACTGTATATTTGTTCTGGTTTTGTGGTTATTTCATACTCGAAAATCAAGACTGTATTCGTGTCTTTTTGCAGTGCTGTTTGTTTGACTGTAATGGCTTGAAAACGTGCCCTTCCACGACTGTAAATGCGTGGCACGGGTTTGGCTCTGCTACGCCGTTGTTAATGGTGGAAATGCCTTTATATGCGTTTCACAAAAGCCCTAATAATACTTCAGAACTGTGAAATTGGGAAAAACGTGACTTTGCTTGCTCCTGATTCGTGACTGTATTTTCTCCTGATTCACGTCTTTGTTTGCCCCTGATTCGTAACTTTGTTTGCTCCTTGCACAACTATGTTTGCAGTGGTGACTCTATTTTGTGCCCTACCTGGTACTCCTGATTCGCGACTTTGTTTTCTGCCCTCATGAAAATGTGAACTCAGAATGTGCCCATGATATCTGACTGTGCTGAAAATCTTCACGAATGATTCGGCCTGTATGCCCTAATGGGACTGATCTTCTTCCCTTCTCTCTTTCCTGGCTTGGTTTTGCTCTGATACCAATGTTGGAATACATGAACACCGGAAGAAATAAAGAGAAGGCGGATTGCACACTATGGAGACAGCGTGTCCGTCTATTTATTATGATGTAGTTACAAAGTGGTTGATATAGTTACAACCGGTTACAACCATCTTGTAGTTAGATAACTAATGATACCTTATAAACAAGCCTTACATTCTAATAAAATTTTGCTTCCAATGCCACTGGATTTGACTACAACCTTCATCTCCAATAGAAGGATATGGAAAAGAGGGTGTTCATCATTTGTAGAATGATTCTCGCACTTGCCCAAATTGTTTTCTGTGATGCCATATGTAATGAATCTGAATATTTGAACTGTAAATAGGTCAAGAATAATAACAACACACGAAAAAGAGGGATATGGATGATAATGATGTACAAATATGTGCAATACACTCAAAGAATAACCTCTTAAGTTAGAGTTATACACCATACTATAATCCTTTAAGAAGGATTTACTCTATACGATCACTCAATATGAGATCCAATGCAAATCAACAACTTGCAATGATGCTCATGAATTGATATGGGCCCATTAATATTTGCCTAACCCTCAAGTTATACATTTGGCTGATAACCTGATAGGACAGGATAAATCCTTTAATCTATAAGTGACCCATTTGACACACTATAACTAACCCAGGGTTATGCCTGGCACATGTCTGTTACTCCATAACCGTTCTATATATCATACTATCATTTGCATGTGCACATTAATCTTGAAGGAATCTATCACACCGGTGGTATGCAAAAACGCCTACTTTTCCTCATAAAAGACATGTTTGGATTCCACAGTAATAGATGAGCAATGCTTACAATAACACGTCAATTGACAGTGATAAATATAAGACATTTGTTTAGTTTGAGGGAATGTGTTTACTCATGAATACTTTCTAGGAAAACTGAGTGCACAGTCACTACAGATGTAGGATGGTCTATCTCTCTGAAAGATGCCAGGGGTGTCAAATCTTTTACTAGTGCTTCCTTCATTTGTTTTCTGTCTGCAGCTCACTTCGTGCTACTGTATGCAACCACAATTGTAATTCTTTTGTGATGTTATCTGTACCCTTTAAGATCGTTGCATAAACAAGCTATGTTTGCTATTCTAACGGTTCTAGGGTAAATGATCTTGAAAATGCTGATTTTGATTACATTATGATATACATGTTTACTATCTTAACAGTTCTCAGGCACTTGATCTTTGAAATTATGATTTTAATAACATTAGGATAAACATCAGTTCTCTGTTTATATTTTTTCTCCAAATGCTTATATGATGTTTCTGCTTCATATCCATGGATACATAATCTGCCGAATCTGTGTTTTGTACTGTATAAATTGCTTCTTTCATCTGTAATCTTGTGGCACCAAATACAAAACAGTTTTGTAATGATTGTAGGCATCCTTCCTTTCTCTAATATCAGAATCCTAATCATTTTCCTTATAGTGATTATGATTTCTCTCTCTGATTGTGTGCAATGACGCCCTTATATGCTGTGTTCTTTCTAGCTGGTAGATAGAATTTGGAAAACCAAAGGCCCACATAATGTTTCTATCTAATCCAATATGACTTAGTAACTTGCTTTGAAAATGACAAAATTATGAATGTTCAATTAAGCTTGTATATATATTTGTTAAAAAAACCCCGGAGAATTTTATAATATAGAGAAATCAAAATGTACATATCCGACTGTGCCAGGCATGGAAACTATTAGTCCAGACCTGAATAGTGTAAACAAAAGCATGCATATTAGTAACTAACATTGATGCAAATCCTTATCTAGAATCAGTCTAAGGTCTTCTTGAAGCTTGGTCGACCACCATAACAATGGAGGACCATAACATATGAGATTGGGGTTATCAAGAGCCCAATTAGCTAACACATACGCCACTTGATTGAGCTCTCTAGGAATATGATTGAAGTAGATCTCTTGGAACTTATTCTTCAACCTTTGAATTTTCCCCAACTCTCTCACCATTTTCCATTGTTTTCCCCTGAACCTCCTCAAGATTGGATATCAAGCTAACAATCAGAAGAGAATCATATTCAATTTGAAGTTTTTTCCACCCTATTTTCAGAGCTTCTTGTAAACCTCTGTAGACTGCCTTAATTTCAGCTAAGTTCTTCATTGAATAACCCAATTTTTCAAAAAAGAAAAATGCCACTGCACCATCAGAAGATCTACCTATTCCTCTCAGACTGGCCTGACAGGGATATTTTCTCTGGAAGCACCATTCAGTATTTAGCTTTGCAAATCGAGGCAGAGGAGGAGTCCGCTTTCTATTCAACCGTCTTTTCTTTCTTGTTCTAAAAGTAACCATGCTGGTTATCAATGGCTGTAAAGGAAGCTTTTTGAAAAGATGAACCCTCTCAGTTGAAGGGGTTTGAAGTAGGTGGAGCTTGTGCTTAGTAGATTCTGACAACATTCATTTTTTATCTTCTCCCACACAAAATAGATGTCTCTAACGTCCTATTGGAAAATTATTCTATTTCTTTCCTTCCAAGTATTCCATAGGCAGGAGGGTTATACCGCCCCATAAAGCTTGTAAAAGATTTTGACCCTTTGTCAAATGTTTTCCCCATTCTCTATAACAGATTTTCAAGAGACTGAATTCCAACCCAGGGTATCTCAAACAACTTGGTGAAAATGCTGCCATAGTTGGACTACAAAGGGGCACTGTATAAAAAGATGAGTTATGGTTTCATCATTCTCCAAGCACATTACACATCTAAAAGGGCCATTAAAGCCTCTTTTCATGAGCCTATCCCCAGTTAGGATTCTTCTTCTTAAAACCAACCAAACAAAGAAGCTTACTTTGGGCCATAGAGCTTGCTGCCACAGATGGTGAAAAATGTCCCTCAGAGGATGAGGAGCTACCTGACATAGAGAATCGTATCCAAAAGAAACCGAGTCAATACCTGTGGAACTTTTTCCCCATGCTATAGAATCTGGCCGTGCAGAAGTTGAAAGAGGATCGGGACAAAAGTATATTATCCACCATCTTTTTATCATCCTCCCCAAGCTTAATTGGCCATTCATGAGTAGGAATCCAACAATGACCAATTTCCCATTGGTGAATAGTAGGCTTACAATACTTGGCAACCTTAATCCAATCCCTTTTGATGAAGAACTTCCATAGCCTTCTTTAAATCAATGATGTTGAGTTATGAGTGGAGGATTTCAATCCCAAGAATCTGTCCAAAAGTTAGTTGTGTCAATTATTGATTATCCAAAAGCAATGCCTCTTTATGAGCTCTTCCCCTAGTCTTAGTACTGAAAGAATTGGGGAGCCTTTAGAAGGGAAGAGGTCAACCTAATGATCCTCTCGGGAGGATTACTTTTTGCATATTTAGCTCTAATATTAGCAACCCACAAATCATGTGGAGCAACTAGCAATCTCCAATAGAGTTTGGCGGCTAATGCTCTATTATGCTTGGAAGTAGATCGGAATCCTAAGCCACCCTCTTTTTTCGGCTGACAAAGAATCTCCTGAGTTAACTAACGACCATTTTCTTTTCTCCTGTAATCCACTTCCAAATAAATTTCTGACATAGAGAGAATCCATTTGTTTGAGAGTCCCAACAAGAATATTCAAAATAGAAGAGACATATATCGGCAAGGCCTGAAGGACTGCCTTGACCAAAGTCATTCTTCCTCCTGAAGAGAGCCATCTATTCATCCATTTCTGCAGTTTCATCTTAGCTTTGTTTATTAACCAATGCCAATCTTTTAACTGTTTAGCTGCCAGAGGAACCCCCAAGTATTGGAGTAGGAAGAGAGCCCTTTATGAAGTGAAAAATATCAAGAATTTGTTCTTGTCTTCGTAGAGCAATGGAAGAAAATTATGCTAGATTTGGCGTGATTGACCAATTGACCGATGTGGCTCTAGAAAAAAGCTGAAGAGTTTTCTGCATATGGGAAGCTTCTTGGCAAGTAGCCTTACCAAGGAGCGGTAGAATCATCAACAAATTATAAGTGTGTAAGAGGTCGAGCCCCTTTAGCCAGTTTGATGCCGCTTATCTTCTTATCATGACAAGCTTTGGTGGCCAATCTTCCAAGGAACTCAACCAAAATAATGAATAAGAAATGAGATAGAGGATCACCTTGACGAATACCTCTAGGGTGCTAAAAAAATCTGAGTTGGGCTTGCCATTAACAAGAACTGAAAATGAGATTGAAAGACAAGCAAGCTTGAACCCATTCAATCCATTCACTAGAGAAGCCAAATTTAGCCAAAACTTTACATAAAAAACTACCAGTCAACTCTGTCATAGGCTTTGGACAGATCAAGCCTGATAAACATAGAAGGGGATTTTTGGATGTCCATAGAATGATAAAGCTTCCTGGGCTAACACTATCTCATCATGGATTTGTCTTCCCGGAACAAATCCCCCTTGCTTAGGAGATATGATCTTGTGCAGAAGAGGTTTCATCCGTTCCGCCATAACTTTCATGTGATATTTTGTACAAAACATTTCATAAAGCTATAGGTCTGAATCTTGAAATATCTTCCACTTCAGAGGCTTTAGGAATCAGAGGTATGAATGTTTTATTGATCTCTTTCAACATAGTTTTAACAATTCTCACCTCTTCCACAACTTAGAGAACCTCAACTTTAAGAACATCCCAAAAAGTTTGATAACATTCTATCGGAGAGCCATTTGGACCAGGGGTCTTTCCTTTTTTCATAGTGAAAACCACTCGCTGCAATTCACTTTCCGTTACATGGAGTAGTAAGTCCCACATTATCCTCTGCAGAGATAATTCTTGGGATAGTGGCCAAAACCTCTATTTGGGCTGCCTCATCCAGAGGTCGAGCTGAAAATAATTGGGAAAAATAGTCCTTAGTAATATTTTGTATACCTTCCAAGGAATATTCTTGTTTTACCACGATTGCCGTTAGACCAAAACCCATAGGTATTAGTCTCCGCTACAATCGCCAGAGTTAGGATCTACGAGAGGCGGTTAGTCCATGTCACGAAACTCACGGGGAGCACTGGACACACATGCCAACAATCTCTCCCCATCAGCGTTACCTGAGTGAGTTTCGAACTCGAGACCCATTCGCTCTGATACCATTTGTTGGACCAACGATTTCCGTTAGACCAAAACCCATAGGTATTAGTCTTCGCTACAATCACCAGAGTTAGGATCTACGAGAGGCAGTTAGTCCATGTCACGAAACTCACAGGGAGTGCTGGACACACATGCCAAGACATCGACTCTTGCCGAGTCCAAACTTTGACTCAAACTTGAAAGTTCAACAAGGATATCTCTAGTCCTACTCACTATGGTGACACATATGAAAGAGTGTTTTTGTCTTAGCTTTAAAGTGCATTGTCAAAGTCAGCCAATGAGGTGTGAAATAGTGAGAGCATTTCCAAACAATTTGTATATGGCGTGTACAAAATAGTGTGATTAAATGTGTGATGAGAGTGGTGATTTTATAGATCTGAGAAAATCCTCAATATACATACATGGTGTCATTTACATATACATGATGGCATCATACATGAAAAAAACCTACATATCCCCATGGGAATATGACATCGAATTCATAGGGGATCCCTAAGGTACATAGAGAATAACATGGGGATATTATAGGCCATAAGGTATATATGTTGTTACATATATAAGGTATACATGATATATAAATATGATGGATAATATGCACGGTGAAGTGTGAAGTCAGTCTATAACATAATATGGTGTACAACAGTACAATTGTTTCCCCCATTGCAATAGAAATTGAACAATGGAAAGAAATTCAATCATGTATTTAATGACTTATCTCATGCCTAATAGTGAAAACTAAATGTTGTGTATTAGATCTCACCAAGTCCTATCACACCCCAATCCTAGTAGGAATCTATGTAAAAGAACTGTTCAAGTGATTAACACATTAGTGGACCTTGTCAATTTTATTTAGACCAACTCGATAAAAAAATACCCATGTATGACAATTAGACACAACACAAGTAAAAGAAGAGATTGTTAGCTTATTAATCAATGGCCATACAGGATTATGAAAATGGATCTAAGTTGTATTTGTAGATCCGTCCTTGCTTATTTGAGGTCTCAGATTAAAGTATGCCATTAATGAATCATCATCCCGAATAACATGATATTGAAGAATACTCATTATTCAAATCATAGTTCGGTAATATTCAGCAGATATCATGTTACATTGTAGGAAGGAATAACCTATTTGATGCGGAATAGTTGGGGCAGAATCACAATAATCAAAAAGTATGAAATGCACTCTTTTTTTACAGAAATGAGAATGCATTGAATTTTAGGTTGACAAGGTTTAGATGTGGTTTAAGTGACCCATGAGGGCTTACATCCACCTTAACACTTGCTCAGATTTTATTAGGAGAGCTAACAATCTTCACAACGCATATACATTTCATTCTTGTTTGGAGTTGGGCTCAACAAACCCTCCGAATTCGCACTTGAATTCACATTGTACAAAAATAATTCACTTCACAAATTGTGATATAAACATTGGCCTATGTGAGTATGACCATCGATTTATAGTGTACATCAATAGTCTAGCCGAAGAGGCGGTTTTACAAAACATATGGGTTTTTGAAAAACCTATAGCTTCCACAAAATGGGGCTTCATAACGGTTACGTGATTACCCATTTTTTGAATAAACCACCCATGAAAATTTGACTTTGGGGGCTAAAATACCCAATAAGGATACCCCCTATAAAACCCACTCACTGGTTTATCAAAATTCCGTAAGAAAATATGGTAACACATGGAAGGTGTACCAAACTCTAACATGAAGTGGATGCTTTGCATAAACTGGAGACATATCTCATGTCGTATGATGCATGCCCCTCTTTAGGTATTTCTGGGTAACTTATGATATAGGATGTGTGTTTAATGGAAATACTTGTGTATGCTTGGAATATTTAGATAAATCGATAAATTTGTATGACTAATTTGTCTTAAGTATGTGCATTGACTAGCTGGATTAGGATTATGGAAATAGGATCTCTGATATCTGTGATTCTATGATATCCAATGCTAGGACCGTTTGTAGAGGATCCTATTTTCATATCAGGTTCATTAAAGCATGTGGAGGAAAATGTCTCCAAGCATTTGCCTGCATCATCTACTCATTTATCATATAGTCATGTCAAGCTTTCATGAAATACTCAAATGACATGGATGTGTGGATACTAAGATGGATGAAAATAGAAAGGTAAGACTGTAGATGACTGAAAATTCATCATGTGCTAAATGGCCCCATTGAACATTGGTTATCTTTGAACACTCCAGAAGGTGGTACTTACTCCTCATTTGGTATAGTTTTATGCACACTTTTGGGTATGGGGTAGAACCTCACTATAGACCTTTAATTCCTTGGTATCAATGTCATTTTAAGACCCTCTAACACAATTGAATCCTTTAGATTCCTACCCTATTTCATGGTAGGTCATCCTATTGAATCCTAATTTTAATCTATGGATTGTTATCCAACCCTTGCACTCCCATTTGGGTTAAGTAGATTTTCCCAGAATCCTGCATTGAACCCATTCCTAGTATGCTTGACAAAAACAATTGATAGAAACTACGAACATTTCACCTTTCCCAATTATGGAGAATCCAATTATGTGGATCAACATAGAAAACCAACCTCATCATGTAAGCCCTTCCCCATGGTGAAACTCATTTAGCATGAATCAAGATATAAATGAGACACTGAAGTGTATTAAAATCCTTAGTGTATTGTGAGGGTTTTTGTCCACTTTAACTTTTCTAATAAACACAAGGCTAGTTTTCAATTTATTGGCCTATCTTTTATGATCACTTTTAGGGTTGTCTCCTTGCAAGGAAAGACTATCTTTGCTTAGAAGTGAATCCTCTTCTTACAGAAGATCTGACGATTCAAGCCATAAATCACTGATTCCCTAATTAAGGAATCCTTTTATTAGCCCCTAAGGAAATATATTTCTTACAAGGCATGGAATTTTGGCCACCTCTAAGAGAAAGTACTTGTATAAATCTATCCCTTCACCTACTTTGGAGATTATCCAATGACTTCCAAAATATTCTGTTCTCCTAAAATTAATTTCTTCTATGAAGGACCAAGGCCCCGCAATATTTTCATTGATCATGCCCATTAACAATTTGATATCAATGTGATCTAGATAATTCCTTCTGCTTTCATGTTGATAATATGGTAATGTTGTGGACTAGAATGCAAATGGTGGATAGGAGACATGAAGGACCTCAGCCTATCAAAAAGTGACTACGACATCTAGTACAAGGTCTATGTCTTGTGCTGTTATTCTTTTATCTTCGAAGCTACTAATTCTGCCTGATTTAATATTATCCCTAGAAACCAGGTTGTAAAGTGTCAACACATTGGCTATTTTGAGTGCTCTAAGGTCTTGTACATTAGTTAAAACTATTGTATGCCAGACATGGCTTGCCCAATGCAATTTTCACTTGGTGCTTTCATTGGATTATCTAACTTTCATTTGATGCAGCACTTTAGATTGATGTAGTTATTTAACACTATTTTGACCCTTTATTTTATTGGGATGAAAGCTAGTTTCCCATCAAAATACCATTGTATCAATGGCCTATAATTTAAAATAAATTCACAGTAAAATGTACATCACCACATGCTGAAAACTCAAAATTTGGTTACAATGCACTAACGATATTATGTCATATAAGATTCGGGAAAAGTGCTTTGAGGCCGAGGTGCGTTCTGATAGTCAATGATATTTCTAGGTATTTTTCAGTAGTGTCTACATAACCTATGTACACATGAGTTGAGGAGATGGCCACCTACAAAGGAGAATTTTAAACTCATTGATCTTCCTATCAATCTTGCTGTTTAGGATCAGATTCGGTCTCTACAATTTAAACTTTGTCGTTAGACCGGAAATGCAAGTGAGTTCTTTCCATCCGAGGAATTATTATCCGTTCGTTCAGGCATAAAATGGTTGACGTACTTCTCGTAACCTGGGTCAAGCTGTACTGCATCTGGCCAACATCGTCAGAGCCTATTCATCTTACACACTAGGTAGTATAGCCTAAATTTAATCCAATGCAATTAACATGAGAATGTATTCTTTACTAATTTTTTGTCAATGATTTATTGGTTGCAAGCTACATCAATATTGCATAACTCTCAATTTAATAGTGTTGTACAATAAAAACCGTAGTTATCAATTCCATGGTATTTATGACTTCCAACTCTAAACTGATATTGACAATCACAAAATCAAGTACCATACAAACACTTCAAATGAGGGCCTCGTATTTAGGATGGCAGCCTGGATAGTCTGGATGAGGAAGCTACTGATGCAGAGGTTGTTCCTGTAAAGAATGAAACCCAAATGGTTCTTCTGATTATGACAGTGATGCAGCTAACAAAAGTGAGGCATTTCAATGACTTTTTCATGGATACGAAATCTTAGCTTTTCTCTACTCACAATTATGATAAAAGAGGATGTTTGTACTCACTTATCCCCATGATAGATTCAGCAACTAATAGAACTATTTCTTCTGACTATATAGCAGTAACAGTGAATTTCAATTAGAATATGACTGAAGCTCCAAAATGGTGGCCACAAGGTAAATGGAAAAAGTAGATAGACTGACAGGAAGGCTATTTTAAGTTTTATAGGGCAACTATGGCTACAGGGGATTAATTAAACTAGAAGACCCTGTGTAAAACAGATCTTGATTGCCCAACATACTGTCCCCATGTGTAAGTATAAGTAGGAGAAAATTGGTCCAATTCCTATGCTGCAGTGGTCTCATGAAGAGAAGGATGAATGCCCATATAATGTTGGACAAGCAATTAAAACCATCATAGAAGACTCCCGTGCTGAAGATAGAAGAAGATCTACTGCAAAAGGTCCATTAAGGAAGAGGAATAATGGACAATCAATAAGAACACACAGATGGAAAAATGTATAGATTTCACAAGTTTTTGCATAAGCATGTCTTAGTTACACAACATAGTATGGATTTCACAATGATTAGATGAATGGAGTTGCTCAAGGATTGTTTTAGCTACTTGAGTTTTAGTTCATTATGTATTACAGCCTAGTACTTATTGCTCATATTTTGAAATCCTCATGATGTAAGAGATTTATATATTTGTGTTCAATATTGGGTATGGGGAGAACATAAGACTCATGTTCATCTGTATTTGTATTTGAATCTTATGACCCCCTAAAAAGACTCCTTTCATACCTACCCTGTTTGTATTCCGATATGTGAGGAATATCATTGTAAAATCATCATTACAAACATAGTCTGAATGCCTTATTGCTTAGATAGGTAGATATAAGTGATGGAGGGTCTTCATGTTACCTTCAGTTGGTTAATTTAAAACCTTCCCATCAAACACATACAACTTATATAACTATTATTTGTTCAAAAATAGGAAAATAGTCAATGGTCATTTTCCAACTCAATAACTATGGGAACAAATCATCATATTGCTCTTCATCAAGAGTGTCCAAATGAGCAATTGGTTCATTAAAACAAGATGCAATAGGACTAGCAACAATTCAAACAGTTTAGTTTTTCAATGTTTTTTATTGTGTTTTTATTACTCTTGTACCTGGACTAGCAGTGTTCTTTAATTATGTCTTTATTATGGGAGTCAGCTATCCCAGATAGTAGAACTTAGGAGGTACCCAAGCGGTACTTGGATAAGTATCAAAACTGGTACGTGGACCTCCAGGGCAGTACCTGGTAATGTAGCTGGTATATCAAAATCGATTACTGTCTACAAGATCAAGATTCAAAAGAAATCCTTCTCATCCAAATATTTGTCAAGATATAGCTATTTTCTTTTTTTATGTGGATGACTTAGGAAACAAAGCCAACACTATTGAACAAGTAAAATCAGTTTTGTGCTCTACTTTTGATATGAAAGATTTAGGTTTCTACCATTATTTCCCAGGAGTAGTGTTTTTATGGACTAGTGGTGAAGTTTTCATTTCTTAAATGAAGGATCCTAAAAATTTGCCAGAGAAATTTCCTAGGGATGATTATAAGCATGTATCTACTGCTATGGAGGTCGGTCTGAAGTTATCACTGAATTACAACTCATAGAATGTCAGTGAGTCACATTTTGACTTTGGTGGGCAGCTTGATCTATCTTACAGCCATGAGACCTAATTGCAGTTTTGTTGAAAGTTATATTTCCAGGTTCATGAGAGAATCAAAGATGGATCATTGGAGAGTACAAAAATGAAGTACAAAAATGTTACAAAATATGTACAGGGTACAACAAATTTAGGTCTTTATTATGGTCAGAGTGATTGTTTTGGGCTTGTTGGGTTAACTGATGCTGATTGGGAAGGTTCAACAAATGATAGGAAATCTACAACAAGCTATGCTTTTGGCTGAGGATACAGAATTTTTCCTCTGTTGAAGTGGAGTATAAAGCATTTGTCCTACACAGCTTGTGTAGAAGTTTGATTAAGGATGTTACTTGCTGAATTGCAAGTTATTGAAATGCGAGCAACAATGATTCATTGTGAGAATTGAAGTGCAATCAAAATGAAACATAAAACATATTAAGGTACATTTTCATTATTTGACAACTTTGCGACAATATAGAGACAGAATTGCAGTATTATGGCACTCAGGAGTAGACACGGGATATCTTCCCAAAACCCACTTGAAAAAAATATTTTTGTTAAGATTGCAAGCAACTTACATGTTTTAGTATATGTGCCATGCATGACCATTAGGGGGGGGGTATTAGAATGTATGTAATGTTCATGAGCTAGTTGGTAGTTATGAGTTGTTTGGTATATATAAATTAGTTGTTAGGTAGGAGGGCAATAGATGAACAATTTAGATGTAAGGAAAATTATAAATGAAAATTTCCTCCCACTTCTCTCTTTATTATGCCTAACATTCTATTGCATTCTTCCTTTGACCTCAACCTTTGTCAAATGGTTGAAAAATAGCTACAAATTTGAACAATACCTATAAGGTAACTGTAAATCTCCCATCTTCCCACAAGGGATGTCATAATCCTGTGAGGTGTGGTGGCCAAGTATGCTCTAAAAGTCTAGCTTACCTTACATTTATTATATATATATATATATATATATATATATATATATATATATAACTAATTAAATATAATGGACCATGGTATTTTTGAATTCTCTTTGCTGTTGCAAATCACCCTGCCTATTCCAGTTCTTGGTTTTGCTTGGCTTTCTTTTTGATATTGATATATAACACTTCTATGATCTTCCAATTCTAGATTGGCCGTATTTTCTATAGAACATTATACCTAGGTATCAACCTTTGTTATTATTGTTTAATTTTACAATCTATATGGCCGTCAATATTTGATGCCACACTTATTTTGGACAATTGTATTTTTACGATCTATCTGTACTTGCCACTGGAGTATCCACATGAAAGTTTACATATTAATTTAGCTGCTTTGGATTTGTAACTGCTCCTGATTTGGAGGGAGGCTTGTGATTGCAATGTTGAATCTAATATTCTGTGCTTCTAGAATAGTCTTTCCTTTTTTATTGTTAATGCTTCTAGAAAATTGTTTTAAAGGCGCAATCAGGTTTTTTCCGATTCAACTTTTCTAACTTTTCTATTTAGTTGCAGTGGGGAGGCTTGAGCTGGGACCCATTTGTAATAACCAGAAAAAAGACACGTAGCTGGCTAGGGCCTCTTAAAATTGTGGAAAAAAATTCCAAAATGACCAGGGAAGCTGTTAGAAACAAAATCATTTCTAAGAGAATTTACAAGAGTTTTCATAAATATTTTATTGAGTTTTTGTTGCTGAAATATTTGTAATTTGATAATAAAATAAAAATCGTAATATCAGAAATGCAAGACACTAATCTGGCCAGGAAAATTATAAATATTGACAATATCGTTTCTAGGCAAATCTGAAGCAAAACATTTTTTTTTTGTATGCTGAAGGCAAAGGAAATGGAGAATGACATGCCGTTTAAAACTTGACGGCTATCATAAATTCTAAAATTTATCAACTCATGGAACTGCTGCATCATAGCCTTGAGCTTGAATATTCAGCAAGCTCCTCCAAGTTTGTTTTGTTACAAGGAATTATCTGGGCGAAAAACCGCTCCATTTGAGCCTACGGAAGTACTAAATATTGTATCTGTCGTACTGAGGGATAGAAAACACTCCTAAAGTTTGTACTCAATCGTTGTGCCTCTGTTAGAAACTACATAAGAGGGAGTTGTCAACAGCTTGCTTCATAGAATTGAAAATGGTTGTCGCTTTCGCTGCTTTGCTTCAGAAATGTTTACCCAAGTCCTCGAGTAAACTCCATTCGAGCCCTTCTCAAGGATGTGTATAATGAAGTGGGATACATATTATATGGAACAATATTGCAGCTCATAGAAGTGAATAATAGCATCCAAAACAATAATAACTGCAGAAATATAGCAATTGCAGGAGAGTTGAGTAACTTCAATCTTCAATGAGCAAGATAATAACAATTTTGAAGATGAAACAGGCTGAACTGTATTGCAATGCCACTTTGACAGGGCAACATTCCAATAAAATAGTTAAATACCAAGACACAAGATGAATATCAAATGTCAATGTGACTCCTATGTACAGCCTTACACTAAGTAAAATCAGGGTAGAGTAACCCATAGCCTCAAACATTGTGTTGAACTTAAGTGAGCTAACTACTGACTGTGGTTGATAACTAACCCAAGGTTATATACTCCAATAGTTGAGGCCCCCATAACCCAATTACCCTTTATGAAAATAGTAACATAAATAAGAGATAGGAGCGTGATATGCCCTTCCCATTTAAGAAAGCTTTTTCCTACCTTATGGGTTTCAGGTACGACTATGTTAACTTATTGTCTTCCCAGGTAGCATCTTTTGAAGGCAGATTCTTCCATTTGAAGTTCAACCACATATTTGCCTTGCAGCATAGACGTGACGATCTATCATTGCTTCAAGACGAAGGACCAACTCCGCCTTATAGAATTCTTGTAGCTCTGTATGTGTTGGAATTTTCTGGCCAATAACTTTTTAAAGGTAAGATTCGTGAAGCATAGGGTGAACAATTGGAAAAGGGACCTTAAAACTTGTGCAGAATTTTCTGTTTTTTTGCTGCTTGAGGTGATTGCCTCTAGGGGTGAATCATGAGGAAGGCATAATATTCTATTATTCTTCAAGGCTTTGAAGCTTCCATTCTGATTAGTATGTTGTTTCATGCTAAGTTTTTTTGCCATCTGTCTAGAGATATTGGAGGATGTTTTAAGTTTCCTGGACGTGGGTTTCAAGCAACTGTGTGGACCTTAGAAGAACCTACAAGTACTGATTGACATTGTGGAGTATGTAATTATAGAGGGCTTCAAAAAAAGGCATTTTTATTGATGTATGTAATATTGTATTAAATAAACACACTACAATGAGAGCCATTTGAGCCACTAAGATTGATCATGAGAGATAAAACATTGAGGGTCATCTTCAAGGCCTTGTTAACAAACAAACTCATGGCTATGGTAGCACCACTAAGGTTAGACATCTCTCTCCGAAAGCTGCTGGTAAATATAGGTCATAGCCACTAATTATGACTTTAGAAAAGTTGTGAAGCTTATGAATATTCTCCATGAGTGACCACTGTTCTAGCTATTAAATGAAATTGTAACATGCAAATATGCACGTACTTAGTGACCATAGGAATTAGATTGTTGTGCTCCTTTTTACTTTGATGGGTTTAAAAAAATCAAGAATGACTTGTTGCGGTTGATGCATGCATTGAAAAGGGATATCTTCTTTCAACTATGAATGAAGATTCATGTATAACCCATGTTTGTATTTGAAGGCGGCACTATGCAATGTAATAATGAGAGATTTGATAGGGTATGTGTAATTTAAAAAGGGAAATAATATAATAATAATTCATTAAGTTGTCCAAAAAGGTACTTTAAGTTATAACTTGGAAAAATGACACTTAGTGTATTATTATTAAAAGGGGCCAAAAAGAAAATATTAATTACATGGCCAAAAGTAATTAATAATTATGAGGATGGAAAAAAGGTGAATATCTAATTAAAAGTAATTTTAATTACTTTTAGGGTTTTGGATGAAAAAGAGCTTATTAAAAGAATTGATTGGAAAAATTGAATCATTCAATCATTCAAACAATTTCACAAACGCTTGTTTTGCAAGTTTGGGGCAACAACTTCCATTTTTAACACAGAGGACGAAAACCCTCATGTGCCAAGGCTTGGGGATGAAAACCCTCACACCCATTTGGTAATTCCATCTAGGATTACACCAGAGCTTTTAGATTCAGAGGAAATCCATCACATAGGTACAAACAGGCTGATTTATGGTGTGTATGGGGTTGCAATAGTTCAAAAAAATAATAAAATATTCTCTAGAAGTGACATTTTAGCTTGATGTCACTATTCACAGCATCACTATTCACTATTCATTGATGTACCTGCAATTATAGTCTGTTGTACCACCTGTAGTACACTTCCAGCCTTGGCGTCATTCTTTTTAGGGAAAATTTTGCTGACATCACACTCACAGGGAATTTATTATTGCTGTCAGGGGTCTGTCATACCTTCCAGTAGGGTGCCGTACTTCCAGAATTCCTCTTTCAGCTAGGGTTTAAGAGAAAATTCAGTTTTCATGCTTTCTATGCAGTTTCAAGTTAGGGTTTGATGTAATAAATTCATATTCAACATATTTGAATAAATATTGCAGTTGGGTATTTTCAGTTTTGCATATTTCAAGTGATTTATTATTATTTAGGGTTTATATCGGCATTGATATTCAGAAAAATTACAAAAAATTCAGAATATTGAAAAAATTTTATAATAGGGATATTACAGTGGTATTAGAGCCAATTTTCTTGCCAGTTGTGGGTAATAAAAAATTTTCAGAGTCAACTTCATGCAAGGCTGTGACAGGGAATTTGGTATTACCAGAGAGAGGAGAAAGGGCCCAGATCAGCCAGAGGACAGGTTAGGGCAGCAAGTTCTTGAAGTTGCCAAAAAAAAAAAGAAGCTATGGGTAACAATAACAGGGATCTAGATGAGGCCCGTATTGATAGGCTTGTGCAAGGCCCGAAACAGTTAGCTGACATGATGGCTCAGTTAGTCCACACCATGCAGAACACAAATATGCAAAGAGCTCACAATGGTGAAGGGAGTTCTTCAGGGGTGAACAATAATCAACCCACTTAGAGGAACAACCATTGGCTTTTATCGCCAGGCCCTTCCAACCTAGCTTCCTCCGTAGGGAAGAAGCAGTTGCAGAGGTGGAAATTCAACCCTCCATAGCTGAAGATATTGTAGCCAATTATGAGGAATACAGGGTCCTTCCAGGTGAAATTAGAGAAGCTATATCTCTCACCAATTTCATGAATTTGAAGAAAAATAGAGGTGGACCAAGAGCTGAAACAAGGCCACAAACAAATCAGAGAGACCTCCAACAGGCTTTAGGGAAGTTGACACTTCCTACCTTTGATGGATCCAGTAAGTGTACAACTTGCTCTTGGATACAAAAGTTGGACACTTTCCTATCACTCAGGCCAATGATGGAAGATGAAGCCATCAAATTTGCCACCCTTCATCTTGAAGGCATAGCACATGAGTGGTGGTACCATGAGCTAATCACACAAGGACACAATCACATCCACTCATATGGTGAGTTTAGTACTAGGTTAATTGAGAGATTTGATAGAATTGATCCGGAAATTCATTTTCGGGAGTTAGCTCAACTCAAACAAATCAATTCAGTAGATGACTGTGGCTGATTTTAAGAAGTTATCAGTAATGGTACCAAATGTGGCAGAAAGGAGGCTTGTGGTATTGTTTATTGAGGGTTTAGCTGAACCACTTAGAGGATTAGTGAAAGCTTTCAGCCCTACTTCTCTTCAAGAAGCCATTAAAAAGGCTTTGGATCTAGAAACATCAGCCCCAAAAGGGAAAGTTTCTGCCCTTAGGACAACAAAAGGCAACAACTGTTGGGCAGCCAAAATCAGTACCTAATGAACAACAAGAGATATCAGCTGTAGAGCAGCAAAGAACACCTCCAAATGGGCAGCAAAGAAAGCCATTTCAACAAGCAGGGAATTCACAGAAAGAGCTGCCCTTGGTTTAGGGAAGGATATTGAGACCAGAAATGAGCTTAGAAGGAAGAAACTTTGTTTTACTTGCAAGGATCCATGGGAACTGGGTCATAGATGTCTTGGGCGAGGTCAGGTACACTACATAGAGGTGATATCAGATGATGAGACAAAGCAGAGGAACCTGAACCGGAAAATAAAAAAAAGGAAGGAGGTAGCTCAGGAGGCATCCTGGCCACTCTTATTTCTAGGAGCACTTTTGCTTCACTTTCAGGTACACCACAATATCATCCTTTCAAAGTTCGTGGAGTGTTGCATGGGCACAAGATCACAATGTTGATTGACAACATGGGGCAACCCACAATTTCATAGAGGGATTAGTAGCCAGAAGAGGATTGAAAACAAAGAACTTTGATGGGTTCAATGTTATGATAGCTGATGGCTCTACTATTCCTTGCACCAAGAGAATTCAGTAGTTAGAGGTGACACTTGGCAGTCACAAGATGCATGATGATTTCTATGTGGTGGGCATAAAACAACCTGTGATGGTCTTAGGTGTGCAGTGGTTACATTCTCTTGGGGAATTCACATAGAATTACCGGACTATGGAGCTGAATTCCAATCAGATGGGGAGGAGGTAGTACTTCAGGGTATTGCTAATGGAGCCCCTACAATTGTCACAACAAACAAAATGGAGAGTGTTGCGTTTGGTAGTACTCTCACTAGATCACAGTTGATTCATGATTCAACTATCATGGGCTCACTCATGGAGGTTGTTGGGGAAGCATCATTGGGTACATGGCTTCCATTTCATCATTATATCAGAGTAGCGCAACAGAAGCTAACTACCTCACATGGAGGATTGGAAGAGACAAAAAGGTTGGTTTGGGATCCTGTCTTTGCACGATGGTTCAAGCATTGCTTTGAGGGCAAGCAATTCTGGGAAGGGCAAACTGTAATGTCCCTTTCTCGAATTAATTAAATCAGAGGACCCGAAGCCTATTTTTATTCCCCATAGGCTAAGGGGGATTAAAAAGGGAAATAATATAATAATAATTCATTAAGTTGTCCAAAAAGGTACTTTAAGTTATAACTTGGAAAAATGACACTTAGTGTATTATTATTAAAGGGGCTAAAAAGAAAATATTAATTACATGGCCAAAAGTAATTAATAATTATGAGGATGGAAAAAAGGTGAATATCTAATTAAAAGTAATTTTAATTACTTTTAGGGTTTTGGATGAAAAAGAACTTATTAAAAGAATTGATTGGAAAAATTGAATCATTCAATCATTCGAACAATTTCACAAACGCTTGTTTTGCAAGTTTGGGGCAGCAGCTTCCATTTTTAACACAGGACAAAAACCCTCATGTGCCAGGGCTTGGGGACGAAAACCCTCACACCCATTTGGTAATTCCATCTAGGGATTACACCAGAGCTTTCAGATTCAGAGGAAATCCATCACACAGGTACAGACAAGCTGATTTATGGTTGTGTGTATGGGGCTGCAATAGTTCAGAAAATTAATAAAATATTCTCTAGAAGTGACATTTCAGCTTGATGTCACTATTCATGGCACTATTCACTACTATTCACTGCTGTTGTACCTTCAATTATAGTTTGTTGTACCACCTGCAGTACACTTCCAGCCTTGGCATCATTCTTTTTAGGGAAAATTCTGTTGACATCACACTCACAGGGATTTATTATTGCTGCCAGGGGTTTGCCGTACCTTCCAGCAGGGTGCCGTACTTCCAGAATTCCTCTTTCAGCTAGGGTTTCAGAGAAAATTCAGTTTTCATGCTTTCTATGCAGTTTCAGGTTAGGGTTTGATGTAATAAATTCATATTCAACATATTTGAATAAATATTGCAGTTGGGTATTTTCAGTTTTGCATATTTCAGTGATTTATTATTATTTAGGGTTTATATCAGCATTGATACATAAGGATGACACCAAAGAAAATTAGGATAGATATTTTAAAATTAAATATCAAGGTCATAGGCTCTAAAATGATAATGGTGCATTAGTGAGGCCAAATAACACAATGGTTGTTTTATGCACATCATCAATTCAGATTTGGTGATACACAGGGCAAAGATCCAATATATGCAAGTTGACTAATCATATGCATATACTTTACTGTAGGGTCAAAATGAGTCTTAGATCCTAGATTTGGGAGCTTGCACATTGATTAAACTGTGAAGGATTTGGACTCGAGAGTGTGGTAGAAGCAAGACTCTATTATCATGGATGCAAGTATTTTGGGAGGAAGATTGCCCCATATATTTCACCTAGAGATATGAGTTATGGGTGGTTTAAGAAACATACTTAGAAAATGACTTAGTACTGGCATCCAATGATGTTATATGCAGACATGTATTCTCATTGTGTATTTGAGGAGTTTCATACTATTTAGTATTGAGCATAACTTCTCGCTTCAATAATCCATAGTGAATAAGGTACCTTGGGAACAAGGAAAGTTGACAGAGGACCAAGATAGGTCCTTGAGGGGGGGACAACTTTTAGCTGAGGAGTAGTGCTAGAGGTTTTGGGACCAACACTTGTAGGAGACATGACTCACATAGGAGGAGGTTCAATTGACTAAATTAGTGAAAGGGCTTCTAGCTTTGTGAGCGTAGTTATTAGAATTACTAGTGAAATATGATAAGCATGTGGTTGCTAATAGGGAGCTTACATATAATGTCCCTTTCTAGGGATGAAACTAGAAAAAAGGGAAATAACACAAACCCAAATGAGAGTAATTTGAGTTTTATAACAGTCCTGAAAATATATGAAACCCTAGCAGTGAATTGAATCTACACTTTTAGGGCATTAAACACCCTGCAAACAAGTAGAAAATAGGTGCATAAATCCTTCTAAATATTATATTCAATCAATGGAATAAACACCAAGTGAAAGCATTCCAAAACATGTGCAAATTGTGAAATTAATACCCAACTGTAATTAAATAAATGACAATAGAAGTACAACTCACAAGAAGGGATGGAAATGGAGATTCCAAACCTAAAAAATATCTATAAAGTATGAAATCATCCTTATAAATTATGAGGAAGGTGAATATCAGCTCCAATTGCCCAAATGTGCCCTAGAAGGCACTAATCTCCTCCAAGCAAGTCCTTACCCTAAGAGAGGGTTCAAAATAAATGTAAAAACCTTAGTAGCTCTTCTGCTATTAAACCCTAGCTACAAAACTAACAATATCGCCTTCTTTGAAGACCTTAAGAACCACCAATTTAAGAGTTTTCGTTCTTCAATTTGCACAAGGGTTTCATACTCCTTGTATGCCACGCCAAATGATTTTTGCCCTCTAGTGGAAAGGAATTGAGCAATCAACCCAAAAACCAAGAAAGTATAAATTTATGACAAGATAGATGCCCAAAATTAGTCCAAACGACCCCTTTTATATCCTCTTGGTGGCACCAAAGATCAATTAGAGAGTCTTCCCCATTACCGACCTCACAAGGATGTTTGCTTTTAACTTTAACTTGGCTTTTCACCTCTTCAACCTAGCCGACTTGTCTCATAAGCGTAACAATGTAAAAAGAATGTAAATGCTCACAAAAAAGACCAAAAAGCACAACAAACACTTACCTTGTTCACCTCCTTGCGGTAAGTGGAATGGGCTGGAAGTCTCCAAAACGAACTAGTTTGAAAAAGGGGACATTACAGTTCTCCCTTCCCAAATTTGTTTGCCCTCAAGCAATTGCAAGCTTGGTTGAATTGAAACTCCTATATCCGTCATCTTCCCATTTTGTATGGCAACATCATCAAAAGAGAAAGGACGTGTCTTCCTTGACAAAGCATCCGTGACCACATTATTTTTATGCACCTTTTGAAATTTGATCACCTTTCTGAAAGACAATTTGTTCCCATATGGACTGAAAGCAAAAAGATGTGCATATCTCACCATATCACAGGTACAAGCTTCCCATCTTGGAACCAAAAATATGAGCAATCCCTTCAATTTTTCTTCTCTCCGAGGTTTGAAAAATTCCATACAACCTTCAAGTTTACTTCTCTTGCTTGACCAGTTACCAATATTTTCCAATGATTTAGTGACCTCAAAATGATCAGTCCTGCAGCTGTTCAAGTCTGAAAATAATAATTTATAATCTGATTTTTTCTAAATCAGCAACTTAAAAATGGAATGGCTGCAAAATTGAAACCTCCTTGCAAAAATAAAAATGTGAGCATTTTAATGACTGAAAACATTTTTGTAAAGGCTGTATTTTTTTTCCCAACAATCACCAATTGAAAAATGCTCCATCCCTTGACTGAAAATACTTGCCTACCCTCTTGTATGTATGCAAATGATATCACATTTGAATGATGACAAACAACACCACTTCTGAAATTTTGAGCTATAGTCCTCCAAGGTACATTCCCCCTGTCACCACTAACCTCCCACATACTTTGTTGGTGATCACTTGCATGAATACTCAACCATGAAGTAGCTCCACCATGCTTATGCTACGCTACTCTGACATTATACTTGGCTGGAAGAGGACAAAAATGGACATATTTTGTGAGTCTATCAACCACAACATACAAACAATTCTTTTGAACCATGGACAGCCCCTGTGATGAAGTCCATGGAGATGCTTTCCCCATTTTTGAGTGGGATAAGGTAGGGGCTGCAATAGTCCAACTAGAAATTCCTATTCTGCCTTGTTTTGTTGGCAAACCAAACAATTCTGAATGCATTTAAACACCTTCTCTTTAAGACCTTTCCAAAGAACGTTTCTCTAACTTGTTTGTATGTTTTGAAATAGCTCAGATGACCAACCAATGGGGCATCATGAACAACCCTCAATATCTTATTCTTTACCTTTAATTTGGGAACCAAATAGACCCTATTTTTGTAGAGAATGAGTCCATCCATTATCTTATACCTTTTATCCACAATTCCTCCATCAAAAAATATCATTATCCAACTTATTCTTGGCATACTCAACTGTAATTAAAGGACTTCCAATCTGCTGTTATCTTTGATAGAGAGCAAATTATATGATTCTTTTGACAAGATATCTTCTATCAAATAATTGACTTGAGGGGTTTTCAGAATCGTACCTTGTAATATCACCCTTTTGCCTTTATCCATGAAGCTTAGCTTCATACTTTGGTAGTTGAGAGTGAGTTCTCCCAATGATTGTAACCATTAAACTCCAAGCACAATATTTGTATCAGCTTTGCCAATTATATAAAAATCATCACATACCTCATGCTTTCCCAATGCGAAAAGGTTTTTGTGGACTCCTCCCTATGCATGGCATGGAATAACCATTTGCTACTTTAACTGTGAAGCCATTGAAGGCCTCCACCTTCAAGTCCATCCTTGTGACCAAGCTCTCATCAATGAAATTGTGAGTAGCTCCACTATCAATCAAGACCATGACTCTTTTCCCTTGTAGGTCTCCTCTCACCCAGAATGGATGGTATCTTAGAGCACCGGACAAGGTGTCAAGAGTTCTGCCCAAACTTTATGGATCTTCTTTTGGATCGTGATTTTGCTTTGCCTCATCAACACAAGCTTTTTTTTCTTCACAATTTGAAAATACCTCAATATAATGCACATTACCCTTACCTAGGTAACGATGACCAGGAGACCATGGATCCTTGCAAGAAAAGCACAAATTCTTCCTTCTTAACTGATTCGGTGTTTCTCCTTCTTTGCTGGTTTTGGACAGCTCCTTGTGAATGAATGGTGCTCGTCGAAAGGGCTACTTTGGCTGGTCCAAAGATGTGGTTCGTGGCTGTCCCAAGAGTCCCATTGGCTGTCCTCCATTCGAAAATGCCCTTGGCTGCCTGGTGATTTCTGCTGTCTTTGGAGCAGCTCCTTCAAGATCCAATGATTTCTTAATTGCCTCTTAAAGAGACAAAGGGTCAAATGCCCTCACCAAACCCTTGAGTGGTTCAACCTAACCCTCAATGAGACTCTTTTCAGTCACATCCGTAATCATCATGGAAAGCCTATGAAATTCAACGACATAGTCTTCTACCGTGCCTTGTTTTAATTGAGCTAACTCCTGAAAGTGAACTTAAGGATTCACCCTAACAAATATCCCAATGAGTCTTCTATGAAACTCATCATATGAGTGAACGAGATTGTGCCCTTGTGTGACTAATTCATGAATCCACCACTCATGTGCAATTCCTTCAAGATGAAGGGTTGCAAATTTAATTGCATCATCCTTCGTCATAGGCCTCAATGATAGATAGGGGTCAAATTTTTGAATGCAAGCCTGAAATGTCCCCTTGTTGGAACCATCAAATGTAGAGAATGACATTATTCCCAAGGTATTTTTAAGGTCCTTCTGTGGCGCATTAAGTCTAGGCTCCAGCCTTGTCCTTCCCTTGCTTACCCCTATGAATTCAACAAGTGAAATAGCCTCATGGATCTCATTCGGAAGGGCCATATATTCTTCATAGCTGGCCACAATATTATGCCCTACTAAATGCCTTGTTTCCATCTCCGGAATGGCTTCTTCCCTTGGAAGGTAATAGGTCCTAGTGGCTGATCCATAAGTCGATCCTTGGGGCTGCCATGAAGTATTAACTCTGAATGAGCTGCCTTTGCCATTTTGGAGCCTTGGTTCATGAAAGTTTTTGTAGGGTTAGGGCCAACAAATCCATGGTGTTTGCCAACTTTACTTGCCCTTCAATGAGCCTATCGATTTTGGCCTCTAGTGAACCTTGGTGGGCCATGCTAAGCTTTTCACCCTCCAAACAAGCTACAAATAGGTGCATAAATTCTCCTAAATATTATATTCAATTAATGGGATGAATACCAAGCAAAAGCATTCCAAGACATGTGCAAATTATGAAATTATACCCAGCTGTAATTAAATAAATGACAATAGAAGTACAACTCACAATAAGGGCTGGAAACAGAGATTCCAAACCCCAAAAATATCAATAAAGTATAAAATCAGCCTTATAAATTATGAGGAAGGTGAATATTAGCTTCAATTGCCCAAATGTTCCCTAGAAGGTTGTAATCTCCTCCTCCAACCAAGTCGCTGCATTAAGAGAGGGTTCAAAATAACTGTAGAAATCTTAGTAGCTCTTCCTCTACCAAACCCTAGTTGCAAACCAACAACATCACCTTCTTTGAAGCCCTTAAGAACCACCAATTGAAGAGTTTTCGTTCTTCAATTTGCACAAGTGTTTCGTTCTCCTTGTATACCACATCAAAGGATTTTCGCCCTCTAGTGGAAAGGAATTGTGCAAGTATGAATTTATGACAAGATAGATGCCCAAAATGAGTGCATGCGACCCCTTTTATCTCCTTTTGGTGGCGCCAAATATCAATTAGGGAGTCTTCCGCATAACTGACCTCATGAGGATGTTTGCTTTTAGCTTTAACTTGGCTTTTCACCTCTTCAACCTAGCCAACCTGCCTCATAAGAGAAACGATGAAAGAAGAATGTAAATGCTCACAAAAAAGACTAAAAAACACAACAAACACTTCCCTTGTTCACCTCTTTCTTGCCCATGGTAAGTGGAATGGGCTAGAAGTCTCCAAAATGAACTAGTTTGAAAAAAGGGACATTACGTTACAAGAAAGACGTAGAAAGCCATGCATATGGTGAATTACATTTGCCAACAATAATTGAAAATTACCGTCTACATAGTGAGCATATGTAGTGCAACGAGATCTTCAGTATTTGGGTTGACTGGAGCATTGACATGGTCAGTGAAATTGTCTCATGCAACATCTGTACCATTTGTTTCAGCCCCTCTAGAATCAAGGAGGTCTTCCTCATCCCACATTCCCCCTCAAAGTTCTTAAGCTACTGTAATAGAGTTTGTGTTGCTAGGGACATTGACATATTTATTGAGGGGGATAGATGTAGTTGGTTTATTTGTAATCATTATTATGAGCTATGCAGTCGAGTCAAACATGATCTTGTACAAATACACATGCCAACACTTGTAGTGTTCTTATTTGATTTTTGGTCAGTATGGTTGGTACCTTGACGGGTGTGGTCTAGCTGATACGCCTCCAGGTCAACAAATCTATCTGTAGAATGATGAATGTTAGGGAAGAGAGCTCTTAGATAGCTATATTCTACCGGTACCATAGCTAGTTGATGTATGCTACCTTATATCATAAAGTTGTATTTATCTCAATTCCATGGGTGTCATCTCTGGTATGTTTATTTTGGTGTAATTACTTGGTTTTGTGTTATTTATTGGTGTAACAACAAATGTACGATTTATGAGAGCTATATGCTACAACTCATAGGAGAGGGGGCTGAACCCTCTGCCATAACATTATTGTAATGTATCTTAATCCTAGGTGGCATAGGGTTTTTTCTTATTTGATATGGATGAAGAGTCATTCTTGTAGGAATAGGAAGAGTCAACTTAGAAGGTGAAATGAACAACCATATCTTGGCATTATATATTGTAATCTTCTTCATTTCAATAAGTAATGTATCTATTGTAATCTTGGCTCTATATATTGTAATTTTTGAAGCGAGGGTTTTATGGTCCCTTTAGTTGTGAAGTGTTTTGGGGTTGTGAGGAATCTATTGATCATCTCTTTAAAGACTATCCGATTACAATCAACCTTTGGCACAACCTGACCAAATTGTTGGATATTTGTTGGCAGGGGGTTGGAAATAATGACCAAATATGGAGGGACTGAATCTATCAGGGTCATTCCGATAAATATGTTTGTCAAATTATGTGGGTTAGCGCATCTCTTCTCCTCTAAAATATCTGGGAGGATAGTAGTAAATGAATTTTTAATCAAGAATATAAGGACAACTATATTGTTTGGAATAGGGCTCAAGCAAATATAAGAGAATTTGACGTGATTTTATAACACACCCTCAGATTCCTAGTTAGAGATGGGTTGGTAGTTTATCTAGGCTTTAGATTCAGTTTAGGAAGTCTATTAGTAGTAGAGGAGCTACAATGGATAATACTAGGCAACGGTCTCCTCTTGTTCGGGTGGGTAAAATTAATATTGATGGGGCCTCTCGAGGCAAATTTGGCCAAGTTGGTATGGGAGTAGGGAGGTCACACGACGATGTTCCAACTTTCTTATTTGCAGAAAATTTAGGGTTTCTCTCCAATCATATGGTGGAAGGATATGCTATTTTGAGAGGACTCTAGGAAGGTAGGATGATAACATATCATAGCGGAATCACATTCTCAAATTTGGATTAAGCGTTTACAACATGTTACCCCTTGCAACTAGCCAAACTTTAGAAAATATACTTCCAATATGTCCCAAGGAATCAAAATAGGGTGGCTGATACTTTGGCAAATTGGGTGCTATACAAATCTGATATAGTTTTTTATAGCCTCCCCTCACGTTGGTGGTCATTGCAGACCATGGATGCTATCTACTCTCTTCTTTCTTTAGATGATACCAAGATTTGGAATTTGTAATTGCTTGACGAATGTTGTAATGTCCCTTTTTGGGGACTCATAGGAAACTATGCAAAGCTGAAGGTAAACAACACTTTCAGATTTTGAGTGGGCTGTTAGTGACTGAAATAAAAATATTAAAACCCTTAACTGCTGCCAGCCAACACCCTTCTAGGGCAGCAACCTGTTTTGGGGTTTCGAACCCACCTTTGTGCCTTCAAAACCCTTCAAATCAGCTCCACTTAAGTCTATAAAATCATTATATATCACCAAAAATCATAGCATGCAATAAAACTGATTTTTAGTGCCCTAGAATTGGAGATATGAATTTCTATAAACCATTGTCTGCAGAGTTACTTTAAAAATTTATAACTTTACTTAGGAAGCTCCAAAATCCATGAAACTCAAGATCTTGGCCTTAGAAAATATGGAAAACAAGATAGTAAATTCAGATTTGCCAATTTAACATCACACATACCACATAATCACTCCCAAGTGGGTCGCTCCACTCAATAAGGGAAGATAACCAGCAAACTCAAAGAAATACCAACAAAGAATGATAAATATATTACTCCTTGAATTTCTCTTTGCAAAACACAATTGTGGGAGAGGGTTTTTGTCCTCACCACCCTTGTGAGAGGGTTTACATCCTCCACACAAGCTCTCAATCAAGGGGTTTTGTCCTTGAGAGAGATAGTAAAAGGGGCTACACTAGCCAACCTTTACCAAGATATAAAATTCATAAAATCAGCATATCCCAAACTAATGCCAACATCCTCTATTTATAACAAGAGGGTGGTGCCAAGTCTTGGGGCTTTCAAATGAGGCCGACCACAATTAGACTTGCTTTACTATTATTTTCTTTTTACTTTTGGAGCCTACATGCTCACCAATATCTTTTTATTTTTAATTTATTGTTGGGCGCTAGGCTCACCAACAAATACAATGCCAATTAAAGAAATAAACATGAAATTAAGCACATGATGACATTGTTGGCTTCCTCTAGCTTGTTCCCTTGGACCCATGAGGAAGAAAAATGGGTCAAGGTCTTGAAACGAAATTATCTCGAAAAAGGGGACATGACAAATGTGTATATGTGGATAGTGATGTATTTCCTGCTTAGTTGTATTTGGCATGCTAGAGTTTTGCACTACACCTCTTAGTCTAAGTACAGGGTCTGTAGGCACTACACCTCTTAGGTTAATTACTGGGTCTATAGTGTGTATGTTTGGAAATCAGATGATGTAACTTTGTCATCTACTCTTGAATAAAATAGCTTTTCTTTAAAAATAAAGTTAATGTAAATACAATTTTTGGCTAGCACCAATATCATAACAATACTTGGCTTAACATTTGTATTAGAGCACAAGCTATTATTCTTTCATTTTTTCTTCCTCCATTCTCTAACCACTTGCCTTAATAGAACCAACCATACTTTAATTTTTTAATATCCATTAAATACCCATCTGTCTGCATATTTAGATCATGGATAGAATAGGCTCCGTGAAATTAAGCAGTAAATTAATGTGTAACCTTAGTACCATTGTTTATCATCAAAAAATAATGCCATTTGGACCTTACTTGGCTCCTAGTTGGTGTGTTGCTTAAAGCACTCCACACGGTACAAATATTGTCAACACTGTTTGCTACGCTTGGAAGACATACTTTATTTTCACAAGTCGTCTCAAGACGAGCCCCATTGTGAGAGACAAAGTCTGGTCCCAACAATCTATAAAAATAGAATAAATTAATAAAACGTCAAATTTAAAATAAATTCAAATTATCGAAAGTTAGATGATATAAATTAGAAACTAATAAATTGTCAACCACTTACCTTCAACCACCTCACAACTTCGAGATATCTGCTTAATAGCTGAATTAAAGACATGTAATAATGCCTTGTGACAAGTACCACTTGGTTTGATGTCATTTCCCTCCCTATAAACTGGATGCCACTCATCACATGGATTTTTTCAATTTTTTGCAAACATCATATTGAGGGAGTGTCATTGCACAGAAAGTTGTAATCCAACATACTTTCCTTGATATCTCTAGTCCTTGCAACTCAATTTTGCAAAGTCTTACAATTTTTTTCAAGTGTCTAGGGCTGTCCAGATTTCATTCTTGACATTGTCTTATGGGGCCTGCCGACTCCAGTAGCCTCAATCAAACATGTTAGTCATTGCTGAGCATTAGCCTTTAAGGGCACTCCATTTTGCCCGTTAATGAGCAAGTCACGATGACAATAAATAGTAACAATGTAGGGGTCTTTATTCACTAGCATTTTTCCTTCCATATGCAAATAATAGTTAAAACTTCGAATCTTTCTAGGAATCTCTATTTGGCATGCAAAGAAGTTTGTATATGCTCCATCTTCTTTTGCCAAGAGTGATGATGTGAACATTCTCATAGCTATGACCTTGTGTACCCTTGGAGATTCAGGCACTCTCATTAATGACCTTTCATTCATTTGTTGCCAGATAACGGTGTACCTCAACACATTGAAGGGCAACCTACATGCCATACAATGAATTTGAGCAAGTGCAGAGCTCATCGACAATATCTTGGCTAAACTCTCATGTTGAATACTTGTTCCAAGGGTTGTTTTGTTCTCTTTCATGAAAGTGGCATTTTCATCCAAAGGGAGTTTCAAGTGGTTGAGTCTTCTAATTTGAATGAAATGATGATTTGAAGTGTATAAGTGGTTGTTCGTAAGGCCACTCCTTTACAGACTTTGCGAAGGAATTATTTCATCAGATGGAGTTCTTGTAGCCTTCTAAGTTAGCTATCATTTTTTTTTCAAGCTATGGTGGACCATTTGTAGTTCAAACCAACCTTGATACATTTTCTAGATCCCCATTTTTGTTGACCTGCGGTTCAAATGTAGCTTTGAAGCCTGGGTCTCATGCCAAACGAGATCAAACCCTGTCATCATTGCAATTGTTGCATACTCAACAAAATAGAGTAGTTAAGAGCCCCCCACCAACCATTGTTTTCCAACATGGTTCATACGATGTTATCCATTTTAGAGGAGAGATAGGATGATGTTTCACATTCATGGGACCCATAATGTGTGGGCACAAACTCCAATGTACCTTTGCTTCAAACCTTTCCCTCAACAACCCTTCAAGTTGAACTTGATGCCATTTGATATTTTTTGTGGTCATCTTCAAACTTACAATGACAAAGATAAACTTAGAAAATAACAAAGAAAACTAAACTATTACATACGCATTTACTTCTGATGGACCAAGTTAATAAGCTGGATAACAGGTATGAGGTGAGAGCATGCATTCAAAGTTCAATATTTTTAAATCAACAATGGCATACCAGCTCTATGATGAACAACAAACATAAATTCCTCATAGGCATCCTATTTCGTATTCTTATGTGACCAAGTTTGCCATAAATATGCGAGGTGAGAGTATACACAATGTCAGTTTTTTCGGGTGGAGAAGAATGCAAAAATCAATACTCTAAAAGGAGACAATTTGGACATGACTAAACACTAAGAGGGGACATCCTTGTCTGCTTTTGAGTCACCAAGATTGCCATAAAGGTGTGAGCATACACAACTATCAGACATTTAAAATTAAAACTCTTCAAAAAGAACAAAAATAACTTAATTAAAATTTTTTAACCATAAAAAGAATTTGCATGCAAGAACTAAATCTAAAAGAATTGAAGTTGCTTCAGATCCTTGCTCTTTGAAGTACCTAAACTTCCTCCTTCAAGTTGCTCTAAATGATTCTTCCTTGTTATTTTCAGATCATAGTGTCCTGATAGGGAAAGAAAAATTCGCAAAACCTGACACAATTTGAATGTGTATCTTGAAATGGAGCAAAGATGTGTTTATAACAGTCTTTTGAAGAAAGTGTCTTTAAGAAGATTAGGGTAGGTAGACTAGGGTCATAGTTTTATTTTTTTGCATTTGAGAGCTTTTTTTCTTTTTTGGTGTTCGATTGAATACCAACCTGTTGTCAAACAAGCTGAAATGTGACAGACGTCACAGGTATGGCCCGTAAATGACCTCTGCTGTTTCCGTGTTGTACCTATGACTGTCACACCTTTCAAACTCCCTTACCTGTTTGCATTTCAGTTGTGTTTCAAATCGTGTACTCTGTTGTAAACCTATTATGCTTGTACTTGGGTGCATTGCCCCAAGAGCCTTTTTTGGCTGATGACATGGACTTGTAACAATGTTCTTCAAAGCTAAGTTAGGAAGTGGTTATAACTTATTATGGAATGGGGCATATACTAGAATAAAACCTTTGCACCTATAACAGGAAGACTGGAATACTATTCAGAATTCGTCGGCTTTGAAAACATGCAATATACGTAGTGCAATTGATTCATTAGAAGGACTTGGAAGGGAATTGGCTCCTTGGGAACCCTGGTGATATGTCAAGAATATCCTTGTTACATGAATCATGTATCTGAAGGTTGTCTGCAGTGCACATGGACAAGAGCTACAAAAGTATGCAAACTTGACATAGCGCTGTATGGTATGAAACAAGCCCCTATTGTTAGGGCATGCGTGTACACCATACTAGTTAAGCACCCCCTGAATATGACACTTGCTCAACATATTGAGTTTGAAAATACCATACTCAGCCAATTTGTCAAATACAAACTGACATAACTAGGCTGTATCAGATAGTAACCGGATATGGTATGTAGGACAACTATAGATGTATCCTAAATCACCGCATTTGCCGAATTTAATAGAAATATACATTGCGAAAATCGCCGAATGCTTAACAGTTGATAATAAATTCGTTCAGATCCATGAGTTAAATTGGCTGATCTGGAATGACAATTTTAGGTATGGTAAGAACATTCAAAAACCAATTGTATATAAATCATGCACTCAATAGAATGTGTGATTAGGTGACATTCTGAGCAAGATAACGGAATGAAAGATAATAAGCTTCTGCAGTACTGCCCATAGAAGAAAATATGAAATTGTCGCTCAAACAATATGAGAAATTGTGAAGATTCTAGGAGTAGACAGGAGAACTCATTGGAAGTCTGACTTATGCGACAACTAGGACCAAATATTGGCCTGCGTGGAAGGAGAAAGTGAGTCTCAAATCATGCAATGATCCCAGAGAAGTTAAGTGGGTAATAACAAAGAGAATCCTCCGATATCGTAACGGAACACAATATCTACATGGCGACGACGATAGGCCTGGCAGGAAATGCGTGAAACTAGACCTGCATATTCAAATCTTGACTAGGCGTGGTGATTTTGACTAGACTCTGGTGCAACCTACTACCTAACTACCTACACCCATATCAAATAGCCCCCCCTCCATAAGCAATCAGATGTTGGCGAATTTCTGTTATGCAGAAGTAGCAGTATATGGCAATTCGATGGGCTGACTGAAGTTATTCCAGACATGGTTCAGACTAAATTCCTTTAGCATGATACATTTATTTTCATGTTTTGTTGACATCGTTTTATGGTTGATTGTTTCACATTGTAATTTAAATGGCAAAATATTTAATCTGTCATGACAGGTTTCATGGTTTGTCCAATGCTTAATTATGGTTTCATCTGATTTGGCACTATGTAAATTGGCTGTTAATGTTGCATATCATTGCAGTTCAGTTTAGAGCAACCATTTTAGTTCCTGATGAAAGCACTTGTGACGAGATATATAAGTTGACAATTTTAGAGGTAATGCTGTCATTGTCATTATGACCCTTGTAGTTTAAGGTTTTATGTTTGACGTTATTGTAGCATATGTTAATATTGTGTCAACAATACTTTTACGTTTCGATTGATATAGAAGTATATCTTATCATTTGTATTTGATGTTCCACCAAGTCTTCTAGGTGGGGGACGGGGTGACGCGTTTAAAAACGGAAGTATTTTTTAGGTTCCTTTTTTTGGGACGGGGACGACAGGGGGCGACTATTAAAAAATAAGGAAAAATTTAAAAAAATATAGGAAATTTCAAATATTCAAATGATAACATTGCTAAAGCATTCATTTCACACATTATAGAACCGTGAATACATAAAATTAGAGCTGAATTGAGATTTCGCATAAGAATTAACCTTAAAAATATTGGAAATTCAAATTTCAAATATTCATACGAATAATGATATTAGTAAATCATGTAACACATTGATAAACTTAATAGCATTCATCAAACACATCATAAAACTTTAATATATAAAATTGGAGCTGAATTGAGATTCGACATAAGATTCAAGTTTCAATTACAATCAAATGCCCAAGGGCTACAAAATGTCTGAAACATGAGAAAATCAAAATGAAAATATATTGCTCCCCTAATCAAAATTTGCTAAAGTGGCATCACAATCAGAACTCTAAGTCTGAGTCATTGGAACTATGAGGGGCTGCATCATCCAATGGAACCCCAACCAATCCCATCCTTGCATCCTCCTCATCAATCTGTGAAGACATCTTCGGGATCAACATCCCAACGTGTAGCTGGAAGTTTGATGATACTCAGGAGTCTGTTGATCTTGAAGTCTCAAGGCACTGCACATCTACTAACTTCTCTGCTCGTCGAGAGGTAAGCTGGTTCCTCTTAACTGTGTGGATGAGGCCATATGTGGACCAATTCCTATCTGCAGCAGAGGAACTAGCAATCTGTTAAAGGAGGCGAGTGACAAGAATCCTCAAGTCTAGTGCATCCTTGCCATGCCATGTCCACCATCCAATAGGGTCTACTTGAGCTAATGTAGCTCTACCTGTCCGCACCTCTGGTTTGCTGAATGTTGGTCCACAGAGATTGACAAAGGATAGCCATTGGGTCTGCAATAAAGTGGATTCCTCATCAGTGTACATCTTTTGAAAGGCATTCATGAGCCCTTCTTTCACCTCTGCATCATCAGATGGAGGCACTCTCCCAGGTCGTGCTGCATACCATTTGGGATTTAGAGCATAGGTTGCCATATGAAGTGGGGTGTTCATTGTGTTCCACTGCTATGTCACAATGGGCCTGATATGCTCCTCATAAAATCCCAAAGTAGGATCCTGATATAAATGGCTTGCTTCATCTACCCAAGCATGCTGTCAAATGTCTCATAAATCTCACCAAGATTAGGATAGTTTGTATCAGCATATCTTATGACCCCCATTACAGGTGAGATGATGGAGCAAAGTCGACATCTGCAAATAAGCTACAATAAAAATTAGAAAATATTAAGAATGAAAAATTTTGTAAAATAATTTACAAGTTATAAACATGGATAAAATAATATTTAAAAATTTTATATTGTTATGACTAAATTTAAAATCAGCAATTGCTTAGCTCGCCATGAACCACCAATCATCGTCGAGGATCTTTTGTTTCACACCTTTTCCTTCAGAAGTGTTTGCCTCTGTTCAATCTACGACACTCGCTGTTTAACCATCATGAATGTGCAAAGCCTCCTACAGGTAAATCGATCCTCGAGCTGCCGGAATGAAATAGCTTGCATATCTAGTGTCCACGGGCTTGATGAATCCCTGCATCGAAAGAGAAGTGAATAGATGCAAGTTTGAGGTGCTAACTGGTTGCAAACTTGACCATGACTGTGATGTGTATAAAGCTGTCAAGCAGCAGCGCACTGTGTCTCTGCATACAATCTATGCAAGCCATTATCTTTCTATGCCATTGTTCAGACACATCAGGCACTTCATGGAGTTCCATCAGAACTGTGACCCACTGTAAACACCCTGAGAACACTTCATGCCAGCTATCCCTGTGACATACGTTTGAGTTTTAATCATGTGGCTACTTGCTACTTACATCCGTGAGGGCCCAATTTTGAGTATAGGTTCCTTCAAAATTTGAAATTCATAGTAGTGTATTTGGCATCCTTCCTCTTCCCTAGTATTTTCACTAGATCTAAGTAAAGACTAAATAGTTTATTAGTATTTATTTAGTTTACATATTTTAATATGGGTCCACCCATTTAGTTTATGTTAAACACACCTTATACTGAGGGGGGGGGGGGGTGAATTAGTATAAGATAAACTTTTAATAATTCAAAACTTTAATAGTCAGAATAGTAGCAATGTCACAAGATCTAAAATTAATGCAACACAAGAGGAACACAATATTAAGGTGGAAACCCTTTCGGGAAAAAACCACGGCAAAAATATTTGCTTATATATATATAAAATTCTTTTACAATTCGTGTTGGCACCAACCTACTGGAGACACGGATCCCCAATGGCAAGCACCAACTTAGCAATTTATATACCAATCTTTTTTGCCAAGCACCAACTCAGCAAGAGACACTAATTTCTTCATTTTATAAGGCACTTGTGTAGTCTCCAATGGCATCCCTTTTTTCATTGTCTCACCCTCCATGTGCAACCTAGTCACCTTGGTCTTCTCCGCTAATGATATTCTTTCACAACCTTTTACCCCTTGTCCAGTTATGCCCAAAAGATGTGAATAAACCCGCGTGTAGCTGCCCCTAAATTCTTTGTTTCACATATGGCATAACCACACTCTACTCCTCCCTGAATTCTTTGTTTTTTCTTTGTCAATGGCTGTTACAAATTGTGAAAGAGGCTTTTTAGCATTGAATGGCCCCTTTGCATAGATTTTGAGGAGTTGTGAAGGGCAATCAAATGGATTATTTGAACCCATTGTTGGTGCAACACTCTCACTCCCTGAAGAAACCCTAGTTCTGGCTCTACCTCTATGTCGCATTGCCATTTGAATATCTTCACCCTCACTACCCTCACTGCTGCTCATTGTTTTGTATTGGAAATGTAAAAACCCTGCAACTGCAAGTGAAAACAAAATACAAAAAAAAAAAAAAAAAAAACTTGCTAAGTTTGTGAAGCTTGAAACTATGATAAAAAAAATGAAACAATGAAGAAATAGTTTGTGCAAATTTGTAAAATGAACAAAGGATCATAAACATACCTCTAATGGAGTAGAATATTGTTCTCTTGCCTTCTTTTCACTGCTGCTCTCTATTCTTCTCTATGCTCATTTCTTTCTTTGTCTTCTCCTTCACAAAATTAAAAAAGAGTCAAATGAGTTTCTTTTTTTGTTTTGATGTTTGTTTTAGGTTTAGGGCACTTAGAAATGCAAGTGGGGGTCCTTGTGGGCCCCCACATTGCTTTACTTTTATTTAAAAGTCTGTTTAAAAAAAAAAATGTTTTTTAAGGTTGACATGCGCAGGGGACGGCTGGGCATCCCCGGTACGGTCGAGGGACTTCTAGAAGTCCCCTAACCGTACCGGGGATGCCCAGCCGTCCCCTATTCATTTTTTGATGTCCTCGAGACGTTTCGGATTTTTTGAAGAGTTTGGGGACGGGAAGGGGATGTTTCCTACCCGTCCCCAAGGTTCCGAAACGTCCCCGGTACGGGGACAAGCTGAAAAACATAGGGGATGCATCCCTGTGGAACATAGTTTTATACCTTAGAAGAGATCATCATTTTATACCTAATATCTTGTAGAGTCTAGTTCATCCATAGAACATGTCTGCAACACGATATTGTTGCTGTGTATTCTGCCTCCGCTATGGACAAGGAAACAAAACGCTGTTTTTTGCTCAACAAAGACACTATATTTCCACCAAGACACTATATTTCCACCAAGGAAAAATGCTCCTCCATTTGTGCTTTTCCTATCATCCATGTCACCTGCCCAATCTGCCGCTGTATATGTTGTTAAGGTGAAATCTGCACCTCTCGGGTACCCATAAACCATAATCTAAAGTGCCTTTTAAATATTTGAATATTCTCTTAACCACTTACACATGTTTCTTTTGGGCTTGCTTGGAAATGTGCAACTAAAGAAACTGGTTGCATGATATCTGGCCTAGACGTTGTTGTGTACAATAAGCTGCCAATCGGTGACCTATATAGAGTCTGATTTGCTTCGGGAGACTCATCATCCTTACTCAAATTGCATCCTGTAACTATAGGTGTGTTGACCGGTTTGCAATCTTCCATTTCAAACTTCTTTAACATCTCCTTTTACATACTTAGTTTGAGAGATAAATATTCCCTTTTCAGATTGAGAAATTTGTAAACCAAGGAAAAATGACAATTCTCCTAGCATTGACATCTCAAACTCATTTTGCATATCTTTAGCAAACTCTTGGTACATTTTTCTATCATCTCCTCCAAAAATAATATCATCTACATACACAACAATCAATTGATGATTACTTTTTGTCTTAATGTAGAGATTACTATCTACTACTACTCTTTTGAACCCTTGTTGAAGAAGATAGGTGTTAAGTCTTGAGTACCATGCTCGGGGGGCTTGTTTTAGCCCATATAGCGCCTTTTATCAATTTGCACACAAAATCCCTTTTTTCTGACAATAGAAAACCTTCTGGCTGCTAAATGTAAGCTTCTTCCTCTAATTTTTCATTTCGAAAGGTAGATTTGTCATCCATTTGAAAAATCTTAAAATTCTTACAACTAGCATATGCTAAAAAAATTCTAATGGCTTCGAATTGAGCAACAGGAGCAAAGGTTTCTTCAAAATCAATACCTTCTACTTGAGCATACCCTTTGCATACTAACCTTGCCTTGTTTATGGTTACTTCCCCATCTTCATTCAACTTATTTCTAAAGACCCATTTGGTGCTAATCACATTTTTGTCCTTTGGTCTTGGAACAAGTCCCCAAGTTTCATTCTTTCTATTTGATTTAATTCTTCCTCTATGTCGTTGACCCAAGGTTCATCTTTACTAGCTTCTACAACATTTTTAGGCTCTATTTTTGATAACAAAGAGAAATTGACTCGCTTAGATGTACTTACTATCCTCCATCGAGATTGCACCCCAACATCTTTGTCACCGAGAATCAAATTTTCTCCATGATTCTTCTGAACAAATCTTGATGGTGCCTTAGTACTTCCCGTTCCTCTTCTTCAATTTCTTCTTCGACTTCATTTTGGTCTAATTCTTTTGAGTGATCACTTGTGTGGTCACCTTATGTTTTCTGAACTCATCCACTCTTACATCGACACTTTCCACAACTGTTTGAAGTCTTTTATTATAACATCAGTAAGCTTTACTCCTTGCCTTCATTAGATCTCGAGTCAAACCTTCCCAAATCTTCATCGTTTATTTTAATATAACATTTGCTACCGAACACCCTAAAGTATTTAACGGTAGTATCCTTCCATAGTTCGTAAGGTGTTTTGGTATTGTTTACTCTAATTTGTCCTCTACTAACGATGTAAACTGTCGTCTTAATTGCTTCTCCCCAATACCTATCTGACAATTGGGACTCATTCAACATAGTCCTTGCCATCTCCTGAACTGTTCGGTTCTTTCTTTTAGTAACTCCATTTTGTTGCAGAGTTTGTGTAGCTGTGAGTTGTCTTCTTATTCTATGTTCCTCACAAAACTCTCTGAATTGGTCTGAAAGAAATTCATCTCAAGCACTTAATTTTCAACCCAGTTCTATTTTCTAGTAATGCTTCAAAATTTTTAAAGTTCTCAAATGCCTTAGATTTATCCTTCAAAAGAGCAACCCATGTCATTCTAGAATAGTAATCAATTAACAACATAAAGTAACTCTCACCTTTTAAACTTTGAGTTCTTGTGGGTCCACACAAGTCTGTATGAATCAATTCTAAAGGCTTTGTTGTTTAATATTCCTTTGATTTGAATCCGCCTCTAGTTTGTTTTCCATGTTGACATTGCTTGTAAATGGTGTTTGAAGGCTTCGTGATTTTTGGCATGTCCCTCACACATTGCTTATTGCTGATTTTCACCAAGTTGTCAAAATTCATATGGCCCATTCTTTTGTGCTATAACCAACTCCCATCTAATTGTGTCATATAACATCTTTCTTTCTTAACTTCACTGAGCACATACAAGTTATTCATAGTTTTGTTTGCATTTGCAAGTAATCTTCTTGAATCAACTTTCCTTCCTTCACAACCTTGAGGATGGAAGGGGAGGATGTGTCCTTGATCATGTTGGTATCCAAATTCGTTCTCCCTTTCAAGCCAAGCAGCAACACAGATTCAACAGGGAGCTTAGAGGTAGATAGATCATAAATGCATATCGTTTTGTAGCCAGGGAGGAAATCTAATTTTGACCCTTTGTTACTCGGATTTGTGGAGAGATGGATAGCACCTTAAAAGGATGTGATCTTATCCTAACTATTTTAGGTTGTGCCTTTCAACCAAGGTAAGAGAACCTATTTTGTAACCTTTGTTATTAAAGGAGACGCAGATACCTTTCTTTTGCACAAATTTTATAGAGAAGACCTTGGGGAAAATATGATCAACACACCAAATTTGACTCTCACGAGTTGTCACTTCCAGATTATGGAGATATTTTCAACACAAGGCTAAGGTTACGGAAGACATTTGGAATCCTGATCTATTCTGCATACTTTAGCAAATGGATTTTGTTCTTCTGTGGATATATAGAGCAAAACAGGGGTAGTTCGGGGTAGGATTGGTTATTTGAATAATTTTTTGGTGGGAGATCAACAAGATAGATTGGACTTTTGCTAGATCCTCGAGAAACTTCACAACAAATAGAGAACTCAATAACAGAAAGCTTAAAAAATAGTTAAAACATTCCTTCAACCAGAAGGTGTGCATCAATGGAGGCCTAGACATGCACTTTTTCACACAATATTTGAGATTCTAGCACGAAGGCTCGAGTTAGAAGACCCAATAAAATATCAAAATCTAAGATCAGTCACGCCTGAGGTACACACAGAGGCTTACAAACAATCTCTGTTAATAGATGAAAGAAAAGTGATTTTAAATCGTTTATTTCATTCCTAGATGGAAGCTCTTTTGAAAAATGAAATTGTAGATGCCACTGAACTATCACAAGGATTGAGGTTTGTGTGATTCAAAGAGATTTTGATACAAGATTGCAATAGGAACAAGAAAAATTACTTGCAGACATTCTGAAAGTGAAATAAACACAAAATTTGCCAGAGATTTGACACAAATTAACTCAAAATTTATCAGATTCATCAGCAGGGGAGAGTTATTTAAACAATCTCAGAGCTTGTTGATGGCTATACACTTGTAACCAACTCAACATGAAGGAAAATCTAACACAAAGGAAGTTAACTTGGTTTCTCATAAAGTTTTCTCAGAGGATGAGTTTTTCTCAAAATTTTCTCGTGAAAAATGAACTCCCGACCTTTTGCAAGAGTAATCTCATTGCATTTGTAATACACCCTTTTACATCCAATTTTGCCCCCCAAAAGAGGAATATTTGAAGCACCTTTGTTGCACATATCGGATCATGATTTGCAGAAGGTGACATTCAACAGACTCGCAAAAAAGGTTGCTAGGTGTTTCCAAAAAGGTGAATCATTGCAAATATTTGCATCATTTCTCTAATTGAAGGCATATTCTTCATCCTTGGCGCCTGCAACACCTTTTCCCTCAAAAGAGAAGAATATTCGAGGGACCTTTGCTTGTTACCAATTTGTTTTAGACAGAGACATTTAACAAATTCAAATCCGAAATATGCCAGGTGGACCAACTGTGAATAGATCATGTTTCTTGGGCCCTCGACTACTGACTAGGATGCCATGCCACAAATTTTCAGGAGTCCCTTTAATCATTCTGATTCTATCATGCGAGAAATCTCCTTTTTTTAAATCATTTCTCGGAGCCTCCTCGTAGCTGGTCTTGACAGGTCATCCATTTTTGCTCTCGAGGCAATGCCTTTTTCACCTTTCGTGCTTGCACTTTCATCATTTCGTCCCTTGTCCTTCCTTTTCCTCTGAAATTTTATTTTGCAACTTCTGGATTTGGCGTTTTGCTTCCTTGCACTAGCCCCTAGCAAAAATCCTCCTCAAAAGTACTTCAGATTGACAAATTGAGCTCCCAAATCAATTCAATTAAACCTAGCAGGCCAAAACGACACAAATTTGCCAAAAAATTGATGAAAAATGATGCAAAGATGCGTTTCCAAACATCCTGGAGCTTCAATGGTGGCAAAATCAAATGAAATGCACAACTACCATTGATCCTGCGTTTCAACTTTTAATGTGAGCCCTCCAAATGGCAAAATGTGATTGGAAACGGGTCTGGGGGCACCTTTTTGACATTTTATAACTTTTAGAAAAAAAGAAAATTTTCCAAATTTTCCCCATAGCTCAGCCCTTCTGCATTTAGCCTTTGATGTGGGTCCCAGCGGACCTGCGCTTCATTTTTTCATTTTTTACTTATTTTCCAAAAAGGAAAAAGTTCCACATTTTCCCCGCGGGCCCGCACCTCCGTTTTTGACTATTCATGTTGGCATTACTTTCCTGTCGGGGCTGCGCTTCAACTTACAATTTTATCCCTTTTTTACCAAAGGCAAAAAACCTTAAATGACCCCGACGCTCCACTTCTCCATTTCCCCGCCTGCTACGTGTCTCCATGGCGCATTTTGAGATGGTCTTGAAAAGTAGAGACCCCAAACACTCGCGGTCCCTCCATGTGTCCCAGGCCCCTTTAGGAAGTTGCGTGAAAAGTCTAAGTACGGGAAGGTCTGGTGGAAGCCTCCACGTGGACATGTTTTGTGTTGAAGTGAGCCTTAGAATTTTTAAAGTGCCCTGCAGAGCCGCATCCAACCAGAAAGGGCAACTTTTCAACTGATGCCAAGAAGTAATTTTGACCGGGAAATTACACCAGTCAAACCGTAAAATGCAGGACAACCACCGTTTGAGCCTGGGGAGATAGAAAACATAACAGAGGTCGTAATCTGAAGAATTTTAATGACAAATGGGGCGAGACAAATTTGAGCACCAACAGATCACACATTTTACTAACACTTAGGAGGTTATGCTTCGACCCTTCAACGTACAACACATTGTCAATTTTTGTCTTTCCATCATTGAGACTGAGATTACCTTTGCCTATTATCCTTGTTGTAGCGTTGTTTCCAAATTTTAATGTTCCTCTGCTTACTTTCTTCAAGGAATGAAACTTGCTCTTATCTCCTGTCATATCATCCACTATCAATGTACCAATGTTGCTCTTCATTTTGCACATGAAAAGCAGTTTGAACAAGCATAGCTTTCTCTTTCTCTTCCTTTTGTTTCTTCTTCCAAGCTTTTGTAGATTTTGTTTTCTGCTTGGCTAGGGTATCCACTTTCTTAGTTTGCTTTTTTTTATCTACATAAACACTTCTACAATATCGTGTTGTATGACCAAATTTATTGCACTTATAACACACAATATTATATTCATTGTAATTCGATAGTGCAGCAAATGAGTTATGATATACTTGAATAACCATAAGCACTTTTATTCCAACCATTATTCCTTTCCTGAACCTTACAATCTATTGCCTTATGACCAAAATTGTTACGCGAGAAACAATAGCCATAAAAGGAGTTTTGCTACATGATCATGTAAAGCTGCCTTGGATAGAAGGATCTTCTGAAGTTTCTTGCGTGAACCTTATGCCACTTGTTCTCATCTTTGTTATCCTTTAGAGGAATGTTGTTCTTATGACGAGTCTTATCTTCTATCTTAGGAGGTTCAACAATTTTTGAATTCAAATCCTTCTTAGTAACCTCTTGTTTTTCTTCATAGCCAAGACCCGTCTTGATGCATGGTGACCTTTGGCTATTAAGAATGTTATCTAAGACCTCGGTGCTCTTTTCAAATTTTAAGCTATTTTTTAGCTTATCACTAGACTTATCCAATTTCTTTCTTAAATCAACAATTTCATATTCAAGCTTAGCACAATTTTCCTCTTTTGATTTCAATTGATCTCTTACTACCTCAATTCTTTTAGCCTCTTCTAATTGAGTTTTTCAGACTAATACTAATATTTTTTGACTCTTCGAAGCTTTGAGATATGTTCGATTGTGAATTTCCACCTTCTTCTTCATATTTCTAAAGCTGTAATTTTTGCTCCAAGTTCTTTTTCTTAAGTCTCTTTATTTCACCCAAGGCACAGACAAATTCTTCTTCCAGATCGACTTCTCCTTCATCCTCAAAATTTTTTTCCTCTTCCAGAAACATTTGGTCTTCATCATTATTTGTTTCTATTGCCATGAAAAGAGTTTCTTCTCTATCACTCTCTTCTTTTGAGCTACTCTCCTTGGAATAGAGGCTTTTCTTATGCCTGTCAGAGCTTTTCTTCATTTCATATCTACCCGGATTATAGTTCTTTTTGTATGGATGTTTGCTCTTTCCTACCTTAGCATGTTCTTCTTCATCACTACTATCATCTTTTACATGAGAACACTTAGCAGTGAAAATCCCTATCTCACCACAATTAAAACATTTGAAAGGAAGCTTACCTTTATACTTTCCAAATCCCTTTTTCAAATCTCTCACAAAAAGAACTTCTTCTTCTGATTCATCACTTGACTCAGGTTTTGCATTTTTGACCCTTTTTGAAACTTTGAAGGCAGCTTCTCGCTTTGATGGTTTTCTTGTTTCTGTCCTCATTTCATATGTTGTGAGGATTCCATGCAACTCATCCATCTTTAGCATGTTTAGATCTTTTATTTCCTCAATTGTGGAAACCTTAGGATCAAATCTTAAGGGGAGAGACCTTAGCACCTTTTGTACTATTATTGGTTCTTTTATCTTTTCACCGAGCCCTCTAATGGTATATACAATTTCATCCACACAAAGAAGATAGGCTGCAACATTCTCTTCTTCTTTCATTTTTAGACTCTCAAACTGCCTTTTGTGGGTTTGGAGCTTAGCCTGCTTTGGTGTCTCCTTCATAGATATTTTGCAGTTTATTCCATGTCTCCTTTGTCGTGTCACAATGCATAACTTTGACGAACTCAGATTCAGACAAGCCACATAATATTGCGTTCAAGGCTTTGGCATTGTTTTCACTGGCCCTCTTTCCTACCTTAGCATGTTCTTCTTCAAAACTACTATCATCTTTTGCATGAGGACACTTAGCAACGAAATGCCCTATCTCACCACAATTGAAACATTTGAAAGGAAGCTTACCTTTATACTTTCCAGATCTCTTTTTCAGATTTCTCACAAAAAGAGCTTCTTCTTCTTTTGATTCATCATTTGATTCAAGTTTTACATTTTTGACCCCTTTTGAAACTTTGAAGGCAACTTCTTGCTTTGACGGATTTTCTATGTCTATCCTCATTTCATATGTTGTGAGGATTCCATGCAACTCATCCATCTTTAGCATGTTTAGATCTTTTATTTTCTCAATTGCAGAAACCTTAGGATCAAATCTTAAGGGGAGAGACCTTAGCACCTTTTGTACTATTATTGGTTCTTCAATCTTTTCACCAAGCCCTCTAATGGTATTCACAATTTCGTCCACACAAAGAAGATAGGCTGCAACATTCTCTTCTTCTTTCATTTTTAGACTCTCAAACTGCCTTTTGTGGGTTTGGAGCTTAGCCTGCTTTACTTTGGTGTCTCCCTCATAAATATTTTGTAGTTTGTCCCATGTCTCCTTTGTCGTGTCACAATGCATAACTTTGACAAACTCATATTTAGGACAAGCCACATAATATTGCGTTCAAGGCTTTGGCATTGTTTTCACAAGCCCTCTTTCCGGCTTGATCCGTCGGTCGAGTCTGAGGAGTTATATATCTTGTTACTACCGATTGCCAAATATCGAACCCTAGAGCCATTAGATAGGTTCTCATTAGTATGCTCCAAAAAGCATAACGTGTTCCATCAAATAACATAGCCTTGTTTGTGGAGAAACCCTCTGGTACTTGATTACTGGCTATGTGTGATGCCAAGATCTACCTTGTGTTGATTAGATTGTTCCTGAAGGAACTGGCTCTGATGCCAATTGTTAAACACACGCTTATACTGAGAGGGGGGTGAATCAGTGCAAAATAAACTTTTAATAATTCAAAACTTTAATAGTCAGAACAACAGCAATCTCACAAGATCTAAAATTAATGCAACACAAGAGGAACACAATATATAAGTGGAAACCCCTTTCAGGAAAAAAAAAACCACGGCAAAAATATTTGCTTATATATATAAACTCTTTTACAATTCATGTAGGCACCAACCTGCTGGAGACACCGATCCCCAATGCCAAGCACCAACTTAGCAATTCAGACACCAATTTTTTATGTCGAGCACCAACTCAGCAAGAGACACCAATCTCTTCGTTTTATGAGGCACCAACCTCCAAACCGATGACGATACCACCTTCGTAGTGTTGTTGTTTCAACGAATGATGGAGAATTTTATTTCCTCTTCACAAATTTGCTTGTCTTCTCAAGATATAACTCTTATTTCACACCTAAAAAATTCTGCACTTCCTCCGTCCAACAAATCCTCCTTGTATAGCCCAAAAATGCCCTTTCGAATGGTCATGACTCTTCACTCAAGACCCTTCACCCAATAGAGGTTGACCACATAAAAATAAATCATTTAATCTTAATGGAAATCAGCTGGCGCATTAAATAAAGGTTGTCCCTTCATGAATTCGCTGCACATTTTGGTATACAATTATTACATTCACTGTTATTAAATCTGATCACTGTAACACATCAATCTGATCTATTGAAGAGGAGTGATCTTTATGCGAGTCTTTCCTTTCGTAAGTGTATCTATAATCCATGACCAACTTTATATTAGTGAGGTGCTTGATGTTGGTGATGGCACTGATTGTATTTGGAATTTGTTTTTGCAAGATATCATGACTTTGTTGAATGCTTTGTATCTGCTTAATGAACTTGGATGCTTTTTCAGGTTCATTCTGAGTTAATGTGGAAGTTGCAACAGGCGGTACAGAGTAAGCTAGGTCAACGAGCACTGGAGGTCTTAACTCCAAAGAAATCTTGAAAGTGTTGTCCTATAAATTTGCTGAAAGCTTAATTGTAGTTTCATTGAATGCAAGGAAACTTGCATACCATACCAACTGGTGCTTGGAATTCTACATTTTTTGGAGATTTAATATCATTCTTTTTACCAACTCCATTTACCCATTGGCTTGAGGATGAGAAGTTGTTGACATGGTCAGGCTTTCCAAATCAATTTATGGCACTCTTTACTAAATTTAACAAAATGGTGTCCAAGGTCGTAGAGTAGATCATTTTGCAAATAGAAATCAGTTTTTTTTTTCTTCATTGTAAAGGAGTAGTACCTCCTTGGTTTATTCCAAGTTTTATGGCCCTTATTCTGTCCAGTTGAATCTGGCTTTATACAACACACACACACATCCTATTTCTCTGGTGGGTCCCACACCTTCCATATGATTCCATTAGGAAGCATGACAGAGGCCTTATGCACTTGGGGGTGTTTGATCTTTGGATGGAGAGCATGACACTCCCACCTGCACAGCTGCAAACCAACTAATCTAGGACCCCATGTGCCGAAATCAGGTATTTACTTACTAGCTTAGCAATTTCGGTTTTTCAACAAACATTAGATTTGTTTCTTGCAACTGTGCCCAAGTTGTTGTTTCATATCCGTAAGAATCAATAAGAGTGAGAAGCACTGTGAATGCAGAACAACTCAAGCAACCAAGACCTGTTACAAGCTAAGTCACCGCATTCGAATTCGTCGAGGATAAAATTCGTTGCAAAAAAATCAATGATAAAATTCGTGATTAAATTCGACTATTAGAAATATATATTTATATTAAATATTTAAAAAAGAAACATAATATTACATTTAATTAAATAGCTATCATAATATTATAATTAAAATTAAGTACTAAAAAAACATGTCATTAAGATTTTATTTTATATTTGTTAAGACTTAAAATTCTATAACTCAACGATTTTATTAAACTTTAGCAAAGTTTAAAAAAAATCCTCGAACTTTAATCTTGTAACCTTTTATGGACTTGTAATCCCCTTTTAAAATGTAAATACTCTTACCTTTTTAGGGTTCTCTTTAAGTTTGTAAGATGATATAATATCTTGGAGTCCTCGCAGACTGAGAGGCAGGGTGTTTGCTGCGGACCGAGTTATCAAGAGAAAGAGGTGAGATTTGAAGTGCTGTCGAGGTGACAATGCACGAGTCACGGAAAGGGTCCGTATGGCGAGTCAGGGTCCAGACTGTGCTGGAAGCGAGACATACAGGAGATCTGAGTGGCGGCTTTCAATGGTGTGCAGGCAGAGTTCGACCCCCTTCAACCTTCACATAATTAGACACACACAGCTTCTTCACACGCTTAGACAGGGGCATGCACAGTTTAGGTACGAGTTTAAAGTGAAAAACCCTAAAATCCGAAGAGTGAAAACCCTAAAACATAGCATCCGTGTTCTGTACGATTTAATTCGCGATTTCTGACGAATTTATTTGAACCCTGTAAAATCTGCCGAATTTCGAATTTATGCCTTCAAATTTGGCGAATGCGGTGACTTAGGTTACAAGTATGTTGAACATTTCTGATTGGTGTTCATAGGAACTGTTAAGGCTTTTGATCTGTATGAATGATTGTTCCCTTTAAAATATGTGCTTCTATTGTTTACGTGCTTGAATAATGACATACAATTTGCTATCATATGTTGGGTAATTTTTTGGTTCTGTCAGTGAATGTCTGAGCTGTGATCAGAAACAAGATTCACATACTGAATGAGGACTGTGCCAAATGCACACACAGAGAAGCATACTTTTCTTCGGCAAGGTGCTGTTGTATGTTTGGCAAGGCAAGTGCTTGCATTGAACATAGTTGCTGTTTCAGTTTGGCAATGACTAGCCTTTAACATAATTGATGCTTCAGTTCAAACAAATTTTGTTGTCTTTCCAGGTAAAAATTGCCTTGGTACCGCTTCTGGTTGGTTGGTTTGGAGGTCATGTAATGTGAGAATATCCCAATTTAAAGAATATCCCAATTTAAATCTCCTATGGAAGTTCGCCAGATCCAAAGAGCTATGGATACTCCTTGGCCAACATTGTCAGATCTTCCACAGCAGTTGACGATGGCTCAGATTACTCCTACACTTTAGGCACAAATGGAGATAGTCGATGAAACTTCCTTCTAGTATTCATGGGCACATGCTTTAGGGGCTCTAGTTCGCCCTTCATTGCTAATTTTATTGATTTCACTACCATCCGTGTTAGTGGCACACTGCTTTACTTGTCTTATGTTCTTCTTGTTATTTTGCTTCCAAGATTTTCTCTTCCTAGATCTTTCTATTGTCTAGTGTTGTATCTTGGAGTCCCATTGACCTTCTTTTTGTCATCTGCAGACATTAATACAATTTCTTTCTTTCTTTCTGTTAAGATCCTAGGCATTGGTCATTCTTGAAGCATCCATATATTTTCTGGATTCCCAAGAACTCCATTTTCATAAATCATGTATGCTGAGTATTAAATTTGCTTCATGGTGAAAAAGCAATTCTCCAAATGGGCACATAGTTTTATACTAATGCAAAGCTTGGAAAATGTGTTGAACATTGTTCGGATGTTCTTGTGTCTTGCTGAAAATCAACATGTCATCTAGATAAACAACAAAAGGATATGTGAAGGTGCATAGAGTGTCCTTCATCATCCCCGTGAAAGTTGTAGGTGCATCAGTCAAGTGATTTACTTTGACTTAGGCATTTTTCAACGTGAAACGGTGCATTGGGTACTCGATGGTAACCTGATTTGAGATGTATCTTGTTGAAATTCATGGTGCCTCAGATGTAATCCAACATGTCTACAATTTCAGGAATTAGATAATTGTTTTTCACAATGATATTGTTTAGAGTTTTCAAGTTTTGTAACACTATAGAGTTGCCACATACTATTTGGGTTTGATGCTAATGCAATTGGACTGCAACAGGGTGAAACAATAGGCTGAGTATGTCCTTTCTCTATCAATGATTGGATTGTTGCTTGCTTTCATCCTGCTCCACAAGAGAGTGCCGATACAGAAGTGTAGTGTAAGTGTAATCCTAGAATGGGCTATAGGGAATGTTTAACTTGACATTGAAGAGGCACTTTTGTGGGCGACTTGAAAATATAACTATACCTTGCCAGCATATGGTCCATTTGCTTTTGTTTTATTGACTAAACAATTGAAAAAGTTCGTTGTTGGGGAAGCCTTGGTCGCTGCAACTACTTTCTTATCTTCTAGCCTAAACATTAGGGGATTGAACTCTATGTTGTGACTATCATTGTTGGTAATGTTCAATACTAAACAGGAAACTTTTGAAACAATAATTACCTTGGGAATCCTGTAGCGATATCCTCCATATGTGATGATGAACTTCCGGATCTTGCTTACACCATGACACACTGACATGCAAGGTTGTCCAAGTAGAACATCACAAAAGTCCAATGATACTATGTCGCAGGTGACCTCATCATATAATGGGTTGTGATCCTAAATTGATCAACTGAAAAAGAGAATAAAAGGGTGTTCAATGGGTCAGAGGTAGCAGAGTTGATCCAGGAGGTTGTTCAACACAAATGCTTTTAACACGCGACGACCCCGACCAAGACTTCTAAAATTGAAAAAGTACATTCATTTTTCCGCGAAGTTGTGGTTATTCTTGAATCAAGATACCATTAGTAAATGAAGGCAAAATTTGGGAGTCTCACCAATCCCATATTAGTAGTTAAAGATGAGGTTTCTGCAACTGAAAAAAATGGTTCAGCTTCCTTGATAAATTCAAGGAATTGAAGCGGTAGTGTCAAAATCACCTTCGAAGGCTTTCTCGAGGGCATAAGGAGTGAAATAAAAAATAAAGGCGTCCGCTATATCATTTTCTATGAATGAGCAATCACAATGTAATTGTTCCAAAGTACAAACATATCTATGATTTAAATCGTAACATGTTCCGGAAGGGATATATTACCAGATTTTGTTCATTGGAGTTTCTTCCCCAAGAAAAATTCTCCACAAATATATTTGTTTTCATGTGGATGCATGCTTTCTTCTATTTTGTTGAAAGTATTTTCTGGCTGTTTCTCTTACAAGCAGGTTACAAAATTTAGATTCTTGTTTATTGTAATCAGTAGTTTTCTTTAACATGGAAAATTAATTGTTTTGGTGTAATAAGCATACCCTAGTTTCTTTATTATGGAGAAGGATCTGTTTGGAGAATTGTGCTTATCCATAAAGTATTCGATTATGACCAACTTGATTGCATAAGACAGCCACACTCTCCTCTGATACATATCTCTCTTCCTTGCCTAAACCATCCAATTGTCTATTGGTTGAGTGTGAGGCATTAGTAGCAGTTTGAACTTATGAATTATTCCTCATGTTCTCAAGTTTTTCTAACTGCCACTATCTACAATGAAGTGCAAACATTATCCTTGTATCCACAACTGGGAATGGAAACACATTTATTTTGTGTTTTGTGATCAGGTTCTGAAGGTGTTACACAGGTATTTTCAAGTTTCAACGATGGCCTTGGGCTTTGTATCTATGATTTTGCTTACCTCTGACTTGGGTTATCGGCACTGGTGTTTGCATCTGTGAATCATCAATGCCTTTCTGGCATGACAGCCTTCATTTGAATGATTGTCCATCCTGAGTTTTGTGCCACTTGTGAGGCTTGATTTGTTGCTTGTTACTTACATCTGTTTACTTGCTGCCGCAGGTGATTTTTGGGACTCACAATAATGAACTTAATTTTGGTGCTTATTGTCAGGCAGTAGCAGTTTTGTCCTCTTTGGTTTGTGACTTATTAAATTGGGAACTATCCTTTTTAGCTTTATGCTAAAACTTACAATTTTTAACAATACACGTATAAGCAATCAGGGTTTACTCTCTAAGGAATATTACACATTTCAAATATATGGGGATAGGCTGCTGTAATACTTGAGGACTTTGTTTTTCTGTGTTACATATGCCAAACTTTGTAGACAGATTATGGAATATGTTGGAATAGTACTGCATTGATTCATGAGGAGTTATAATAATCCCAAATTGATAGTATTGTAAGACAAGGGTGGGTTACAAGGCACTCCTGCACCCAAAAGCTTTGCGAACGGGGAAATAGGGTTGAGGGTGAGAAGGCTAAAGCAGTGGATTATTTTCACCTGTCCTCCCCCTTATTAACAAATTCTCAGAGGTGCTTGTGTCCTTTCATCTTTGTGTGTCCCCTTGTCTTTTGATTATTAAGTAGTGTCCATAATGGGTTGAAAAGACCATAAGAGAAATGGTTACTCACTGAAAATAGTCATCGTGGTGATGGTTTGAGTACTAAAAATACTCAAGTAGTGAAATTCTCACAAAAAAAGTACTAAATGATGTTCTTGATGTAGCTGTTGCATTGATCATCATATCATAATTGTCCATAGGGAAATACTCTTCCTTGAGAGGACTTACAGAATGATTGAGGCCTAAGTTACTGGGAAGGAGGTGCGAGTATGAGAAATGCTCGTTTTTTCAATCTTTGGTACGGCTCATCTTGGCCATGTCCATATATAAAAATATAAAAAATCATAAATAAATCCAGGTTTAGTTGTGGTTGGGTAAGGTTGGTGGCGGAGGTGGATGGTTATGGACAGGCTTGGTTAGTGTAGATTAACATCATTATTTTTTCGTGATTTTTGTTTTGTTTTTGTTGACGTTTCAGCGGAATTTGCATTTCTGAGAAGGACCCCAGCTATTCTGAAGAGCCCGGGTATTTTCTAAGGAGAAACAGATTCGGTATCAGAACCATAATAGAAGTTATTTGGATTCGGGTGGAAGGTGGGGCAAAGGGTCTGAAGAATCCAGTAATGTAGGTTCAGGCAGTATGTCTTCTGACTGGTGGTGCTAGTTTCAGAATTGCAAATGCGATCTGCATCAGTTCTTCCTTCATACTAAGGAATGCCAAGATAGCTTGTACCTTCAAAAGTGTCTTAACTTTTAAAAGTCCTGGATGGATGTGCATTGTTGTGTTGAGAATGTCACACATAGAGAATCTGGGCAAATTGGTCCAACATTTCACTTTCTGCCTCTAAAACTGATGCAACATGTTGTCTCTCTGCCACTGGAGTGCATATTCAGCAAAACGTTTTGTAGCAAGCAAGCTCTTATACATCTGTGCTTGCTTGTTTTCTTTTTTAGGTTCATCTAAATCAGGAAGGAAGTTAATTCAAATGGGTGTGGAATTCATGATCAATTTTCATATAGCCCGACCTTGTGCAACAGGGCATGAAAAGAGAAAAAAGAAAAAACTAATGAGATTGCTCAGATACCCAACGTGTTATAAACAGAAACAATTTGTTTTATTACTTATGAATAACAAACAGATTGCCTAGACAGAGAACAAATAATCAGAAATGAGTTCGGAAAGAAGATATGACAACATACAGAAAACACAAGAAATTCATGACTGCAACTCCGAATTTGATTATTTGAATGGTTCTGTACATTAATTGGTTGGATTTGATGAGAGGTGTATGCTGTAGTCGTGACAATATGGATGATGAATCACATGTTGAAGATAATGTCTTGGTTGAGCTGTACTTGGATCATATGACCTCTTTGAGCATCTTTAGTGAAGTATGATTTATGAGTTATTTCAATTCATTATAGAAAACCAGTTCAATATTCTAGGCTTTCAAATTGGTGCTGGTGATCATCTGTATGTAAAGAATGAACTAGCAAAGGAAGAAGAAAACACATGGGAGAGCTACTATTTGGTCATCAAGCTTTGGGGACGGTCATTTCATAAGCTATTTTGTATATAAGTCCATTATTTACTGAGATGCAATAAAGTGACAAATATGAGCATTTATAGTGAGCTATTAGCCTATTTGTCTCAACTCGTAATTTGCAATTTGCTTGCAACTTGATATTGCAGTAATCTAGTCCTTGCTTGTGGTGGGGACTTCTCTTCTTTTGTGGTATTTTCTCGAGAGAGAAAATTGTATGATGTGAGAAACCTTTTTACATCAGCCCAACCCATTGTCTGGACAAAGACAAAGGGTAAATGGGAAATAGCTGTTTTATGTTCTATTTTCAGTTCTAAAAAAATCTTAGCGCTTTCTATTGTAGCTGGATGTATTCTCGATTCCCATTGACCAACTTTTGATCATATGTGGACGTTAATATAATTTCTTTCTTTCTTTCTAAGGCAGTAGTTGGATGTATTCTCGATTCCCATTGACCTACTTTTGGTCATCCATGGACATAAATATAATTTCTTTGTTTCTTTCTAAGAGAGTAGTAAACAAAACAGCAGTGACCTAGCAACAAGCAACTCTTTGTACATATTATGATGGACTGTCTGATTCATAATGAACTTTTGTACAGTCAACACGGTTACAGAAACAGGAGTATTACATTCCGTTTTTACGAAAAATGCCTGTATAATGGCTTTTTTCTACTAAGCAAGACAAAATAAACTATAGAGGTAATAGACTTTGGTTGTTTACCCCTCCTTTGGAAGGCTTGGCATGGCACTCGGGCTTGTTCCTCCGCAGCAGTGTTGTCTCCTTCTTGAGGGTTCCATACAGGGGTAGCAGGCATTGGGAAAGGCCTCTAAAGGAAAGGATTCCACTCTCCACCTCCAATAGCAGCTTCTACGGAATTTCCGGACTGTACAACTTGTCCGCTTAGGGTTGGTAGGGCTCTTAGGCTTGATTAAATGAGAGCCTACTAAGAGTTTGGGGGAGCTTAAAAGGCGGGTTGGAGATCCATGGGGTTTGTTGAGGTGTAGTGGAGGCTTGGATTCCACCAAGAGGGATATTATTCTGAACTCCAACATTAAGGCCAGGGATGTTCATTTGCTGATATCTAGTATGGAAATTGAGGCCCAGTTGCCTTCCTTGATGGTGATTATAAAGCTGAGATGCAGAGAAAACTTGGGTAGGCTAAGGAATTCTTGGAAGTGAAGGGGGAGGCCCAGTCCTTCGAACATTGAAAACAAATTGAGGATGGATGTCACCTGTTTCTCGGCCCATAGTTCTGAGGCGATGAAACCCCTATTGCTGTGCCAGTGTTACGTGGGGACACGTCTTCTAGATTTTGGTGAAGTTTCGGACGTCCCGACCATTTTGGGGACTTGGAGAGGACGTCCCCAATTTTTTTTAAATCTTTCAAAGTTTTCTGATGTTTTTACTTTTAAAAAGATGTTATTTTTACCAAGAACATCAATTTATAATCTTGAAAGTACCTAGAATACATTAAATACCATAGTTACCTAAGATTGGGACGGCAAATTTTTTTGAAAATTTCGGGATGGCGGGGGGATGGCTGATAAAAAAAAAAAATATTTTATTAATTTTACAAATATATCATGAATAAAGAATAATTCAATAACCTAAGACTTAAAATTGAAAGTTTGAAGATTGAAACCACTAATGATTAATCCAATTATTCATCACATAAGCCAAGGCCCAAAATGCTACAGCTATATATATTATATTCAATGTTCAAAACTTCAACATGACAATGAAAGACTAAATAGTAAATAGTAAAGTTGACAATTTAAAACAAGTCTTAGTCTTACTCTTCAATAATCAACATGAGAAGAGTACAACTACACCCACATTACATATGCTACGAAATATTATGTCATGTCTCATAACCAAAATGACAAGTGACAAGTACAACTCAAAAATCACTATCAGAGCCCTCCGAAGGAACAGTTGCAAACCGCTCCTCGTCACTAGGAGTATCTGTATCAATGTCATCTGCATCTGCAAAGGTGATATCAACCAGTCCTAGCTGCTTCTGATCTTCATCAACCTGCCTTGCATCCTTAGGATCCACATCCCACCGCAATGTTGGGCTCTCCTTGTACGTAGGTGTCTTGCGATCCATGAGACGCAAGGCACTATGTATAGCAACAAGTTTCTCTGCTCTCTTAGAGGTAAGTTTGTTCCTCTTAAGAGAGTGGATCCACCCATATGTTGACCAATTCCTCTCAGAAGTAGAGGAAATTGAAACCTGAGAAAGAAGACAAATAGCAAGTGTACGTAGCAATCCTGCATGTCCATACAATCGCCACCAACTAAGTGGACTCTCATGTGCCAATGTGGTCCTGTCTATCTTTGATGATTTTTTGTAGCCATCCAGATAAGCGAACTTGAGCCAATCAGTTCTGACTCGTGAAGCATCCTCTGCATTATACATTTTTTTTAGGGCTTTCAAGAAACCCTTCCTCACCTCCTCATCATCTACTAGGAGAACTCTGCCAGGCCTCTCAACATACCACTTCGGATTTAGTGCATATGCAGTCATGTGTAAAGGAGTGTTCACCTTCTCCCATCTCCGCTCAATGATAGGCTGAATATGGTGATGGTAGAACTCCAAGGTGGGGTCCCTTGCTCGAACAACAGCCTTCATCTGGCCAAGCACACTATCAATACATTTGTATATCTCACCAAGGCTAGGGCTCTCAGAATCCCCATATTTTATCACACTGAAAACTGGAGATATTATGGATGTGATATATCTCACATCTATCCAAAATGTTTCATTCACCACAATTGCTTTCACCTTCTTCCCCTGCTATGTCTTTGACCCATTGCACCTAGACCACTTTGATGTCATGACCATGCACTGTATGATTCCTACAACTCAGCCATCCTATCCAGCAAAATAAAATACAATGCAAAACGTGTGTCCACTGGCTTGAGGAATTCCTTCCTCGAAAAGCTATGGAAGAGTGCCAATGATGTATGGTGGTTGTAGATGAACATCTGCACATCTCTAGCATCAGCCACTACATTTTTGACCCAATCAATTTTTCCAATATCTTTTAGTGCATTGTTCATGGCATGCATACAACATGGAGTCCAATATATATGTCGGTAATGAGCCTCGACAAGCTTACCTGCTGCCTTGCACACATATGCTGCATCTGTAATAACCTGCACAACGTTGGCAGGGCCAACCTCCTCAATAGCATCTCGCAAAATGGTGAATTGGAACTCTGCATCCTTCTTCTTCCTTGAACAATCAACTGCCCTCAAAAAGTAAGGACCCTCTCTGCATGAAACAATGATATTTATGAGTGGGTGGTGTCTGATATCTGTCCACCCATCCATGATGATGCTGCAACCGTGAGAGACCGATGTGCACCTCATTTCCTCCATTTGTAAATTAACCTTGGAATAGTTCTTATCCAAGATTGTGGTTCTCAACTTCGTGTCTCCTGGGGGCACATAACTCACACCGGCTTTGGCTATTTTAGCCACAGTCTTCTTGAAATAAGGAGAGCGAGCAGCATGAAATGGAATGCTAGTAGCAAAAAAGAATTTTCCAATGGCATCGTCGGCCTCCTCTCTAGCCTTTGTATCATACATATCAACAAGTGGATTGGAGGCTACAACCTTCCTCTTCCCCCTACTACTACCAAAAGCATCCAATTCAGACACCTCAGAAGATGCACCTGTAACACTACCGGTATTAATTCTCACAGCACTAGAAGGGGTGCCAGTGCCACTAACATGATGGCCACGAACTTCTGGAACCTTTTCCACCATATCTCCATTATACAACCTCACCATTTCTGCCCTCTCTTCAAGTGATAGCTGTCCACACATGCCTACACCTTTCCCCGCAATGTGCAATAAATGTGCATTCAACCTAGTAATGCTGCCTGACCAAGATAATGAGCAAATGTTGCATTTCCATGTTTTAGTGCCCCCTGAAATGTTTGATCTAGGACCCTGCATAATTTGACCATATTGTTTCAAAGGTTTTTTCTTATCAAAAGGCCCCCTAGCATACTTTTTCAACATTTCGGAGGGGCAACTGAACTTGTCCACACTCCCCTGTGAACTAGTAGCAGTATTAGGTGTTTCTGATTGTGTTCCTTCTCCTTGCACACCCATTTCAACCTCATATTCAGCTTGATAATCACTATCGGAACTCATTTTGAAGCTGCAATAATTAAAATACAAAACAATATAACTATACAATACAATAAAACAATGAATGCAATTTTTGAATACATTTAAAAATTAAAAAAGAAGAAGCGATGAATACATTTAAAAAAAAAAAAAACAGCGATGAATACATTTAAAAATTAAAAAAAACAAACAATAAAAAAACCCTCCCTTTATGCTTTATCTCATTCCATCACTTGCTAATCCAAATAGGAAAAAAAATACAAGCAAATGCAATGCCTTCACTTTCAACTTTGCATTTGGAAATTAAAAAAACAAAACAAAGAATGGTAGTAAATTAGTAATGTATGTACATGCCTCTTGCTCTTGCTCTTGCTCTTTGCTCCTTGCTCTTTGCTCTTGCATTCTCTTTTTTTACTCTTGCTCTTTCCTTCTCTTTTTTTTGCTCTTGCTTGGTGTGATTAGAATGAGAATGAAATGCTCTTTTTATAAGTTTTTTTGTTGCTTTTAGGGTTAGGTCATGTTAGTTTTAATTAGAAAGCATTAAAAGTTAAAGAAAATATTTAAAAAAACATAAAAATGATTAAAAAAGGTTGTTGCGCCTTAGCCGCCACGTGAAAGAGGTTGGGGAGGCCGTGACGCCCCCGGGACATCCCTCGACATCTCGGGGACGTCACGGCGTCCCCAACGGCGCACCCAAAGTCATTTTGCACCCGGGATGTCCCGGGTGCGTTTCATTTTTTAGGGGACGTCCCCCTTTTTTTTTTGGAAATGGGGACGGCAAGGAAACGTCCCGTTCCCGTCCCCAAGTCCTCGAGACGTCCCGGACGTCGGGGACGTGCTGATGATGCCCAGGACGTGCCCCGCGTAACAATGTTAAATACAGTTTAAATCCCTAAATGTCATTGAAAAAATTTAAAATATTGAAATACTAATTTTATGTATTATTTTAAAAGCCGTCCCCCTGTCGTCCCCAAAATTTGGGAAAGTTTTTACCGTCCCGGAAACCCCATCCCTCTATACCCCCGTCCCCGAGACTTAGGTAACTATGTGTTGTGCTTGAAGAGTTTTCATCTCCCTTGAAGTGGCCATTTTAACATGTTCTTCATAATCAATGTTTATGGACTGGTCCTCCCTTGAAGGAGATGTAGCCCTGGTCACCATCTTTTGGTTGACATAGTTTGGCATTGCCATTTGTCTTGTTCTCACTTTTTTGTGCTTCTTGTTCCTCACATACACATGCATATGCTTATGAGGAGTCATCGAACACCTGCATTTGCAATATGTCATTTCCACTCTTATAGATTTTTCTAGGAGAATTGGTCTCTTGCATTTGTCCATAGCAATGACAATAGCCTGTTGCTGGGCTTTAAGAGTTTGCATCTCCCTTGAAGTAGCCATTTTAACATGTTCCTCATAATCAATGTTTATGGACTGGTCCTCCCTTGAAGGAGATGTAGTCCTGGTCACCATCTTTTGGTTGACAGTTTGGCATTTCCATTTGTCTTGTTTTCACTTTTTCTGCTTCTGATTCCTCACATACACTTGCAGAGGCTTATGAGGAGTAATCAAACACCTGCATTTGCAATATGTCATTTCCCCTCTTATAGATTTTCTGAGGAGACTAGGGCTCTTGCATTTGTGCGTAGCAATGACAATAGTTGTTTCTAATGCAGTGAGGTCTGGATGAAAATACTTCAAGAAGTGATTGCAAATTTCCTGGAAAATATGTGACATCTTTTCCTCACCTGTGCCATAAAAAATTCATTGAAATCAATGCAGTTACGAGGCTGTGACGACATGTGATGGAGGGACAGTCCTAACTAGTGCTACATAGAGAGTCTTGAAATACTTTTTTCAAGCTGGGTTGTTGATGTGCATCTCATACACATAAATCATCTGATCCTCTCCTCCACCTAAACCCAATTGCCAAAAGTGGTACACCTACGCTCAAATCCCTGAAGTTAGAAAATATGTGAAACACATCTAGTCACATGAAAATGGCTTGTGGAATAAGCAATCTTTTATTATAAATAGGGGTTCGCGGTTATCTAATATCTGTAATACTACATAATACTCTTGGAGATATTTTGGATCATTTCTCTCCATTGCAATTTCAACTTTGCAGGTGTAATCCATATTTTAGGTAAATTCCCTCTAATGGAAAATATGTGAAATCTCTAGCCATCCCATCAAAAAGTCATTGAGACCAATGCAGTTATGAGGCTGCGACAACATGTGATGGAGGGACGGTCTTCCTTGTTTTGAGCTGGCTTGTTGATGTGCATCTCATGCACAAGTAAATCATCTGAACCTCTCGCCACCTAAGCCCAATCACCAAAAGCCTTAAAGGGGATGACCTATCCTCTCTCCCCCTGAGCCCAATCCCCAAAGGAGTTGACCGGCATGTTATTGACATTAGGTTAAACGCATCTAGTCACTTGTTAAGAACTTGTGGAGTAGGCAACCTTTTGTTATAAATAGGGGTTTATAATTATCTAGTACCTTTTGTTGTGTTTGTATTTAAGTAGCCAAAACATTTTGGATACAGGAGCGAGTACGGAGTATCTGATACGCAGAAATGGCAATTTTTTTTTTCACCCCGGATACGATGTAGGATACGGCAGTACAAAAACTATATAAAAATGAAAAAATATATAAATTTCAGCCTTCTAAATAGGAATTTAATTCATTAACCACATATTATGCATAAGTGAATAACCACAACAATGAGCTAGAATACCCCGATAAAACATAGAAACGTAAAACTTAAAAGCTTAAAAGTTAAATTAAAATGCTTAAATCGAACACAATGTGAATGTCATGAATCTCATGATATATTAAATTCAATCAAAGATCAATATTCAAAGTTCATACTATCTTCCATTGTCAATATTCATTATATTTCATCAAGAGGATCAAGATCAGCTACATCATCATCATTATGTAGTGTAAATTAGAAGAATATATATATATATATTTTTATGTTATTGGGCTTTTAAAATATGAAAAAAATAAAAAACAAATTAAAAAAAATGTTTTTAGGCTTGGGAGTGGCACGGGAGCGGCACGGGAGCGGCGAGGAGACTGCGGAAATGCCTGGGTACGGCCTGTGCTGTACCTGGCCGTTTCTGCAGTCCCCTCGCCGCTCCCTGCCCGCTCCCAAGCCGCTCCTGCTCCCACAGCCATGGGGTGCTGTTTCGGCTACGTAGGTCTGTATTGCTGCAGGTATGCTTAGAGAGTCATGAACCTCAGCTTTTCTTATTTGATGATGGTTTAAGTTCATTTGTAAACACTTTTTTATGTTTGATACATTCTTGCCAAATTTTGCTTAGTTATACCTACATATAATCTGTCCAATGAGTTTTATTTGTTTAGACCATATCAAAAAATTAGCAACAGTCATAGCAAGGCACCAAATACAAAGCCTCAACTGAGGCCACATGCAGCAGCACCCATGGAGAGGGTACAGATTGGCATGTCCTTATCTACTGCCCTGATGTGACATAACTGCTTGGAGTCATCCAACTCTGTGGTCAACTGCAGCTTCAGATGCAAGCAATCAAGTAAACAACCAGAACACCATTCAGCAACCTGGGAAAATGGTTGTTATGCAAGTACTGTTGTTAGACATATACTATGTAATTTGGTCATTAGGTTTCATGTATGAAAATTTTGATATGTATAGCAGATATGTGATCAAAGATGTATTTGGCAAATATCTTTTGTTAATCATTTCTGTTTATACTTTTTCTGTTTTGTGGTCTTAGGGATGCTTTGTTAGATCTCCAGCAGTTCGTTTGTCTTATCATTGTATTAAATCTTTCTGATGTACTTACATCCCGTTCCCTGATTTTGAATCTGAAGGTGTGGATGCTGTTGTAATACTAATCTATATATTAATATACATCAAACCATTTTTTCCAAAACATAAAATTAGATTGGCAGGTTTTCAATGGTGGATAGTTCAGTTGCATAAATTTTTTTCAACTGAAACACGCACATATATTTTTTATTGCAGTTCATTGTTTAGGGAGCTAAAGCGGCATCAAACCGAGTTTCCTGATTGGTGTGGTGAGTGCTTTCATCAGAAGCAAGCTCGTCAGAGACAGATCTTTGCTTCAAGGAAGCAGGTAGCAATGGTACCAGCCATTTCCTATCAAAAACATGACATCATGTCTGTGCACTCAAATAAAAATTTCGATTTTTTCTTGATTAGATAACTTAGTTTTCTCTTGCTGTTCTCGCAGGAAATACTTGTTCAAAAAGACCAAGTATGACTGTGTGAATGCTCTATTGTACCATATTATCATCATTTAGGCAGACTCATTTATCTGTATATAGGGTGAATGCTTCCTGGTTTAGTTTTCAAGCATTCTTTCCAGTGGGCAGTTCGCTGTCTGTTTAGTTGCAGACTTATCAATGCTGATTATTATTTGGCCCAGTTATAGCAGAAACATGGCCATGGAATGTCACAAAATACTTTTATATGCGTAAAGCAGCTTAAACTCCCTCCTGAAGATGTATCACATCAATCTTGGACTGTGGCAGGATAGACTAGAGTCACCCATGCTATTGATACGTAACAACTACCTATATTTGTAAGAATATCTGGTATGGAGTTTCAGCCATTTTGGACTTTATGAGCTGTGATACTTTGTAATGTGACAAGTATACATCGCACTGGAAATGATGGCTTCTGTTTATTTGCATTTGTGCACCTTGCTTTTCTGGGTTTATGCTGATCGGAAGACTTTGCAGAATTTGTCCTCTGGTGATTTGTAATGTGTTTTTACCACAATAAAATAGATGCTAGGTAGGATGCAATAATTCAATGAAAGTTATTTAGTTCTTTAAACATTATAGCAAAGGGAAATGCTGAAATTTCCCAAAATTTTATTAGGCATTGTTTAAGTTGCCTTTGGGGCTCGATTTGCATTTCATTCTTTCTCTACCCAAAATATGAAGTTGACAGATGTTCCAAACATAGAACATTTGGGCATGCTCTCTAAGGAAACATTTTTTTGTTTTGTTTTATTTGTTATTCCTCATCATTACAAAGTTATTGACCACCTTGTCTATATACAGGCAAAAGCAAACATTCCTTGGAGTGCATGCATATTGTAATGATAAAATATTGTTGATCATCTAACTATGTATCTAACATCTCTCGTAAGGCATGCTAAAGATGAATGCCGAACCTCAGGTTATGATTAAACATGTAGGAAATTGAATTGAAATATGATTAAAGTGGCGTGCAATGTCTTGCATCACAATGTTCTTTTTGCATGCAATCATGATGGCCATTTTTGAAAACTTATCCACTACAACAAACACAATGATTATGGTGCTTTGCCATAGGTAGTCCAAACATGAAATTTACAATGATAGATTCTCGAGCCCTGGGTATGTATTACTTTGGCTTCTTGTTTGTGGGCTTGGTGATGCAGCCTAGAATGTAGGAAGATGCGGCGCTCAATGTTTGTGTGCATGAGGCCATTATAAGTTTTGATAGACTATTAGTGTTTTAGTGATATCAGAATTTCGTTGTCTAGGTGTTGTGTGCCTCCCAGATAAGTCTTTGGTGAGATGCACTATCTAGAACATAAAGACGTCCAAGCTTGTAGAGACACTGGGTAGACTTGTAGATATCAACTAATTCTTGTTGTATTGATGGACTATTAGTGTTCTAGTGACGTCAGAGTTTTGTTGTATTGGCACTGTGCGCATCCCAAATAAGTCTTTGGTGAGATGCACTATCTAGAACATAGAGATGTCCAAGCTTGTAGAGACACTGGTTAGACTTGTAGCTATTAACTACTTATTCTTGTTGTGTGAGGGTACTATAGGCTTGCAAAAAGTCTTAGTTTGTTGAGTAGAGGGATACCTAGTTCAAGAAGTTGTGGCCACACATATTAAGCCATTGATGAGTGCAACATAGACATGTTGCATGGTTGCCTTCCCCCCCCTCACGCTTGATCACTAGATGGAACTATTGGAAGTATGTCATCCACTTGATACGTCGTGGTATCCAACATGCTTTGTGTAGGAAGAAATTGATGTGGCTTGTGTCGAAGTGAGTGAATGTTTCCTTATCCAAGATGTCATGGTGTCATTATTTGATTGCAATGAACGATGGCACAAAACGATTTTCATAGGTGGAATAACATTAAATCGTGTTTGATGAAATGTGCTTTAGCGATAGACAATCAAATGTCCTTGTTGAGTGAGTAGTATGGAAAGTGCATACCGTAACATATGGGTCTTTATCTTGAAGTGGTGTAAAATGTTAAGGCGTTGCATGGACATGCACAACATAAAGACACTTCTTAAGCTTCTTAGTGTTGTTGCTCAAGGGTCTAGTGGATGCAACTTTGGCATGCACAATCTGAGAGGTTATTTACAAAAATCAAGGAAAAGCCTGCATGGAAGTTAGCGAGTATACAGAAACACCAAATTTTTATGAGATTGCTCAATGTTGGACAATCTTGAATACCTTTAATTTTCTTGGACTCAAGTTGGCTAAAACTTGTCTTATGTCAACTGTACACTTACTCAAGTTGGCTAAAACTTGTGTTTGCAAAATCTGTAGGATGCACATGCCATTCTCCACATGTTCCAAGTCTTGGCAAAGATGAGAATGTCATCCAAGTAGACAATGACAAACGAATTGGTAAGAGGCCTCGAGCATGTGGTTCATCAAGTGTGTAACGCCCACAAATCGAAGTTCTAAAATCACATTAATCCTTAAACCATTATCCAGAAAGTTGTGGCAATTTTTTTTTGAAGTTAGAAGAGTGTCAAACCCTAATATACATTTAATTATTTCTACTAGCAATGTTACATTCATAGGCTCGATCCATTCTAGATTATTAATTAAATATTTTTAATCTAGTTCTAAAGTCAATTTAATTATCATCACTAGATAAGTGTTCAATAATTCCTTTCACTAGGTTAAATAGTTTATCCATTAGGAATTAACATTCAACTCACATTTAATCAACTCTTATCCATAGTTATCTTAGTTTTCTTAAATCATTTGCCTTAAAGTCCATTTAAATAATTACTAAGACATACTAGGAACTAAATAATTAACTTAACATACAAGGGTATTAAATGGCCCCATTCACCCATTTACACATACCTTTAAATTATCTAAACCCCAATTTCACATTTATCTTATTTATTTCCTCATTTCCCAACAAAAATACACTTCGAATTAATTCAACCATTTAATTTGATCAAATCAATTATGGCCATTTTGTTTATCTTAGAGTCCAAAACCACTAACGCATATTTTCATCAATGTCATTATTTTCCATGTTGTTCCACTATTGAATTACCAATTCTGAAATTCAAGCAATGGTTTTAGGACCGCAACCCTACCTAGGTCCCAATTCACCTAAAATCGCTCGCACTTATGAATTAAAAATAGTAATTCAGAGATCTTCACATTCTTTGCCCAAGCCCCCGGTCATCTTATTTGCCCAATTTTCAAACCACTCATCTAATTTGCCACAACATTTTCCAAACCAACCATCACTTAATCTTGCCCAGTGTTTTAAACCATTTATCCTTAGTATAATTTATGTGACTAAAGTCTCTCAGTTGAAGGGTTTAACCATTTATTCATTCCATGCTTAAAATTACTACATTTAAAGATTTTCTATTTCTATAGTAACAAGAAACACAACTACAAGATCATTTGTATTTTCTTTCAACAATTTTTCTTTCAAGTTCAAGAGTAAGAAATGAAGCTTAATCTATTCCTAATATTATTGTTTTCCTTTCCACAACAAAATGCAATTTTTCAACATAATAACTTGCTTAAAATTTATTGCACCTTTCCATTTCTACTACAACCATTTGTTCAAGTAACTACAAACAACTTTGATTTTCATTTAGATTTTCTAAGAATACATTATTAATGTTTTACACTTCTATGTTCTTTCTTCATTTTTACAAAAATACAAACACTTACAATAACAATGAACTTTCCTTTTCTTTTAATTATAGGCATGACTCATTCTCTTACAATGCAAAGAGTTTTCTTTTCAACAATGTATTACCAACTTAGCTGAAACAAAATAAATCTTACAATAAAACTTTTCTCTTAAATACAATAGCCTACTAGTCTTCCACCTAAGTGGGAATTACAAAAAGGTTTTTTCACAAAGAAGGATTTCTTTTGTCTTCAAAAAAATGCTCCAAGTGCCAAATCTTCAACAAGATCTCCACCATTTCTTCACTTTAATCACAACAAAAAAAAATGGGGGAGAGGCAACACTCTCCACCCAACCAATAATCCAATGAGGAGAAGAAGCTATCCTCCTCATTGGCCCCTGAGCCCCAACCAAAATGTAATAAAGATGGATCCAACTCATGGAAAACTACACAATGCTTCCACATCATAACAAACAAAATTTCACAACATATAACACTCACATTCAACACAAGAAAACAATCACAATAATACAAATTTTCAAAATACACAAGGCTTGAAATGCAAAGCCAATGGAGCAAGGATCTATGGGGAGATCACTTATGCCTCCCAATGGGATTAGGTGCCCACCTTAAAACCCTCCAATATACATCTCAAAACCCCTAAACAACTCTTATGCCTCCCTCAAGATCCTCTTATGCTCCCACATTCTCTTATGCCTCCCTACAATCTCTTATGTCTCCCTCAAAAGAACCAAGTAAGAAATGCAAGCATTTTCTTATCCAAGGTGGGGCACCCAACCCAACTCCCTCCCAAAACATGAAATAAACTCTTATGCCTCCCTACATATAAAATCCCCATAGCCTTCTCCTACACCATACTTAGGCATTCTACCCAAGAACCCAACAAGCATACCAAAACATTCAACAACATACAAATATACACATATAAGAGAAAACAAATAAAACAAGGGTGTAGTTCCTACCTTTCCATGGTAGAAATTGATCAAAGAATCACCCTCCAAGCTCCTTCAAGCTCAATCCAACTCCAACAAGCTCCAAAAATTAAACAAGCACTCCAAAACTCTCCAACCTCCAAAATACAAGAGCACAAATGAAATGAAGTAACCCCCAAACAAACAATTAAACTTGCATATATAGAAAAAGGAAAGAGGAGGTGAGGTGGCTCCATGTAGGATGCCACATCACTTATCCTCAACTCCACATCACAAGTCAAACCTCAACCCCAATGCACAATAAATTGGTGGTTGAGAGGAATGACAAGCCTCTTACACACACAATCCAAACCCACACCCTCTAAGGAAAAAATTAAAACCCATGTAAGAAAAGTGCAATAAATGTCACTTTTTGTCTTACAAAACACATAATGGGGTCTATTTTTGACCCCCCAATCCATAGGTAGGGTTGGTATATGAAATTAAGAGGTGTGGGACAAGCTTAGCTTGTCCCACAAGCCTCCAAAAATGGCCCTTAAGCCCAAATCCAAAATTCCAAGGTAAGGTAGAGTGTACAACACTCAAAGTCACTTACACTCAATCAAAATCACATAGTCCAAAAGACCAACAACTCTAATAAATGACTCCATTTGTCACATCCCAAATAACTTAATAACATGATTAAATTACTTAATAAAGGCACATTAATCAACAATGATTAAATAAATTACATCACAAATAAACCACATACTCTACAATAAATAAAATAAAAGGGAAAGAATTACACACAAAATCCCATGGTCACAATTGGAGGTCATCCCCCCCATGGGGACCCCCTAAAAATCTAAAATCAAAACAACAACATTACACAAGTTGCCATGGTGACCTTCGTTGTATCCATCTAGTATTCCGTTGTGGTTGGTCTCCAATCCCCCTTTTGATTGTTGTGATATAATCACCTGCAAAATCACACAATACCTCCTTCGGCCTCGTGGCCACATCAAAACATCAAAGATAAAATATACACACATAAATCAATAACCATCCACATATAGCTAAATCATCATCTCTACTAACAATGTTATCATTTGTCTAAAATTTCAACAAGCATCTCAATTCTATCATTTATCAATATCAACAAGATCACAAGATTAGTTCAAAAAGCTAAATCCTAGTCAACATGACAGAATTCCAAATGTCAATATAATATATATGCCAACAACACATCATCATCATCAATATAAAATATCTCTCAACATCTCTAAGAAACCACACAAAAACAAATATCATACTATGAATCAAAATCCATCAGTAATAGTCAGAATATCTCTATCATCTAACATCATGCTAAACCAAAATGATATAATAATATCCAATGTCTAAAGTCAACAGTAATCAAAATCAAAATATAATAAGTGTCAAAGAGGAGTGGGCACTACATCCCCCTCCCCTTAGACTCACTTCCTCCTGGAAGTCACTGAAATAGGTGTGGAAACTGAACTCATAGCAATGTAGCATCCTCCCATGTAGCAACAGTCTCATCATACCTATCCCACTAGGACTCACACCTAAGATCAATCTCTCAGCCTCAAGGCCTAGGGTCCTACGCTCTAAAATACACATGGGCTCCACCATCATCTGCCCCTACTCCTGCACCTACAATGTGGTCCAATCCAATACATGAGATGGATCTGGGATATATCTCCTAAGAACATATACGTGAAACACATCATGCACGTGAGACAAGCTGGGTGGCAAGGCTAGATGATAAGCTAAGGGACTGATCCACTCCAAGATCTTGAATGGACCCATGAAATCTAGGAGATAACTTAGATCCTTTTTCCATAATGGATAGGACTCTTATGAGGTCTGACACAAGAAACACCTTCATGCCCACCTCATAACTATGGTCAACTCTCCTCTGATCTACATACTTCTTCTGCCTATCCTGAGCCTCCTGCAACCTCTGACGAAGAAAAAACAACCTGCTGCTCCATGTTCTGTAACAAAGCTTGGCCAATAGATACTTGGTCCTCAAGTCTATCCCAACTCAAAGGTGTCCTACACTCCCTGCCATAAATTCCTAAAAAGGTGCCATGCCAATCAAACTCTGAAAATTGTTGTTGTAGGCAAACTCCAACAAATACAAGTACTCCTCCTCACTTCGACTGATGATCCATGATGTACATCTGAAGCATGTCCTCTAAAATATGATTCACCCACTCCATCTGTCCATCTATCTCTGGATGATAGGCTATGCTGAAGTTGATACTCATCCCAAGGGCCTGTGCATGGTAGTCCAGAAGTGTGATGTGTACAAAGGATCATAGGTCGCAAATGATCTTCTTTGGAATCCATGTAGTCTAACAATCTCATCCAAGTACACTCTCACTACTACACTAGATGTATAGGTGGTCTTCACCAGAGAAAAAAATGAAATTTTCATCAATCTATCCACTGTGACCATGATGGCATCATGGTGGTATCTCGACGTTGGTAGCCCTACTATGAAATCCATGGAAATGGTGTCCCATTTCCACTCTGGTATAACATGTGGGTAAAGAAGGCTAACTGGATGTTGATGCTCGACCTTCACCCTCTGACACTCTAAACAATGTGACACAAACTGAGCTACATCTCTCCAAAGACCTCTCCAATGGTATAGCTGTCTCAAGGTGGCATGCATCTTCTTCACCCCTGGATGGGCTGAATAAGGTGCACGATGAGCCTCTACCAAGATATCCTATCTCAAACCTCCATCCCTAGGTACATAGATCTGGCCTCTGTGTCTGAGAAGTCCATCTAACTCTAATGAAAATCCATCAAACTTCCCCTCAAGGGGTCTCTGAGACTCAATCTCTGATCTAGCTACAAGGTAGAAATTGTCATGAGGAAGCTTGTGCAAAAATCCTGCTCCATAAATTTGTACCCACTGAAGTAGCCATAACCAAATGTCTCCATCTACTCAGAGCATCGACAACAACATTCTCCTTCCCTTCACATGTTCTATCTCCATGTCATACTCACATAAAACTCCATCCAATGCCACTGACGAGCATTGAGATTGGGTTGCATGAAGAGGTGACGTAAGCTCAAATGGTCTATCCTGAGAATAAATCTCCTACCCAAAAGGAAATGTCTCCATCAAACCAAAGCATGCACAACTACTGCAAGCTCAAGGTCATGAGTCAGATAATTGAGCTCATGATCTTTGAGTTTGTGAGACTCAAAGGAAACCACATGGCCCTCTGCATCAATACCCACCTAATCCTGCCAAGGAAGCATCCATACACATGAAGAAATCCCTCTCAGGGATCTGGCACTGCAAGAATCGGTGCTGACGTAAGGCATCCCTTCAGTGTACTGAAGGCCTGCTCACATCCATCAGACCAAAAAAACTTCTTCCCTTTTTCCTGAAGGGAAGTGATGGGGTGCGCAATCTAAGAAAATTCCTGAACAAATCTCCTGTAGTAACCTGCCAACCCCATGAAACTGTGCACTTCGGTCACACTAGTTGGTGTGGGCCAATCCATAATAGCTCGAATCTTGGAAGGATCACTGATGATACCTTCCCCAGAAATGATGTGACCCAAGTACTGCACCTCTGACTAAAAGAATGCACACTTCTCTAGGTTCTCGTAAAGTTGCTGCTCACAAAGACACTGCAGAACCTGTCAAAGGTGCTCCTCATGCTCCTCACATGTACATGAGTAAATCAAAATGTCATCAAGAAATATGAGCACGAAGTGATCCAAAAATGTCTGGAATACCCCATTCATCAAACTCATGAATACTATGGGGGGCATTCATCAGACCAAAAGGCACTACTGTGAACTCGTAGTGGCCATATCTCGTACGGAAGGCTTGTCTTATGAATATCTTCCTCTGTGATCCTCAGCTGATGGTATCCAGACTTAAGATCTATCTTGGAAAATATTGTGGCCCCTTTCATCTGATCAAACAAATCATCAATATGTGGAAGGGGGTAACGATTCTTGATCGTTACTTTGTTTAGCTGATGATAATCAATACACAATCGCAGAGATCTATCCTTCTTCTTTACAAAAATCACCGGTGCACCCCAAGGGGATACACTAGGATGGATAGGCCTTTCTTAAGAAGGCCCTCAAGTTGGAACTTGAGCTCACAGAGCTCAGGGGTAGTCATCCTATAAGGTGCTCGTGAGATAGGCTCTACTCCTGGAACCAAATCAATGTGAAAATCTATCTCACGTGGGGGAGGTAACCCTCGACAGCTCCCCTAGAAAGACATCTGAAAACTCCCTCAAGATATGATGATCATCAAGTGACAAACCACTAGACTCATCCTCTGATCTGTCACTAACCATGACAACATACAACTGGAAACCTCATCATGCACACCACTTAAGCTGCATAGCGGATATGGTGCGAATAGAGGTGGGTCTCCTGACTCCAACTATCACTGACTCCACTCCCAAATCATCTGCACATGATATTACCTTACTGTAACAATCAACCCTAGCCCTGTGTGCAGATAACCAATCCATGCCCAAAATAATCCCATAGGAACCCAATGGAAGGATACAAAGATCCAAGGTCATGGAAAAGGGTCCTAGGTCAACTATGCACTCCTTGACTAAGGAGTCCACTGTGAGCTTGGCTCCAGAAGCCATCTCCACATCCCAACTACGGCTCTTCCTAACTGCCACCAGCCTGCATCGCTCTACTACAAATGGGAAATAAAAGAATTTGAGGAGCCTGAATCAAATAAAATAGGAATAGAAATGCCATCAATGTTACATGTCATCTCAATCACCATGCTCTGGTGCTCTTCCTGGTGGTTCTTGACCATTGCATATATCCTATGTGGCTCCTAGCCATGTCTCCTACTATAGGCTCTGAAACCATTTGCCTTACCCTTGTTATTAGGGTTCTTAGGGAACTCTCTCCAATGATGCCCAAGTACTCTGCACCCATAGCAACTACCAGGTCCCCTCCAATGAGAAGTAACTCCTGCAGGTACTCTAGTGGTCTGTGTTATGGATCCTGATGATCCTTCTATGGAATGTTGTGGTCATTGTTGACGAGCTCTTCTGACTGAGCTCTAGGTGGTGCCTGAGTCCTGACTGGTCCCCTAGGAGGAGGCCCCATACTGCATCCCCTCTGAGCATCAAATCTCTACAAGGCCTAAATGGAGGTTGAAGTTCTGCTACTACTCTAGCTACTGCTGAGGTGGTTGTTGTGGTGGCCTGAATGAAGACTATGTAGAACCATGTCCACCACGAGGAGGAGGAGCTGACCCCCTCAACCTTATCCTGCATCTATTGGATATGACTCTGCACTCTATCTCTGGCCTGTTGCATCTTCCCCTTGGTCTCCTCCATAATATAGGCCTTCTCAATGGCCTCTGCTAATGTCTACAGGAAATGAATGCGTACTTGCCCCTCCAATGTCTAGGTTCAGGCCCCTGATGAACCTGTGGATCCTCACCTTCTCATCCTGCATATAGTCCATATACTGAAGTAAGTCCAGAAAGTGACTCTCATACTCTGCCACTATCATGGATGCTTGACGTAGGTTGTGGAACTCATCTATCCTCTACTGAATGAACCTCCTGGACAAGTATCTTACTCCTGAACCACTCCTCAAAGAGCTCCCAAGTGACTGTCTCAGAATCCACATGGAGCTTCTACTCCTCAGTCCTCCACCAAACCCCGACTCTGTCTCTCAGAAGGTGGATGGCAACACAAGCCTTCATGTTGTGGTACACAAACATAGCTTGAAAGCATCCACTCAAGCTGACCAACCATGCCTCTTCCTGAAATCCTCTAGTGTCCCTAGCAAAATGAGATGGATGGAGTTTCAAGATCTCTCTGATGTGATCTTTTGTTGTAGACTGTCTGCCTCTAGGTCTCTCAACACGATCATCATGTTGTCTAGGGCTCCTAGATCTGTCCCTGTGTCCTGTAGCCCTGTCTCCATGACCTCTCTGTGGTGAATCTCATCTGACTGACTCCATGTGGAGTTCTCTTCCCTATGCTCATCACTATGTCGGGAAGGTGCACGAGCCTCTACTGATGGCTCTTTGTCATGTCTGTTGTGTCTCCCTCCCAAGGATCCTCCGTGTATAGTGGCATTAACATCCTGTAACGTCTGAAGTATCTGAGGAAATATGGTTACTACTTCCTGATCTGGGGTGGTAAGTCTAGGTCCACGTGTAAGAACCCCTCATCTGGTCCACGCCTCCTGCATAGACCAAGGTGAGAGTTAGTTTATTACTCTAGATTTTGTTTCAGTTTTCTAGGTTTTCTTCATTTAAAATATCATGCAAGTTGTGTGATCTAGGTTTAGAGTTGCACTATGTTTTCTTGTTATGTCTTATGTTTCCAAGTGTGCCTGGGGTCCAAGCGTTGAACCCATGGCTCTGATACCAAGTGTAACACCCACAAATTTGACGTTCTAAAACCACATTAATCCTTAAACAATTATCCAGAAAGTTGTGGAATTTTTTTTTGTTTAAATAGGTTGCAAGGGTGTCAAACCCTAATATACATTTAATTAATTCCTACCAGCAATGTTACATTACAAAGGATAGATCCAGTCTAGATTAATAATTAAATATTCTTAATCCATTTCTAAAGTCAATTTAATTATCATCCACTAGATAAGTGTTCAATAATTCCTTTCACTAGGTTAAATAGTTTCCCCCTTAGGAATTAACATTCAAACTCACATTTAATAAACTCTTATCCATAGTTATCTTAGTTCTCTTAAATCATTTTCCTTAAATTCCATTTAAATAATTACTAAAACATACTAGGAACTAAATAATTAACTTAACATACAAGGGTATTAAATGGCCCCATTCACCCATTTACACATACCCTTAAATTATCTAAAAACCCATAATATTTATTCTTACCTAACAATTGTAGGGTTGATTCTCAACCCTTGGATCAAATCAATTGTGGCCACTAGATCTTAGGGTTCCATACTAACCCTAACTATCCTTATGAAATTTTATTAAACCTTTTTCTTTGCCCTAGCCTCCTCATTTGGTCACTTTTCTTTTGTTTAATTTGCAGGTTGGAGAAATGGAAGCCATGGGAGCAAGGAAGGAAGGAAGAACCATGAAGGAATTCACAAAATCAAGCTTAGTTTAGATTGGATTATGGATTTATTATTGCATTGTTTTCTATTATTGAAGATTGTAGGGATTTCCACTCCAAATCTGGAATTTTATTTAGTTATTTCCATTTTTTTTGTTTCTATTTGGGTAAAACCCTACTTCATTTTGTAATCCAAGAGATTGAATGCATTTAAATACCCATTTCAAGATTTACATGTTTAAACAATGAATTTATGCCCTTATGGCTTGCTGGTGATTTCCTCTTCAAATTTATAGGCTTAAATTTTTAATTAAACAAGTTTAAAATTTGCACAGATGTGGATTTTTATTTTTCCGCCATCAGTGATGAAACCACCACCCAAAGCAGGCCGATTGCTCCTGGGACCACCGCCCTACCTGGGTGACGATTCACAAACCACCACCTTTCTTGAGCCAGTAGTTCAGAGACCGCCGCTCTGCATAGGGCGGTGGTCTTGTTCTTAAAAAAAGAACCATCAATTCCACAACTTTTCCAAAATTAATTTTACTAGAGTGTTTTACAGTTTATCCTTAGTTGAATTTATGTTCCTAAAGTCTCCAGTTGAAGGGTTTAACCATTTATTCATTCCATGCTTAAAATTACTAAATTTAAAGATTTTCTATTTCTATAGTAACAAGAAAACAACTACAAGATCATTTTTGATTTTCTTTCAACAAAATTTCTTTCAAGTTCAAGAATTAAGAAAGAAGCTTAATCTATTCCTAATATTATTGTTTTCCCTTCCACAACAAAATGCAATTTTTCAACAAAATAACTTATTAAAATTTGAAAGATCTTTCCATTTCAGACTACAACCATTTACTCAAGTAAAACACAAGCAACTTTATTATCACATTCAAATTTGCTAAGAATACATTATTCATTAATGTTTTACAACTTCTATGTTCTTCCTTTCATTCTTACAAAAATACAACTTCAAAATTATAATGAACTTTCTTTTTCTTTGAGCATAGCTCATTCTCTTACAATGCAAAGAGTTTCTTTTTCAATACATGTATTACAACTTAATAAACCAAAATATACAATACAACTTTTCTTTCAAATACAATACTACTAGTCTTCCACCTTAAGTGGGAATTACAAGAAAGGTTTTCTCACAAAGAAGGATTTCTTTTTAGACTTCACAAAATCTCCAAGTCCAAGATCTTCAACAAGAGCTCCACCATTTCTTCACTTTATCACAACAACAAAAATGGGGGAGAGGCAACACTCTCCACCCAACCAATAATCCAATGAGGAGAAGAAGCTATCCTCCTCATTGGCCCCCGAGCCCCAACCAAAATGCAATAAAGGATGGATCCAACTCATGGAAACTACACAATGCTTCAACATCACAATACAAATTTTACAACCATATAACACACATTCAACACAAGAAACAATCACAAGAATAAACTTTCAAAATACACAAGGCTTGAAAATGCAAAGCCAATGGAGCAAGGATCTATGGGGAGATCACTTATGCCTCCCAATGGGATTAGGTGCCCACCTTAAAACCCTCCAATATACATCTCAAAACCCCTACACAACTCTTATGCCTCCCTCAAGATCCTCTTATGCCTCCCACATTCTCTTATGCCTCCCTACAATCTCTTATGTCTCCCTCAAAAGAACCAAGTAAGAAATGCAAGAATTTTCTTATCCAAGGTGGGGCACCCAACCCAACTCCCTCCCAAAACATGAAATAAACTCTTATGCCTCCCTACATATAAAATCCCCATAGCCTTCTCCTACACCATACTTAGGCATTCTACCCAAGAACCCAACAAGCATACCAAAACATTCAATAACATACAAATATACACATATAAGAGAAAACAAATAAAATAAGGGTGTAGTTCCTACCTTTCCATGGTAGAACTTGATCAAGGATCACCCTCCAAGATCCTTCAAGCTCAATCCAACTCCAACAAGCTCCAAAACTCAACAAGCACTCCAAAATCTCTCCAACTCCAAAATACAAGAGCACAAATGAAATGAAGTAACCCCCAAACAAACAATTAAACTTGCATATATAGAAAAAGGAGAGAGAGGAGGGTGAGGTGGCTCCATGTAGGATGCCACATCACTTATCCTCAACTCCACATCACAAGTCAAACCTCAACCCCAATGCACAATAAATTGGTGGTTGAGAGGAATGACAAGCCTCTTACACACACAATCCAAACCCACACCCTCTAAGGACAAAATTAAAACCCATGTAAGAAAAGTGTAATAAATGTCACTTTTTGTCTTACAAAACACATAATGGGGTCTATTTTTGACCCCCCAATCCATAGGTAGGGTTGGTATATGAAATTAAGAGGTGTGGGACAAGCTTAGCTTGTCCCACAAGCCTCCAAAAATGGCCCTTAAGCCCAAATCCGAAATTCCAAGGTAAGGTAGAGTGTACAACACTCAAAGTCACTTACACTCAATCAAAATCACATAGTCCAAAAGACCAAAAACTCTAATAAATGACCCCATTTGTCACATCCCCATATCACTTAATAACATGATTTAATTACTTAATAAAAGCACATTAATCAACAATGATTAAATAAATTACATCACAAATAAACTCACATACTCTACAATAAATAAAATAAAAAGGGAAAGAATTACACACAAAGCCCATGGTCACAATTGGAGGTCATCCCCCCATGGGGACCCCCTAACAAAAAAAACAAACACAACAACATTACACAAGTTGCCATGGTGACCTTCATTGTATCCATCTAGTATTCCGTTGTGGTTGGTCTCCAATCCCCTTTTGATTGTTGTGATATAATTACCTGCAAAATCACACAATACCTCCTTCGGCCTCGTGGCCACATCAAAACATCAAAGATAAAATATACACACATAAATCAATAACCATCCACATATAGCTAACTCATCATTTCTACTAACAATGCTATCATTTGTCTAAAATTTCAACAACATCTCAATTCTATCTTTTTATCAATATCAACAAGATCACAAGATTAGTTCAAAAGCTATATCATAGTCAACATGACGAGAATTCTGAATGTCAGTAATATATATGCTAACAACACATCATCATCATCAATATAAAATGTCTCTCTATGTCTCTAAGAAACCACACAATCATACTATGAATCAAATCCATCAATAATCAGAATATCTCTATCATCTAACATCATGCTAATTTTGTTTTGTTTTTTGTGCTTAAACTATCTGATTGAGGAGAAGAGCTTGGCTTGATCTTGCCATGATCTATAAGCTTTTGGCTTTGACAGTGAATTTAATTATTCTCCCAAATGGCCTTATGGTAAAGTGGACTATTTGAATGTGGGGATCTCAAGACCAAATTGATTTGATGCACTAGGAAACAATGTGTTTGAAGACCTTAGGGTTTTTCAAAGACATCTCTATATTATTGTTGTAAATTTTTGAGATGTGTTTGCTATGATGATTGGGCTATATGGTTCCTTGCCAATATATGCTTGCTTGGTTGTGCAAGTGGTCTTTGGATGAACCATGAGTAACAAAAAATTTTGTGTGTGGTATACAAGTTAGCAGTATTATTTGGTGGATACCAAAGTGACTTTGGTATTTGGAGGGGATTCTTAGGTATCAGTTCCATGGAGAGAGTTGATGCTTCTATTTTTATTTTTTAGTGTTCCCATGCAATTTTTTTAATTACAAAATTACAAATAATAGAATCTTTTAAATTTATAGAGTAACAACTACTTAGGAAGAGTAGTATGAGCCCTAACTAGTTATGGGGGGACTAAGAATTTGCCACAATTGTAGAAAGATTTTAGGGTTTCTTTTTGTTAAATGTTAGTTGCATATTAGTTAAATTAATTTTTAATTCTATTTTGAAAAAAAATTAATACCAATATTGTTACAATCCCTAAAATATAGAAACTCTCAATTTTTTTTACAAATCATTGGACCACTTTCTTACAAAAAGCCTCCTACAATTTAGTTGCAATACCTAGACCAAAATTTGAGGTTTTCACCCTATATGGAACCACTAAAATGTCGAAGATGTGGTCCTGGACTCAGATCGTTCAATGTCATGGTTTATCTTGATAGGTACTGTCACGAACATAAATACATGGCTTGTCAAGAAGGATGTCACAAACTTTCAATGATGCGATAGCTTAAGTGATTGAGTCTTTGACGGATTTGACTCCTTACTTGAAAGAGCATTGACGCCAAACTAAAATATCTTTCCCTTGCTATAGGCATCCCAAAGAATACAGTTAAGGATGTGCTTCAATAGGGAGACCTAAGCATTTAATTGAATCTTACACAACGATATTATTTTGGCTCCCATAATCAATAATGATTATAGTTGATGACCTTTAACCAAAAATTAGTGTGGAAGAGACATTCTTGTTCCTCCAAAGTTTCAATGTTACAGGTTTTCGTGCTCATACAAGTTGCGCATTTGGATTAGTGTCTTCTGCTTGTGCAGGACCTGATATGGATTACACAATCAAAGGTTGATGTGTGGTATTTAAAATTAATCTGTGAACTTATGTAGTGTTTGTGGCACCAATTGTCACCTTACCTCTTATTTTATTTGATGTTGAACCTTTTGAGGATGTGCATACGATTTTTAATGTTTTGCTTTGTGCAAGTTGTGCTAAATATGTGCAAGAAAGTTTGATGTTGTGGTAGCTACAAGCTTCGTCTTGGGTGTTGCGATAGATGAAGAGTGAAAAATATGCCTCAACTTGGCCTTAGTCTCAACCTTGGCAGCATAGAGGTTAGGGAATCCAATCAAGGACACACCTTTAGACCACACATTTTTTTGAACCAACACAACACTTGAATGGCTGACAACCTTACACACATAAGCAATTAACATAAGCAACACTTTATTTGATTTTAATAGAGGAAATATAACTCACAAATAATGGATTCATTACAAACTGATACAACCCTCCGTTATCTTAGACTCAGATTTGCTATAACATTTTTGCTCAATTTTGATTATATTGAGTTATAGTAACCTATTAGATATTTAGAACTTACAGCAACCCAACTCTATGAAGCTAACTTTTCTCAAACATAAGGGTGAGTTCTTATAGAACCAAACACCACGTACTTATGAGATTGCTCTTAGCTACATCCTACATAGATATTAAATAAATATTGGTACATGCCACACATATTAAATGTGTTGCAAGAATTAGATATAGACAAGGTTCAAATGCCTCCTAACACAACTTGATGAACACAAGTCGGCTCAACAACTCAATAATGGGTCAAGTGAATGTTTGTTAGCTCCTCATGGTTACATTTCCTACGTGAATGTTGAATTTGAATTCAAACACTTGCACTCCTCAATATCACACGTGTATGTTGTGCATTTACGCACAAAAAGTTGCATATATGATTTAAGGATGAAATCCCATGAAATCCTGAATGCCATAATATTCCTTTGCAATTTCTTTGCGAGCTTCGTGCCATCAAGATGAATCTTTGGACATAATGGAAGCCTCTTGGCATGAATCATGCACTACAATGAATAAAAGATAAGGTGACAAAGTTTTTGACTGTATAAAATGTCTCGGTCATGTGCTAAGTGATCAAGCATTGCACCACTATGCACAAGAGTCGTGTAATCTCTTTAAGACATTCCCACGTTGCATACATATCACAGAGATGTCATAATGCATTTTGAGACCTTGTTTGTGCACAACCTTTTCTACCATCAAGTGCTACTGAACCAATGTTTACGCACACTTTTTAGAAGCATATCTACTATCTAGCTAATATTGTGAATCCTTTGAACTCTGCTGATGGTTTTGCAAAACGAAATAAGTATAAAATCACACAAAACTACTTTATATGTTTTTGGTCAATGCAAGATTTCTTGTGAACCCAAGTGCTCTTGCATCATACACCTCAGATAAGAAAAGAACCATGAACTCCTACTCATGCAAGCTCTATTATTGGTATTCCATGTCTAACTACTTTAGTTATACTAATCCTTGTTGCATATTCAATCCCTCATCCTTTCTACTTGACCAAATATTCTTTTCTCCTTGTCTTGATTCTGACATCAATTACCTTCTCTTCCTCCTCATGATCTCTCTTAGGAATTTGTTGTCTCCAATAAACTAAATCTAAATATGTGCTTTTATTTTCCTCATTGATTTGTCCTTAAAAGTAAATGATAAAAATATTCCACATTAAAAATGTTTGAAATATTTATACCCTTTGGAAACATCGTGTCATGAACATTGGATGCAAATTTCCTCCACACTTTGTATGGTCCTATCTTTTTTCGTTTCAAATTACCATATGTTCCTTTATGAAATATTTCCTTTTTCAAATGTGCTAAGATCTTGTCTCCTATTTTAAATTCAACTTCTCCTCTTCATATTTTGCGTGTTGTTTGTACTATGTTGTACTCGTCTCCAACTGTTTCACACATGTTGGTGCACTTCATACATATACTTTGTAAATTCTTTAGCTTCCGTGCTCTTCCTTTTATCTTCTCTGATGTTGTACAAATTCGTAACAAATATTGGCTTCCTTGAACAAAATGTAATAATTCATATTGTATTAAATAGTATTAATTTAGCCTAATTTATATGAAATTGAGGATTTAGAATAGTTTGATCACTCTCGAGAATAGTAAAACATTGATTAGAGCATGTAAATATAATGAACTCACATGGAAGTCAAGATTGCAGAAGGTGAAATAGTGTGCTCAGACGTTGGAAAGATAATTGTCAAAGTGCCAAGGAGAAATCAAGGTTTGGAACTGTTCTCTAGACGGGTTTGAAAATGTTAGACCAGATTGGGTCCTAACTTTTTTGACCTAGGTTGTATAGGCACCAAATCTGTCTTGGAACGATGAATGTTTCTGAGGTACCTTGGATGAAGTTTGGCTTATCCATGTAGGTTCCCCCATATTTGATCTTATGTTTTATTGACTTGCATTGCTGTTATGATTTACAAATGAGTTGAAATGCCTTCCATCCAAATTCTAGATTTGTTTACTTTGAAGATGAAAGCGCTTAAAAAGTTATCATTTTAGGTTGGACTAGTCGAACAACCCCATGATGGATAATTGTTTCCTACTTACCAATACTCTAGAGGGCACAAACCCACGTACTTATCCCAAGCCTATGATGAGACACAACTAACACTATAAAATATGAACTTAGAATGAAAACCCTTGATTTGAATTTGGCACTTGACAACATGCACTTTAAGACCTTTAATGCTCTAGAATTTTGCACTTGTCTAATTTAGGAACAATGTTGGACGATTTAAGAAAGATATGCTTTTTGTGTGAACTAATTTTGACTAAGTGAAGTGATGCCCATATAATTTAAATGGCTTAGGGTTCATTTGTTTAAGATAAAAGACCCTTTTGTTAGTTTTCTTGCTTAACTTGAACTAAAATATCACTTAATTGACCCTAAAATATTTCAAAGGAAAATTAAGACAAGATACCCATTTGAAATGTGATTGTTGGACATTTGAAGGAAATATTCTGGAAAATTGGGAAAATTTGTGGCCGAACTTGTTCAAGGCTCATGAACTTGTCTGAAGGTTGTGAAACTGATAACCAAGACTTTAGAGTGCAAGTTGACTTATGTATATACTATAATGGCTGTGATAATGTTGGATTGGAGAATGGAGATAACTTAACGAATTAGAGGGTGTTCAAAATGGAGAAATATGGCCAAATAAGGTCAAATATGCATTTATGGGCCAAAGGTCTATAAATGTGCAAAAAGTGATGTCATTGAGTGCCACAAACCAAATTTAAGGCACTACAAATCCCCCATTTTAACCTAGTAATGAAAATGATGGATTGAAAGGAAAATAAAATGCAAACACGAGAATCTTGATCTTAGGATAATTATGGGTGAAAAACCACTTTTCGGTCTAACATATAAATATTGTTGTGAAAATTTGCAACAGGGAAATTGACAATTTCCGAGCATGACAACTATACCCCTGTGCCAAAATTTTCATGTTTTATCATTCCTAGGCACCTCAAGTCAAATCTGTCAGTCTGGTCACCCCCTATTTGATGTCAAATTGTTCCCAGGAGTAGATCACCCCCCTTGGAGCAGTTACGGAAGGGAAAAATTAAATATGGGGGTGAGTTGAAGACCTTAGAACATCATGGAAATGATTTTGGAAGGTTTGGGGAAGTTTTGAAAGAATTGGAGCAATCTGAGTGAAAATAGGGTTCACAAGCCAAGGTAGTTCACCTGTCTAAAACAACTGTTGGGCTTCAGAAGAAGATTCCGGGAGCTCTGGATGGAGTTAGAAGTAAAAAAACATCTTTGGAAAGAGTATTGAAAGACATACATGATGTTGAAATAATATTTTTCACAACAACTTAGCGCATATGATTTTTAGGTAGTTTTTATCAGGTACAAGTGGAGTCTTAAATCATAAATCCATTTTTTTTCAGGAATCAAATGGATGAATAAGGACATGAGACCTAATCCATTGGATTCCAAATGCCATTTCCAGTTAGGATCATATACAATTCCACAAATAAATTCCATCAGGAGCTCAAGTTATCTTCTTTCTAAGTTGCCCTCTCAAAGGCAGTTCAGGACTTAACTCATTTTTCAAGAGGAAATGTGTTAGCACCAGGAGCCTGGTGGGATTTCATGTCCTCGACATCCCTAAGGTCCAGGGATAATTTTAGTGGTGAATATTCATAATATGGTGAAAATTTCATTTTAGGAAAATTTGAAAATGTGATTTTTTTCGGAGCAGGTCGATGTCCTGTTCGCCTAAAATTTACAGTATATATATTTTTGGGGTCGGCTTCACCTTCATTTGAAAACATATCCTATAAAAATCTAAGTGATTCATTAGGTAGTATACTACAATACTACCACAAGTAGCTTACCAAATTACCAATACCGCGAACTTGCATACTCTTAAGCACCAAAGATTGATGTTAGCCTGTTAGGGTTAGTTGTTGACGCACGACATGGAGATAGTTGACGCGTGAAAAAGAGGTATTGCACACGTGCAACAAGGAGATGTTACAGATGCATGATAAGGGGGTAAGCAGTTGATGTGCGACAAGAATAGATTTGATGCGCTGTTGACGCATGATAAGGGGTTAGTTGTTGACATGCAACAGGGATTGCCATAGTTGACGTGTGACAGTAATTTTGACTCTGAATCGCTACTTGGTTCTTTTGCTAACACAGGACTTTGTTTAGAATAATGGAAGGTGCTAGTGCTAAGAATGTGAAGACCCTAAAAGTAACTAGGAAATCTCAAAAGTCCCTGTTCAAGTATTTTGGAAACATTGCTGATACAGATATTGAAACTACCAACAAACATATGACTGCCACCAGAAAGAATCAAAATACTGACTGTGTGGATAGTATTATTGATGTAGACATACATTCTGCACAATATCAAACAAATGACACCTACGATATTATGCCAGATCTTGAATATATTCTTCCTGTTGGGGTGCAACCAGGTGTGCATCAAGATATCACACATACAAATACTCAGCAAAATGGAACACAAAAATCAAATTCAAATTCCGGTTCACGAAAGAGGAAACTAGGTGATTGTGATATTGCTCAAAATTCTACTCAAAAAAATAAAACAATGAAAACAAACAAGAATATGTGGACCATTGGCAGGTCATACAAGTTTGATTGGGCAACCAAATTTTCATTTATCGAACCTGTACAATCATCTAATTCTGAAGAGATCACATCTGAATGTACATGTACAATATGTACATGGAAATTGGGAAAGCAACAAAAAATGCAAATGAAGCTGGACACTATAGAAAAATATTGTGGAAAACAATATTTGACTGTAACGGGGGCAGATGGCCAGAAAATCAAAACACACAGGTAGAAAACTAAAAAGGAATGCATGCATGTTAGATACACATTGGATTATGAGGCAGAGCAGAAAAAACACAAAAATCTCGTGGAAAAGGGAGGAACAATCACATCACAAATTGGTAAGATGAATAAAACAAATCTACATGCAAAACTCATACAATTCTCTACTTTATTTCACATACTAAAGAAAGGAAGACCGATTTCGGATTTCCTCAATTTCAAAATTTTTTATCAATATAATGGAATGCTGAACGTACCTTAGTCTCATTGGTCTGAAAGTAGTGGATGGGAAATGGAAAAATGCCTTTTGATGATAGAGAAGGAAGATTTGAAAGCGAATGTAGAAAAATCAAAGTTTATATCTCTTTCAATTGATGAAGTGACATCAGTCGACAACACTGCATGGGTATGTATCCATGTCTATACTTTAGAAAATCATATAAGGACACCTCATCTGTTGGGTGTTATGAAAATGGTTGAAAACTGTAATGCCGAAAACCTAAATAAAATAGTTGTTTCTCATTTGAAAAATATTACTGGAATGACTGATTATGAAATTGCTACGAAATTGGTATGCATGGGAGCAGATGGTGCATTTTTCATGCAGGGTCACTGAATAGGGCTGTGTGTTAGATTACAAACAACAGTGGCCCCATATATGCTACCAATTCGCTGTATGGCTCACAAAATGAATTTAGCATATAAAATGGTAAGCAACCACAAAAATGTTGCTAAATTAGAAGAACTTATAAGAGAACTTCATGCCTATATGGCAAGCAGCCCAAAGCGATTTCTTGAGTTCCAGAAATTTGCAATTGGAATTACAGATGGCAAAAAACTTCTCAAAGATGTTGAGACTAGATGGATCTCTTTGTATGAACTTACATGCAGAATTCATGAGGAGTATCCTTCGTTGGTTGGTTTCAAGAAAAAATATCTTCATGAAGTTGATAGGGTGAGGGACTTGTTGTTCCATTTAATTGATTTGGAGACATTGCTTACATTGGTTGGTATTCTTCCAATGTTGTAGGAGATAAATACACTGATGAAGCATGTAAAGGGGAGATTAATCTATATTGTGGATTTTATACGGATGAGAAAAATGGTATGTCAAAGTCTTGATATCTTGTATTGTTCCCAAGATAGTTTTGATATAGCTATTTTTTAGAATTGGAAAGCTTTATTAGATCTTAAAAATACTAGTGACTATTTGAGATTTAATATCCACGATCACCTCTGCATCACTGTTAATGGGAGGGACATACCACTGCACATTTTGTAAAAAAGTCAAGTTATTACAAGATCTGAACGAGAAGATGTTCCCGTGACACGTAATCTCTTTGAGTCTGTTATAGTTGAAACAAGAATAAAGCTTAACATTTTTTTAGAATCCTTATCATCAGAAATTAGAGAATTTTTCTCCAAAGATAAAATTCTTGAAGCCATGGGTGTGATGAATCCTAATTTTTGGAATACTGAAGGTGGTCGTGCTGACTTTGTAAGAAAGCATTTCCAAAATTCTATGGGTACAATAATGGAACATTTTGCAAAGACTTCAGAGTTCAAGGGTATGGAAATCAAAGGTATACTGAATGCTGATTTATTAAAGTTTCAATCAAAAAATTTTGCAACAACAATGAGGAACCAATATAAAAATTTAGATGAACCTTTTGAAAGTGATGCTATTACAAGGCTGTGGTGAGGAATCTATCAAAGTTCTATCTTACAAGAAGATATCAGTGAATATTTCAGATTATATGAGTTATGCCAAACAATGATTTTGGGGTCTATGGAGGAAGAAAGGGTTTTCAGTGCATTATCATTTATAAAATCAAAACTGAGAAATAGGTTGGATAAAAATTTGGAAAGTTGCATGAGGTGTTATGTATTTCACTACTCCATGGAAACCTTTCCTTTTGACAGAGTAATTGCGCATTGGAATTTCCTTTGTGAAAGAAGAGGTGTGAATAATATAGCTACAAGTAAAACTGTTCCCAACGTTGAGAGTGGAATTGGCGCATCATCACACTCTACAGAAGAGAACATCAATTTTGAAGAAGATATTGATAATGGATTGTTTCAACTTTAAATAGGTATCTCCTTCACCTTAATCTTATTATTTGTCACCTTAAATTTTGTTTCAGCTCTTGTTATCATTAAAAATGTTACAGGTATATATATTTACATTTATTTAATTTTTTTTTGAAGACATGGGTTGACATCCATTTGAGGAAGCTGGTACTTCTCGGGACTGACAATGTCAGGCAACTCACCCATCTATCTACTAATGATTTTCTCGTGTTGAGTTTTCTTAAAACAAAGATCTAGCACATTATGAGTGATGATTTCATAGCCATCTAAAACACTAGAGGTAAGTTAAACCCTCTCATATGATCTTTCTTGATTTCTTACAATTATGTTTAATTTATTTTTTATATTTGCAAAATGAGTTGATATATATTTTTAAACTTTGTGGGATAAAATGACACAATCAAATTTTACAGAGGAAGATTTTTCCATATCATACAATTCATAATCCACGATCCATTATACAATTCATCATCCATGATCGTGCTAGAAGCTAAATCTACATCCACATAAAATTCATCATCATCCAAATATATCATATCATAATCTTGACACTCCAATTATTATTAAAACAATTATTTATCTATTTTAAATTTGCAGAAATGTCTCTGTCCTAACACATTCCATTTAAAAAAATAATAATTATCCATTATCATCATTCATCATTATCTATATCCATTCTAATGTCATCATGATCATATCATTACAAGTATAGAGAAGAATAATTATCTTAAAACAAGTTTTAATGTTTATAGAAGAAGAATTATCATGCTTGAAGCTAAATCTATGTCCACATACAATTCATGATAATCCATATCTATGAGACTAATTCTATTATAATGTCATCATCCAAATCTAATGCAATCATCATAACAAGTAAACAAGAAACATAAACTCCATATACAATCTAGAAATTCTATACATAATATATAGGAAGTTATAAAATTAAAGATTATATAGTATTTCAAATTTTCAAAGGCTATCTAATTCAAGTTTCACATTTCAAATCCAGATAATAAAATTCAAATGCCATGACCACAACATTCAATATTTCAAATTTTCAAATATAGATTCAATGTTTCAAATTTTCGAGTTTCCACACTCAATAATAAAAATTTTCAACCCTCATTTTCGGTATCCATTTCCACTCCTGTGCTCCTTTCCCCAATGGTTTCTTTGCCTGTGGCTATACCCCTTTCCCCAATAGCAGAAATAATCCCAGAACTTATGAGATCTTCTGCAACACTGTCTAGATTTTTTAAAATTCTTTCTTCTTGCTTTATCGCATCTCCATGGGACAAAAAATTTGGATCAGCTGCTACCTTAGCTTTGAATAATATTTCAGGGTCGAAGCCGTGCTCTTTAATTATCCACTTCAATGTATTGTTTTGTTTGTTAACCAAAACAATATTTTCCTTCAAATTCTTCGTTGCGGATAAATTGTTCTTCGCCGTTTCCAAGTGAACTTGGAAAACCTTTTCTTAACTCTTCAAATTTTCATATTTCAACTACACAAAAGAAGTGATGTCAATTCAACATATTACTAAAATAAGAAAACTTTAAATTAACAAAAATTATTGTTTGAAAGTGATAATACTTACGACTTCTCTATCTCTCTCGACATTTGCAACTGCTACCAAATCGTTTTCCTTAGAGCATTTGTTAAAATATGCCTGGGCCTCAGCACTAATATTTTCCAATTTGTTTAATGTCTTATCCAAAATGTCATCTTTATAGTTGTTGTTATACGTGACAGTCCAACTTCTTACTTGGGTAAGTAAGGAATCCATCTTTGTAGGTTGATTTTGGATTGCAGCGTATAAACTATCCCTTTGCCAATAATTTTTATAACGACTAATAATCTCATTTATAAGTACTTTAGCCCTTCTCTCCCATTCTATGAGCTGATTGATACGAGGTAGAATAAACTCACCGATATGGGATTGACAATCATAACAAATTAAGTTCTCCAAAGGAAAAGGTAACAATTGTTCACCATCTGTATCTGAGGAAGATGATCTCGCTGGAGAGGTATGTGGAATTTCAGGTTGATCAAGTGCTACTTGTTTTTGCCTTTGGGTGGCTTGATCTTATTTGTGATAAAATAAATCAAAATTAAAACAAATAAATCTAGAGAAAAATGTAATTCAATATGGTAAAGTATGTTGAAATTGAAGTATACCTGTTGGCCTTGAATCATCTCACGTGTATTGAAAAATATAGTTGGGTCATTGCTATCAATGCCCAAGTAATCTTCATTTAAATTTATATTATTCATAACCGATATGCCCATTGCGCTTGGTAAGCCACCAAGTGAGAGGGTTGGAATTTGAAAGGAGGAGGCAATGTTTAGTGTCCTACTAGGGGCCGGAGCAATTGGCATGCGTTTACCAATGTTCTTTTTTCTTGATCCTCTGGTTGGCATTTTAAATATTATTGGTTGAGGGGGGTGCCGCTATTTTTATAGAAGGAGGACTGCAATGTGTTGAAAAGTTCAAGAAAAAACATATGAAAAACTAGAAAACAATTGAAAAACTACGAAATTAAATGAAGTACTATTCAAAACTTGTACCTTGTTGTTGAGGGGTAGCTTGTCGCAGTGCTTGAGGTGGCCGTGTTGGAGTAGTAATTGGTGGTTTTTGAGCTGTCTGATGCTGGGATTGCTGAGATGGTTGTTGAGAAGATAAAAATGCATGCAACTATATTGAGTGAGTTGGGGAAGATGGTTGACTTTCCGAAACACGCGTATTGTCTAAAGTCCCTGCAATGTCATCAACATTGAATTGTATGTCAAATCAATTGGGTAAATTTTAAATGGGAAAATGAAAATACAAATTTGGAATTTGTAAATAATACATGAAAGGGTATTACTTCTTCAGCATTTAAAAAATTCAAACTGTTGGGGGTTCGGAAATGAATGAGCTTTCATTTCAGATTTTGAATCTCCCGAAGCCTCAGTGTGTTGTTGGCCTTTTCCTCTTGATGCCGCCTTTTTCGCGGAAGGGCTTCCATAAATCTTCTCTGCAAACAATAAATAGTTAATCCCTATACATAGTGTAATGTTGAAATACAAACTTAATAGTTTATACTTGTTGTTCTTCAAATGGAATTGATAACTTCATCAACTCCTAGTCTGTGCAAGTGGGAATTGGTTTGTATTTTAAATTTAAAAGACCCTCGTAATAAAGGCCAAGGAGATATTTTGTGGAGTAAATGATAGGTTTTTCTGAAAGCTTTGAATTTTTTATGTCAGTCCTTATTTTTTTGATAAAAATGTGCACCAATTAAATTTTTGTTTTGCGATAGTTGCAACAATGTACTCAATGGCCCAATTCAGTATATCTGTTTGCCGACCTTGCAAATCTATTCTGGATTGAAAAAAGGAAATCATTGCAGCAAGAAAGTGGTGTGCAATTTCTTGCATATCCACACCACTCTTGGATTTATTAACATCAATTGCAAATGCCAAAAAATAGTTGGAATTAATATAACATTAAATTGTATCAGAATCAAAAACTAAATAAAAAATGACAAATGAAAACAAATTATACTTACAATCAACATGGAAACCAAACATCGATTCAAGATATTTCTTATCGTCTTTGACGAGTGTTTCCTTTGTTGTAACAAAGGGTAAATTTTTGAATGGGAGGCTTGTAAACTAATGAATGTTAGTTGGGTCGATACTAAATTGAAACAATTAGTCGTCGTCCATAGTAACATAAAACAAGCCATCCTCTGTATTGTAAGACGAGAGAAGGTAATTCAAAATATCTTGGTCTGTTTCGAAATGGGGCATCTTAATGAGCCCAATAAACTCACATGCATCGATCAAATCCTTGTATTCGGAAGTCATCTGTAAAACAGTCTGGATGTGGGGGAAAAAATGATTCCTGCAGAGTATCTTGCCCGTGGATAGGACTGGATTTTCCTCTTGATTTTTGTCTTGAGCTTGGAGTTTTTATGCACTTGTAGTCGCCATTATAGTTGTGCTTGAGAATGACGGATTCCTGTATACAAAAAAATTCGAGATTTGGAAAGTGTAAACGTGAAAATGACCGGCGGGAGGATATTTATAGGACAAATCCAGGGTCAATGAATCCTATTGACGCATGTTAAAAAGGGCCATTGACGCGCGTCAATGAATCTTGTTGATGCATGTCAATGAAACTTGTTGATGCATGTTAACAACCCTTGTTGACGCGCATCAACAACCTTTCTTGACATGTGTCGACATGTCTTGTTGACGCACATCAAGAAGAGCCATTGATGCGCGCCAACAAGACTTTTTGACACGCATCAACAAGGGTCATTGATGTGTGTCAACAAGGCACCATCGAGGCTTGTTGATGCACGTTAATGAGGCGTCAGTGTCTCCAAATCTGTAGTCTCTCTGGCTCGAAAAACCTGGTGAAAATTCAGTTATGAAAAACTGGTAAATTCACCTTTCGCTAAAACTGATTCCAGGGATATTCGCCAGGTATTTTACACCTCCAATTTTCTAGAGGTATATTAAAATGAACCCTACTAAGGTCAGGTACAAAAACCCTTGAAAAATGTTCCCAGGCCCCATATGACCTCTGGGATCCTCATGTGACTTCCAAACTTGACAATTCAGCCCCCAGGTGCATTTTTGGAGCATCCATTCCCTACCATCGGATCAAGCGACACGTGTCAGCACCAAGACCACCATGGAAATTGATGTCCCTCACGTTCCAGAGGTCAGGGACATCAAGCATGGAAAAATGTGCCCATCCCCTATGGGGAGTCTTTTGGTCACCCACATGACTGACTTTCAGCCCCGAGGTGCATTTTTTGAGTATCCATTCCCTGCTGTCAGATCAAGTGCCATGTGTCAACTCTAGGACCACCGTGGAAACCGATGTCCCTTATGTCCCTAAGGTGAGGGAAATCAGACATGGAAAATGCACCCATACCCTATGGGAAGTGTTTTGGACACCCACGTGACTGACTTTCAGCCCCAAGATGCATTTTTCAAGCAAATCCCTTGCCGTCGGATCGAGGACACATGACATCACCTTGACCACCATGGAAATTGATGTCCCTCACATCCCTTAGGTCAGGGAAATTAGGGACACAAAAATGTACCCATCCCCTCCATATGCATTTCTTTGAAAATTTAAATCCGGTACTTGGCCGTTTCTTCCCCCCTCATTTCTCCTTCACAGCTTCATACCTTGCCATGGCTCCGTGCATGATTGTCCAGACACCTGGTCCACCATTGTTGCTCTAACCAGCTCTTCCATGGCCACATAAACACCCAATCCATGAAAATACACATATTTTAGGGGAAGGAATGATAAAAAGTGCTGAAAAGATGAAGAACGAGAAGAAAATGATGGTTTTTTACCAGATAACCGTGAAGTCACCCAATCGAAAATCCTCATATCTTGTAAAGTACAATCAGATCGAGATGCCATGTTTGCAGACTTCAAATTTTTCAAGATATGATCAAGATGCAACAAATGAGAGGTCAAATGGTGCTCTAAATCATTTGCTCCAACAAAATCCTCACTTCGTGCACCGACTCACATTCGTCGGATTTCCCATCACTTCCGAGAATGGAAAAGAACTAAAAACTTGCACATGGGCTCCAAATAAAAAAATATCACAATGGAGTTGTTTTTGTTGTGAATGGAGACAAAAACAAGACCTACAAATTTCAAGCTCCATTAATGGCCGCCATGGTAGCTCTGTGCCGAAGCCACTACTAGGTCAAAATTTCAAAATTTATTTCCAATCATTCTAGTCAGCAAAACTATGTGAAATTCCAAGGGTGTGATTGTAACGACAAGATGAGTCCAAAAAAGTATGTTCCATCACAAATTGAGCACTGGAAACACACTTTCTAAAAATAGTAAGTTTTCCTATATAAACTTGCTATGTTTGGAAAGTCATCATCAAAAGTAGCTGAGACAAAGGCAACATGGGCATTGAAGATCACAGGAAGCCAGAATGAGTGTTCAGAGTAGAAAACAGTGAAAATGACCACTTACTAAAAATAGTAAGTCCCTTATATGGGTGCTTACTAAAAATAGTAAGTCACCCCAAAGAAGCAGGCTGAGGCAAGGGTAGGGTGCGTAGGATCGAATGAGGGAGTTCATCACATCACGATGGTCAAGAAGAGGTAAAAATCACCCCTCACTAAAAATAGTATATCATACGTAGGCTAGGAGTTGCAGTCATCAACAAATAGTTCACTCAACTTGGCAAGCATTCATGAGCTGATTTGAAGGAGATTCACAGTGTGCAAGGGATTCAAAGATTCAAAGTTTCACTACATTTGGAGCTTTCCATCAATGAGGATCAACAGGACTTCATCAGAAATGAAATCTCCTCTTCTTCTTCTCTCTCTCTTTTCTCTCTCCTCTTCCCCCCAACTTTCTCTCACTTTCAAATATTCTAATTTTACGTTGGGGTTGCACTTTTTCATATGTCTTAAGTGTTCCTAAAACATAATGTAATTAAGTCACCTTTATGTTATAAAAGGGACTTAAATATTTCCTAAGGAATATGAAAAGTCTTAAGTTGTGAATAAGGACATATGAAAAGGCATTGGGGGGTACACGATAAGTCACCTCTCTACTCTATAAATTGTAACGCCATTCCCATTTCAAAGGGTTGGTGATTGATCTTGTAAACTCAAGAGTGCATTGTACCTAGAGAAAGCAAAGGAGATAGCCATTTTCTTCTACTTTCCTCCACTCTCAAATTTCTTCCATTCCCACATTATGTACAACTTTTGTTTAAGCATCAATACAAGAAGAAGGATTTTGTAGCCTTTTTGATGAGGATATTTTAGAAACTTTGAGTTCACAATCTTATCTTGTCTTGTTTCCATTTACAAGGTTGTTTCTTCTCATAAATGCATGTGTTGATAAGTTTTCTAACTAGTGTGTGTAGGAATCTGATTTCCTACCTATAACATTAGTTCCCCTATCTCATTTCTCACTCCCCTTTCCCACTTTTCAGACAAAGTCCTCTCTAGCAAGAAATTTCTAGCTTTTCCGTAGGGTCAGTGGAGTGCCCCTGTTGGATCCCCGGTCGAAAGGCCACCACAGAAATCCACCTTTTCACATGCATGCATATACAAAAGCTGCACCGATTAAGTAGAGGGACTTAGATTCCTAGAGTGTTGGCAAGAAATCCACAAGTTTTCCCACCCGAAAAATTTTCTCACCAACAATTTTTGGCGCCCACTCGTGGGGCAGATTTAGCAGCATCTACACCCAAAATATGACTACAAGGTCCAAAAATTCAAAAAAAAAATCAAATATTGAAAAAAAATAAAAAAAAGGAGTTCATGAAAGTCCATTGTTGAAAGATACACTGCAATTTTTGCAAGTGACCCTTCACATTCCACAGTGTCCTTTCATGTTCCCACTGCAAAAGTTTCCAAAAGCTGGCTGAAGGAAGATACACCAGGTTGAGCAGGTCGAGAGGTGTTGTTGATTCCAATTTCAAGGCTTTGCAAAATCAGCAAGAATGAATTAGAGATAATCCATACTTCTTCTCTCAAGCCTCCTCTCCATCCAGTTCTTCAAACAGTTCACCTGAAATCCTGTCAAGACTCTTGTTGATACCCCCCTTCAAATTCTCCCATTTTTCAACCACCATTGGTCATTGAGTTCCCAAAAGAAGAAGAATTTGTAGAAGCAAGAGAAGTAGAAGCAGAAACAAAAATGGAAGATGAAGAAGAAATACCTCAACCCATTGTTCCATGGGGAAGGAATACAGGTTTTTTCTCTTGAACCACCTCTTCACAATCTACCAACAAGTTCCCGTAAGAACTTTCCAAAGTTCAAAGGTGACAACAACACAACATCCTGAAGAACACATCACTACTTTCACGACATCATGTGGAATTCTTGGTGTCCAACATGAAGATGTTGCTATGAGATTGTTCATGGAGTCCCTCCAAGAAAAAGGAACAGAATGGTTCTACCTCCTGCCTTCCCGATCCATCACTGGTTGGGATGACATCAAGACTGCCTTCGAGGAAATATTTAAATCAACTGAAGACTATCAAGACCTCTTGGTGTAGTTGGCTCAAATGAGGAAAGGAGAAAATGAAACCATGAGAGACTTCGTGGCTCATTTCAAATGGTTGCTTCATAGGATACCTGAAGAGGATTCACCATCTCAAAACAATGTCAAGAGATTCTTCATCAATGCTCAATCATCAGAAGTAGGATTTTTGCTGCGAAGAGCCCAACCAAGGAACATTGTAGAAGCACAAAGGATGGCCATTGAACTTGATGATGATCTCATCCTCTCTGGGAAGATCAAGAATCCATCAAAGGGAAAGGCCCAACATCCTGGAGATGAGAGAACCAATCCATCACTGTAAAAGTTGGTGAATGAGATGGCCTCTTTGAAGAGGGAATTATTTGAATGAGTATCTTCTCAAAGAAGCAACAAAAATCAGATTGCAGGAGCACCCCAAAGGCTCACCTTGGAGGCCCCACCCATGAACATAAATTAAAGATTTCAAGAAAGTGAAGAAGAGATTGAACAAGAAAGTGAAGGTGGTGATTTCCTAGAAAATGATGAGTTTGAGAATGATACACAAATCAGATTATGTGAGTATTCTGGATGTGATGAAGAAGACAAAGAAGATGCACCCAGTTTCTCATGTGTGGTATTCACTCATTCTCAGTCTGAGAAAGGAAAATCTCCTTCCACTGCTGTAAAGAAAAAGAAGACTGAAGATCCTCTTGTGGAAACTCCGTAAAACAAAATAATCAGTTGAGGATCCCCACTTCCATTTTCCATGAAGTCTGCATTGTTGGAGCCTGATCCTATAGCAAGTAAGAAATGCCCACAATCCCAAGTGGGTCTTCTGATGTCTCTTCCAAGTCTAAATCTAAATCTTCTCCTACAAAATCTAATACCTTGAAATCTCCTAGTGTGCCGTTCAAAATACCGTCCATCCCTCAAACATCAAATCTTTCTCCCAAGCCTATCCAGACTCTGAAATCAGTCCCTTCACCCCCCTTGTCCACATCTGCTCCTTTTGACTTCATAGAATATGCAAACAAATCCAAAGTGCAGATTACCGAAACTGAATTTTTGCAGACTCACCCTGAACAATTTGAAAGGTTTGTTCAATACATCAGGAGTAGTAGTTTAACACCCAATGATGCAGCTCCTCATTCTAAAGGAATACCATCAAACCTACCTACACCTCCCTCATAGAACATGCTTTCTCTGAGTGCATCAAAGACTGATAAAGTTGAACCTTTCTATGTCTCCCTCCTTGTTGGAGAATATGTACTGAACAATTGCATAATAGATTCTGGTGCCTCAGACAACATGATGCCTTTGAAGGTCGCCAAGGATCTCAAACTTACCATGATTCCACCTAGTGGCTCTTGTTACTCTTTGGAGTCAAGAGAGGTCCCACTTGTAGGGAAGGTCAAAGATGCACATGGTGGCTCTCCAGATTTCCAGACAAGAAATTTTCTGCGATGATTTTGGTAGTAGACGTCCTAGCCTCATTCGGAATGTTGCTGAGTAGAAATTTCTGCCGAGACTTGGGAGGTAAAATTCAGATGAATTGGTCTTCTACAACCATACTAGTGAAGGGAGACATGGAGAAATTGCTTCCTGAAAAGAAGATGAGGTACACGGTACAAAATTCTAGAAGCCCAGAAGCTAACATTTTGTACCAGGGTAGTAGGTGGATGAATCACTTTGTGGCAACTGAGGAGGAAGAGGATATCCCCATCTTGATAGGTCCAGACATGCCTTCCCAGAGAGATTTGGACTTTGAAGAAGCATTGAGGAGATTCAAGTTACAAGAGGGCAGCCCTGAATTTCCAGATGATGCAGACCATGAGGAAGAGGAAATGGCGCTTGATGATTTTCAAGGAGAAAAATCAGCTTATATGCTTTTCCAAGATGAGGAGTTATTCTCATTCCCATTTGGGGATGAAGATGATCTCAGTCAGGCCATCTATGGAGAGAAAAAATCAGCTTGCGATGAGCCTTTGAAAGGATTGAAAGAAATCTCCATACAAGGACTGCTAAGAGCTGCAGAAGAAACAAAAGACCCTGAGATAAGTCTCAAACTCTTGATGCAAGCCATGAATATGCAAGAAAAACATGAAGCTGACTTGGAAGCCTCAAACAGTGTGAAGGTTGGATATGTTGAAACAAAGCAAGATGTGAAATATGATGTCCTTCTCGAACCAATGGTTGATGGATACAACAACAAAATGGAGATATTTTCTTTCCCATTTGCAGAAGAAGATTATTTCCATGATGAAGAAATGGAAGCAAGAAGTTTCGAGGCCTTTGAAGATGAAGCTCTTTTTGATGAAGGATCAGTAGAGTGCAGTGATTCCCAAGATGATGAGGTAATCCCTCTAGATAGTTTCCTTGAACTGCAAAATAAAGATTCTTCAAAGGCGCACAAAGAGGAGCTGCATGAAATGACGAAGCATAACTCCGTGCAAGAGATCTTGGATGCAGTAGAAGTTGCGGAAGATCTCTGAGATGATCCTTGATCTCTTCACTCATGTGCCATGGACATACAAGACAAGTATGAGGTCACGTCCAATCCTCTCGTCAGTACTCAAATGCCTCATAGTGGAGTAGAGATAAAGGATGAATCAAATGTTTCTCATGGAGAAGATGTCAATGAGCATAGACCTGAGAAAGAAAGTAACTCAAAATATCCAAGGAATTGGAATGAAAATCAGCTTTGGGGCAGTGATGAGATGCTCAATGGAGAATCAACTATATCGATAAACATGGAAGGCAACTGGCACTATGAAACTGACTTCAAAGAACATGAAGGCAGTGGAATTTCCAAGCAAGGACTTGAGCATCAAGAAGCTCACATGGACTCACTCCTACAAAGTAAAAGGACAATCATGGAAGCACCTGGCTTCCATAAATAATTGAGGAGGGGAGGGTACTTTATGGAACCTGTCAATGGCTTCACAGAACATCATCACTCAGTGTTGCCCACTCACGAGTAACTTTTGAGAAATGAAAGTGTTTCAGTGAAAGTGGGTTGTCCCCCACCATGTACCATAGGTGATTATTAGGTGTGTTTCCCTTTCTGTTGTGTGTTTCCCTTCCTATTGTGTGTCGTGTGTTTCCTTTCTATTGTTTTTTGTGTGTGTGTATCCTTCTTCACTCTCTTTCTCTCTTGTTATAGGTTGTACATGACTCTACAGGGCCCAATGGATAAGGCACTAGTCAATGAATTATATGGTCTAAAATTGAGATTCTGGATTCCCATGTCATGTCTTCATACACTCAGTCCATGCCATGTCCCTAAGCTAGAGCCAATCTATTGTCGTGTAAATATGCAACAGGGAAATTGACAATTTCTGAGCACGACAACTATACCCCTGTGCCAAAATTTTCATGTTTTATCATTCCTAGGCACCCCAAGTCAAATATGCCAATCAGTCTATCTCACCCCCTATTTGATGTCAAATTGGTCCCCTAGGTGATTTAGGAAAGTCTATTCATTCCCCCTAGGTGATTTTAGGGAGTTCTGAAAAGATGTTATCTACAGGCAGTTGTGGGAAGGGCTATCACTGGCCTTCCCAGGACTGGATCAACCCCCTGGAGTAGAATGGAAGGGAAAAATTCAACATGGAGGTGAATTGAAGACCTTAGAACATCATGGAAATTATTTTGGAAGGTTTGGGGAAGTTTTGAAAGACTTGGAGTAGTCTGAGTAAAAACAAGGTTCACAAGCCTAGGTAATACACAGGCCTAAAATAGTTACTGGGCTTCAGAAGAAGATTCTAGGAGCTCCAGATGGAGTTAGAAGTAAAAAAAAATCATCTCCAGAAAGAGGATTCCAAGACCTACATGATGGTGAAATAATATTTTTCACAACACCTTGGCGCATAGGATTTTTAGGCAGTTTTTATCAAGCACAAGTGGAGTCTCAAATCACAAATCCATTTTTTAGGGATCAGATGGATGAATCAAGACATGATATCCCCACCATTGGATTTAAAATTCCATTTCCTAATCAGGATCATATAAAATTTCACCAAGAAATTCCACCAGGAGCTCAAGTTATCATCTTTCCAAGTTACCCTCTCAAAGGCAGTTCAGGACTTAGTCATTTTTCGGGAGGACACGTGTCAGCACCAGGAGCCTGGTGGGATTTCATGTCCCTGAAGTCCCTAAGGTCAGGTACACCAACCCTTGAAAAATGCACCCAACCCCCATGTGACCTCTGGGACCCTCATGTGACCTCCAGACTTGACAGTTCAGCCCCTAGGTGCATTTTTTGGAGCATCCATTCCCTACCGTCGGATCAAGCGCCATGTGTCAGCTCCAGGACCACTATGGAAACTAATGTCCCTCATGTCCTTGAGGTGAGGGACATAAAACATGGAAAAATTCACCCATACCCCTATGGGGAGTCTTTTGGTCACCCACGTGACCGACTTTCAGCCCCCTGGAGCATTTTTAGAGCATCCATTCCCTGTCGTCGGATCAAGAGCCACATGTCAGCTCTAGGACCACCATGGAAACTGATGTCCCTTATGTCCCTGAGGTGAGGGACATATGACATGGAAAAATGTGCCTATCCCCTATGGGGAGTCTTTTGGACACCCACGTGACCGACTTTCAGCCCCTCAGGTGCATTTTTCAAGCAAATCCCCTACCGTCGGATCGAGGACACATGGCATCACCTTGACCACCATGGAAATTGATGTCCCTCACATCCCTGAGGGTAGGGAAAAAAAAATTTCCCCAGCCCTCCATGTGCATTTCTTTGAAAATTTAAATCTGGCACTTAGTCGTTTCTTCCCCCTCATTTCTCCTTCACAGCTTCATACCTTGTCATGGCTCTGTGTATGATTGTCCAGACACCCAGTCCACCATTGTTGCTCCTAACCAGCTCTGCCATGGCCACATAAACACCCAATCCATGAAAATACATAGATTTTAGGGGAAGGAATGATCAAAAGTGTTGAAAAGATGAAGAACGAGAAGAAAATGATGGTTTTTTGCCAGATAACTGTGAAGTCACCCGATCGAAAAATCCTCATATCTTGCAAAGATACACATCGGATCGAGGTGTTGTCTTTTAAATACTTCAAAATTTTGCAAGATGATCAAGATGCAAAAAATGAGAGGTAAAATGGTGCTCTAAATCATTTTCCAACAAAAATCCCACTTCGTGCACCGGCTCACATTCGTTGGATTTCCCATCATTCTGGCAATGGAAAAGAGCTAAAAACTTGCACATGAGCTCCAAATAAAAAACTATCACAATGGAGTTGTTTTTCGTTGTGAACAAATGGAGACAAAAAATAGACCTGTAAATTTCAAACTCCATTAATGGCCGCCATGGTAGCTCCGTCCCCAAAGCCACTGCCAGGTCAAAATTTCAAAATTTATTTCCAATCATTCTAGTTGGAAAAACTATGTGAAATTTGGAGGGTGTGATCGTAACGATAAGAAGAGTACAAAAAAGTATGTTCCATCATAAATCGAGCACTGTAAACACACTTTCTAAAAATAGTAAGTTTTCCTATATAGAACTTGCTATGTTTGGAAAGTTATCATCAAAAGTAGCTGAGACAAAGGAAACGGGCATTGAAGATCATGAGGAAGCCAGAATGAGTGTTCAGAGCAGCAAACAGTGAAAATGACCACTTACTAAAAATAGTAAGTCCCTTTTATGGGTGCTTACTAAAAATAGTAAGTCACCCCAAAGAAGCGGCTGAGGCAAGGGTAGGGTGTGCATGATCGAATGAGGGAGTTCATCACATCACGATGGTTGAGAAGAGGCAAAAATCACCTCTCACTAAAAATAGTATATCATACGTAGGCTGGGAGTTGCGGTCATTAGTGAAATAGTTCACTCAACTTGGCAATCATTCATGAGCTGATTTGAAGGAGATTCACAGTGTGCAAGGATTTGAAGATTCAGAGTTTCACTGCATTTGGAGCTTTCCATCAATGAGGATCAATGGACTTCATCAGAAATGACATCTCCTCTTCTTCTTCTCTCTCTCTCTTTCTCTCTCCTCTTCCCCCCAACTTTCTCTCACTTTCCAATATTCTAATTTCACATTGGGATTGCACTTTTTCATATGTCCTAATGTTCCTAATGTAATAAGTCACCTTTATGTTATAAAAGGGACTTAAAATTTTCCTAGGAAGTTGAAAAGTTTTAAGTTGTGTGAGGACATATGAAAAGGCATGGGGGGTAGATGAAGAGTCATATTCTACTCTATAAATTGTAATGTCATTCCCATTTCAAAGGGTTGGTGATTGATCTTGTAAACTCAAGAGTGCATTGTACCTAGAGAAAGCAAAGGAGATAGCCATTTTCTTCTACTTTCCTCCACTCTCAAATTTCTTCCATTCCTACACTATGTACAACTTTTGTTTAAGCATCAATACAAGAAGAAGGATTTTGTAGCCTTTTTGATGAGGATATTTTAGAAACTACAAGTTCACAATCTTATCTCATCTTGTTGCCATTTGCAGGGTTGTTTCTTCTCATAAATGCATGTGTTGAAGTTTCTAACTAGTGTGTGCAAGAATCTAATTTCCTACCTGTAACATTAGTTCCTCCTATCTCATTTCTCACTCCCCTTTCCCACTTTTCAGACAAAGTCTTCCCTAGCAAGAGATTGCTAGCTTTTCCGCAGGGTTAGTGGAGTGCCCCTGTTGGATCCCTGATCGAAAGGCCACCATAGAAATACACATTTTATCAAGCATGCACATATGGTAGCTGCACCGGTTAAGTAGAGGGACTTAGATTCCTAGAGTGTTGGCAAGAAATCCACAAGTTTGTCAACCCAACAAATTTTCTCACCAACAAATATGCAATCATAAAGAAAGAAATAATAAATGCTCAATAAATATGTATGCACCTGATTGGTACGTTAAATTATGATTCCATATTAGTAATGGATTGAATAGTGCATTAGTGTGTACATTCCTTATTGGTACAATTTTTATTTTTGTGTGAGGTGCACATTGTTGGGAAACACCAAAATTTGTAGAATTGCACTTGATATGGAGATGTGACTTTTATCAAAGAGTAAGTCACACAAATTACAAACTAGTCAAGAGGGGCGACCTTTTTCAAGAAGGAGGTCATACAAAATGCTCATAAAAGAGGGTGGCCTGATCAAGGATGAGGTCACATAAATATTTATATAGATATTGCTGATTTTAAACTTCAGAGAAGCTACGGGGTCCAGATAATTACACAGAGGCTAGGATGATCAAATACATACACTGAGGCTGCGGTGGTCGGGGTATATTACTATAGAAAAATAAAACCCAAATTTTAAAACTTGAAATAATTGATACCATCTTGAAAAATAGTTGAGAATTTTGTTAAAAGCTTGATAAGTTTATGCAAAGAGCTAGGTGAGAATCTTGAAAACTCTTGGTAAAGAATATTGGAAAGGTTTGTAAAATCCTGATAAATCTCACAAATTAGCATAAGATTGGATGTCACTAAATTTGAATGTATGCGAGTACTTCATCTAAAATTTGTATGAACTTCTGAAGTAAGCCTGCCATATGCGTACCTTTTGAGAAAAGAAAAGAAAATGAACCCTGGTGTTGGCTAATGTAAAATTGTAAGGCATGTGTATCAATGATAATGTTTAAGATTCATGTCTTCCATTCAAACTCACGTAGATCATTAAAATCATATGTGTAATAAGATATATATGTAAATAGTAAGAGCATGCTAAGTAATAATATTATAATTTATGTACTGGCAAAAGAAACCGCAAGTAGCTCATGGTTTTCAATTTTTGAAATGTTTGAATGCTTTTGTATTATTGGAATATTTTCATGATTTTATACTTTCTTGAAATACTGTAACAAATAAACATCAATCAATCAAGGCAAAGGTATAAAAGATGTAAAAGTAGAAGAAATATAAGGGTCCTGGATAATCCATAATATCTTGCCCAATCATGGTTTTTATTACTGTGTAATATCAAAGAAGCCTTTAGAGAGTGAGGGAAAACTTAAAATCATTGATACGATCTTGAAAAATATTTGAGAATTTTACAAAAAGCTTGACAAGTTTCGGAAAAGAGCTAGGTGAGAATCTTGGAAACTTTTGGTAAGTCTTGGTAAATAATATTGGAAAGGTTTGTAAAACGTTAATAAGTCTATCGTAAAGTCACATATGATTAATAAATGTGTAGGATACCACTAAAGCTAAATGTATGCGAGTACTTAGTTTGAATTATTTTTGAATCTTAGAAGTAAGCCCATTGTATTACCCCTTTTGTGAGGAAAGAAAATGAACCAATATGTTGCCTAATGTAAAGTTGTAAAGCATGTGTATCCGTGATAATGTCTAACATGTTGTCTTGCATCTAACTCATGCAAATCATTAAAAAAATGTGTATTAACATAGTTATGTAATATTGAGCATGATAAGTAAAAATGTCAGAATTTATGTACCAACAAAACAAGCCATAAGTAGGTCTTGGTTTTAAATTTTTGAAATGTTTGTATTATTGGAATATGTGCATGATTTTGTACTTTGAAATATTTTCACAACTAAACATCAATCAATCAAGCAAGGCCAAGGGGAAAAGGATGTAAAAATAAAAGAAATGAGAGGGTCATGAATAATCTATAATATCATGCACCAAAACATAGTTTGTATCCAGGTGTAATATCAATGCAAGGTTATGTTCTCACCGAGTCACAATTGAGCTCATGGTGTAACTGGGTAACATGGGTACGATCTCCAAGTTGTGAGACTTTCTACTTGAGATAGACCTCCAGAGAAAGCTGGCTCTTCTTCCTACTACTAGTGCAAACTAACTCTACGGAAATGAAGCTACTAACTGCCTCTATCCTACAATTTGTAAGGGACCAGGGAGAGAGAGAAATAACATGGAAATGAAGGAAAACTACCCTACAGAGGTGATGCACCAAAAGAAGGGTATGAGAACAATCCCCAATGTGTGAAAATAGAAGAAAAATGTAGATTAGAGAGGGTGATAATAGTTCTCCGCAGTCTAATAACAACACTCACAACACCTTTCCATGTAAACATAATAACAATGAATCCCTACAAGAGCATAAAGTAGACACAATATATTTGCAATGAGATTGAAGAGGCAAGAAGAATGCAAACAAACATAGCAAGAGAAGATACATCCACAAACTTGCATCTATTACTTCATTGATATGCACAGTTCAAGCTATTACAAAATAAAGGCCTGGATCACCATGCAAGGAGTCCACTACAAGGGCCTACAACAAATTGGCTTCACAAAACCAAAATGGCTGAGTTTTTTAACTAAAATTACTTTCCTTAACAATGAGCCCAACACTCTAATTTATAGAATTTTGAGAGGAGTGAGAGAGAGGATGTGATTCCTAAAATTCCCTTTCCAACCAATTGTAAGTCATGATAAATGAGGGTGGTTGGTGATTTTGGACCTATAAAAGCAATCTCAAGGTGTCCCATAACTTGCAATAGTGAAAGAATGATTGTCCATGCTAATTAAATGTTTTTCCAACCAATTTTCAACAACCAAACACAAAAAGGCTCGTTTTCCTTAAAATGACCATAGAAAATTCATCAATTTCTAGAATTCTTGATTTTCGTGCGTCGGGCTTGGAGCCATGATTCCAACGAGACCAATTTTGTGAAAATCCGTTGAAAATTGCTCAAGTTATGACCTTTTGGGTGATCGTAACCATTTTGAGTTTCACAGGTTTAATTGTTACTTCCACAAGACTGTGCATTTAATATTTGGAGCTGTGTATGTTCAATCTCACTATTCACTAAGCTAACCTCACTAAAAATAAGAAATCCAATTTTTGTGGCATAGAGGATGTCGATACCTTTATGAAAATTCTAATTTTGTCAAAATCGAAGCTCCGGGTCAAAAGTTATGCCCATTTTAAAATCATGGTCAGGGTGTTCTACACGGGCTCTCACAATCCGCATTAAACCATTTTCCCTTTGCAGTGTGGGTATTTTGGGTTTGCGAGGGACATAAGACACTTGGGTACAAGGGCCGCTTGGGCCTCCAAATTCCGTTTTATCCCGCGCTAGACTTTTCCTGATTTGTTGTGCGACAATTTTACCTCCGTGGGGAACTCATGTCTCCGCGACACTTATGTCATTCATGCCCCAAAATTCCTCCTTATCCATAATACTTTGAACCCACTTCAATTCCTTTGTAAATTAGGTAAATTGGGATTTTGGCGAACCTGTGGCCCAATGGAACCTGGACCGCTCGAGTCGTCGGGACCCGATTTACCCAAAAATCATTATTTCTTTAGCATTTCAGACCCAAGTCGAGGGTGAGGAACCCTATTTCTATTCGCAGCCATTCCACCCACAGTCCACATACCCGCTATACATTAAAATAGGCCTTTTTCCCATCTCTTTGATTTTTAGCAAATTTTCGCTAACTCATATTTTTCTTGAATAGGGAAGTTAGAGAAAAGTAAAGGGGTGCCTCCAAAATCCAATTATTTGTTTTCACCATTTATGCCTGTTCAAGTTTAAAGAAATTATGTAAGTTATAGAATTTACCTTGAGGGTAAATTCTAGATAACAGGTTATGAGAGCGAGGGAAAGTGATATGCCCCCAATGTGGATGCCATTGTGAATAGAAAAGTTTGGTCTTAAATAAGCATGTGTTAAGAATCATAGTAGTTGTAAGCCCCCAATGGGAAAGAGTTGATGAATATGTAAATGTCATAAGATGTATAGGCATATGGCGATATTATCATGTAAACCCAATGCATGACATGATAAACAAATGCGTAAATAGTCAATATAGAAAGTTGGAAAAATGATATGCCATTATGGGGTATATTATGCCTCAATGTATTTATAATAAGGCTATATATGCATGTTGTTGTAGAGTAGTTAGTATGTATGTACAAGACAAGAGAATCAATAAAAAAACAAGGAACAATCAAGACAAAGCCATGTGGCTAGGAGAATGGTCAATGTGAAGGCCTATACATGTCATAATAGATGAATAAAAGTTGGAATCAACACAAGGGAGGGTGGTTATGCAAAGAAACAAATAAGCAATTGAGAACCTATGGAAATGAATAAGCCATGTAATGTAAATTATGCATTTTACTCAAGTATAAAAGTGATGCAAGTGCATAATGTTCATTTAATTTTCAAAGGTTTTCGCTTGTTTTTCAAAATATAGTAGGCCCCTATATCAATCTTTTCTGTAATGATGAACACACATAACCAATTCAGTTATAACTCGCCTTCTCTATCCTTATAGACATTTGTGTTCTTTTGATTATCTTTCAATACCAAGTCGTTGATGTCAAATTCTAGACTGATTTTTGTAATATATGCAAATTTTAATTTATTTTAATAGACTTATAGGCATTCAAAATAAATGATTCATTTCATCAAGGGTTTCTAATCGATGTAATTATTTCTCACTGTATTCATTCTCTTTGATGATATCTGTGAGAGACACTCACAATGAGGGTATTTATAGTTCTAGTGGTACAATAGACTCAATCTCATAAATAATAGAATAAGGAGTAAATATGATAGGTGTTCAAACACTCGCACAATATTATCATAATGCATATATAATCTACTTTTGTCTTTCTTCACCATGCTTTGTCTCTATTTTACTTAAGATATTCACAAACATTTTATTTGTAGCCTCAACCTGTCCATTTCCTTAGGGATAGAGTTGAAAAGGTATGGCTTGTTTTTCCCTAAACTTTAGCATAAATAAACACAAAATACGTAAGTATTTTTGGAATTGAAAAGTTTCCTTCTTTTATGCATTATTTAGTTTGAAAGATTTAAAAGACTGTTTTATTGAGAATGTACAAAGCAATATGGATATGTGAAACATTTATGTTTGTAATTGAATCACAATAAATGATGTGTGCTAAGTGAAGTAGTGAAATATGAGCACATAGAAAAGTAGTTATGGCCATGATGCATGCATGTTCATACATATCCAACTCATTGTGATGATCAATTTCAGAACTAGGAAGGGTTATTAGAAGACAAAACAAGACTAGCCAAAGGTGTAGGGCACCAATGGTCACAAAAGACCAACGAGAAAAGAAAATCGCTCATATATTCTTTAAGGGACATAATATCTTATATATACTTGAATGGGAATCACAATTTTTTTTCCATATAGAGATTCTAAGAGAACGAAAACACCAAGGCCATTTACTGTGCATGTTTGATAAGTGTCCCTTTCGTGCACAAAAAGCAAGAGGTTTCATTTAAGAGCATTTGCTCTTCACAACTTCCTTAATGAGGAAAAAAATATTGATATCATTTTCCTAAGGAGATTCATTCATTGATTGTACTTGATACATGAACCAACCCTTAAATAAACATTAGGAAAGAGTTACACTTGATAGGAATGATGTACCATGTCACCCATAGAAGTAGGTTTGGAAAACATTTATTTTAGTGAACACCCATACAAGAAAATGTGTTATTCTACTTTAATTAACACATAGGCTAGCAATCATCATTTCATTATACCCCTAATAATAAGGTTGAAAACTTTACCATTAAAAGGTCAAACAAGTTGTGTCTAAAAACAATACCTAACTAAACATACTTCACATCTTGAACCATATAAGAATTAATCCATATACAAATGGTTTTGTAAGAAACAAATAAGATGTGTGTTAGGTTTTCAAGACAAGTTGCTAAGATGTTGACTACTCAAAATTCCATTTTCGATAAGAGAAACAATCAAACAAGAATACCCTAAAACACGATTGATTGGTTGAGGAACACTTAACCCAAAATTTGGACCATGAGAAACTTGAGCTACAAGAAAGAGTAACAAGAAGAATTTCCAAATCCTTGTGGTAGAAATAAACTACGGGGCCAAGGTCAACTAAATATAAAAATATTAGTAATCACTGTGAAAGGAGTAAAAACCTAGAAAATGATTGTTGTTTTTCCCAAAACACACACTAGGTGCAAACATTATGCCTGTAAAAATATTAGGTTCAATGTTGAAATCTTAAAAATGACTAAGTATTTACAAGGTTGGATTTAAAAAAAAAGTAATTTCTAAAAAATAATCCTTATAGCTCTGAAATCAATTCCAGAAAGTGCAGTGGACCTAATTTCTATATTTAGTAAAATAAATTTACAGAATAAGAAACTTAACATTTATTTTACTAAATATGGGTAGAAGAAGTTAACATCAAGCCAAAAAATTGGGGGTCAGGGTTTAAAATATACCCAACATTGGCTAGGTCGAAGACACTAGGAGAATAAAATTTATAAATAAAACCATTATTCCTTACTAAAATTTCCAAAAAATGCCATTGGCTACTATGGAAAAATTTGAAATTTTCTAGAACATTAAACACAAAGAATTGAAATTTTTTCTTTGAATTTTAGATATTTATAGAAGGCCATAGAAGGTAAAATATTGATTAAATTTTATGCCTTTTGAGGCTTAAGTTGGGGTTCATTTAGCTTCAATAGTAGGATTCAACAAAAGTTTGCAAACAACCAAAAAACTTCCTGGTTATCTTTAATTTTCTCAAGGTACGATAATCGTTTGATCAATTTACTTGATATTGTCATATGAATGAATCTTGACAACACGAGAAATTCCTTTTTATTTAACATTACAAGTGATTAATCAATCATAGAAAAGAGACAATTTTGTGGAATCAAAACTTTCCTAGACTTCAAATTGTCACAAGTTTCCGATCGAAACTCCAAACACAATTATGTAAATTACAATAATTCCACAATGAAGTCAAGTATACAAAAAATCAAATTTAGGAAGATTTATATGTAAATGGGATTTTATGAAATTTCTCAAATTAAGGGGGCTATTTTAGGTGCTTAAGCTATGTTTTTTGCAACTACTAAAAAAGTAACAACAAACTAATGTTAACCTTTTTTAGTATAACTTTCACTATGATAATGAGAACTACATTTAATTTCAATTTTACTAAAGAGATTTCTCAATCATACATAAATGATAAGGGTGTAACACCAACACTTGTCTTAATCAAAGGGACAATATAGAAAATTATAAATGATTCCAAAGATACATGATCAAGATGTTACAAAACTCCAAAAATGATAGCAAAATACACAATTCTTTGATTACATAAATTTCAACAATGTTTATGTAAATATAAAAATATATGTTACATTCTCATGGCTACATGATCCAAATTCCCCTTCTTTGACCAAGGCATGAATATTATCACTTCCTATCTTATGCCACAAGTACATCCCATGGACCCTTTGAGATAAAGAACCATCAACTACAATTATGAAACTATCAGAATGTGTATAACAAGGGGTAATAAGCATTGAATACAATGTGATGGCTCAACAAACATTCACACAACAAATTGCACCAACTTAATCACAACCACAATACAATTATTTCCTTGAGGGAAAAACATGAAGAGAATAAAAGTATAGAGATTTGGAAAAATGTGAAGGATCTCAAAATATACCAACAAAGAGGAGTTATTCCCCACTCTAAGAGTGAGTAAGGATGGCTTGAGAATGGGAACAAAGACTAAATCACTTCTACAAGAACATGTCCATTTGAAAAATACCATATAACCATGTTATATTGAAGAACAACATGAAAAAAAATACAAGAGAGTACAAAATCAACAATCTTAAAAGGGAAAATTTCTTAAAATATTAACTGCTCAAAGATACCTCTAAAATTTAAAATCTAAAGTCTCTTGAAGAGCTAAAAAATAGGGATAAACAAAGGGAGAGAGAGTATGCTAATACATATATTTTCTTAAACCATTTTAAGTGGGAATAAGAAGAAAACATGCTCTAATAAGAAGGCATGGAAAGCTATATTTACTTCAACCATTTTGAGACGGAAATAAAGGGGAGCATGAACAAAAGAAGAAAACATGAAAAACTAAATTTCCTTAATCATTTAAATGGAAGAAGAAAGAGAGCACGATCATAGTAAGGAAGCATATAAGAACTAGATCTTCCTTATCCATTTCAAATGGAACAAAAATGATTTAAACAACAAGATATTGAGAGGCTAAAACCTCCAAACACTCCATACACCAACAATGAAAACATTAACACCAAAATACACTCAAAATAACTCTACTATTTAAAAATTTAAAGGCTCTTGTAGAGCTTAAAGAAAATGGAAAGAGAAGGTAAGGGAACGTACAAGTTTAAATTTAATAAAACTTATTCAAAGGGGAAATAAGAGAGTATGAAAAACTGTTAAAGAAAACATACAAGAGTATTTTTTTCTACCTTGACCTTTTTTAGATGTGGCTCCTCTTTTGTCCAAAATAACTATTTCCACAATTTTCTTCTTGCTTCTTCTCCTTCCTCTCTTTTTTATCCCCTAAAACTAATTTTCAAAAATGAAAAAAGGTGGTAACAAGAATAACCATCTCTCCACATATAGGAAAATGCTAAAATTCAAGGGCTAACAAGAAGGTGGCATTTGTATCTTCCCATTCTCTTCCTTCTCAACACAAAAGCCTTCCATATCATTAATTAAACCACATCTCATCTCTTTAAGTAGATTTCCTCTTGTAATTCATTAAGAAGGATGGTAATATCAATATTTAGAAGATTGGTAGTACTTTCAAGTAGTATACACACTTATTTGAAAGGAATCAACCAGGAAGAATAACTACAACATATAAGGTTGTAATCATCAAAGTAAGGAAGATATTGGTGACTCCAAGGTGACACAAACTTGTTGAGGCTGGTAGGTATCCTTTCCCAATATTTAACATAATTTAGGAACTAAAAAATCCATTATGGTCTCAACATACACATGGATAGTGAAACACTTGAATCAAGGTACTACACAAGGGTCTAATTTTTAAATCAGACTCACACAATTGTTGTCAAGAACAATACTATATACACAAATTATATTTAATTAATAAAACATTTTACATTTGCTTACAGAAAGCATGATAAAGGTTAGAATTTTTATTATGTCTAAATCACATATAATTCGAAGTACAACAAAATAATTCTAGAATATAAAAATTTCCATGCTTGAAACCAATATTCCCATTTTAATGCACAATGACATTTATACAAGTAATCATCAAAAAAGAAAGGAAGAAGATGGTGGTGTTTTTCCATGGAAAGAATATTACAAAATTTTGAAAATTCAAAAGAGATAATTTACCCTGCCTAAGGAAGATCCATGATGTCACAAGAACTTAGTAAACTCATGGATAATATAACCAAACAAGATTCATGTTAGCTTGCTCATAAAATAGGGAAGATCCTAGTTAGCTTATTGAAAAAGGAGCACATGCAAAGACAAAGTTAATTAACATGGTTTAAGACTCAAAAATATTTATCTGAGATTTCTTCCTAAAAGATTACAAAGTTTTCACAACGACTATAATAGGGGTGAGGAAGGATGGTTCAGAATGTAGGAACCATAACCATTCCACCCAAAATTTAATTTAACACACCACTAGGAGGTATGAGGAATGATAGTTGGGGATGCAAACACCATAACCATTCCACCAAAAATTGATTTAACTCACCACAAGAAGGGGTGAGGAAGATTGGTTTAAGATGTAGGCACCATATCCATTCCATCCAAAATTAACTTAGCACACCACAAGAAGGGGAAAGGAAGGATAACACCTTAAATATCTCACCCATGTGAGAAATCCAAGAAATCCTCCATAACTAATCAGGGACCCATACAAGCAAGAAAATTCTAGGATGATAGCTATGCACATACAATATGCCAAAACTAGCTCATAAAAAATAATTAATGAAATTTAATTTTAATAGAGTAGACAAGGAATGGCCAAGTGGCCTCAAAATTCTAGCTTTAAGTTAAGCACCGATTAAAATCAAATAAAAGTAAACATTCAAATAAAAATTGACTAAGTAGCCTCGCGATTTCTCAACAAAATTGAAATAATAAGACAAATACACCTTGAATCATAATTAAAAACTAAAGAAAATAATGTTGGTTCTGGACACTATTTTCAAAATCCAAAATAAAATAAGATGAAACATTCACATTATGAACACTAAGTTTCCTCTGATGGCCACCCAAGGGGAGTAATCTTGCAACAATTAAGACTGACCATGAATCAATATAAATGAGATCAACACACTAATAATAATATTGCATTAAATAAACATAACCCTGTTATGCAATAAAAAAATAAAAGCTAAACATAACCCAATTATGTAGTAAAAATTATCTAAACTAAAGACAACCTCATTGTGTATCAAAAAGTATCACAACCAAACATAACCCCGTTATTTAAAAAAAAAGTTATCTCCAGAGAGTAACAGTATAACTACCATAACCTCTAATCTACATAGTATCCAAGAGCTTCCACAAGGCTCACAAAATGGTGTATGTCATAAAGTTTTCCTTCAAGGTAACGTATAAGGGGTGAGAGGAGGCCACTGGACCATAAAAGTTACCACATGTGCAGAGATCATCAGAAAAGTGTAGGTATGTAAAGGAGAAAGTGGATTTCAAACCTATCTTAGCCCTTATCAATGGTCCAACAAACTTATGGAATGTGATAAAACATCTCCCTCATGTCAAACTACATATAAGTTACAATTTGTAAGGAGAAAGTGATGTTAGGATCTCACAACATTGTTGAGTTTTGAACCGATAAAAAAAAATGAGAAGATATACCTAACATAATATTTAACATAAGTATAAACATAAATAAAATACACAAGATAACACAAGATTTATCCTAAGAAACTCTTTCAGGAAAAAACCCAATGTAGTAACTTCTCTCTCTCTTATTGCATTAACTTAACTATTTACAATAATATAATGTAACTCCAAGTTTTTCTCTACCCTACTATATGTCCAACTATATGTAAGCACATCAATATATAAACGTGAAAGATGTTTTACAATACAATGGGTACCTAAACCATTGGCTAAGAAAACAACCCATAACGGTTCCCAAAAAATCATGGGGTTTGACACCACCCATATACAAGTATAGATAAAATACTACATATCTATACCCCAACTAACGCTCATAGTAGAGGTATACAATACTCCTGGGTGTATAATATACAAAATATACAACAAATTCTAACATTTATAGAACACAAAATCACACATAGTTTTTTTGACAAAGGATATTATACACTTAGGGTACAAAAAACACGTTTTATAACATATCACAAGTACAACCATAATCCCTATTTTTCACAACTAAACACATTCATGCTCATAATACAAAAAAACATTCTTTTTACAAATTTATAGATAATTATAAAACAAACTTCCTTTGTTATGCCATACAACAAAATTTGTAATACACTAACAAAAGGTTATATCTATATATACACTATAGTTCACATTTCTTACATTATGTTTTTTCCAAAAGAATGAACATAAGTTTGTCAATTATGATGACAAAAGAAGTCGATTTGATTTCCAAAAGATAGATTGATGGTAAGGTTGCTAAACACACATCACAAAGGCTTATAAATGGTTTTAGGATGCTTGGAACTTAGTGGAAAATCAATATTACAATATAAGATCCAAAACAAACATTCTAACCCATCAAATTTTACAACTAAAGAATCGAAAGGGAATGTTGTCTGAAATATAGAAAAAACCAACTCTTCTCAACCAACCATGGTGTTAAGATTCTTGCAGATTAGATAATATTGTTAGATTCCTTTTGTGTTATAGTTATAGGATTTTTATTCTTCCATTTTGATATTTGTAGGTAGTGAGGTCAACTGTGGAAAAAGCACACAAGTCTAAGTGGCATAATTCATAAGGAAACATGCTTCGTGTTCTTGTCTTGACTGAGTTTTACTTACTATATGTAACATTTCCCTTCTAAGGAGACATCATGTGAAAACTAATAATAGGTCTTTGTAGAAGATAATGAACCCAAGATGGATTACCCATATTTCTCAGTGATGAAACTAAGCTTTGATACCAAGTGTCATGACCTAAAATTTAGTATGAAATAAACATGGAAAAATAGGATTTTAAAATATCTCATTGTTTAGTTTGAAATACTTAAAATAATGATTTATTGAGAATCTACACAGTAATATGGATGTGTGAAATATTTATTGTTCAAAGTTGAATAAAAATGATGCATGTTACATGAAGTGAAAAAATATGAGAACACATAAAACTAGATATGGTCATGGTGCATGCATGTTCACACAATGTCAAATCAATGTACTGACCTTTGAAATAACTAGGAAAGGTTATTATAAGGAAAAAAAAGACTAGATCAAGCATAAGGGAACTGATGGTCATGAAAGACCGAAAAGAAAAGAAAGTCACTCATAGATTTTGTCAAGGGACATAGTATGTTGCATATACCCGAATGATAATCATAAAAAATGTCACCAATGTAAATTATAATAGTACCAAGATAACCAAGACCATTTACTATGCATGTTTGGTACATAGGCCTTCTATGCAAAAAAAGAAACAATTTTCTTTTAAACACATTTTATCTTCATACTTCCAGTGTGCACAAACAAAACAATATGTCATTCTCCTATCATTGATAGTAGTCGATATAAAATCCAACCCTTAAATAAACATGGGGTAAGAGTTATACTTGGTAGGAGTAACATACCACGTCACTCATACAAGTAGGTTTGGACAATGTAATGCCCACAAAACACATCCAAAAAAGTAAATCCAAAAAAATAGGCAAATTTTTTCTTCTTCATTGACAACAACACTTGGGTCCACTTAGTAACACAACAATGTTTGACCATAAAGTAACATGCATCACCTCTTTGCACAACTAGAAAAAAGAGAGGGTGATGCTAACAATCCAAAATAAAAAACCGTTCTCCCAAGCCAAACAAGGTTTGTAAGGGGAAGAACAAGTCATTCACTATCACTTATAGCTCCATTAAAGAAGGAGATTATCCCTTGGTTCCTCCATGGATTACAACATACAAGCACATTTTTTCAACACTTATGCCTCTGCTTAAACTTATCATCACTTATACCTCCACTAGAGATAATATATTATTCCTTTGCTTCCTCCATCAAATTTCATACAAGTTTTATCTTCAAGCTCTACACTTATACCTCTGCAATGACATACTAATTCCCCATGCACAAAAACACTAACATACCCATACATGTAAGAAACAAATACTTTAAAAAAAATGAATACCTGCTCCAAAGAGCAACCACAAAAAACATCATTAAGATGAAAAGAGAGAGAAGGATAATTTATCAATACGGACGACACACATTACCAAGCCTATTGATGAGGCTTGTAAGGGGAGTGATTGTCATTGTAAACTACCACTTATAACTCCATTAAGGAATCCTGGCTAGTCTTTGGTTCCTACAATACAAACATGAAATATAATATATCAAAAAACAAAATTTTCAACACTTGTGCCTCCATTTAAATATATCAACACTTATACTTACACTAAGACTAGTCATGAATCCCCTTGTTTCCTCCATATAAATATACAACTCCTCAATAGTTCTTTCACTAACATCCAATTATTCCTCCATAATAAATGATGAATCCCTCTTGGACACACATGCACACAACCACACAAATGAGATAATAATAATCACTTCCACATTTTCTCAAACGAGCGAATCACAAAACAATAATACAACCACAAGAGAGAGTAAGGAAAAGGCTTATCATAACTTACAATTATAAAATTTGTGTTATAATTAAATTCTATGCATTAATCATTTGTTTGCATCATGTACATACAAGTCACATAACTCTCATTTTCAAGTCAACGATTTCTATTTCTAAATAGACGACTTCCTCATGGAACAACTCATTATACTTTTGTTAACATCAAAAGGGTTTAAAATTAAGTTAAAAGGGAGAGACTCAAGTTTCACTTTATACTTTCAATACATCTTATTTGACACAAATCTAGTGATTATTATGGGCTATAAAGTTTTACCAATGAGTAACCTCTTAAGAGGTTGTATATTAAGTTCAATCCAATTAAAAAGTTTAGATCTCAAAATGACATTAATCATTAGTGTTATCATAATTTTCTTATTCCATAATAGTCTAACACAACTTAACTGGTATTTCATTCACTACTTAAAAGAGCGAAGAACACCAAGGGTAATCACCATATAATAATATCACATAGTTTTCTTAATTTAATTTGACAATTCAATTTTGTTACTTTCCAATAACATAACTTTTCCCATAATGGTATACTGAGGTTACACACTTGAGTGTGGTGAATAGAACATACAAGGTATATTGAATCTAATTTATGAAAGGTTTGCTAACAAAGGAAAAGAAGAATAAAGATTGATCACCCCAAGATCCCAAATGGTTGTATAGTTTTGACCCACTTTACATAGTATAGGTGAATGTTTACTCGTGATATAACATAGGTTCTTGTTCACGGTTTAGGAGTTTCACCAACTAGTTTGGTTCTACTATGGAAGCAATTAGTACAAGTTCCATTTCACGGTTAGGTTTGTTACACTTTTTTATTTGTTTCATTTTATTGTTGCAATACTCATTTTTCATGCAAGGCTAAAACTACATGTTAATTAATATTTTCCAATAATAAACAAATAATTTAAACACAATACACTATTCGTGGATACATAATATTTTATAATTTCAAATTGATAGTTCCAATTTCAACCGATATGTAGTTACCATCCAAAATAAAACCTTACATTAATTTTAACAATAGAGATCTCAATTTCTCTTTTCAAATAAAATGTATAGTTTTAGGATATCCAACTACAATTCAACCATTAAACACAATAAATATTATATTTTTGTTGCATCTACCACTTGTAGCAACATAGTGCCAGCATAAAGCTGGTATAGATCCCACCCTTCCCATCTAACAATGCTATCAACATTTACTAACACATTTTATAAAGAGAAAAAAACTACTATTTTCCATAACATTTCAAATCATAACTACTTTTATGGGTTTTAAAGAGAGAGGTAGAGAGAGAATCATTCTTTTTTATGCAAACAACATTTAATTTACATGACCAAGTATTAGGCGAGAGAGAACAATCACGTTTTACACACAAAATTTGAATTCTATTCATATTTAAAAGGTAAAAGAGCTGTTGAATACGTTACATAATTCTCACTTTCACTACCACCAAGGAGATTCAATCAAGAATGGAAACCTTTTTACGCAAATCATAAAATCAATTTACCATGTTGTTTATGGTGTATATGAGGGTTAATTATGGATATAAAATATGTTCTAAAACATCAATTAAGTGTATCCATAAATAGTGTCTTGTAAAAGTATAAAACATGTCAACATGACTGGTCCCTCAACTGTTCAAACTAGCCCAAGTGGCTATGAAATGGCTTTACAAATATTCACCAAACTCTTGAATAGGAAATAAAACAATTCTAACCTATTCTTTACTAAGGGGAGAACGAAGATAAATAAACGAGACTAAAATTTGATGACCGAAACTCATTTTGGGAGAACCTTTCCAGAGCCAGTAGTTTACTTTAGAGAAAAGTAAGCCAAGGTGGCTACAAAAAAGGTGTGGAAAAAGTGCTTTCTGGAGGCAACAAGTGAAGCCAATTATGACACACAATTTTCTATATATCAAAGAAGAGCTTTGCTGAAGTATAATGTATTTTCTGGTTCCTTAGGCATTAAAACCAGGGTAATTCCAAAGGGGTTTGAGAGCGTTGAGAGGTCACCTCTTGCAGCCAGATATCTAAGGTTCTTCTAAAACTCTCTTCGCAAACACGTCAAACAAATGTTTTAACGAGGCTTATCTATTTTAAGGAGATAATTATATAGGAGAATATGTGTTTCAATTATCCAAATACAAGGGAGAGGTTAGGAGACACTTTTTGTGTGTCAATTTCGAGGAGGTTTTGTAACATTTTAAAGTGTTGTTTTATTTTCGACACAACATAATTTTAAGAGTACTTCACACCCATGAATATGAGAGCTGATCCAAAAATGTGTGGAATGTTATGATTATAAATTTCTATTTGCTAAAGTTTCAGAGGTCATTTTTGGGATATCCGAGTAAGTGTTTTATGAACTGGTTGCATGTTAAAAAATCATTTTATAGTTATTTATAGATAGCCAAAATTTTAACGTTTATTTCATTCATTAGCATACTACTCAACTCAAATCAATCCATTCGAATAAAACAAGAAAGTAAATTATGATAACAAGCTAGGAAGATAAAATGAATCAATGCCTGTAAGCATTCGAGTTGAGGTTAGATGCTCCCATCCTTCTAATAGACCCATTTCTGTGAATACCTTGCTGATAATCACCTTCCATGTCATGACATTTCGTTGAGAAATATCCTTGAATAATTTGAGAGTCTCCTCGACACTACCATTTTTTCCATATGCTCTAAACATCATATTTTGAGAAACTAAATCTCTACACAATTTTTTGTTAAATAGTTTCACTTGTTGCGTCCTTGCCATCATATGTAGACTCCTCATTCCAAGGGCTCTTTAACTCCTCTTTTTCATCCTCAATGCATGTTCATTGTCATTACTCTCATTATCTGTACTATTACTAATGGACTTAAATATATCTTCCAAATACTCTACATTCTACATTCTACATTCTACATTGATTAAAATACTCTCAAGAGTACATAAACAACAGTTACATTTGCGTGCTCAAGACAAGCTACCAACTGGGCAAAGACCACTTGGGTGAGGTTCTAGAAAGAAGCAAATCTCAAAAGCCACCTTTGGAAACTTCTAGAAATTCTGACAATGTATTGGAATGGGCAAATAAATTATCAAGAGCAAAATCTGATTTTTTTTGTAATTTATCAAGACCATTTTTTTGAAGTAAATATGTAAATAAAAATGCCAAATTATATTGCTTAGCAAAAGATAAGACCACTACATCATCAAGACAAAACATCTAAATCTTTCCACTAGTCCCTCTAGGTATGGAGTAAGGAAGCAACTGCCTCTAGTTTCACCATGCCGTACCTCATGAATTCTACTCACCACAACTGGGAATGCTCCTTCCTCAAGAAGTGAACATGTTAGAGTGGCATCCATTTCTTCCAGGAATTTAGCCAGGCTATTCCCATGCCTTGTATACACTTCCAATTTTCACCTACCTATCTGTAGTGTTTGTAATCCAGGAGATAGGAGTCTGTCAAATAGTTTATTGTTATTTCAAGGATTTTTCAACCATACATTTTGTGCATCTCCTGTAATCATGACGAACAAGAATATTTCCTGTGAATCCTTTTGTTCGAACAACTCCTTTTTGTGCATATCTTGCACTCATTTTAGTCCATTGGGCCATATTTCCTTGAGGCCCATTTTCAACAGTTCATGTGTCTAATGTATGATCCCACATTTTGCATAGCTATAATTCTGGGCAGTTGCATCTGCTTCCATCCTACAAGCAATGCATTCCATTTGGCACAGTTCAAAAGGGCATTACTCCCCAAAGAATGCACCACACAGATTCCAGTAACCATGTAAACCATCATGCTACCCATGATGTCATATGGAGCCACGTGGCGCAACAGTTAGGACTTAGTTATTTTTTGGGGGCTGAAAAATGTTAGGAAACCATAGATTATGCAACAATGAATACACGGAAATTAGAATAAAAAATTAACAATTTATAGAGATAGAGAAAAATAAAATATACAAAATACCAAACATGCAAGAGACGAACACAAGATTTATGTGGTAAAACCCCAACTTAGTACTTAGGGAAATATCCACGGTGCAAGATATCAAGCTTTATTAACTCAAAATGAACAGATTACATGCAAACTCGTTGTAAGAAACTTTAGATCTGCACAAAAATATATACACCTAATTGGAAAAGTACAATTAGGATTCCTCCTCCTAAAAATAGAGTGGAAAAATGCCATTAGGATTTTCATTTCTAAAAATAGAATTTGGTAGAATTTGGTTGAATTTGTCTTTCTAGAAACAAGGGATTGACTCCTTAATTTTTTCTTCGGAGGCTCCATAACATGTCATTGCCATTTCGGACCCCCTTGTGACAAGAGTGGGGGCCAAGCCCCCCCACACCCCCTTTAATATGTGAGGTACAAACCGCGTTGCAAAAGGATCCAAAATTTAACTTTGTTGGCACATATCTAACAAAAAATATGTGTTTACTGTTGAAAAACACAATGTGTTTTTCAACAACGCAAAAAGAGACCTAGATAGGGTCAAACCGGTGACCTGCGGGTTTCAAACACATGTTCCCCACTAGCCCACCTACTAGCTACCACATGTTGCATTCTAATTGCATTGCACTTCGTTAAAAAATAGGAAAACACTGATGTGACTGTTGACGCACGAGTCCCACCAAAGCATGTACATGTATATGCATGGTCTATTTTTATGGGTTGTTGGCATGTGTGTGGTGCATTCTTTGGGGAGGATAGCCCCTGGATGTCTTTCCCATACTCCAACTCCCTTCCATCAACCTAATTTACCTGCCCGCCACTTCTATGCTTTTCCCACCCACTCCCTTTTGTCTTAATTTATTTAATTATTTCAATTTTATTACTATTATTATTTGTAGACTTAATTATTATTATTAATATTACCATAATTATTCATGTAATCAATCACAAGTGATCACCAATTGTTAATTAGTAAGTGTAAGCCCACATCCAGAGTCAAAATGGGTGCTTGGTGAGACACTTATGAATTTAACTTATGATAGCTTCTCTCAAATGGGAGTTAAGCCTTGCTTGGCACACACATGCCATTTTCCAAATGGATTTTCATCTCAGGTCAAGTAACCTATAAATGTAAATCCACACCAACACACCACGCTGGGGTTCACGATAAGGCTCTACAAGGGTTTGATTAGTTAATTCGTGCCAAATGTCTGTGATGTAACCGTTAACAAAATTAATGATATTTGAATAAGCTTGACAACAAGGTGTGATGGGGCAGGGCACTATAACCAACATATATTTAGTGAGCAACTATACCAAAAAAGATGTTATTCTACCATAAGCAACACGTACGGTATCTAATGTAGCCAAATTATGAACAAACTTGATATACTGCAAATAATATGAACTCCAAAAGAAAATAGATCTCCTTCTTTGTTATCGAATAATGAATTACAATGTTTCCTAAATAGGAAAACAACTGCCAACTGGAGTTGCCAAGAAAACTCTAACTAACTTGACTAAATCTACTCTAGGTGGTGAAAATTACTATTTTAGCAGTTTACTAGAACCTTCTATTCTTAGTAAGTTCGCATGCTTATTCGTACAGGCACAGAAATTGCCACGCATCTTTTATATTTCTAAATTAGAGGAATTTCCAACTTTCTAACTAATAATGCAACTAATAGACTAAAATTAACTAATGCCCAAAAATAGGAAAAACCAAACTACAACTTAAATCCTAAATTTTGGCCTCAAGATGGCGGATATAGGGCCTGAAAATGTGCCAAAAATTGCCCCATTTGGAAGGGAAGGTCGGCATTGCGTTCGTCTCATCGAAACATGTGGTTTAAAAAAAATAGACTCAAATGGACACCCAGAGCTCAAGTTATGACCTTGTTAAGTTCCTGCTAATTTTGACGCATCATTCTCCCTTGCTTAAAAAAACGTGGCTCCTACAAGTTGTCTTCTTCAAACTGCTTCCATTTATCTACATCCAACTTCTTAATCTCCCACTCTGTGACCCAAGTATTGTCCTCATGTTCTAGTCCTTTCCAATGTACCAAATATTTGTTGTATTTCCCATGTCGCGTGTCCATTGTTTTCTTATCTAGAATCTAATCCACTTCTTCTTTCTTCTTCATCGGAACCTGTTGCCTCCAATCTAGTACTTCATCAATAACATCCCCTTCTACACCATCCCCATGAAAATAATACAAATCTGAAACATTAAACACTGGAGAAATATCAAAATTCCCTGGCAATTCTACCTCATAAGCATTATCGTTTATTTTTTTCACGATTTTGCAGGGACCAATCTTCTTGTACTTCAGCTTGTTATAGGTTCCTTTTGGAAACCTTTCCTTCTGCAGCTATACCATAACCAACTCACCAACTATAAATACCTTTCTCCATCTGTGCACATCTACTATTTCCTTATACTTATCATTACTATTTTGCAGCTTCTTCTGTACTTCTTCATGTAATTGTTGTATATGCTCGGAAAATGCTTCTACATCATCACTGACTCCAGTATCAAATAGTAGTTGTACCAAATCTAACACCCCATTTGGATTACTCCCATACATATTGAAAATGGAGACTTTCCTGTGGATCTATTTATGGAACTGTTATATGCAAACTCAGCTTGTGGCAATGCTAAGTCCCATTGTTTCGGCTTTTCCCCAACGATGCACCTTAATAGGTTTCCCAAACTCTGATTTACCACCTTTGTTTGCTCATCAGTCTGAGGATGATAGGCACTGCTGAACTGTAGTTGAGTTCCCAATTTCTTCCATAAAGTATGCCAGAAGCGACTTAAGAACCTTGTGTCCTTATCTGAAGTAATGGTTTTTGGAACACCATGCAAACGAACAACTTCTTTGAAAAAAAAATATACTACGCTTGTCACATCACTTGTTTTCTTGCAGGAAATAAAATGAACCATCTTAGAAAACCTATCAACAACCACAAAAATTGAGTCATTACCTCGTGTTTTTGGTAATCCTAAAACAAAATCCATACTTAGATCTATCCATGACCCTTTAGGAACAAACAATGGCATATATAACCCTGTATCTTGTGCATGGCCTTTCGATACTTGCCAAATTTGACATCTCTCCACATATCTTCCCACATCTCTTTTCAACTTTGGCCAATAGTATTTCTCTGCTTCCAAGGCTATCATCTTATCTTTACCAAAATGCCCAACCAATCCTCTGTTATGTAACTCTTTCACTATATTCTCTCTCATAGACTCAATTGGAATACATAGTTGGTGTCCTTTGAATAGGTAGCCATCCTGTAAAATGTAATCATCCAGGACATCTCCTGCATTGTCTGACAATGGACGAATTAACCTTTCAACAATATCCTTGAAATTAGAGTAAGAAGAATACAAACCCTTTATTGCTTCAAAACCCACCACCTCATTTTCCATAGTGGTAAACAAAGTTACACGCCTACTCAATGCATTTGCAACTTGATTATGTTTTCCAGATTTATGTTTTAGAGAAAAAGTATAACCTTGCAAAAATGATACCCACTTTGTATGCCTACTATTCAACTTCTTTTGGGTATTCACATACTTCATGGCTATGTGGTCTGTAAATAACACAAACTCCTTAGGCACTAAGTAATGCCTCCAATGCCTTAATGCTTGTACAATTGCATAAAATTCCACATCATAAGTAGAGTAGTTTTTTCTCACCTCATTCAGTTTCTCACTAAAGAAAGCTACTGGCTTTCCACCTTGACTTAGAACAACACCAATACCCACATGTGAGGCATCACAATCAACCTCAAACACTTTATCAAAATTTGGTAGTGCCAAAATGGGTGCCTCTGTCACCTTCTTCTTCAAGAACTGAAAACTATCCTCAACTACCTTCATCCACACAAACTCCCTTCCTTTTGTGTAATCTGTTATAGGTGCTACACTATTGCTGAATTTTTTAATAATTTTTCTGTAAAATGTTGCTAGACCATGAAAGCTTCTTACCTCTGTTATATTCCATGGAGTAGGCCATTTAATAATTTCCTTTATCTTTTCTGAGTCCATCTATACCCCATCTTCTGAAATAATAAAGCCCAAGAATACCAAACTCTCTTGCATAAATGTGCACTTCTTCATATTTGCATAGAGTTTATATTTCCTTAACACTTCAAATACCACCTTTAGATGCCTCAAATGTTCTTCTTTAGTTTTACTAAAGATCAAGATATCATCAAAATAAACCAACACAAACTGACCATTATACTCTCATAGCATGGTGTTCATCAATCTCATAAAAGTACTAGGTGCATTGGATAACCCAAATGACATCACCAACAAATCATATAATCCATTTCCTGTCTTGATTGCTGTTTTCCACTCATCTCCTTCTCTGATCCGAATCTGATGATAACCACTTCGAAGATCAATCTTGGTGAAATACTTAGATCCAACAAGCACATCCATCATATCATCAAGGCGAGGTATTGGGAACCTATACTTGATTGTAATTTCATTGATTGCTCTACTATCCATGCAAATTCTCCATGTTCCATCCTTCTTTGGTGTTAACAAAGATGGTGTTGCACACAGACTCATGCTCTCTCTTATGACCCCCTTTCACACGAGCTCTACCACTTGCCTATTCAACTCTGCATGCAATGTCAGGCTCATCCTATAAGCCTTTTGATTTGGGAGTGAAGACCTTAGAATCCAATCAATATGGTGTTGAATATCTCTTTTGGGTGGTAATCCATCTGGTAGCTCATTAGGAATAACATCTAAATTTTTTTCTATTAATTCTGCTATTTCTATTGGTTTTTGTGCACTTACAGGTTCATTCTTATTTGTGGCTAGTGCATAACAGAAACTAGTTTCCTTTGCCTCCTTCACAAAGTCCTTTGTAGAAAGCATATTTTCAGCCTTCCCCTCTTCCTTAAGAGGTAGAAAAACTATTTTTGTGCCATCCTTCCAAGAAGTATAAGTATTCTTTCCCCCATCATGAATAACGTTTCTATCAAATTGCCATGGTCTTCCTAACAACATATGACATGCATCCATAGGAATAACATCACACCAAATCTCATCATTATAACTATTCCCAATAGAAAATCTTATTAAACATATCTTATCAGTAGTAAATTCATTACCCTTCTTAAACCATGCAATATGGTAAGGGTTAGGATTCTTCTCACAATGTAGACCCAATTTATCGACCATCTCATTTGAAACCATGTTCTCACAAATACCACCATCAATAATAACATTACATACCTTTCCTCCTGAAGTGCATCTTGTTCTGAAAATATTTTTATGCAGCCATGCATCCCCCTTGATCTCCTTTCTTAGAGCAATCATCGTCCTCTTGATCATCATATTTTCTCCAACATCTGGTGGAATTTCTAGGTCCTGTTCATCTTCTACTTGTTCAACTTCAACAAGATTTACTCTTGGAGCATCTCCTTGCCTTTTTTCATGTGTATAAGTATGTGGGCATTCAAAAGCCCGATGCCCTTCTTCACCACATCTATAACAAAGAAATGGTCTTCGTGGAGCCTCCCATCCTCTATCGCCAACATATCCTCTGCCCCTAGAAAATCCTCTACCTCTTTGTTGATTCTAGAAATCTTGTCTCATATCCTCTTGCTTTTCCAATCCATGAGATGATTCTCCCCTACCTTGGCTGAAACCATCTCGCCCCCGAAAGGAAGATGAGGCCCCCCTATTCATTCCAGGTGATCTCCTAAAAATTTGACGATTTTGTTTTTCCTCGGCCTTTAAGGCTAACTGATAGGCATCCTCCATGCTTTTAATCCTATGCATACTTATCTCATCTTGAATAGAAAATTTTAATCCATTTACATACCTTGTAGCCATTTGTTCCTCAGTTTCTTCATGATCTACACGAATGGACCACTTGTAGAACTCATATGTGTATTCTTGCACTGTTTGTGAGTTCTGTCTAAGATTCTGAAACCTCTTCTAAAGGGTTTGTGCATAATCCACAGGGAGAAATTTATCTTTCAGCTTCTTCTCCATCTTACTCCACGTCCTAATTATTTCTTTCCCCTTTCTTGACCGCTCTTTCTGTAGATGATCCCACCATAACATAACATGACCTTTCATTTTCATGCATGCAAATTTTAACCTTTTTTTCTTTTGACATAGCCTTCCACTCAAAAAAATTTCCCATGCTATTCAACCAGTCTATCATCTCCTCTAGTTTTAGACTACCACCATACTCTGAAACATCAAATATTATCCCATCATTCTTTCCTTCTAATGCTCGAAGCATCCTTTCTTCAAAAGCTAATAGTGGTGCTTGTGTTTCCTCCTCTTCACAAACTTCTTCTTCATCTGTGTCATCTCCACCTTGATTTCCTCTCTGGGTTATCATTGCAACAAGCGCAACAACTTGTCTTTGCAGATCTTGCATGTTTCTATTCATCTGGGCAATACCGCCTCCTCTTCCTCTTCCTGCCATTTTAAAAAAATATTTCGAACCAAATCTGATACCAGACAATGTAGCCAAATTATGAACAGACTTGATATCCTGTAAATAATATGAACTCCAAAAGAAAATAGATCTCTTTATTTGTTATCGAATAATGAATTAAAATGTTTCGTAAATAGGAAAACAACTCCCAACTCAAGTTGCCAAGAAAACCTAACTTGACTAAATCTACTCTAGGTGGTGAAAATTTCTATTTTTAGCAGTTTACTAGAACCTGCTATTCTTAGTAAGTTCACACGCTTATTCGTACGGGCACAAAAATTGCCACGTATCTTCTACATTCCTAAATTAGAGGAATTGCCAACTTTCTAACTCATAATGCAACTAATAGACTAAAATTAACTAATGCCTAAAAATAGGAAAAACCAAACTACAACTTAAATCCTAATTTTTGGCCTCAGAATGGCGGATTCAAGGCCCAAAAACTTGTTCCAACCCGCCCTACTAGTGTTGGTGTTGTGTTCATCTTATCGAAACATGTGGTTTAAAAAAAATGGACCTAAATGGACACTTGGAGCTCAAGTTATGACCTTGTCAAGTTCCTGCTAATTCTGGCGCATCAGTATCATTCATCATTTCGTTATTGCATAATAGTAATGTTGACAACATGACATTACAAGGTAAAAATATTTGTGTCTGACAACATAAACCTAACCAAACATAGTTCACATTTTAAACCATATAAGAATTAATCCATATACCTATGGTTTTACAAGAAACACATAAATGTGTGATAGATTTTCAAACCAAGTTTATAAGATTTTGAGTACTCAAAATTCTAGTTGGATAAGGGTGAAAATAGAACAAGAAGAAGCTAAAACACCACTAACTAGTTATGGAAACCTCAACCCAAAATTTGGACCATAAGGAGAAACATGAGTGACAAGGTGGGGGTAACAAAAATGATGTTCAAAGACTTGCGTTGGGAAGAAGCTAAGGGAATAAGGTCATGTAAATATAACAACATCAACAATCAATCTAAAGTGCCTAAAAACCTACAAAATGACCATTGTTTTTTTTTTTTTGAAACACACACTAGGAGCAAAATTTATGCCTAGAGAACATTAGGTTCAATGTTGAAATCTTGAAAATTATTAAATATTGACCATATTAGATTTTAAAAAACTATCTTCTAAATTATAACTCCTACAACTTTGAAATCAATTTCTAAAGGTGCATAGTGGGCTTGATTTCTATATTTAGTAAAATAAATTTAAAACTTATACTCAACACTTATTATACTAAATATGGGAAGAATTAGTGACACTCAAAGCCCAATGGGAAAAATATACACTAAATGGCATATAAATCAAGTTGATGATGTTAGAACACCAAAATTTAGAAAGAATATGATCGACCCTTGAGTAAAATTTCTAAAAACTCACCCAGTCATTGTGATGTTTTTAAAATTTTTCTAGAGTATTGAACACAAAAAAATCATTTTCTCTCTCTAAATTTTGGATAGTTATAAAAAAAACATAGAAATCAAAGCACTGGTAAAGTTTTTATGCCTTTTGAGGACTTTGGGTTTATTTATCCTGAATAGTAGGATTCAACAAAAGTTTGCAGATGACCATAAAACTCCCTAGTTATCTTTATTTTACTCAAGGTATGATAATAATTTGATCAATTTACTTGATACATGTGTATGAACAAACTTATAACACAAGAAATTACTTTCTATTCAACATTACAAGTGACTAATTAACCATATAAAAAGATGAAATAATATGAAATCACCAAAACCTTCCTTAACTTCAAATTGTCACAACATTCCCATAGAAACTCCAAAAATGGTTCCATGAATTATGATGGTTCCGTAATGAAGTTAAGGACACACTAAACATATTCACAAATATTTACATGCAATTGGTATTTATTAAAATTTCTCAAGTTAAGGGAGATATTTTAGGACGTTAAATTAAGTTTCTTGCACCTACTCAAAGCACAAAAAAAAAATGGTCTTAATTTTTTTTTCACATAACATTTTATATGATAAATAAAAAATACATTGATTTCAATGTTACTAAAAATATTTCTCAACCATGGACAAGTGACAAGGGTGTAACACCAACACTTAACTTAATATAAGGGAAAACATACAAAATTATAAATGATTCCAAATATACATGCTTTAGGGGCTACAAAACTCCAACAATGATATAAAAATGCACTCCTTACTATTATTATTATTGATTAATTAATAAAATACACTCCTTACTATTATTATTGATTAATTAAGGGTCTCAAAAGCTCCCATGGCACTGAAGAGAGGGTAGAGAAGAGGGTGGAATAAAATAATATAAAAAATAAGGAATATAAAATAAAAAACAATAAATTAAAATAAATAAACCAATATATGTAATTAATAATTTTAACCTCTAAATCAACTAATTAAAGATTAAACATTTAATCAATAAATTAAATCAATAAGCATGCCAAAGTAAATTTAATGATTAGATTTAACAAGTTAGTCTGACTAGAAAAATGATCAACCAGGCTTAACAAATGATCCTACACAACTACAAGCTAATATTGATATGACTGACATAATCCCAAATCTATGCTTAGTCAACTTGTTGCATGTAAAATCATTGATTACATAAAAATGGTCAATCCTAAAAATATAGTCAAAGCAAAAAAATATAACCAAATCAACATTAGAATGCTAAATGCACCACAATTTCATGCAAAGCTTATTGTATGCATGCTTTAAAGAAATGCTAAGCTAATATGAAGGACTTAACACCAAGTAAATCCTAGCTTAGTTCTCTAATCAAATACATCAAGATTGAGCTTAAAAAGGGAAAGATAACTATATTACACAAAGTATAAGTCTAATATTAAATGCAAACCTCCCTTTTGATGTTTGGATGTGCTCCGATATGTAGATACTTGTTATATGAGCTGAACGCAAGTTACATACGATCAAGGATGCTATTAAAGGGGAAGAGATCTCCTTAAAATGGCCTAATGGCCATGTTTTGAATCTTCTCTTACCAACTTTAGCAAGTAAGGGTTTTTTTCTCAATTTGGCAAGCTTTCCTATAATAGAAATGATCTCTTGAGTAAGATTGAAAAGATGTACAGGTGTTCAAGATTAAAAGTTGTGTATTGGTAGGAAGGTACTAGGTTGCTATCACACCCCTAAAAATTCAACCCAAAAAACCAGACATTTTGTTTTGTTTTGTGGCAATATGATACTTGTACGGATCATTCCTCGATTTATGTGTGTCATCCTTGTCCAGGGGCCATGCTAATCTTCTCAGTATGGTTCCAATTTTATCAGATGTCTTCGAAGAGACTAACATTAAATTAGATACCCTATTATGTAACTTATACGCTTTGGTTACTATTATGTCATTATGATAACATTTAGCTAAACCATTATAAACTTATAATAGTATTTATATTATGTTTCATAGTAATATTATATTTACAATATAATAATTATATTCATTTGAAGTATCAAGATAATGGTTGTTACAAACGTTCCAACCGCTAATGCTTATAATATATGGCCATAGTTAAGATAATGGCCATGGTAATAACATTTGCTACGTAAAGATATTATACTGCATAATATAATATTAATATAAACAATAAATCATTATAACTCATTATAAATATTAGAATAAACATTATAAACACTGCTACCAATATTATTATATTATATTATAATAACTATATTATAACTATAACACATATCATAAACTTAAAACTAATATTATAACTTGCATATATATATATATATGATGAAGTAGCTAAGATGGTGGTCAGACACATAACCTTGGAGGGCCGCTTCTCTAATCTGCCTCTCCATCATTTGGTTTTATTGAACCACTTCTGTCGTACCCCTAAGGTTAGCCTCTATTATTACATCCTCCGTTCTCTAGAAAAATCTATTTTTGATGTACAAGCTCACCATAGAGGCCTTCCTCTCCACCAAGGGGTCATTTTTCTCCTGCACCAGTATTTACACGATGTGGTTTCTAATATCTCCTCTCACCCTATTGTCCCTCCTCCACCACTTTAGCACAGAGTCAAGACTAAGAACCCGAGCTTCCATCCTCCCCTCTCCAACCCCTCATATGGCCAAAAGGGTGTTATGTAACAATGGGAAGGGTAAATGTTTGTTATTTACAAAAAGCCTTCTTAACATTAGCCAATTTGTTCAAGAACCCCAAGCCAAAAATGAATTTAAGGCACAACTTAAGTTGCAGGCTGATGCAACTAAGGGCCTTGGAGAGGATTTTGAATTTTCTTCTCAATGAGGGCTGCAAAGAAGACACTGACTCTGCATCTTACTCTAAAATAGTGGATAAAGTTGAGGATCTTGCCAAGAAGCATCAGGCCATGGAGGGAAAAATGCAACAAATTGTCAACAAGTAGATTGATCAGTTCTCTATGCATAAGGATTTTCTTGAATTCATCCAGATACAGGTTAGACAAATTTGTGACATCAGTGGCATTTTCAAAGATATCTGGAAGGAAGGAAAGGCTAAGAAGAGGGATTTTGCTTTGAGCAGCCAAAACCTGACACAATAAGCAACTATCAACCTTTTCAGGGTTATGGAGAATTCTCAAAAAGGTCTTCCACAAATTCCTCAAGTAACTATCTCACGGACCCTTTTTTTTGGCTTCTTCTTGTCTCAATGCTATTTTTCCTGGAGTTGTATAGTTGTTGTTTTGCCTTTTATGGATGTGATTTGGCTCTATGTTGGCAGTATGTCATTGCCTTGGTCTTTACTATATTATCTAGCTTACTTAGGTGTTTGTAAATGGGGTGTGGTCCCCACTGGTAAAAAAAACCACAACTCTTTCTATGTCTTTTTTTGGTTGTTGAGCCCTTTTGTACCTAGGGGGTATGGTCCACTTTAAAACCATTTATCAATAATAAAAAACTATATATATATATATATATATATAATTTTATTTATATCTATATATTACCATATATTATATCTAAATTCCTAACTGAAAACTTAAATCTAGTATCTTTTACCCATACGTATGACTTGATTATAATAAATATACACTATAACACAACCATTATTATATTATATATTACATAGTATAAAATATATTATATGTTAATTGTTTTTATACTTTATGACTATATATATGTAATAATTTATATAAAAGTAATACTTTGACCTAACCCTAATCCCTTCTAGGGGAGAGGGGCTAGTAGTGGTATACTCTAAGTTAAGGGGTGTGCACCACTCTAGACTAGATAGTTCGGGGCGGTGGCCCTATTTATCTATACGGGGGATAGATTAGATAGACTTCGTTTGCCATCAAATATGGAGAGGGGAACTGGTTCATGGTTCATCCAGGGCGCCCCTCTCTATATAACTCGTAGGGGCAATGACATTGGCATTGAGCCCCCTATAAATGCTAGCATTGAACTAACCCATTATCCATCTCTCCATGAATGATATATAGATAAGGCGGATGCTAGATAAGGTGAGTGGACCTCCCCTCTTCTCGATGAAATCCCCCAATAGAAGGGCTGAACGAAACTCCAATTGTAAGCATAAGAGACATGCCTAATAGGTCTGAAGGACAAATTAGAATTTTGTATTTAAGGAAAGGCCCCCTTTCTTTTTTTAGGGATGATGGTGGACTGAAAATCAATTGTTTATCATGTGGGGTTGCAATTTTTTCACCAATATGTAGTTTAGATTTGTCTTAACTTATATTTGTTCTTTGGAATGTTTAATTGGAGGGAAAGCTAGATTTTGAATTGATTTAAAATAGTAAATTTGAGTTACACCACAACAATGGTGGAAACCAATACTTGAACATGGGTTATAACGATTGAACATTGAATTTTTAATACTTGTACATGGGTGAGAGGTCTTACATGTCATGTTCTGATTGGCTACTCTACATAATTATTATGTCAAAAATAAATAACCACTAGATATTACTATCACAGCTATGCTATAACAACTATTGGGTACTATGTGATCAAGACTCATGTCAACTATTAGACCATGTTCACCTATTGGCCCCTCTCCCCTATCTTAGTTTTAGATAAAAGGATGTCTTTTTTAATTGCTTGGTTTATTTTTATTATTGTTTTTGGTTTTGTGGTGAGTGCAAGGTCAAAGGGAGTGGCGGCGCATGGAGAATGGAGGAAGGGGCAAAGATGGAGGGGTGCTTGGAATGGAGAAGTTTGGAGCTGCGTGGGGGATGAAAGGTGTGAAGGGTAGAGGGTGGTGAAGGGGATATGAAGATGTGGGAGGGGAGTGCCCATGGGGAGGTATAAGGGTTTGGGCAACCGGGGAAGTTGCAGGCCACACGAGAAGTGGGCGGCATAGGGGAAAGAGGGGGTATGGACATAGTGGAGTGCGTAGGGGGAGAAAGGGGTGGTAAGCATCTCGGTCACGAAGCTGGTGTAGGGGGGCCATAACCTGAGAAAACACACTACACTGTGTTTTTTTAAAGGCTTAGGGGGTGGGTCGGCCCAACTGCCCACCTTTGTTGGTAGCACATTTTTAAAAATGCCTTGTGGTCTATGACTGAATTGTAATGAAAATAAGGTTAATCACACATCGAGATAATTAATTATTTCCAACAACGAAATAATACAAGTTACAACAATGGATCAAAATATCGAACAACTACGACAAACAAGGTGGAGTCAAATCCTCCAAATCAAGTACACCAATAAATAAGTTGCGGTCATTAGATAATCAACGAATGTGAGGTGACGAGTGCATGTATGGTGCTAGGTAACCTCTTACGCATATGTATATACCCCTTCTAGAAATATATACATATGTATATCAGTAAACTCAACCTCGCAACCATACCGATCATCTAACTTTCATGAATTATTTAATAGCCCACAAATTATTTTCAAAATATACAGAATGAAAATGCAGGGTGTGATAAGGCCTTTAATGATAATAACTTGTAAATTTTAGTGGATTGCATTGTGGAAGGTGGGTGTAATTTCCTCACCCACTACAATTTTTCCCTTCTTGGGTTTCTCCAAGATAGATCTTGTGTTCATGTGTACTTGTAACGTTTATTACTTCTCATTTGTTCATTTAATATCGTGCACATTCATTTCCAACTCTCCTTAAGCTTTATTTTACATGCAACTAAAGCTATTTTACAGTCACTTTGCAAGCTATGATTGATAAGGATTCACAGGGTATTTTTTGATGAAGCCTAGTGTGGAATATCCACTGAGTTTAAAGATCAGATGTGGATATTAGACATTAATATATAAGGATTTACTTTGTGTTCCAAATGGACTATTTGTGTTATTTAGGGGAAATGGGAATGTAAAGATTTGACATTTACATTTCTCCTCTTTGTGCCGAATGTATTTTGTAGGATATTGTTGGGAAAAAGATATGGAAAGTTTTACTTTGCAATTGCATTGCTAAAGGATATTATTTTATTGACAAACAACCTAGAAAGGTTTTGGATTTCACAATTTTTATATCCTTAGGGATCTTATCAACTTGGTTGGGTCCTTTTATTTCTAAAAGTGTTTGGAAAGTTTGGGGAAAATTAGATCTTTGCTCTACTGGAGAGGAGATGGGTTCAAATATGGGTTATTTGTTAATCAACATTCCTTATGGTGGTTACGTATCAATTATTACCATGGTGTTTCTCTTGTAAATGTTTCATGGGTTTATGATGTACTGAAAATCTTTAAAAGTGGATTTAGATAGTTGAAGACATTTTTTGCAAGAATATTAGAACTTAGCTCTCTTTGCAAAAATCAAAGGGCCAAGTTTGGTTTAAATAATTATGATAAAGATTCCTATCAAGAAATTATTGAGGCAATTCCCTTAAAGATGCTTCATAAATAACACTTCACTTGTTCATATAATGGTGGAAAGATTAGAAGTGGTATGTTGAAACCCTTTTTCAACAGTATACTCCTAGCAAGAGATAATAATGGTTGTCATCCATTTTTCCATGGTTGAAAAGCTTAATACTCATTCGTCTCTTGATTATGTTGCCTACACTTGTAGACATTTCAACATAGTTTGGAATGTTATTGTTGAGTTTAATCTTACATACTTTCCATGTTTTTTGTATCAAGGGCTTCATCTTAGTTGTAATAGCAATTAATCAACCCAAGTGTCCATTTTGTGGGCAGTATGAGTCTCTTGTGCACCCATTTCAGCTTTACAAAAAAGGTTAGATAGCTTGAACATGGATCCATAATTTCTTCAAACCTTTTTGGATAGATACCTTCATCTAAAAAGAAATCTTTTGTAGGATTTCTGCATGCTTTCCATAAAACACACAACTCACAACTTTAATGTGGAATTTTTTTTCTATGTAATGCTAATTTTTACTCTTTTATTGATGCTCACTATTCTATTTATAATAATAATAACTCAGGGGGTTGGGGGCTGGGGGCTGATTCCGACTGCTAACATTCTCACACTTATAACGGAAGGTCTCCTCTACACATGCACTTGACTCTACCTTCATAGAGTGGAAAGTGGACTTCTCTTCCTTTTTAGATTGCTTTTGTTTTTTATTTCCTAGTATGGTTGTGATGTAGTGTGCTATCATACGACCATCCTCTTTTGTGAATATTCTATAATAATTAAAAAAATATATACATTAATTTTTTTATTTAAGAAAAAACATTCATTATACTTTGTAATTCTTATTGATTGGAGGTGAAGTAAAGTAGATTTCCTATGGAACACAAAATGAACATAATCATTTTTCCATTCCAAGTCTAATTATCAGACAGTGTACGTTTTGAAATTTAAAGTTAAATTATGTTTTTAAATCCACAAGCTGTCGAATATTCTTTACATTATACAATAAACTATAATTAAAGCAATCATGGCAGATAAAGTCCAGCAAGTATAAAGGTGTATATCACATAAGAAAGTAGCCTCCCATTATCACACATAGTTAATGAAATGAATGTTATAAACAATTGTTTGAAATTATAACAACAAATAGTAACATAAAAACTCGAATTATATTTGATAAAGATTTCTGAAAGGGAAACAAAGAGCTCTCTCTCCCATGGAGTTTACATTGATGCAGAACCTTACTGTAGAGCATTTCAACATAAAGCTTATAATAACTAGAACACAGGAAAACCAATATTGATATATCTACTGTTGATCACACATTAGTGCCTGCCTTAGACAGTTATAACAAATATCTAAAATAGCAGTATATGGGTACCCTAATTTGATCTGTGCTTGTGATAGCAAGTCGGGTATAACTCTGACAAGGAATAAGATTTCGTGGTGTTAATCATGGTTCTTTTGAGGTATATCAACTGGATTATAACTTGCGTCAAGAAGAAGAGGTTGGGTTAGGGTGGATGTTGTTGTTTTATTGCTACTGTCTATGGATAAAATTATGTTTTCATCATGGACTGATTGGTCTTGAGGGATGTCTATGGAAGAAATGGCCGATAGTCTCAATCTTTTCTCTTCATTTTTCCCCCATAGTACAAGGTATAGGCCGAGGATGATAAGGATTGCTCCAAGTATCCTGCAAAAAGTGCAAAAAATGGGGTCACTTCTACGTTGAGATGATCAGAGATATAGATGGAAACTTGAAATATTTTTATACCCTCCCAAGTAGAAATTCTCTCCAAGTATGAGAGAGGCCATGATAGCAACAGCAATAGTCTGCACAGGCTGATAGACTGCAACAAACACAGGGGCCTCCTCTGTCTATGCACCATATCTGAACAGAGAAGGCTATGCCAGAAGCTACAAAGCCCTGCATCAATGTCACGACAGAGTCATGGTTACAATATTTACTTGTGGGTAGCCAAGAAAAATGCAGTAGAGTACTATATAAAGAAAAGTATATATATAGGATTGCATGTATTCTTGCTCACAGCGTAGAGAATGGTGAATAATTCCCCTCCAGAATGTATCTTCCAGCGCTCTGGATCTCTCTCTAAAAAGGCCGCTATGATCATGAACTGGATGACTCCAAAAAAGCAAGTGAAAGATGTTACTGATAGACGTGCTGGGTATTTTCTAAGGACTGGTGCCTGCATCATGAACGATCCATATATAATAATTTATTACAAAAACTGATGCATGATGACCAATTAAATTTAGAGTATGCTTTTTTAAAAAAAAATTTCGCTTCCTTTGAAGGAAAAACATAAGATAAAATAAAATCCCTTCATATGAGGTGCATGAATAGTAAACCTTAATACTAGGGACTGAAGATTATTCTCAATAAAACTATGTACTACCATTTGGCTTATGGTATAATAACATGTAGCCTATTTCCATACATGTATATTAATCTCACCATGTTTATGTATCTACTAATGTACACCTGGATTCATCCATTATTTATCTTTTACAAATATTTGAATTTTGAAGCTAGATCAGATTCATCCCATAACTGATATATATTACCTGTATGACAATCCAGCCTGACCAGGCCAAACAGTTTCCAAGGAGGTAAATGCATCCAAGTGTCCAGTTCTCAGATTTTGAAGACAGTTCAGGACCTTGGAATGGTTGGAAATGATCAGCAAGGGTGAAACCTGGCTTCCACAGAACAGATATTGGAGGACCTTTATAAAGAGTAATGATGGTTGCACCACCCACACATAATATGGTTCCTGCTATTTTGGCCAAACCATCTCTTCTCTTAATGTGGACTTCTTCCAACCTATTGGAAACACAAGCACATGTTAGAGTATGTAACAGTGTGTGTTTTGTTTTGTGCAAAAAAAAAAAAAAACATCTAAAATATTTGGAATGTTACCTGAGAGATGCTGCCATGATAAATGTGATTGCAGGCACAGAGTTTTGTATGGCTGATGCAAAAGTTGGAGAGGTATAGTAGAGTCCCAAGAGGTAGAATCCTTGATTGGCTGTTATTCTGTCATGAAGAGGAAAAAATTATAAAATATCTTCGAAATCACCTTATATCTAAGGTGATTAAATTTATTATATACTTTGGTGATTCATCCAGTTAAGAAAATGACTCTGCTTCACTCACCCACATAATGCAAGGAGGAAAAACTGAATCAAGAAGGATAATGTAAGAGCAGGACGTTCCTTCCTGCACGTGAAAAAAATCAGTCATATTAAAAAAATACACATGGTTGACCTACATAGCAACATGAGAATGATAAGAAAATGGTCCAAAAGTAGACACATGCACCAATCAGTTAGTTGAAAATGGTTTAATGTACATACTACAAATAGATCGATATATTTATTTCTTTGCAACTATCAATACATGTGCAGTACAATAATGAATATTCTCCCCTTAAGAAATTGGCTGGAAGTAGGTTGGCCTTATGAAGGATTTCTTTAGAAGCAAATTAAATAATCAGCTTACTTCTCCAGAAAATAAGCAGCAGGTCCAAGCAGCATCAAGGCAATGATGTTCCTGTAAACTGGAAAACACCACCTTGCTTACTCCCATATTCAGAGCTGCTCTTGAAACAATATGGAATCCTGCATACCCAAACTGAAGGGCAAGCATGGCTGCATGCAGCTTCGCCCTTTCAGATACAGCAAAATTACATCTCTGGATCAAATTGCTGGCCATCTTGATGACAATAGACCTTATCGATTCAGGCTATTGAGCTCCTGCACAAGGAAAAAAAAAATCTCACATATATACAATATCATTACCAGATTCTATGGATCAAATCTAAATCTGAAACTAGCATACATGATCAAAGCTTGTTTTCACTTCACAATATATAACCCATTTGAATGTTCAAACCAAAATAAACACAAACAATGGTATCATTTTTTCCCTGATAATGAATCCTGTAGAGAGACTTGAAACGTTGGACCTAAAATTACATACCTAGTTCAGACTTCAATCTAAGAATCTATAAAGAGACTCGAAACATCGGACCTAAAATTACATACCCAGTTCAAACTTCAATCTAAGAATCTATAGACAATACCTAGGTCCAATTACATACCCAGTTCAGACTCTAAACTATTTATTATATCAATATAAGAATCTATAGACAATACCTAAATCCAATTACATACCCAGTTCAGACTCTCAACTATTTATCATATCAATCTAAGAATTTATAGACAATACCTAGGTCCAATTACATACCCAGTTCAGACTCTCAACTATTTATCATATCAATCTAAGAATCTATAGAGAATACCTTGAGCTAATACTGCTAGGTGATCCTCAGTCCGAGTGAATGGGATTGAATATTCACAAGGATACAAATGATCTTAGCAAAGCTAGGGAATCTCCAAACACACAAGGTTTGTTGAAGATGAGTCCTAGATAGACCATCTTTTAAAGAGGAAACTTGAGTATATTCATCCTATTTGGAAGAGATAATAGTACAATGAATCAAATCCATGTGTGAGAAGATATACAGTGACCCTGTTCTTCACCTCTGCTTTATCACCGAAAAGACAAGCAATAGAAGCAAAAGAAAAGCAGTGAAAAGCCTTTGGAGTTTGGGACGATGAGTGCTTGTGTAGAATACCATCATAGATTGAAGTCCTTTTTATGACTTTAAACGAAAGTATTCAAGTGGTGACCGACCAGAGCAGACCCACAATTAGGTCCACCCCTCTGTGTGCCTTCATTTCATCCCAACATCTTCCCCTTGTTTATTTCGCTTCTTTTCTCTCACTTCAAATAGATTTTCTTTCTAGATATGAAACAATTAGTGGTCAGTCTCTTTCCTGCCATTTGCTTTTCTCTCTGCTCATCTCTTGGTCTATAATATCCAAAAGACAGTTGTCTTGCCTTCCTGTTGCTTGGTTGACTTACATTTTTGTTTAGTCTATTATTTCATAACAGAGAAGCTGTGTCCCACCAACTTTAACTACATGCACATCCATATAATATAATATATGGGTTTATGTTGGCTAAAGGCTTTTACACAGTCCCAAGATAAAGATGAATAGGTTTGTAATTTTATGTTTGTAAAACTTGAGTAAGTTCGTAGTTTAATCTGGTTTTACCATACAAACTCAAGGAACACTTTTTATAAGCTTTAGCTATAGACCCACGCATATCATATATGTGCACGGTCTATATCTTTTTGGTGGGGCAAAAAAACAGGGCTATTATAAGTTTTGTACAAAAGTGTTTTAGTATTTTTAAAATTTTAATATCATTTAAAATTATTTATTTAGTTGTCAATTTGAGATGTTTTCAAAATAGGAGTATGGAGTTTTGAGATATGTATAATCTAACTCCTACAAACATTAAACTAAAACGATGTAGGGTATGTAATACCACTTTTTGGTAGCTTTTGTTATATTCTTTTTTCAGTTGTAATCTAAATAAATGAATTTAATTTAGCATACATCTACATAACACTTTTTGGGAGTTTTATTTAATACCATTTATGTTATATTCTCTTTTCATTTGTAATGCAAATAAATGAATTTAATTTAGCATCATAATATATTTATGGTATAATCATTTTATATTTAATTCATAAATAAATAATAATATCTTAGATATTTAGGGATAGAAATTATATTTTGATGTAAAATATTGTAGAAGATATAATGTAATAATATGAATTTTGGAGTATATAGTTGGAGTTGCGTTGATTGGCGATGCAAGAACATATGCGTTTACAACTTATCCTATAGATCCAAGCATAATTAGTTTAGAAGAATAACCTTAGTGCAACTTTACACAACCACGCATAACACCTTTTGTTAATACGTGACTTATTAACTTAGGGAAAAAAAGGCAAAACCTTAAAATTAGATTAAATTGTTGTGCAACTAATGTTAAGTTTTAAGAAGAAGCTCTATAAGAAGCTCATGTGCAATCTCTTGCACAAACACCTTGTAGACCCATGCCCATTTTTTATCCTTTCATGCTCACTATAGATAGTTGGGTATCACCATGAAAACTTATTTTCTTATCTTCTTTGCAACAAAATTACATGGCCACCATAAGCATTTTCATAAAACACTAATGCCCCCGATGATCGATTACCTATAAACGTGTTCATCCCATTCAAACGAGATCCAACTAATCAAAGGTATCTTTACATGAAAAGGAATCTTTTAATTCTCCTACCAAATTCTATAAAAAGAGAAGATGATGAGAAGTAGCCAAAACTCGGGGATAGTTGGTGAGAAGTAAAAACTAAGTGCAAAGAACGAGAATTGTGTAAAAGGTACATTCTAAGAGAATTAAGTTGAATTCAACACAGTCTTTTGAGTCTACAAGTCTAGTTAGGATTAATTCGTAGGATTGATTCCCTTTTGTGGATTTATGCAAATTATTTGTTATGATGAATAACAAAAAACTATAACGTTTTGTGCTTGTTCAGTGTAATTTTCCTCATGATTTAATATAAGAATCTTATTGTTTCTTTTAAAATGCATAGTGAACTTTATAGGTACAAGGTTATTGTGTGTATGGATCAATGGGTCAAAACAATTCTTAATTTGGCCCTCTAAACATGATTACATCAACGTGTACCCGAGAAAGATTTAAGTTCTCTAAGTGAGAGACAATGACTATGTTGATTTCCATATTTATGCATGTGGGTAGAAAATAATTTTGGGAATAGTCCAACACTTAGATTGTCAGCTGGATGAGAGAATCCAATAGTTCCGAAACCAATTGAAAATTCAAACATAGCTTTGATAGCATGTGAGAATTCCATTTGATCAAACGTCTGAAACAATGATAACAAAATATAGCAACTGACACCCAAAACAACCCAAGGAAAATGAGTTAGCAATCAATTTCCACAAAAACACATGATTTACTTAAGAAACCAAACTTGGCTCACCATACCAAAATACCTCAGATAACCGATTCAATAGTTAAAGATACCTTTCACATGCTCAAATGCATCTAATAAACATGTTTAGTAACCTCAAGAAGTTTCAAACTATCATTTTTACTCATTCACCCTTTATACTTTAAAACTAGCTTGTAGCCCTTCCAAATGACAAATTTTGATGAACGTTTCACAAGGCATTAAATCTCATTGTCAAACGTTTTAGACACCCATTTGGGCATTAAAGCTTAATCCCAAAGTTATAGCACCTATCTCTAAGCCAATCAGATGTTACTCTCTGTACCGTTTTTAATTAAGCCTATTTAGTAGCCCTCCAAACACACAAAGCTTGTATCTTAAAACAAACTATCAATTTTCATGAAGAAGTATTTAGCTTTTTGGATACCCATTATGGTGTTCCTACTTTCTGATTAATTTCATCCTCTAACTCCAAACACAATCCTTCCAACATGAATTTCTCCTTTTTGATTAGGTCTAACTAGGTCTTCTTTAGGGTTTCGACTGAGTTCTTAGGGTTTAATGATTTACCAACTGGTTTATACCTTTAAACCACCTTTAATCACACATTTCAACCCTGTACAAGCACTTCCTAATGTTTTATCACCTTTTCTATCAACAATCATTCTATATTCACAAATTTGGACTCTTAGGCCCTTTCTTTCTCTTAACACCACAATGTCTTATATACCCTGTTCTTATCCTTTCTTTAGCTTTTTCTAAATTTTTATCACTCATCTGAACTCATTATCCCTTACACATCTTAACCAACTAACTCAAGTCATACACCTACTCTTATTTAAGATACTTTCTAGTAAATGTTCAATTTCTCCTTAAGCTTCTCCATATGACTATAACAGGACAATTAAGGAATCTATTTAAAGATGGCTCTATAGAAACTTTCCCCCACACGTCAAAGGCTTTAAAAACATACTAACAACGCTCCCAAACATGTATTAATACAATTTCCTTATACACTTGTTTCCTAAGACAATTGTTTCACACGTATGGTCTTGTTTGTCACAAGTAGATAGAAGATTGTGCATTTATATCCTTCTCTTTCTAAACACTTAATACTCTGAGCTTATACAATGGTTCTTGTGTATCCTTCCAAACTTTAGATCTCTCTCCAACTTATGAAAGGCTCCATAGATCTCAAAGTATGGATTAAGACTATTACACTAAGAAGGTCTTCTCCTAAACCCTCAAAGCTGACAATACAACAATCAAGACTAAATTTTACAAGTTTGACCTATAAAGCTTTCTCCAATTATCTTTATAGTTCAAAATCACCTTTAATACACTATACAATCCCTTATCACCAACTTATAACAGGATTCAATGATTCCTTTTAGAATTATACAAATTTTTGTGCCTTAAAATCCTAGAACAGGGTGTCTCAGACGTAGAGGAAGTTTTCTTGTTTATTTTTCCTTATTTGGACTCTTTGATGTTTATTGATGACTTAAGACACATCTACCAAACTTGGTGTAACTCTACAATATCCATTTTCATGATATCACTCAATGTCCTGGGCTATACTTCATCAAACAATCACCAATTGGACTATAATGCCCAAATTCACAATTTTTAGATTCTTTCAAAACTCACATGAAGGATTATTAACCATAATTTTAACATTAACACTGTACAACTTAGTATTCTTTAGTTTAAAACCTTTTCGCATGTTTCATTCATTCATCACACTAAATCTCTCTTTCACTTACACATACATAGTCTTACCTCATTCCACACAGTTCAATACTCCTTGCATATGACTATCTTCATTGGTATTCTAACATCCTCAAGCTTCTTTCATGTCCTCCTTGGGACTGTACAAACCTTCTACAATTGTATTTAACAATTTTTAATTATTATATGTCATACATGATTCAAACATACACAAATTAAACCTTTATCCTTCACACAAAGTACACACATATTCATCCACATCATAAATTATTACTTAAGAGTTCCTTTATTTGATTTTTTCCTAGTACATCCTTAGATCCTTGATCTCTCTTGGCTCTGTAAAACAATATTTCTTCCTCCTCTAAACCCCTTTCACTACCAACTCCTATATTTGATTCAACACTCTTACACTATTGGTGAAAAAGAGGTAGTTAGGGTTCTAACCACCTAACTTATATGTGTTTAGACTAACCATAGAGGACTAGAGTCATGTCAGGATCAAGTAGATCATATCCTAGGTGAATTCATGTTCCATGACCCATTTTTTCTCATTTATTTAACCTATATTATCTCCTAGACCTCTAACACACCTAAAGAGTAATTCAAATATTTAAAATGTGGTTTTGGAGGGAAACTCCAAATACCACTTATTACAATGCTAGAAGAGTCCAAATAGACTTGAAACATGCCATGATCACCAAAATGGATCTTCACAACCAATGACAATTATAAAATCCAAAATTTGATTATTTACATGAAGTGATGCTCGTGCATCATACTCCCCAAGAGGAAATATTTGAGCTCCTTTTTGTTTTCTTTCTTGTTTTCCAATTTCTTTCCTTTGTGATTTAATTTTCCTCTTCTTAGGTTGAGCTCCATCCATCTTAACTCTTTCATTATTTTTATTTTTCTTCTTTTCTTCTTGTTTTTTTTCTTTCCTTTCATCTTATTTTTCTTTTTCTTCATTCTTTCTTTGATTTTCCTCCTCAACTCTCAGCTGAAATATAAAATCAGGTTCAAATGTATCTTCATCTTCCCATGGTATCTTCCAATCTTCTTTCATTTGGTATTCATCTTATTTGACTTCTTCATAATCAATTAGGATCTTCATAAGTTATTTTTTTGCTCTCTTATAGTCATCTTAATCTTCAAATAGGTCTGAGTTCTCTAATTCCTTCATGATTTGTTTCCATATTAGTTCTTCTTCTATTGTAAATTCACCTTCTTCTTGATCTCTTCTTTCATCTTTAGCATTTTTGTCTTCTATGTCTTCATTCAATACAATTTTCTTTTTATTTATGCTTTCATTTTGATCACCTGAATTCACACATAAAAAAGAAAGATTAAAATGAAAATATGGAGGCCATATAACCTCATGAGAAGCTCCATGAAATAACTTTTCTTCATCTTTTCCGTGTTTTCCTTCTTCTTCACTATTTTTCTCTTCTTCTTCACCTAACATCACACCAACATATGGATAGAAATTATTGATCTTAATACACCTTTTTTTCCTTATCTCTTCTCTTTTCCAAGCAATAAATTGCTTCTTCTTTCTCTCAACAAGCCACTTAATGGGCCATTGCACTCTTTTCTTCATACTCCATCCAAGAATTTCACTTTCCCTCTTCTTTCTTTCTATCATCCACTTTAAATCTTCATCTATCTCTCTAAACTATCCTAACATCTCTTCATTAGTCACCCTCTTATTTCTTCCATTCTCTTTCAACTTGTTATAGTAATCATCCAGAAAGAAACCTTTCATCTTTATTCACTTTTCTCTCTTAACTCTCTCTCTCTCTTTTCTTCTTCATAAGAAAGTCTTTTGCACCTTGCTATTTCCAAGTAAATCACCCTAGAACTTCACCTGGTCTTTTGGCAAAAATTTTCTTCTCTCTCAACCTAAAATTATGTTACACATTGGATATATTCTTCACTTCTTTCTATCTTCTTCGTTTAAGCCTTCAAAGGCAAATGTTTCTTTTCTCATAACTTATTCACTATCATTTTTTCATTTCAACAACTTTATTTTGCTATCTTCCAAGATCAAACCTTTCTCTGGTACCACATGATAGAAAAATATATCAACTGACACCCAAAACAACCCAAGCACAATGAGTTAGTAATCAAATTCCACAAAAAACATGATTTACTCAAGAAACTAAACTTTACATACCATGTACTAAAATACCTCAGATAACTGATTCAAGAGTTAAGGATACCTTTCACCTACTCAAATGTATCTAATAAACATGCTTAGTAACCTCAAGAAGTTTCAAACCATCATTTTTACTCATTCACCCTTTAGACCTTAATACTAGCTTGTAGCCCTTCCACATGAAAAAGTTTAATGTGTAGAATTTTTCACAAGGCATTGGATATCACTGTCAAACTTTGTAGACACCCATTTGGGCATTAAATCTTATCCCAAAGTTTTAGCCCCTATCTATACGCCAATCAAATGTTATTCTCTCTCTACCATTTTTCAATCAGTCCTATTTAGTAGCCCTCCAAACACACAAATATTGTAGCTTAGAACAAAGCATTAAATTTCATGAAGAAGTATTTATCTTTTATGATACCCATTACGGTGTTCCTACTTCCTAATTAATTTCATTCTCTAATTCCCAACACAATTCTTCCAACACCAATTCTCCTTTTTTTATTAGGTCTTCTCTACGGTTTCAAACGAGTTCTTATGATTTTATCATTTACCAATAAGTTTATACCTTTTAACCACCTTTCAACCACCTTTCATCACACATTTAAACCCTGTACAAGTGCCTCCTAATGTTCAATCACCCTTTCTAGCAACAATCATTCTATATTCACAAATTCGGACTCTTAGGCCTTTCTTTCTCTTAACACCATAATGTCTTCTATACCCAGTTCTTATCCTTTGGATTTTTCTAAGTTTCTTATCATTAATCTTATCATTTTACTTTACACCTCTTAACAAACCAACTCAAGTCATACACCTATTCTTATTCAAGATACTTTCTAGTAAATGTTCACTTGTTACTTAAGCTTCTCAATATGATTGTAACATGAAAATAAAGGAATCTTCTTAAAGATATATCTATAGAAACTTTCCCCACTCTTCAAAGGATTTAAAACATACTAACAACACTCACAAACATGTTTGACTATAATTTCCTCATAAAATTATTTCCTAAGTCAACTGTTTCACAAGTATGGTCATGTTTGTCACAAGTAGATAAAAGATTGTGCATTAATCTCCTTCTCTTTCTAAACACTTAATACTCTGATCTAATAAAATTTTTCTTATGCCTCCTTGCCACCTTTATAGCTCTCTTCAACTTATCAAAGGCTCAATAGATATCAAATTATGTATTAAAAGACTATTACACTAAGAAGGTCTTCTCCCAAACCCTCAAAACGAGTAATACAACAATCAAGACTGAGTTTTACAAGTTTGTTTTAGAAACCTTTCTCCAATTATCTTTATAATTTACAATCACATTAAACACACTATAAAATCCCTTATCACCAAATTATAGTAGGATTCAATGATTCCATTAGATTTATAAAAAATTTTGTGCCTTATGTTGAGCCCATAAAAATGACTAGCTCCCGGAGCAGAGGATCAACGCGTGGGGAAGACAGTGTCAGAAGAATGTGCATGAGGAAGCATGCACAAGGATGAATAAGTTGTTTGCGAAAAACTTGAAAAATTAACTAGTTTACGAATGAAGGGCTAGAGTTGGACATAGAGCAAACGGAGGTTTGTGCGTGGAAGCAGAAATTGGTTTGAGACTTAGCCACATTTTGGGTTATGGTGTTGTATGGAAAACATGCGAGGATGGGGGTAGGCGTGATATTGGATAAGGTTAGAACATGGAAACTTGCATCCCAAGGAAAGAATATTCTAGAAATAAAACATTGTGTTTAAGAGCTGTAATGTAGAGTTAGTTATGGGTTAACTGGCACTTGCATGTTTAGGGTGCTCAAGTATGGCGGGGTATGATGACATTTGGTATGTAGTTTTCTCTTGAGTGATGTTGGTGTAGTGAAGGAAAGCTCCCACTCTATTTAAAAATGTGTTTGGATCTAAAATGAGGGAGGGGAAGAAGATGTGTGATGCGAGGAAAGAGATGCAAGAGATACTTTAGATGCACAAGGGAGAGCATGGATAGAACTCTTCGAGTAGAGTCATTTTATGGGGTTAGGATGTTATTTATTGATGTATTCGGTCTGCTATGACCCTTTTTGATGTAATCTGACTACTGTAAAAAAATGTGAATCAATATATGAGGTGGATTGTTCTAACTATCTATGTTTATGGGTCCAAAAACTTGTGTTCTTCATATTGCTCATGGTTCAGATCTGATAGCTCTATGTTTTTATAATGATTACATTCATATTATGGTGCATCTGTGTTTGGATCTACTTTCTTTACCTTTGTGCTATAATGAATGTATGTATTTTTGTTTCTGTAATATTCCTCGATTAATGGTGAACATTCTTATAAGGATCACATAAAAAAGGGGCTTGATACCTTCGCGTGCCTCGGGTGAATGCCTAGTTCAGGCTGGCTGATGTGCCGACACATCTAAGGTTTAAAGGGAGTAGGTGAAAGTGACTACATTTTGGTTCCGTTGCCGGGACATATTTTGAAGTTGTTGTAAGAATGGTGTGTGATGACATAGCGCTTGAATTTGGCCAGTGTGGAGAATTGGCTTAAGAACATACAGGATGAGTTTGCACAGAGATTCAACACTGGACCTAAGTTTGATGCACATACATGGGTAGAGGAGCATTTGTATCACAAGATCTACGAAACATTCTTTTTCTATTTTCCAATAGAACTATATGAATGGTTTTCAGCGTATGCGTCAAGGAGGAGTTGGTACTATTGACCTCATGTTTGGACCCAAGAAGATTATCAGTGAATTCATTATGCCGATATGATATGGACTCATGCTATTGATTGTTGGTGGAGTGGTGTGTTGAATAGCTACACGTTGGAGTACATAATTTCTACGTATTCTTTCCCAAAGGTTTTTGAGTTCGAGTTATTGCGAGAATTGAGAGGATATTTCTTACATGCTATACCATTAGCCATTAAGATCCTGATCATCACTCTAAGTTTAGAAGCGTTTCCTATGGCTAGATAAAATCCCACTAGGTGCGGGGTGCGGAAGTGGGTGTGGTGAGAAATGGTGGATCCTATGGCAAAAGTAGAGAGAGAAGATAGGTGGCTCAAGTATAATGAAGCTAGAGAGAGGGAATTGACAAGACAACATGAGATTGCAGGAACGATGTATGTTTAAAGGCAGATGTTATGGGAAGGGTTTGAAGTTCATGTGGAGGACATGAAATCTGAGAAGTCTATGCTACTCCATCTTGACAAATGTGGAAGGATAACCCCCTCAATTTTTGATGAGATCTTGTTAGATGGAGAAAGGATATAAACCATAGGTGCGCATTTGAACCCACCTAGCAACCAAGCCCTTGCGCTTAGTTTTCCAATTTTTGAGACAAGTATTGATAGTTCGATTGGCATTGATAAACAAGAAACATTAGGTAGATATAATTTTGCATTACATCCATCTATGGACTCAAAAAAATTTTCTTGTGTTTGGTAGTATCCTGTTAGGCACGTCATTTAGACAAGGTGTGAGATTGTAGAACGTGGGTATCACATTTGGAAGTAGTTCAACTTCAAAAACTATTGGAGACCAGTTTGGTAAATTTGTGGGAACACAGAGTAGCACTAATTTAGGACCTGTACCTACTACAAGAGGAGGATCTAGAGGATTTTGTGGATCTGGAGGGTCAGGAGTTAGTGGAACAAGTGGATCTAGTGGTGGAGGAAACACAGGAGGAAATTAGGGTTTTGGATCTAGTATACAAGGAAAGTAACCCCATCAGTAGGTATTTTACGAGACGTATCTTCATTTTCCTGATTATAAAGGTGTTGAGGATGCTGCAAAGCATGCACACAAGTGTGAATTGCTATGGCGTGCTAGGGAGATCACATTTTGTAACTATGTTGCAGGGGCGTGTGCATAAATGGTACTGAAAATATAACTCACATCAAACTACGGTGGATTATAAGGCGTTGTGTGATGCCTTCTTGGTGGAATTTCATATTCCTAAATTTGATAAAATGAGCATCAATGCACTCAAGGAGATTCAATAGGGTATGGTAGAGTGTGTGTGAGAGTATGATGCACGTTTTAATAATATTTTGTCAAAGTTATCTTATGATATCCATCCTTCTTAACATGCTTAATGGTTTATTGGAGGCATGATAACACCTTTTAGATGAGCACTTTCACATAAGACTTTCACGGATCTGCGCGATGTCTTGGAGGCTACATTGCACACTGAGGTCGTGGGGAGCATTGATACTGGGGTAAGTCCCTTTTTGAAGGCAAAAATTACTTCCATGACAAAGGAACTTGAGAAGTTTTCTAAAAATTCAACACACGAGACTTGTAGCAGAATTTGGTGTATAAATTGTGAAATAGAAGGACTCACCAAGGATAGTTTCCCCTGAAAGTCAGTGCACACCATGTCAGTAGACTATGAAATTTTTCACGGGGATCATGATCCAAGTAGAGGCCCTTTCTTACAATGCGTGCTCCATAAGAATGTGTCCTACTATTGTAATATTTTTACATCTATTACTCATGACATGAAGGAATACTAGTTGATATACAAGATTCATGTTGCAATTGATACTGGTGTGCGCCAGGCTAATGTTGTGAACAATTATAAGAACGAGGGGCATCAACATGAAGGGCGTGATGCTGGTAGAGGAAGGGGAAGAATATTTCATGGAGGATTTAGATGCCATGGTGGTTGCGGCAGAGGAAGGAGTGAATTCCCCCATGGAACTTGTTTCAATTATGGATCTACAAATCACTACAAGCGCGAATGCACGGATTTTCTATAATGCTCGTGGTGTGGAAATAAACATAAGTACGAGGAGTTCCCTGACTTGTATAATCACATGATCTAGAACTAGAAGAAGGAAAAGGGTGCATGAATGGTTAGTGTGAAACGCATTGAACCTCTGTTCATGCCTACGGTAGGGTTTAACCCTGAGTTGGAGCCTATATTAGTAACTACAAGTGTTGAAGCTACACACATAAGAGAAATACCAAAACAGAGGCATCTCATTACAAGAGAAGAGGTATTACATGGGAAGTACTTGTTATCCCAAATTTTCCCCCTGACAAAATCGACCAAACCCAACCCTGCATAAGAAGAAATCTAAAGGTTAGTTTTGTCGTATGAGCCTACGTTTCAAATACAACAGTCAGGTTGCAAGCGGACTAGGAAATGGAGAAACTAGAGGCTTAAAGGAGGTAAACAATGTCAAGGAGGCCAGAGGGTCTCAGGAAAGAAACCAAAGGCTCAAAGTATTTGGGCTTCACAAATGATTCAGAGCGGGCCCAAATTGGCTAAGTATGGAAGAGACGGTAGAAGCTACCACGTTTTCTCAATGACACACCTTCAAGGGTCGAAGCCAAGGCTGGTTCCCCAAAAAAAGTGTGAAGATTTCACATTTCCCTGGCCCGAAAAGGGAAAAAGCTAGCTGTTGAAAAGTCCAAACAAGTGGAAGGAACCACGTGTCATCTTGGTGTAATTTCAAAAGTAAGATCCCAAGGTGGAGACTCGAACTAGCACTAGCTCTCCATGTGGTCAGGGTTCAATAGAAGTCAAAATGTCAGCGGGCCCGAAATGACTAAGTATAAGAGTATTCGACAAAGGCTTCCACTTGTCTCATTGACACATATCTAAGGATCAAGTCTAAGAGGCAGTCCCCTAAACAAGTGCCAAGCCTCCACATGTCCAGAGCCCCCAAAAGTCACACCGGCCATTGAAAAGTCTTTGAGTTAGTGGAAGGTGCCATGTGTCGATTCAGTGCCACTTCAAAGATAAATCTTAAGAGTAGAGACTTAAACATGCGCCAACCCACCACATAGTCAATATTTGAGAAGAGCATCTGCCCGAATCAACTAAGTATCGTAGACTCACGGAAGGCGCCACGTGTCTCATCGACACATCTCCAATGGTAAACCTAAAATCTGGTCTCTCAAACAAGCGCTAGCATTCCACATGTCCTAGGTCCGAAAGGGGACATAGTTGATAGTTGAAAAGTCAATATGGGTCAGAGTCAGCGGAGGGTGCCAAGTGTCTCAATGGTGCAAATTCAAAAGGGGCAGCCTAAGGGCTAGTCTCAAGCGAGCTTGGAGCTTCCACATGTCCAAAAGTCAAAAGGGGGACAGAGTCGACCCCTTAAATCGAACAAGTATGGAAGGGATGAGGAAGGCCTCCACATGTCATCTCCACACAAATTCAAAAGGTAGAATTGGGAAGCAGGTCCTAAATGCGTGCCAGCCCTCCACGTGTCCCGGGTTAGACGTATGCCTCTGCCAAACAAAAGGACTTAGCCAAAACAAAATTAAATAGAACAAAGCCATGGAAGAAGCCACACATCTCTTCGATGCAACTTCAAAAGAGAAATCTAAAGGCGGTCCCCAAACACGTGCCAACTCTACATGTGGCCATGTCTCAAGTCAAGGCGGGAAGGTGGGTCATCTGGGGCAGTTTGAAATTTTGGCTTGAGAAGGAGTAAAGTGTAAGAATAAGCCGCACCTCCACCGATGCCCAGAGGAGCCACGTATCAGGCCTAAATCACATGTGGGGAGGTGGGCCTTGGAAGGATTTTTTGCCAGAAGTGGGCCAACAGGCCTGGGGAGGACTTTTCTCCCAGATGGAAAATGCGGACCGACGTGCCTAAAGATGATTTTTTGGAAAAAGTGAATTGCTGGGGCTGTGGGGCATTTTTTGCATTTTTGTATTTTGTGTAAAAGGTGCAAAGTGCATTTCAGGTCCATGGACCCATTCTGCTAAACTGGTTTTCACCATTTTTGTATGGATCCAACCTAAACATTCAAATGGTTATATCTTTTAATCCAGTTCCCAAAATCCAACAAATCTGGCACCATTGGAAAGGTCTCCACCTTGTTTACCGACATGAAAATATGAAACTTTAATTTTGACGAGGTTAGGTGGGTGAAAAATAGGGAAACGTCTTAATGCCATTAATATGTGATCTAATTACTTCAACAACCAGATCATATTTGATTTGATCCGCCGTTCTTCCTTCTTCAACATGCTGAACAGACATAGAGTGGCGGACTCGAAAAATTGTGGGTGGATTTGTAGGGGCATTGATGGCCAGTAGTTGAGATCCAAATTAGGTTTCCCACATCTTCTCTCCTCCTCTCTTCACTGCATCTATAAAGGTAAGAGCTTAGCTCATTGTAAAGGGTTGGACATTTTTGTTTTGCACCCTCCCTTCTTCCCTTTTCTGGAAGTGAATTTGTGGAGTTTTCCAAACCTCCCATTCAAGTTGTAATAAAAAGTTTTTCCCTCTTGGCTACTGTAGTATACTGTATCAACTCTGGAGTAATAATATATGTCTTTGGATGATTCTCAACCCTCTCATGTGTTCATTGTTGTATTCTGATCTCTCATAACAGTTTGGTTATCTATTCATGGTGTTTTTTATTTCCTTTCTATGGTCTGTGTTAAATTACAAAATGGGTTTTTTAACATTCCTTTGGTGCATCACCTTGTTAGCTTAGGTTTATTTTCTCACATCTTCTCAACCCTGTCTCCTTGGTAAGATAGAGTAGGTTTTAGAGTAGATCCTCTACAATTTATTTGTGTGCACCTGAATAGAGGAATATGAACCGGTCTTCATATGGAGATCTCTCTCGATTGCAAAGTCCCATACTTTGAGATATGCTCCATGTTCTGCTATCACATTGAGAGTCTTAACCCATATTGTTGCAGACATTCAGGGGTGTTGTGATTTTACACTAAAAGTTTTGGCATGCCAAATTTTTATCCCAATTTTTCCCCTCAACAAAATTGACCAAACCTAACCTTGCATGAGAAGAAATCTAAAGGTCGGTTCCATCGTACGAGCCCACATTTTGAATCCAATGCTTAGGTTGTAGGAGGACTTGTAAATGGAGAAACCAAAGGCTCAAAGGAGGAAAACAACGTCAAGGAGGCTAGAGGGTCTCAGGAAAGAAACCAAAGGCTTAAAGTCTTTATGCTTCACAAATGATTCAGAGTGGGCCCAAATTGGCTAAGTATGAAAGAGATGATGGAAGATGCCACGTGTCTCAACAGTGCACCTTCAAGGGTCAAAGCTAAGGACAGTTCCCCTAACAAGCATGAAGCTTCCATGTATCTCATGCCCGAAAAGGGATAGAGTCGACCGTTGAAAAGTCTAAATGAGTGGAAGGAACCATGTGTTAGCTTGGTGCAATTTCAAAAGTAAGAGCCCAAGGCTGAGATTCAAACTAGCGCCAGCTCTCCACGTGGTCAAGGTCCAACAAAAGTCAAAATGGTAGTGGGCCTGAATCGACTAAGTATAAGAGTGTCAGCGGAGGCTTCCATGTGTCTCATCGGTGCATCTCCAAGGATAAAACCTAAGAGGAAATCCCAAAACAAGTGCCAAGTCTCCACGTGTGTAGAGCCCCTAAAAGTCACACTAGGTTGTTGAAAAGTCTTCGAGTCAACAGAAGGTGCCACGTGTCGACTTGGTGTAACTTCAAAGATAAATCCAAAGAGCGGAGACTCAAACATGCACCAGCCCACCACGTAGTTAGGATTCGAAGAAGAGCATCGGCCCAAATCAGCTAAGTATCACAGACTCACGGAAGGTGCCACGTGTCTCATCGATGCATCTCTAAGGGTAAATCTAAAAGTGGGTCTCTCAGACAAGCACTAGCCTTCTACGTGTCCTAGGTCCGAAAGGGGATAGAGTTGATAGTTGAAAATTCAAAATGGGGCAGAGTCAGCGGAGGGTGCCAAGTGTCTCAATGATAGAAATTCAAAAGGGGCAGCCCAAGGGCCAGTCTCAAGTGAGCACGGAGCTTCCACATGTCCAAAAGTTCAAAAGGGGGATAGAGTCGGCCGCTTAAATCAACTAAGTATGGAAGGGACGGTGGAGGCCTCCATGTGTCATCTCCGCACAAATTCAAAAGCTAGAATCAGGAAGTAGGTCCTAAATGCACGCCATCCCTCCATGTGTCCCGGGTTAGACGTATGACCCCGCCAAACAAAAGGAATTAGCTAAAACTCAAAGAAATAGAACAAAGCTGCAGAAGGAGCCACGTGTCTCTTCGTTGCAACTTGAAAAGTGAAATCCAAAGGAGGTCCCCAAACGCACACCAGCTCCGGAGGGTGCCAAGTGTCTCAATGATAGAAATTCAAAATGGGCAGCCCAAGGGCCAGTCTCAAGTGAGCGCGGAGCTTCCACATGTCCAAAAGTCAAAAGGGGGATAGAGTCGGCCGCTTAAATCGACTAAGTATGGAAGGGACGGTGGAGGCCTCCATGTGTCATCTCCGCACAAATTCAAAAGCTAGAATTAGGAAGTAGGTCCTAAATGCACGCCATCCCTCCATGTGTCCTGGGTTAGACGTATGACCCCGCCAAACAAAAGGAATTAGCTAAAACTCAAAGAAATAGAACAAAGCTGCAGAAGGAGCCACGTGTCTCTTCGTTGCAACTTGAAAAGTGAAATCCAAAGGAGGTCCCCAAACACACACCAGCTCTACACGTGGCCATGTCTCAAGTCAAGGCGGGAAGGCGGATCACTAGGGTTAGTTTGTAATTTTGGCCTAAGAAGGCGTAAAGTGTAAAAATAAGTTGCACCTCCGTCGATTCCTAGAGGAGCCACGTGTCAGGACTAAATAACATACGTGGAGGAGGGCCTTGGAAGGATTTTTTACCAGAAGTGGGCCAACGGGCTTGGGGAGGAATTTTTGCCCAGATGGAAAATGCAGATCGACGGGCCCGAAGATGATTTTTTTGGCAAAAGTGAATTGCGGGGATGCGGGGCATTTTTTTCATTTTTGCATTTTTGTGCAAAAGGCGTAAAGTGCATTTTGGGTCCACGGACCTATTCTACTAAATTGGTTTTCACCATTTTTGTATGGATCTGACCCAAACATTCAAATGGATATATCTTTCGATCCACTACCCAAAATCCAACAAATCTAGCACCATTGGAAAGGTCTTGACTTCGTCTACACCATGAAAAATTGAAACTTTAATTTTGATGAGGTTAGATGGGTGAAAAATAGGGAAACATCTTCATGCCATTAATATGTGATTCAATTTCTTTAACAACTAAATTAGATTCAATTTGATCTTTCATTCTTCCTTCTTCAACACACCGAACAAACATAGAGTTATAGACTCTACAGATTGTGGGTGGATTTATAGGGGCATTGATGGCTGATAACTAAGCTCCAAATCATGTTTCCCCGCCTCTTCTCTCCTCCTCTCTTTGCTACATCTATAAAGGTAAGAGCTTGGCTCATTGTAAAGGGTTGGACATTTTTGTTTTGCACCCTCCCTTCTTCACTTGTCTACAAGTGAATCTGTGGAGTTTTCCAAACCTTCCATTGAAGTTGTAATAATTTTTTTTACCTCTTGGCTACTGTAATGTACTATATCAACTCTAAACCAATAATATATCGTTTGTGGATGATTCTCAACCCTCTCATGTGTTCATTGTTGTATTCTGATCTCTCATTGTAGTTTGGTTATCTGTGCATGGTGGTTGTATTGCATTTCTATGGTCTGTGTTAAATTACAAAATGGGTGTTTAACATTACTTTGGTGCATCACCTTGTTAGCTTAGGTTTATTTTCTCACATATTATCAACCCTATCTCCTTGGTAAGGTAGATTAGGTTTTAAAGTAGATCCTCTATAATTTATTTGTGAGCACCTAAACAAAGGAATAGGAACCGGCCTTCATCCGAAGAGATCTCTCGATTTCAAAGTCCCACACTTTGAGATATGCTCCATGTTATGCTATAACATTGAGAGTCTCAACCCATCTGGTTGTAGACAATTAGGGGTGCTGTGATTCTACACTAATAGTACCATGATCTGACTTATCAGAAGGAGGTTTACTAGGAGATTATGGATGTGATTAGGAGCTTGCAAGGGGAGATCCAATGTTTGAAAGAGTAGTCACGGAAGTATGAATAGGAAAAAAAATGTTGAGATCCCTTAGAGGGATGTTGATCATGTCAAAGAGGTATGTAAGATGCTGCACTAGGAAAATATAATCCCCCTATTAGGAGAATGGTTGAGAGGAAAGGTACCGCACATTGCATGCGAGCGCGAGAGGCAGATCTTGCATGCTAATTTTCCCCCTCATAGTATTGATTATGAAAATAAGATCACGTTGAATATGGTAGTTAATGGATGTATTTTGAGTAACATACTAATTGACATAGGTGCAGAGGTAAATGTTCTTACTCTAAATGCATGGAACTAGATGGGGGAGGCCACCATTGCAGCCATATTCAAATGTGCTATACAACAAATAGAACTAAAGCTATGCCCATCAGAGTCTTGAAGGATGCTTCCATAACCATTCAAGAGGCCTAGTTCACTCGTGACTTTGAAGTATTAATGCTTTCCAAGGAAGATAATTTCCCAACATTACTTGGTCACCCTTGGTGTTATGTGAATAATGCTGATTTACGCTTTAACAAGGGATACATGAGCTTTGAGAACAAGACGAAGCACATTATTATTCAAATAATAGATGGTAGGTTTGTTCCTTATGTCGAGCCTTTAAGGGAAGAAGAAATTAATATAATTTATGTGCGCACCATCAGAGATCCATAGGTTACTGAGCCATCGAGAGGAGTCATTATGTGGGATGATGCTTAGTCCTTGAGTGATACGGTTAATATTGCATGTGATAATTGGGAACATGATACTTTTGAGTTGGTTGTGAGAGAATTGAAGTGTACTGTGACTCATGTTGTCAAGGTGCCTTCAGTTAGGTGTTTGGGAGGAAGACAAATACCAAGTTACACTGGAGAAGGTCACCCTGAAGTATTTTTGCACAATATGGAAGTCCAGTGGACCTATGAAGTAGAACAAAGGATTATTATTGTTTATACCTTACGTGGGACAACTGAGTATTGGTGGATGACTCATCAGGATAATATTATAGAGTGGCACAAGGTAAGAATCACGTTCTATGTTAGATTTATATGGAACGATGTTCCTTCAAGGATATGTGGCTATCATGGGAGGGAATCAACCTTATACAACGCTTAGAAATGTGAGAAAGCCTAGACGGAAGGCCTAGAAGCTTTACCTCCTTTACTTAAGGTGCATAAGTTCTATTCCACCTTACAAGGTTGTGCATGTGCATGGTACGTCTATTCAGAATTACGTCGCTAGAAAGGAAATTAGCAAGAGTTTTATAACATGTATTATTCAGACTTTTTAGTATCTATCTTCTAAACCATCACTGAATGAGGCTTTACAGGTAGTCAAGTGCCTTAATCTAGGAGATAGTTCCAAAGCTAAGGACCTCCTCCTAGATTTTCTAGGGGATCTTGATTTAGAGGTGTGCTTCAAGGAAGGAGAAGAAACAAATGAAGTACATTTTGAGCACATCTACCTAGAAAAAGAGCGGAAAAATGGTGTACCTAGTAGAGGATGAAGAGATAAAGAGCCTCGATGTTAATCATATGGAGGGTACGCATGACATATTAGATAGTGTGGATGATAAGGCGTGGGCCTACAATGAGCCGTTAAAGAAAAAGAAGGTCAACATTGACACAAAAGAAAAATCGAAAGAAACAATCATTAACGATTACTGGACATAACAATAGGTTTTAAAGATAATTGAATTATTGCAGGGCTTCCAGGATTTGTTCCTGCACGGGTATCATGAGTTAAAAGGAGTTCATCACTCATTGAGAGAGATGTGGATTAAGTTAAAGGAAAGGTGTGTGCCCTGATTAGGAAGAGGCCTTATCAGATGAATCCTAATATGCGCATAAAGGTAAAAGAAGAAATTGACAAGATGATGGAATCTGGGATCATTGAATCTGTTCAATAATTTGAATGGGTTAATCTAATGGTGATTAGTATAAAGAAATATAGAAGGATGTAGAGCTATGTAGACTCTAGAGACTTGCATACTGCATGTGTTATAGATCCTTTTCCAAATCCTTTTACTGAGAAAATATTAGAGTGTGTAGTAGGGCGTGAGATCTACTCTTTTACAGATGGATTATCAGGCTATCTCCAGGTAAGGATTGCAAGAGAAAACTAGGAGAAGACTACTTTCACCACTGAATGGGGAAGTTTTTCTTATACCATTATGCCATTTGGGATTAAGAATGTGCTTGTTGTATTTTCGTGCATTGTGGTGCAAGTGTTTCAAGACATTATTCATAAGTTTCTACAAGTCTAATTGGATGATTAGACAGTGTACGGGTTAGTAAAATATCATTGTGACAACTTGAGATTGATGTTTGAAAGATGCAGACAGTTAAGTATCTATTTAAACATTAAGAAATGCATCTTTGTTACTCCTTTTGGCACATTTCTAGGTCATATTATTTGAAAGGAAGGTTTATTAGTGGACACTACCAAAGTTGATGTTATTTTGGTTTTAGAGGATCCTGCCAATCAAAGCGCAATGTGTGGATTTCTAGGGAATATGGGTTACTACATAAAATTCATCAATGGTTATGCCAGGATTTCCATGCCCTTGGAAGAACTATTGAGGCATAAAAGAATATTTCATTGGGATGAGGCGCAACAAGTGGATTTTGATATGTTGAAGGAGAAGCTTACTTTTGTGCCCATTTTTCACTTTCCCTCTTGGGACAAACTCTTTCACATACATGTGGATGCATCAGGGATGGAAATTAGAGAAGTCCTAACACAACCAGTATAAGGGATTGTTAAATACCGTTTGTGTTTTGCAAGCAAGAATCTAAACCCCACATGAGAATAATTACACAACAACGAAGCACGAAACGTTGTCTATGATTTATGCATTGTATAAGTTTAGGTATTACTTGTTAGCTACTCCATTTATATTTTACATAGATCATATGCCACTTAAGTATTTGGTAAACAAGCTTGTTTTTCAAGGATGCATATGCTGATGGATCTTGTTATTTCAAGAATTTGAATTTTGAGTCGTAGTAAAACCAGGAAAGTGTAATTTAGGACCTGACTATCTTTCAAAAATTGATTTAGGTGAGTACACACATAACACATAATAAATGATGTTTCATCGAATTGTTGTGCGATAAAACATATAAGATAAAAAGGTCATGGAGGAATACCTATTATTACGTTGGTCGAAGGTTGAGTGCATGCGTAAATGAATTTTGATCCAAGATGATTGTGTGAGCTTCCCTTTGGCTAGGAGGAACGACTTGTATAAGAAACAAAACAAGACCAAAAAATAGTATTAATAGTATAAGTTAGTGGACTACCTAGCAAACGCTAGATCCAAGAAGCGAGGTGTTTCCTAGAAGGCTGTCAATCCACTTTCAAATATAAATTAATACTGCAAATATCATGAAATAAGGAAATCCTATTATAGTTATACGATTTAGGTATCTCGTGCAAATAAAATAATAAAATATAAAATAACAGGAAAGGTTATGATTAAATCTGGAGGTTTGGTAGGTTATTCTAGGTCTTACAGGTTTGACAGGGGTCTGGGATTGATTGGGTGAGGTCTGGGCTAGTTTCGGTGGCTTGAGAGGCTTGTTGGTTAAAAGGAATGAAATAACACAAAGAATGATGTCGGTCTAATGACTGATGTCAGTAAAGAGGGGAGACCAATGACGGTTAAGGTGACCGGCGTTGGTAGGGGAAATTTGGTGGTAATTAAATAAAATTAGTTTTGGACTTCTCTGTGATTGCATAGAGAATGAAGGGAGGATGGTTGGGTTTGTAATAATACCAAGGAGACTCATGAATGCATAGAGGTCAGAGTATGGAGAGCCAGAAGGCCATGGGTGGTTGGATGGGTAGATTGGTAAGAAGGTGGGGATGGAGGAATGCAGGAAGGAATAAGATGTAATAACAAAAGATAATGAACTTACACTTTAAGCAAGTACAAAATGATGAAAATCAAATATACTTACTTGCATTTGCAGGTTTGGTAGGTGAAGGAAGGATAGTGGTTGATCCGTGAAGAAATTTTGTGGTCAGTTCTTCCAGAAATACTTCCTAGAGTGTTCCTGTGAATATTCTAATGCCTTGGGATGAGCATCAGGTGCTTGCATTGGGCTTGTGGTTGAGTATATCCCATCGTCTGGATGCTGAGAAGTCTTTGATTCATGCTTGAATGCAATAGAACTCTCTGAACTCAAAAATGACCAACCTGGGTAAAGAGTTGTAAAAGGGTATATAAGGTAACCAATGACGGTTAAGGTGACCATCATCAGTTGAGGGATAACTGGTGTCGGTTAAGGTGGGAAATCCTAGGTTTACCAAAAATAGGTAGATCTTTACTATTTTTGGCATGCTCTTGATTGAGTCCACTTAGGGAAGTGGAGTTCACATGAGAGAAGGTAGGAAGGTCATAGAAGAAGTCCAATTAGGTTTTTGGAAGAAGTCTCAGTTAGTTAGGTTAAGTGGTGACTCAACACTGGGAGTGATGACTCAGTGCTGAGAGTGATGACTTGGTCACTATGAGTTAAATGCCCCTGGAATGGGTCCAGGGTGAGGTGTCTAGGTGATGTGTAAATTAACTTAATTAAAGTAATTAAATTAATTAATAATGTGAGGATGAACATTAATTCAATTGTAAGTAATTAAATTAATACGAATGCGGGGTAAAGGGGTCATGGTTAGGTGAACACGTTACGTTAATTGATTAAAGGGGACCAAGGGGAGTGTGACCCAAATTTGGTGTCTACATTTTCCCCTTTTTTCACATAGCTTGTATTGATAAGAGACACTGACAAAAATAGGAAGTCGGTGTTCCAGGTATGAGTGAAGGTTAGGTTTCCCCAAGTGTGGGTGGAAGTGATCCCCCTCAAACCAGGAACTGATGAGATGTTAAACAAGTCAGTGAGTGGTTTGATAAATGGGTAAGTGAGGAAAATGAGGATAGGTGGGTGTAGGTAAGGGTATGGTCATTTTGGGTAATGGGTAATGGTCATATTGGGTAATGGGAATGGAAATAAAATGCACACACATATAGATTGTGATATGGTACCAGGTAGGAAGAGCTTGCAAACTCTATGTTGTCAAAAGGGTGATAGGTTTATCCAAATGAGGTTGAAGTGATTCAGGTATCCAAGGTATAGGATATGGTCATGAAGCACAATGAGGTCTGGTGTAGGAACGGGTAATAGGTTTTGTTCCATGGCACCAAAGGTATGGTCGGGATAAACATCACATCATTAGGCAAGGTAAGGTCATTAGGCTAAACAACACGGGTAACAACATCGCAAGGTATAATGAGTACACAAATTCAAATGTCACAAAAGGTGGTTTAGGTCAGGGTATGTTGGGTAGGGAACAGGTAAGGCCAAGGTATAGGTAAATAACAAGTCCCTAAACATAGTTAAGGAAATGTACAGGTAGTGTAGGTTTGTGAGTAGGGTGTAATAGGTATTGGTAAGGTCAAAAGTTGTTGGATCAATAATGGTTTTAGGAAAAATAGGCATGGGGTGGGTCAAATGGGCATGTCAAGTGACCGATGTTGGTTATGGTGTAACCACATTGGTTGGCTAGGGCACCGACATGACCACGTCGGTCATGTTGATTTGGGGCTAAAAAAGAAAAATCCATGTTTTATGGATTCATTTTGACTTTTCCACTTTTAGAAAATGACAGAGGAGAAGTTGAGGAGTGGAAAATGATAGTACGAGACAATGAGTTGAGTTGGTGAGCCATGTAGCAGGTGATTGGCATTTGATTGGTAGGTCCACGAGATCTATTCAATTCGATTGGTTTGGAGGTGAGGAGTTGATTTTGGCATGGCAGAGGTGGGAGAGGGATCAGTGGACCACCGGCGTAGCATCCAGACATGCCACCATGGAGACGGTGCCAATTAGAGGTAGGAGATGATACGAATCCCTCATTTGGTTAAAAATAGTATTGTTGAAATTTTTTTTGGTTAAAAATTTGGGTGGGATTTGAATTTTAAAATTGTGGGTAAAAATGAAGGAAATGAGGGGTGGGAAGGTCAAATGTAGGTTAAATAGGGTTGGGAATGAAGCTAGGATAGGTTTGGGTGGGTTAGAGTAGGTTTGTAGGTCAGGTTTTGTGAATTTTTGAGAATGGGGGATGGGTTTTTGGTTTTGATGCCATGACAGAGACTGATGATGGTTAGGGGTTGGATGACGTCAATCAACTTTGGCTAGCATCGGTCAAGGTCTGGGTGACCGACACTGGTCAGAAGGGACCGATGATGGTCAAGGATGATGCTCAAGGCAACAATGATGATTAAGGTTAAGATAAAATAGGTGAAAGAAGGGCTAGGTAGGAAAGTAAAATAGGTGAGGAAGGGGTAGGTGAATATTTATGTAGAGGGAAGAGGGTAAAATGTTATTTTGGTGAATGTGGGATAGGTAAGTTGGTGAAATGAACTAAGATAGTGGGTAAATGATGATAAGGGACAATAGGTGTTGTAGGTGAATTAGGTAAAGGGGGTAGGTGTGATTGATGTGGTTGGGCATTGGGTGGTGGGTAATAGGTGATTTGAGGTGGTCAAGTCTTGACAAAGGTTGTGTTAGATGATGTAGGTGAGAGATCAGCTAAGGATGTGGGACATAGTACCACCCCTACTGGTACAAATGTGGCCTAGTGTGACCATGGAGGAGTGGGAGCACATGACCAAGGTTGGACTTAGTGTGATCCGATGCTATAGGTGTATAGCCTGGGATCATAGTTTGATGGTCACTCTCATCGATAGATGGGATTCTGTGACCAATACCTTTCACTTACCGACAAGTGAGATGACCATCACCTTGGAGGACATATATAGGATCCTACGGCTTCCTATTGTTGGGGAGCCAAGTATATTCCATTTCGTCAGAGGCATCAGTGGAGCTGATAGTGGCTATATTTGGTGAGGTGATGGGTGAGCTGAGGTATCACAATGTGAGTCTCACTTATGGAGATATGTATGCAGCCTATCCACAGGAGACTAGGCTATTTGTGTTGATGATGGTGGTAGTTGGATGTTTTGCATTTCCATATTCTGAGGGTGGTAGGTTTCCGTGAGAACTGATGGGGGTGCTATAGGATATGATTGAGGAGTGGATACACTTTTCTTGGGCACCAACTTTCCTAGTTCAGTTGTATAGGGAGCTATGGGCCTATGGGAGATTGAGGAGATTTGGTATGTGTTGTACTTATTTATTACACTGTTGGGCATACGAGCACATCATGTGTGTGCACCTAGTTGGTTTTCCATGACATGATTGGTTCGGGGTGGATTTCTCAAAGTTGGTTTCAACGATGGGTACCAGTCGTTGGATAGTTGAGGGTGGTGAGGGACACATATGATGTGTCATACTATAGGAAGTGATTGGAGGGCCTTTCTGTAGTTGATATTGTGTGGAGACCATATGTGGACTATCCATCCTACAGAGGCATGGCTGAGGAGTTAGAGGAGCTTCAGCTACTGAGATGGATACAGGGGTGGTGGGCCAGGGAGCATGAGATGATACCTATGGATAGGGTCAGATGACAGTTTGGATTATCAACAGGACGTGCCCCCACCTTTCCCATAGTACCATAGAGATGATGTGGAGAGACCCATGTCTCCACCACATCTGAGTGTTCTGACAGGGCAGGAGGAGAAGGTGGTAGATAGATGGATTGACGATGTGGGTGTCACTGATGGATACAGGAAGTGGTGGGTGGCACAACTACAACACCACCGAGGCCAGGATAGCCATATTTATCCACTGTCATAGTGTAGAGGGATACTTTACAGGGTCAGGTGGCTTCCCTTCAGGCATAGATTATAGGGTTATAGGGACAGCTCATAGGGTCAGAGGCATAGGTAGCCACTTTATAGGCTTAGGTGACGGCCCTACAGGCCCAGGTAGCATAGGGACAGGCACTCCTGCACATGGTGGAGATGGGGATGGAGGATAATGTATCCACCCTATAGGAACATGTGGTTGGTTTACAAGGTCAGTTGGCCACTTGCACAAGACATAGGTTGTGGCCTTACAGGCCCAATTTGTAGCATAGGTACAGGTACCCCCACAAGCCCAGGGATAGGGTCCCATATTATAGGCACCTACACCAGGATAGAGTCCCATGGCACAGGTAGGAGGGTATGCCTCAGGACAAGGGCCAAGGCCATTATTATAGGGTAGAGTTCACAAGGTGCAATGAGACCCATGGCACCACAATAGACTATGTCGATGGTGAGGTTTAGGGATGCCCTAAATGAGGCTCTCTACTATCAGGATCACTCTAACGACTACCAGTATAGATGTTCCCTCATATGTTGAGTACAGAGCCCAACAGGCAGCTAGTGAGTGGATGAGATCCAGGACTCATAGTTCAGGGAGTACAGGGGGCCGTCGAGCCCATGGACAGGGCCAGGGAGAGGTTACGAGTTCTCAAAGCCAGGCCGGGTGAGGGCTAGGAGGAGATTAGACCGAGACCCATGGAGGGTGGAGAGATGCTGGCAGGGTGAGTGACAGGTAGGGAGGAGGAGACATGTGAGATTAGACAGGAGGATATCAGGTGGGGTGATGATTAGTCACTATATGTGATATTGTATGATCATTATGATTTTTGATATATATATGGCCTGCATGCCGAAGACGTGAGATTGTATATGAGATTTTTTGAGATACTGGTATTTATTTGTATCTATGTATATATGTATTGATACACAGACTCTCCCATTTATATAGTTGATGATGTTTATTGGATGGATGATATACTTGGCTTTAATTTCCATTGTTATTGTGTATTGATGGAAACTAGGTGAATTAGGCATGATTGAGTTGAGGTCATGTAGGCATGGTTGAGTTTAGGTCATTTAGGCATGATGGAGTCTAGGTATAGGCATGGTGGAGTCAGGTAATTTAGGCATGGTGGAGTCTAGGTGATTTAGGCATGGTGGAGTCTAGGTGATATAGGTATGGTTGAGGTTAGGTGAGTTAGGCATGATTTGGTCATGTTTTTAGGTTTGATTTAATTTCCAAGTTATTGGTAGTATGGAAAATAAATAAATAAATAAATGATGATGTATATGTATGTTGTGGTGTAAATTTCCAAATATTTGATATTAGGGAAATGTGAAATGATTTATGTATGATATGATGATGTGATAAAATGGTAAGTATGTATGTTTTTATGATTGTTTTAATTTTCTAGTTTTGTGTAAAATGGGAAACTCACTAAGGTAGAATGTGAATATAAAGGGGGAAAATTGGTTAGGGGAAAGAGTGGTTGAGCTAACCTCTAAGGGCCCCATGCCCTTGGAGTGCTGCCTACATAGCCTCAGACTGAAAAGGGGCCTCAGGCCAATGTAGTTCTCCCATAAGCTAGGGAAGAATATGATGAGGTAGAGGGTTTTAGGCATGGGTTGGTAGGTTTTAGGCATGATTGAGTCTAGGTGGTAGTTAGGCATGGTTGAGTTTAGGTCATTTAGGCATGGTTGAGTTTAGGTCAAATAGGCATGGTAGAATGTAGGTGTGAAAGAGGAATTCTTCTTGTAGGTATCGAAGAATCAAGGATATCAATAAGTAAAAAAAGGTGAATGGTAGAGGAGACAAAAGTGCCACCTAATTGATAAGAACCCTGATGAGTCTATCATACCAAAGATTGGCTTATGAATGGAAGACCCTAAAAGGTGTTGCATGATTGACTGTTCTATGGGTGAAGAAGGTCACATGATCATGAAATGTCACATTTGTGGCACATCCCTTGAGTAGGTAGAAGGTTAGAAAGGAAAGGTGGTGAGGTGAACGAAGTTGGTTTTAGCGTAACCTAGTGTGAGACAGCATGCCTCTTTGGAAAGAGACCCAAGATCAAAATAGGCAAGTCCATGACAAAAAATTCATCTTTTTCTTTTTGATTTTGATTTATAGACTGATCGATGTGGGAATTCTATGTGGGATGAACTGAGATATCTCCTTGAGGTCTTCATGAAGCTGATCAATGCGGGAAGCTTCAGAATATTTCTATTTTATTTTTGCAAGAATAGTCTTCTTTTTGTGATAGACTATGTACAGTATGGCTAGCTTTGTATAGTTGTCCTTCGAGGGAGTAGTCTATTTATAGTAGCAAGATAGAAAGATGAGATGTCCTTTTTGAGGGAGTCATCTTTTTGCAAGAAGTTTGACTCAAGGAGTTTTGAATTTGAAAGTCCCATATATTACTTTTTGAATTATTTTTTTGGACGTTTAGGTCATGGACAAGACTATAGAGAAGGATAGGCTTCTTTTATGAAGACAAAACCATAACACACAAGGGTTAGCTTATGAAAGAAAGGTTTTAAGTAATGAATGACCATGGGATTCCATCTTGAAAAGGATGAAAAGTATCCATGAGAATCATGCCATGAGTAGAGCCATGGTGCTCATATTTAAGATAAGGCTGAAATGTGACAGGTAATCACATGATTCTTGTTTAATCGTTGATCCTTAAAATAGGTAAGTGGAAGGTGAATGGTGCTCAAGGGACAAGCATTTAATAGACATAAGGTGATCTAGGACTTGATTCAACAATAGAATGGTTGAAGATGCAAGGCATTGAGGGGCTCAGGTTCGGGTTTACCTTCGAGTGAAGACAAATGATAAGCACTTGATCCATAGGTATGAGTAACAATATAGGGTCCAAGCCAATTAGGAGAAAATTTTCCCCATTTACTTTTCTCCTCTTTTTGTTACATGTTGATTTTCCTTCAAGACAAGGTCACCAACCTAGAAGGTTTGTTTTGGACACGTTTATCATAGGCACATTTGATACATTTTTGGTAGATTTGGAGGTGATCGAGAGCATTGAGACAGACATTCGTTAATAACTCGAGTTGTGCCAAATGGTCCTAGCAAAAATCATCATCATTGAGCATATCTTTGAGTGAGATACAAAGAGATGGTATCTAGACTTTGAGAGGTAAAAAAACCTCTGTACCATAGACCAAGAGAAAGGCGTGGCATTAGTTGAGGTATGAATACTAGTGTGATAAGCCCATAAGGTAAAAATGAATGTGCGTGTGCCAATCCTTTCCAGTATCATCAAATACTTTCATAAGAATTTTGTTTAAGGTTTTTTTGGTTGATTCAGCTTGGCCATTTGTTTGAGGGTAATAAGGTGAAGAAAAACTTGATTTGAATGCCGAAGGCATCACAAAGTTTCCGTAGGGTTTTATTTTTGAATTGTTTTCTGTTATCAGTGATGAGGTGGTGAGGAACACCAAAGAGAAAAATGATGTGATGGTTGATGAATTCACATATTTTCTCAAATTTTTTAGAAATGAGAGGCATGGCTTCCACCCATTTAGTGTAGTATTTGGTAGTGGTAATAATCCATTGATGACGTTGGGAAGAATGAGGATTGATCTCTCTGACAAGATCCAAACCCCATTGAGAGAAAGGCTAAAGGTCTCGTGTGACCTATAAGGTGTGACTAGGGGTGTGATGAAGATTAGCATGTTGTTGAAACTTCACACAATGCTTGACATAGTCACAAAAATCATGGTTTAGGGTTGGCCAGTAATATCCCAGGTGGAGAATGTGTTTAGCGACAGCTAAACCACTGAAGTGACCCCCACAAATCCCATCGTGAACTTCCTTGATGGTGTAGGGAATTTCAGAACTTGTAAGGCATCATAAGAGGATACCATCAAAGACACGTTTATAAAGAAGACCACCCATGATGACATAGCGAGAGACACTTTTAGAAAGGCTCGTTGTCCATTGCGAGTAAGATCTGGAGGTAGAATAGAAAGGGAAAGGTAGTCAACAAACTACCTATACCAAAGGTCACATGGGTCAATTTCAATGGTTCCAAAAGGTTGACATCTCAAAATAGATAAGAAGGTGATTGCAACCTTTGTACTGTGACAAATATTTTTGAATTCGGAGGGTGAAGTGGGGATTTGAGAAGCCAAGATAGGCCATGGTGTCTGCAAATTTATTAGTGGAACACGGGGTGGTTTGAAGTTCATAACAGTCAAAGGTAGTCAAAAGTATGTCAACATGATGTTTATACTTTTGAAGTATCTCGTTATGAAACTGGTATATACCATTAACTTGGTTTACAACCAGTTGGGAATCACCAAATATATTAATTGATTTAACATCTAAGGCTATGGTGGTTTGAAGACCTAATACGAGTGCTTCATATTCGGTGATATTGTTAGTACAATCAAAATATAGTTTGAAAGATAATGGCATAGGCTCACCATCAAGAGGAATGAGGATAACTCCAGACACCACCCCCGTGCTGACATTTGGAACCATCAAAGAATAAGGTCATCTGGTAAATGGTATCATCCAAAGAGAGGGTAGCGATGGATTCATCCAGGAAATCAAAGTTAGAGGATTGATTTCTAGGAGAGAGGTGCATCTGCAAGTTTATCAGTGATGGTTTGTCCTTTGACATATTTTTGATGGATGAATTCAAGATCTAGGTCTACAAGAAGCATGAGCCAACGTGCAACACATTGATGTTGGTAAGGCTTAGCGTACATGTAATGTAAGGGGTCAGTATTGGTGACAACAAAGGTTTTTTGGTTGAGTAGGTAATGGAAAAGTTTAGTGGCGACAAAAAATAAGGCTAAAATAGTTTTTTCTAGTGTGAGTATATCTAGTTTCATAGTCCAAAAGTGTACAACTTATATAATAAACTTTTGTTCCCTGTGTTTCTCATCACGATGAGCGAACATGGCACCTAATGAATGATCAGTAGAAGAAATGTAAAGGTAAAATGGTTGGTCATCCTTAGGGGGAATGAGCACAGGTGGTTGGAGGAGGTATTGTTTTAAGGTGTCAAAGGATTTGTGGCATTCATCATCCCATTTGAAGGAGACATCCTTTTTGAGGAGATGATGAAATGGGTGGCAGAGGTCAGAAAGCTATGAAATAAAATGATGAATAGATTGTAACTTTCCTTGAAAAATATGAAGTTGATGAAGGTTAGTGGGTGGAGGCATTTTGAGAATAGCCTTGATTTTAGTGGGATCAAATTCAATGCCACTCAAAGAAATGATAAAACCAAGGAGCTTTCCAGAGAGAACAGTGAAGACACACTTCTTAGGTTGAAGGTGAACACAATACTTGATGAGATGGTTGAAGATGACCTTAAGGAATGTAAGGTGTTTTGGCCCAATGTTTGGATTTGGCAAGAAGATCATTCAACGTAATCTTCCAATATGCGATGCATAATGTCATGAAAGATATAATTCATATCCCACTGATATGTAGCACCAGCATTTTTAAGGCCAAAGGGCATGACATGATATTAGAAGGTCCCCAAGGAGTGATGAAGGTGGTTTTGTGTTGATATTCCAGGGACGAAGTAATATTTTGTTATAACCTGAGAAACCTTCCATGAGTGATAACATCTCATGGTTGGTAGTGAGATCAACTAGTTGGTCAATACTAGGTAAAGGAAAGTCATCTTTGGGGAAAGCTAAGTTAAGGTCATGGAAATCCATGTAAATGCAGAGTCCCTCTATCGCTTTTGTGACAGGAACAATGTTAGAGATCCATTAGGGATAATAAATGGGTAGAATGAAGGAAACTAAAAGGAGGCATTGGAGTTTTTCTTTGATAATAAGGGAAATGCATAGGATGCATTTTCCATAGTTTTTGTTTCACGGGTTTGGCTTCAGGAATAGTTACGATATTGTGGACCACAATGTTTGGGTCAATACTGGGCATATCAGCGTAGGACCAAGACAAAGTGTTGCTATGATCCTGGAGGAAAGAAGTAAAAGTATTCCTGTTCAGTAGCATCTAAAGATTGGCCTATTTTTAGAATGTGTGGGTCATCCTAAGTGTGAATATTGATTTTGATGGTCGATTCATTTAACATGGTTTGTGTCTCAGAAGGTAATGACCAGTGAATATAAAAATCTTCCGCACCAAGGTAGGTGAGAATAGACTCATCGTCTTGACATTGAATGGCATTAATAGAAGGTGTATCATCATCAATCATGTCAGGATATAGGAAGGGAAGAGAAGAGGGAGCCTCACCATCTCATTGATAGGTTATAGGTCCATGGGAAATGGTGTTCACGAAAAAAAAAGTTAGGAGGAATGGATTATGGATCCATAGACTCTGTAGGTGAAGGTGGTGAAGTTGGTGAATGGGGTGGATAAGGTTTATCATCCTCAATGAGTTCAACTTGGGCCTTCTTTGGAGATGGTTCAAAAAATCCACTACCAATGCAGTCTTTATGTTTATGAGTGGTGCATGGGATGACAGTATGGTGCCTTGTTAATAGAAACCAAAGCCAAATCCCTTCCAAGCACAATGATGGAGGAAGTTGTGGGTGAAGCGGTGGTTGGTGAGAAATTGAAGGTCAGATGAAAATGGTCAAGTTTGGGAAGGTGGCTCGGGTGAGTAGGTAGAAGCATCAAGTCCCCCATACGTTAAGTTGGTGCGAAGGTGGGGAGGACCATAAGGGAAGACCTCACCTATGTGGTGATCATATCAGGGGTGTTGATGAAGTTTACCACTCTTTAGGAGTAAGGAATGTGCCAATGTTATAAAGGTGGTACTCACCTAGAGTGAGACATTGAAAAACACCTTCTAAGGGATTGGTAGTTGATATGTGGGTAGCCAGAATGGATGAATTACTAGACAACGGGGAAGAAGCATTGATTGGTTGAGAAGTAGATGGGTTTTTGGATGGGTCAGATGTAGAGGTTGCGACAACAGTGGGAATAGAGGAGTTAAGGTGTGGAAGAGGTAGCGAAAACATTGGTGGATGGGGCTATGGGTGAAGGAGAGGTGACAACGGTGGTAGATGCCTTAATTGGTATAAGGACATCATAATGTCAATACAACATGTTATAGGTCTTGAATGGTGAAGGGTCAGATAGGAATGGTATAGTTTGGGTTCGTCATGTTCAAATTTTAAACAACGGTGTAAGGTTGAAGGAACACAACCCATGACATGGATCCAAGGTCGGCCAAGCAACATGTTGTAATGGAATTCCCCCTCTAAGACATAGAATAATTCTGGAATGGTATGGGAGCCCACATGAATGTGGAGAACAATGGTGCCAAGGGTGGAAGTCATGACATCATTGAATGAACACATCATAAATGGGTTATTATGCATGTAATTGGCAGGGATGCACATTTGATTATATGCATGGGAAGAAATGATGTTGATACTGGCACAACCATTGACCATAACACATCAAACACATATATTATCAATGTAGATAGAAATGAATAGGGTGGGATTAGGATCATCTGATTGGAGAGGTACAATATCCTCATCAGAGAAACTGAGAGTGGCTACTTGATGAGTGGTAGTAGGTACAGAGGAAGGGGATGAAGTGGTGAGAGAGGCCACATGGTGAGGAGTGATAATGGATTCCACAGGAGTAGGGTCATTAGGTAAAACCTCAATGGATTGTAGAACCTCCATGAGGGCTTGTCGATGAGACTCAGAGGTTTGGATAAGGTCGTATAAAGACATTTTGAGAGGATATTGGTGTAATTGTTTAATCATTGTATGATGGGTGACCCCATCATAAATAGGATATGTGGGTCCATAGGTGGTGATTTTTTATGCAATTAGAAATGGGATATTGGGTACAAGAGTGGTGGATGGTTTGGTTGTTTTCTCCATTCCTTTATCTTTCTAGGCATGAGTGGAAATGTTAACCATATTAATATGGGGTAAAGGAGCAAGTGAGTCATGATAGGTGTAGCGACAGGATGGGAAAAATATGGTGAGGGAATATACTAGTTTTGTGAAAAGAAGGCATTGCATTGGAATTTTGGCGGAGGTTTGGCTAGCTCTCTTATGTGGACCATATTGATCTCAAATGTTGGAGGAGGATAAAAGGGTTATGGAAGTGAAGATGAAGGTTGCCGAATAGGTAAGGAAAAGGATGTGTGGTGATAGGTGAAGGTGGAATAAGGTCCTCATCTAAAAGATCATCATCGTTAAATTTTTCTTCAGGAGGACATAGTTGGAGAAGAAAATTCTTAAGATCCTTACAATTTTCCACATCGTGCCCTGACACATGATGGTAAATGCAAAATTTTTGTATTGTCAAACCCTTCTAGTTTAGGTTTGAGTGGGTCATGAGGTCTAAGTGGTGGCAATGTGATGACAAAGGTTTCCAAAAGGTTAGCTAAGATGTTGGCATAAGACCCTGTCAATGGATCACAATCACAAGTAAGTGTGGGTCGAGATGGAAGTGTGGGTGATTTTGGTGGGAGAGGTGCTACAGGAGGTGGAATCAGAGGTTGAGTCAATTTGACCACCTATTTGGTAGGTAGTATGGTTTTAGGTTTGGATTGTACCTTCTTGGGAAAATTTGTAGAAGATGAACTAGTGGTTGAAGGTATTGTAGGTTTAACTACCTCTTTGATGGGTAGTGGGTTTTTGGACTTTGGTTATACCTTCCTAGGTAAAGGTGAAGAAGGAGTGTGTGATGTAGAAGGGAAGACAAGATGGTAGAAGGGGATGAGTTAGTGAAGATGATAATGGAGGTGTGGTGAAGGCTGTAGGAATAGGCAAGGTGGAAGGTATTGGTTGAAGAGAAGGAAATATCATAGGTAATGATGAGGCTACTAGAAGTGGTGTGGGTATAGATGGTAAAAAAGATGCAGGTGATGGTGAAGGTGTGTGTTGTGTAGGTAATTTATGTGTAACAAAGGATTATGAGGAGGAGATGGGCTGCTATGTTTCTAGTTTACCTTGGGTAGGATTTTGCTTGGAAAATGTTGATGGGTGGGGTCCTAGGATAGATAGAAGTGGTGAAGGTGACAGATGGGTAGTAGGTGAATCTGATGTATGCGTCCTAGGAGGTTGGGTATTCCCTCTTAGGTGGGGGAATAGTCTTTGAGATGATTTAAGAGGATGTGGCTAAATCCATTTTGACAGAGGGATGGACTAAGCTTGATGTTGGCATGACTACTCAATGGGTCTGGACGAAGAGGAAGGTATAAGTGCAGGTAAGGCTTTAGGCATAGGAAAAAGTTTCAGTTGTTGGTAAAGGTTTAGGTGTGGGTGAGGGTGATGAAGAATGGGATGGCTCCAACAAGACATGGGAATGGTTTTTTTGGTTGTTTTAAAAACATTTGGATAGATCGTGGAAGTATCATAAGACAAAATTTGCATCTGAGTGGAGAAAGGCAGCTGACGGTGTCCCCAAAGCATGAAATTGTCAACATAATCTAAGCGGGCAGCTAGAAATGAAAAAAAAAAACCATTGTAGGAGGAGATTATGTTGATTTGGTAGTAATCCCTATAAAGAATGTCTATGAGACAGGGAAATGGTTGACTTCAGACTCTGTGGGTAAAAGAGCTGAGATAAAATCAATAAGATCCTTGAAATCCAATGGAGAATTGTCCTCAATAGGAAGAGGTGCTGCTAATGGATCCCCTATGGGTAGGGGAGATGCCGAGTAGGGTGAGGTATGTTCCTCTTTTGGTGAAGAGGAAGGTAAACATGACTATCATGTGGGTAGGAGAGTTAATACTGCAAGTTGTTCGTTAGGTTGAGAGGTACATTTGGAGATGAGGGAGACTCCTCTGTGGGTAAAGGAGTAGATGGAATAGGTTCCTTCGTGGATGAAGGAGATCGTGCAAGAATATCCTCAATAAATGGAGTAGGATGAAATTGAGGAAGAACCGGTATGATGTTGAAAAAAACATGAACCTCACTAATGTTACTGTCATTAGTTGAAGGTTCACCGATTTGGTTAGATGAGGGGGTGTGATTTGGGAACAACTTCTTGAAGATATGAAGGTTCTGATTATCCTGTGCGTTATGGTTATCCAAGTCAAGATATCCACTATCTAACATTTCTTGGATGATGTTTTTGAAATTTATTAAATTACTGTTGCTATGACCTTTAACACAATGATATTTTCAGTAATCATTTTCTTTGTACAATACAAGTATAAGATGAGAGGGGTCAAAACTAGTATGTGGTTTGACGGGTGGAAGAGTGAATTCTCTGGATTTTAGAAGTTTTTATAAAATTAAAGAGTAGGGTTATCCTAAGTAAATGGAGTGCCTAGGTAGACCACTATACCAATCCAATGCAGGTCTTGTTAAGGACATTGGGAATGTTCGTAAGAGCAAAGTGTCATCATGAGCGATAAGATAAAACCCATGCTTAAAAGACCGCAAATGTTGCTACAGGTCTTCTTTTTTGTTGAAAAAGTTGAATTTAGGAATTTCAAAATGCTTAGGGTATGGAAGAATGGGAATGGATGGATGAATGGGATCATTGAAAATTTCTTCGTATGTCAAAGTGTTATGTGAGCTGGATACTGATGCTTCATTGTTTTCATCTTGTCCATCATCATTTTTATAAGATCGTTAGTAGGTTGTGATGAATGGGTACCCCCTGCAGTATAAGGGGTAGATGATGAATGTATGATGAGGATGACATACTAGTTTATAGTGGTGCTGAGTACGTGAAATGTGAGGGGAAAATAAATATAGGTGGAAAGTATCCTGATTAAATGAAAGATGAAACAAGGGGTTGTTGGTGATAAGTGTAGGTAGGTGGAGTGGATGTAACAACTCTCGTATTAATTGGAGGGAGATACCACGAGATGTAGAGGATAATTTTTTAGAAGGGAGTATGGGTTTCCAACACCATGGGTGGCTAAGATGCAATAGGTATATAAGAGGTGACGGGTGTAGATAGGCCTACACTTAAGGCGTATGATGAAGGAACAATTGACACCATAGGAGCAATTAACATCAAAGGCGCGACAAATGCCATAGATGCAACACATATTAATGATGTAGGGCCAAGTTGGGACACCCCAGGTGGTAAGGTGGAAGAGGGTAAGACCGAGCTAGTAGTAGATGATGCAGAAGTGGGTGTGAGGGCAGGAGGCATGGACATAGGCATGCCTTATACCTGCTTCCCTGATGAATCATGAGTGGATGAATGGGATAAATAATATTGTAAAGAAGTGGGGTTTTGGTCAAGGAGTCTTGCAAACTCCTCGTCATTGGTACTAATGATAATAGGCTGATTGGGATCCATAGTTGATAAAATGGAAGGTGACGATGGGATTAACGGGAGTGGCTAAAGGCTAGTGTGGAATACGAGGGCTTTGGCTTGGCTACGATTCAAAACCATGTGACTTATAGTAAACTTGGTAATTTGATCTCTGTAGATGACACAAAGGCACAAAAGGAATGGAGAAAATAGTCTCAAGAGGTGGAAAATGGTGTTTTCTTAATTGAAAAGATTAAAACATAGGAACCGACGACAGTTGAGTAACTGATTTTGATGACAAGGGTAACCGATGATGGTTAAGGTGAGTGATACCGATTACTGTGGAAAATCAAAATATTTGTAAATGTGGCAATAAATGATGAAAATGAAGTAAAATCTAGATTTTGACACTGAATTTAAAGACATAGAGATATGGTGAAGTATCTAAGGAACCCCAGAAAGAAAAAAAATGTGATGAGTGCTAATTTGGTTAAAATGACCAAAAAAATAGGAAACTGATAACGGTCATGTAATACCGATGACGGTCACTAGACTGAAACTAGTCACTATGAAATTTGATAAGATGGAGAACAAATGAATTTAATGACTTATATTAAATAAAAGACCAACACAAAAACCTAATTATGGCAATGGTTGAACCCCAACACACTGAGAAAGAGTCAGAATACACAAACTATTATTATGGGGTGTTGAAAGGAAAGAAAAAATGGAGAATATGACCTCACACCTCAAAACACAAACCAAGTGTGAAACTAACAAACATGAAATCCTATGTGGTGGATTTTATGTTCCCGGCTTATGCCATTTAGGACTGACCTTGTGAATAGAGTAGAATTTTTGGTTTGATAAAAGGTGCCCTACAAAAATCCAAGAACTAAGGATAGTTTTAGGTAAATTTTTGGTGAGGGGGGTCCCTTTCTCTAAGATAATAACTAGACAAAAACCAGTTTGGAGCCCAATGTCAATCCTTTGATTGTGTGATCGTTGAAAAATTCTTTTGGGTAGGATGTTGTTTAGTAAAATGAGTACTTTATTTTGTGTGGTTTGGTATAGAGAAGAGAGTGTGCACTACAATTCAATTAGTTTAACCATCAGCTGGGCATGACTTCTAGTTTATAGGTTGCCCACAATATTTAAATGAGATAAAGATGCAACACTCAGAAAATGATATGCAAGTATTTTAGACCCAAATCCAAAATGGCATTCAATGAAAGCAATGATGAATATGCAATAATATGTCTTTCGTTAATGTAATACAAAAATGAAAATAATGATTCTTTTTAATCCAAAATACAAGTGTCAAATGAGACAAATAAAAAGAGGGAGAATGTTCCAAAGGAGAGAATTCAATATGAATGCTTTCAAAGGGAAATATACACACAATTTTTCATCTATGAATGAACAATGCAAAATAATTCCCAATGGGTCCCATCGGGTGTGCCAAAAATTTTTCACCAAATTTTTGTGTGATAAAACAGATAAAGGTAAAAAGGTCATGAAGGAATACCTGTTATTACATTGGTCGAAGGTTGAGTGTGCGTGTAAATGAATTTTTTATCCAGTTTTATTGTGTGAGCTTCCATTTTGGCTAGGAGGAATGAAATGTATAAGAAACGCAACAAGACCACCAAATGGTATTAATAATATAAGTTAGTTGGACTACTTAACGAATTCCAAATCCAAGAAGCTAGGTGCTTCCTAGAAGGCTGTTAATCAACTTTCAAATATAAATTAATATTACAAATATCATGAAGTAAGGAAATCCTTCTGTAGTTATACGATTTAGGTATCTCATCAAAATACAATATAACTCTAACATGAAAGGTTATGATTAGATATGGAGGTTTGGTAGGTTATTCTAGGTCTTGTAGGTCTGAAAGGGGTCTGGGATTGATTGCATGAGGTTTAGGATAGTTTCGGTGGCTCGAGAGGCTTGTTGGTAAAAAAGAATGAAACAACACAAAGATTGACGTTGGTTTGATGGCTGATGTTGATTAAGAGGGGAGATAAAAATAAGATTAAGGTGAGGGATGTCAGTAGGGGAAATTTGGTGGTAAATAATAAAAATTAGTTTTGGACTTCTCTTTGATTGCATAGAGAATGAAGGGAGGATGGTTAGGTTTGTAATAATACAAAGGAGACTCAAGAATGTATAGAGGTCAGGTGTGGAGAGCCAGAAGACTGTGGGTGGTTGGATGGGTAGATTGGTAAGAAGGTGGGGGATGGTATGTAGGAAGGAATAAGATGTAATAACAAGAGATAATGAACTTACACTTTAAGAAAGTACAAAAATGATGAAAATCAAATATACGTACTTGCATTTGTAGGTCTTGTAGGTGAAGGAAGCAAATGGTTGATCCATGAAGAAATTTCATTGTTAGTTTCCATGGAAATACTTTCAAGAGTGTTCTCATGAATATTCTAATGCCTTGGGAACGAGCACCAGGTGCTTACATGGGCATGTGGTTGAGTATATCTCCATTGTTTAGATTGCTGAGAAGTCTTTTGATTCATGATTGAATGTAATAAAACTCTCTGAACTGAAAATGACCAACGCGGGTAAAGAGATGTAAACAGGTATATAAGGTAACCGATGACAGTTAAGGTGACCTGTGTCGGTTGAGGGATAACCGGCATCGGTTAAGGCAGGAAATCCTAGGTTTACCAAAAATAGGTAGATCTCTTACTAATTTTGGCATGCTCTTGATTGAGTCTGGTTAGGAAGTGGAGTTCATGTGAGGAGAAGGTATGTAGGTCAATCAGAAGAAGTCCAATTAGGTTTTTGGAAGAAGTATCAGTTAGTTAGGTTAAGTAGTGACTCAACACTGGGAGTGATGACTCAGTGCGGTGAGAGTGATGACTTTGTCAATTTGAGTTAAATGCCCCTGGAATGGGTCCAGGGTGAGGTGTCTAGGTGATGTGTAAATTAACATAATTAAATTAATTAATAATGTGAGGATGAACATTAATTCAATTTTAAGTAATTAAATTAATACGAATTCGGGGTAAAGGGGTCATAGTTAGTTGAACATGTTACATTAATTGATTGAAGGGGAGCAAGGGGAGTGTGACTCAAATTTGACATCTACAACATGATGTCAGATGCACAGTTGTTTAGATTGTAATCCGCACCCATTGATCTAGAGGATATTGTTATCTTTTTATGAACATGTGTGGGTTCCTAATGGATTGAAGATTATACAAAGGAAATAAATTTTCATTCGCGCCATGCCTTATATGTTGATTGGTAGGGATCTATAAAAACTTGGTCAGGATGAGATTTTGTGCCGGTGTGTACTAGAGCATGAGTGCGTGGGTATTATGGAGGAATCTCATGGAGGCATTTCTGGTGGACACTATGAAGGGCGAGAAAATGTGTGCAAGATTATAACCCGATGGTTTGTGTGGTGGGAAACATTGGTACACAGGATGTTCCAAGAATATGCCAAGGGATGTGATCATTACCAACCCCTTAGGAAGGCCTAAACATAGAGATGAAATGCCATTGATGCATATAGTAAGTGCATAACCCTTTGACAAATGAGAAATTAACTTTGTGAGCCCTATTTCCCCCCTTGAAGCACATGACATGGCTGCGCTACATCATTACTTGTATAAACTATCTTACATGGTGGGCAGAAGCAACACCTACAAAGGATTTCACTACAACTACTGTAGCAAGGTTCCTGTTAGTGGTAGAATCACAACACCCCCGAATGGCCTGAGTGTGAAGTGGGGTATTTGGTGTGATTGCACAACATGGGACCATCTCTAAAGCTTATGGGACTTGTAAAAATTGAGATGGACCTCTGGAGAAAGCTGATTCTTGCTTCCTAATCTACCTGGCACAAGTTCCTCTAGTGTAGGTAGAACCTATTCTATCCTAATCTAACCATTCAAGGGCATAGAGAGAGAGAGGGTGAAGGAGCCTACACTAAGTGGTGATACACCATAAAAGGAAGTGGATGATCACAGACCTGACTACCTGAAATGGAGAGAGGTGAGTAGAGGAGAGAGTGGAAAATATGCACCACGGACTAGAGATAGATTTCACATAGAACACCACTTCAAAACCCATTAAGCACAGCTACCAGAATCTAAAACAAACATCAGAGTATGTATAGTGTACCCTGCAACGATGAGAGGTAAGAAGAGATAACAAAATAAGCCAAGGATGGACAAATGCATCACGAAACATATTTTATTGCTCCCAAATGTTACATAGTACATCATTAGGGGGAAAGAGTCAAGAAAACACCATTACAGATCCATGGGAGGAGGCTTAGACTCTACATTCTAACCTAAGGAAGAACGAGAGAGGGGGGCAGAGGAGAAATAACGACCAACGATTTGGATATGCCCCTTCATTACAATATATAGAAAGAACGAGAGAGAGGAGGGAAAAATTTGAATCTTGCTTCAACCAGCTTGAGATATGCATTGAATCCTTCTTTGAAAACTCAACCACCATCCCTCAATGCTCACTATAGATTCACCCACAATCTGTCAAGTCTACCTTGATTACTTATTCGGCGCATTGAAGGAGGAAGATCGACAGATTAGATCAAATCCAATTTGGTTGTTGGAGAAAATAGATCTTATATTAATGGCATGAATATGTTATCCAATTTTCACCTACTAAAGCCTATTAAGAATGATATTTTATGTTTACATGGCATAGAGGGTGTCGAGATGTTTCCAAAAAGTCTTCTCCCACCCAAATCTAAATTTCTAGTCAAAAGATATGGCCATTTGAATATTAGGGTTGTGGGCATGCAATATTTGAAAGAGTATGTCCGTACTAGGTCCACGTGGTAGCCTAGCGCACCTTGAAGATTTAGCCCCTACCTTTTGCTTCTGAAATTGCACTGGATTGACACGTGGAGGATTATGTGGGCTCCTCAGTGTTCCTTTGTATTTTCCCTGAGTCCTTTGCTTGGCGGGGCCAAAATTCTGACCGTGTACACGTGGAGGCCTGACGCTTGTTTGGAAATCTGCCCCAAATTTTACTCTTGAAATAGCGTTGAGCTGACACTTGGTAGCTTCTGCTAGCCTACCTCTACTTTGACTATTAAAATCCTAACTCTGTCCCTTTTTTGGACCTGGGACACTTGGCAAGCCCGTGCTCGTTTGAAAACCCACTTTGGATTTTACTTATGAAGGAGCGTTGTTAAGAAACGTGGTGCCTTCCACTTGCACTCTCATACTTAACCAATTTTTGTCCCACTATATCCCAGTTTTGACCTCTGTTGACCATTAGCCATGTGGAGGACTGGTGCAAGTTTGAGTCTCTGCCTTGGTCTCTCATCTTGAAATTACATCGAGCCAACACTTGGAACCTTTCGCTGAGTCGAAGACTTTTCAACAGCCGGTGCAACTTTTGGGTATCTAGACACGTAGAGGCCTGGCACTTATTTGGGTCTCTGACCTAGGATTTAATCTTTGGAGTTGCGCCGTTTGGACACTTGGAAGATTTCGATGTCCCCTTCATACTTAGCCAATTTTGGGGCTTGTTTTGAACTATTTGCATAGCCCGAAGACTTAGAGCCTTCCCCGTTTCTTTTCCTTTGAGCCTTTGGTTTCTTTCCTTTTGTTTGCTCCTTCCCCAAACCTACTAATCCATTATAGAGCCTTCCTGTGACTTTTCTGTTGCATTTGAAGCATGGGCCTATTTGACGGAACTATTTTTTTAATTTCTTTCTATATAGGGTCGTGGGTGATCCAATTTCATCGGGGGAAAAACTGAGATAAAAATTGGTGACTCACGGGGACATCTACCTGCTAGATGAATAGATTAGTGGCCTTGAAGCATCCATTGGGCATGGATTCTAGAATGATATCTTGATACTGATCCTGTTGCTTTGAAAATATGATCCCCGAGCCTGACTGTTTGCACTTGGTGACCCTGAACCTATCCCAGAAATGGACTACCCCAAAAAATGATTTTTTAGTTACTATGCATTTGTTTTATTTTGAAATTAGCAATTGTTATAGATAACTATGGGTCTTCCTACCATGAATATTGAAGGGCCTGGCCTTGGTAGCTCTGGAGCAATACGAACAAAACTTATGTACAAAGAAAAAATCATACATGCCTCAAATGAGATATGCAGAGTGTGTACAAGTACTTCTTCTACCGAAAACAAAGTCTACTCCTACTCCTACACGAACCAGAGAGAAAGAAAATCTTAAACAAAGACTGCAACTGACAGGGAGAAGTAGCTTCCCTTTCTCAAGAGGGGAAGCCATGCAAATGATTTGACACTAAATATGGCTACCTGTATGAGTGAAAAACTGAATTTAAGCTGATCCTCCACCCATATCAGAAAGGTATCAAAATTAATGGAAAATACCTCCTCAATATGATTTGCATTGGACTCCTAGAGGTGTTTATGGTGACCCTTGGTTCTTTGATACTCATCCTCATGCCTTGAAGTAGGCATGACTGGTTTTGGCTTCTCCCTTGGCTCTAATGAAGCCAAGTATCTGATTGGGCAAGGTCTGGTCCTTTGAATTTGCTCATGGTTCTAAAATTTAACTCCAAGAACGGAGTCTTCTTTCCGACCCTCATGGATGGATGGTGTGGGAGGAATGATAGCCTCATACTCTTTCTATTCCTATACAGGAGGTGTGACTTTTGGAAGATCAAAATCTTCCAACTTTGATTCAAGAGGCATGTTGCAAATTGTAGGTTGTGCTTGCACGTTCTCTTCCATGGCAGTAGGTTCTTGTGGTTGAAGAATGAATGATGGGGGAGAAAAGATTGTAATTTCAACTAGCTCCTTCTTATCAAAACATTGTTTTGAGTTTAATAGGAAATAAAACTCTTTACTATCCTGTTGTAACAAGGTCTCTCCCTCTTGCATGGTGATCTTAAAATCTTCAATATTTTCACCATATGAAGCCTCATCTTAGAACATGAAGCTAGTGAGTTAAGGCTCTTCCAAAAAATTAGACTTTTGGAGAGGTTGAATGGGAGAGGGGTTTGTATTTTCTTGTGTAACCGAATCATGATTCAGTGCCTTTAAATCTGTTTTGGTCACCTCCATATGCTCCTCTTTAACTGGACTTGGAGATGGTTGTTCTTCTTATTTCTCTTGTGAAGAACATGGAAGACTCATATCTTCCAACCTTGGTTCTAGAGGGGATGTTATGAAGTGTAGGCTGTTGTCCTTAAATGTCATCATTCATGGCAACAAGATCATGTTCTTGGAAGGTGGATGATGGAGGATCAAATGATGTAATCTCCATGGGCTCTTCTCCATTAAAGCAATCCTCTAAGTCTAACAGATAATCTACCTCCTTGTTATCATGTTGCATGTGATCTACCTCCTCCATGGTGTCCTCCTTATCTACAACTTTCTCACCATGGTCCCCCTCACCTTCAAACATGAAGTTTGAAATCTCAAACTGCTTCTTCACCACGATTACGAATCTCTGAAGGGGACTTCCTTGAGGAGCAAGTCGACCGATGACATGTTCTCCTCAATAACCTGCATTCACACTTAGAACCTTTGAAATCTGGTGCATGCACCCGTCGCCTCCAGAAAGTCCACCATGAAGTTGCATCGTTTGGAAAGGATGGTATGCGTGAAGTCGCAGGAAAAGATGAAGTTTGATCGCCTCTGTGGATACAACCCGTATTGAATGAAGCAGCAGTAGGTAAACTAGTCACCGCAGCAATGGTGCCCCCAAATCGAGTCCCAGGACCCACATTCCACACTCCATGGAAGGCTTCCGACCACCATTCATATTTAAAAAAAAAGCTGACGAATAGATAGAGAAGATGGCTGAGAATATCACTAAAATTTATCTCACAAATCAGCCTTCAGAATCTCTCCACCTTGTGACTACCTCCTTCAAACACCAATGGAGTTTATCACGTTGAATCTGTAAACGCCACGGACAATCTGTGAAGGCCTTGCTTTTGGCCGGAGTTACACGCCTTCCAAAAGCCAATACATGTTGCGTTGCATTCCTCTCTGCCTCACTCGCAAAACTTGCCTCAAGATTTGATCGAGCTTCTTCCTTGTTAAATTCACCACCTGGACAGAAGCGACTTTCCAAAATGAAAAGGCAAGACAGCTCAACTAAAACTTTATCTCGTCCTTCTACTACAGCTGCAAGATTTTGCAACCACTGATCACGACTGTGGTCGCGTGCAACCAGAACATCAGGTTCAGCACCAACGGTTCCTTGGGATCACCCTACAGCAGCTGTCGCACTTAACTCTCTCTGGAGGCCACTGATTTTCTGAGATAAGTTTACTTCTCTACCCTGTAGCTACTGCATATAGCGAACCAATTCCTCACGGCACTTTCCTAGGAGAAATTTCAGTTCTACGCTCCACTATAACTGCCTGTACAGCACGATTTTGAGGATCCACACCCACCCACACAACATCAGGGCGATAGACCTTCATTTCACCATAAATGAATCCACTATCCAGAACACGCTGCAACAATTCATCTCAAATCCCAACAAAAAACCACTCCTCCCTGCTCACGCGACTAGAACGGGTCAAAGGGAGCAGGTAGCACGGGCCGCAAAATATTTGCAAATCACAGAAATTAAAGAAGGTGGGGCAGCTATGCAGGGGTAAGGCTAGTGAAAGATGGCCACGTACCAGGTCTAGATGGCAGGAAGGGGGGTGAGGGACAGTAGGGCCTAGGCAAAAGCAGATAAAATTTGATTTTAAAACAGTCCCCTCCAATCCTGCGCCACACACCTACCCCCCCCATCTTTCCACGCAACCCCTCCTCGCCAAGAAAGAGGTGAAGCTGACCGTGACAAGGTAGGTTGGGGGGGGGGGGGGGGGGGGGGTGGGGCCATTACATAGTCAACTGAGGAATAGAAAGATTAAGCCCAAGCTAAAACAATCATAAGATGTGTTAGACAACAAAACCCTAATACCGAGTAGCCAAACCCCTGACCATATGTGCATAACAAGTTAGGGGAAAGACTCGAAATTAATAAGTTTTAACCCGGAATCAACGTCAATCTTTCCCTTTTTACCGTTTTTCCTTTGAACTACCCACCACCCTTTGAGTGGGCTCCTTCTGACCAACCGCAAATTTGAATTCTTATTTCTAAATAGAGAATATGAAATAAAATACCCATTCGAGTGAGCCGCTAGTCCGTGGCCTCTCTTCATCCCCCTTAACAGGGTCTCCTTTTGACCAAGCCTCAATGAAGAAATCTCGTCCTCCTCTTTCCAACGTTTAAAGCCACATCCATCTTCGTGATAGACTGGTTCACCCCGGGAAGTATTCAAAATAAAACGACTTTTCTACCGTTCTATTCAATTGAGACGTGGATTTTTATTAGGGTTAGACGAATCTACGCGGTGAAAGGTCAGCCTTAGACGAATCCACACATCTTCGCAACGTATCGGACACGGTCAACTTGGCACAAAGACTGACTAGTCAATGCCCCCACAACGCATTCAATTAAGCGTGCAAATCTGAAATAGCAGAAACATTCAGGAACGACCCATGAAGGAAGGATATGCATTATACTATCTCACACAACCTCTGAACTGAATATATACTTTATATATCCCACGGGAGGTCTTTGATATACATTATATATCCCACCCACTTCCTCAAAGTGATTGTTGTAAATTGCAGTAAACTCGAAGTAGCAACAGCAGTGAATAAGATCGAGATGTATCCCCCTGCATATCAATATGCACCCCAAATAACAACAGGATATCCATTGCCACCTCAAAACCCAACCGCCCCTCCCTACGCTGAACAATATGTACAGCAGCAGCAGCAACAGGTTTATCCTCAGCAAGGGGTGGGTCATCCTCATTCTTCTAGCACTCACTGGTCCTCTGGACTCCGCGACTGCGCCCAAGATTTTTCCAATTGTATATATACATCTACCCCCCACCCTCTCTCATAAGGAATATCTGATCTTTGTCACATGCCATCAATAGTAATGGAAATTAGATTGAATGCTTTGAAGGAAATTGTGTCGGTTAGATTGAAAAATGTTTATTATCATTCTGACTGTGTTTAGATAGAATTTTGTGATGATTTTTGGATCAATGTTGGGATTATAGGGTAAGAAATATAAAGATGACTTATGCTGAAGGTAAATATTACAAATGTTTGCAACGTTGACTGGTCAACCAACCAATGATAAAAGTGGGATGGGAGATCATGAGATGGAGAAAAGAAATTAACACTTGGGGCAGAAGATGAGGGGCTTGACTCTTGATCATGCTAAATAATAAAGTTTGAGAAAGAGAAAATGAAGAGCTAGGAGGTGGTGGACTTACCCATTGACAAGGTTGTCTTGTGTCCAAGCTCATAGGCCTCAATCTACTCAATCCACAGTACAAATTGAGGAAACATTTCAACCAAAAAGTTCAAGCTTCTCCTGAGGGTTGTAATGTCTTGGAAAATGGCCTCCCCATGGACAAGGTGTCTTGACAACCAATCTTGAATGCCTTCATCTGTGTTATACCCCTGGAATGCACCATGCTAGCATCCATTCTTTGAATCTTCTTCAACAAACCAACATTCTCCACATAACGGTCACTATTGTATGTGTCCCCTATGTTTTTGATAAGCTCTATGGCCAAACTGACTTTGACCCTGCTCATGTGGGTAAGCATAATTGTCATTGGATCTGATTATAATGCTGATATAGAGGAGTTGGGAAATGAATTGGAGGCAAACTGCATTGCTAATGTAAGTGTGAAGTTCCATGAAGGGAATGAAGTCATGATTGAAAAAAATTCATAGAATGGGAGAAAATGAAAGAGATGGAAGAAGAAAATGGACGAAAATGCATGGAAATGGATGGAAAAGGTCTATAACTCAGAGGATGGGGTTATTGATCAGATGGAGTCACCAGATGTTCTTTTGAATTTACCTCTAAAGGATGAATATCACCAAAGAACACATCAACTTGATGAAATAAAGTGAAGACCTCTTGTCCACCAGGCGTACCAAAACTGTTAGTGTAGAATCACAACACCCCTGAATGGCCCAAGTGTGAAGTGGGGCATTCAGTGTGATTGCACAACATGAGACCATCTCTCAAGCTGTGGGACTTGAAAAACTTGAGATGGACCTCCAGATAAAGTCGGTTCTTACTTCCTAATCTACATGCCATAAGCTACTCCAGTGCAGGTAGAACCTATTCTATCCTAATGTAACCATTCTAAGGGTAGAGAGAGAGAGAGAGAGAGAGAGAGAGAGAGAGAGAGAGAGAGAGAGAGAGAGAGAGAGAGAGAGAGAGAGAGGAGCCTACACTAAGTGGTGATACACCAAAAAAGGAAGTGGATGATCACATAACCAACTACCTGAAGTGGAGAGAGGTGAGCAGAGGAGAGGGTGGACAAGATGCACCACAGACCAGAGATAGATTTCACATGGAACACCACTTATAAACCCATTAAGCACAGATCCTAGAACTTGCAAAAAACAATAGAGTATGCACAGTGTACCCTGAAACGATGAGAGGTAAGAAGAGACAACAAAATAAGCCAAGGACATATAGATGCATAACAAATTTTTTTTTATAGATCCAAAATGTTACACTGTACATCATAAGTGGGCAAGAGGTAAGAAAATGTCATTACAGAGCCATGGGAAGAAGCTTAGACTCCACATTCTACCCTAAGGAAGAAAGAGAGAGGGCGGTAGATGAGAAACAATGACCAAACATTTGAATATGCCCCTTCATTACAATATATAGGAAGAATGAGAGAGAGGAGGGAAAAATTTGAATCCTGCTTCAACCACCTTGAGATATGCATTGAATCCTTCTTTGAAAGCTCAACCAGTATCCCTCAATGCCCGCTACGGATTCACCCACAATCTATCGAGTCTGCCTTGATTACTTGTTCGATGCATTTAAGGAGGAAGAGCGATGGATCAAATCAAATCCGATTTGGTTGTTGGAGAAAATAGATCTTATGTTTTCCCATTTTCACCCACTAAATCCTGTTAAGAATGATATTTTATGTTTCCATGGTGTAGAGGGTGTCGAGAAGTTGCCAAAAAGTCTTCTCCTGCCAAAATATAAGTTTCCAGTCAAAATATATGGCCATTTGAATATTAGGGCCACAAGTGTGTAATATTTGAAAGAGTCTGTCTGTACTGGGTCCACATAGCAGCCTAGCGCACCTTGAATATTCAGTCCCTACCTTTCACTTCTAAAATTATGCTGGATTGACACGTGGTGGATTCCGCGGGCTCCTCGGTGTCCCTTTGTATTTTTCCCTAGTCCTTTGCTTGGCGGGGTCAAAAGTATGACCTTGGACACATGGAGGCCTGGTGATTGTTTGGAAACCCACCCCAAATTTTACTCTTGAAATAGCACCGAGCTGACACTTGGGATCTTCCGCTGGCCTGCCTCTACTTTGACTATTCAACTCCCGACTCTATCTCTTTTTTAGACCTGGGACACTTGGCGAGCTTGCACTTATTTGAAAACCCATTTTGGATTTTACCTCTGAAGGAGCGTCGTTAAGACACATGGCGCCTTCCACCTGCAATCTCATACTTACCCAATTTTGGGCCCGCTCTGTCCTAATTTTGACCTCTGTTGACCATTAGCCATGTGGAGGACTGGTGCAAGTTTGAGTCTCCACCTTGGGCTCCCATCTTGAAATTGCGAGGAGCCAACACTTGGCACCTTCCGCTGGGTTGAATAATTTTCAATGGCCGGTGCAACTTTTGGGGCTCTGGACACGTGGAGGCTTGGTACTTATTTTTGTCTTCGGCCTGGGATTTAATCTTTGGAGGTGTGTCATTTGGACACTTGTCAGCTTCCGCTATCCCCTCCATACTTAGCCAATTTTGGGGCTCATTCTGAACTATTTGCAGAGCCCAAAGACTTCGAGCCTTCTCTGTTTCTTTTCCTTTGAGCCTCTGGTTTCCTTCCTTCTATTTACTCCTTCCCCGAACTTGCTACTCCATTGTAGAGCCTTCATGTAGCGTATCTGTTGGATTTGAAGCATGGGCCCATTCGATGGAACTATATATTTTTTTAATTTCTTTCTACATGGGGTCGTGGGTGATCCAATTTTGTTGGGGAAAAAATTGAGATAACAGTTCCTTTGTAAAAATATCATAAAACAAATATAGATGTCCATTGAGTTTAAAAAGCGATAGGGGCACTCATTTCTTGAATGATACTGTTAGGATATTATTGCCCAAATTTATGGTAGCCCATCATAAAACTACACCCTATCACCCACAAGCTAATGGAACTGCTGAACCTTTCACAAGATTTTGAGCCACACATTGACAAATATCTATGATGTTGGAAGGAAGGATTGGGATGATAAAGTATTTTTTTGTTCTTTTGTTCTTATAGAACAACCTACAAGATACTAAAAAAAGAAACATCCTTTCAGTTGGTGTTTGGTGTCGAGACTATTTTATCGGTTGAATTTATGTTACCATCCCTGCGTATTGTGCATGTAGGAGGATTGGCTAATGAGATAACACTTGAATAATTAATAGATAAAAACTAATGAAATTGGATGAGAGGAGCGCTATAGCCCGATGGAGCCAAAAAATAGAGAAAGCAAGATAGAATTCCTGACATAATCGACACATTAAAAAACAAGAAGATGGAGGTTGGAAAAATGGTTATTTTTATATGATTTCTAATTTTTTTGCACCACCCTAGGAAGTTAGAAGTGTATTGGTTGGGACTGTATGTTGTGACCTATTTACTTGACTCATGCACTTTCCAGTTAGAAGCTTTGGATGGCACACAGTTACCCCATTTTATTTAACAACAATAGGCTGAAGCCCTACTATAAATAAGTCTTCTTGGTTTTCATAACAAGGAAATGTTATCATTTAGTTTAAGTTTTCCTTTAATCCATTTTCCTTTATATGTGTTCCCTTTCATTGTTGTTATGATTTGTCTGTTAGTTCGGTGTGTTGTGTAATAAGCAAATTTATGCACCAGTAGCCAATTACTTTCTAAGATATTTCATGCACAGAGGACCACACATAATTTTTAGTGTGGGGTGGATATCATAGTAATAGGAATGTGGTTGGAGTGATGTTGTTCGTGGCCTGAGAGAGAGAAACAAAAGCAGGTGGTATCAGAGGAACGCACGTAGTAGAGGTGATAATGGTTGGAGATAAAATGGTGTTAAGAAATAGTTTTATGAAATCCATGTACAATTATAAATGCAGGGAAAAAACATGAGGTAGGAAGTGGCAGGAAGAACTACTTGGTATAAGATGTAGAGGTAGATGTAATTTGGCGCTGAGAGCACATGTAAGGGAGTCTACGGTCGATGTAGTTTTACGATCCAAAAAGTTGAGGAGGTTACGCACGAGTTGGCATGTGAAGGAAACACTCTAGATAAAATGCGCAAGATGCAAACTTTGAAAAAAGTACAATTTATTGCGGTAGTACAGTGGTAGGTGACATTGAAATAAATGTAGTAAAAAAGTAGAAAAACTATAAATAGGGAGTCAGGGTAAGTTATTTTCACCTTGCTTTTACTTGTGAAAGAGCTCTTACAAACTATGGCATCCTTCCATGAAATGTTCAAAAATCACGTGCCAAGTGAAAGGTTTGAGAATTAGATTGGAACATAGTACGACGAGCATGCACATAAGTGGTTGTTTGGAAGGATTTCAGTGGGTTTTAATGTTGCCTTATGGAAGAAAGGGTTTCTAGGTTAGGGTTTGAGAAATTAGGGCACAAGTTTTAAGAATTTTTGTAGAAGGATTAAATCTAAGGGTTTGAGTAGTAAGAAAGTAATATACAAGGAAGGATTAATAAGGAATTGAATAGGGAAAATGGCACCAAGGAAAGGATTGAACGTTTCACCCAAAAATAAAGGGCAAGAGCAAGTGAAAACCATTCACGTCGACAAGTTTCAATGAATAATGGTATGCGAAGATACAATACCCCAGATGGGGTATTATTGGGAATGGATTGGGTATCTCATGTGCGTAAAATGGTTATAATTGATTATAACCATAGGAAAGATACAACTAAGAAAGAGATGAAATTGGAGCTTATTCACCCTACATGACAAAGAACAGAAGATGACAAACCAATGTATGATGACTCCATGAAGAAGACATTGGAGAAGGTTGGGATTTTGTAACTCTATGAGATTTCCATTTTTTGGCAAGCCTGAGAGATTATACCAATGGCTTGTGTCGTGTGTACATGAAGATTACTTTTACTTTGCAGGGAGGAGGATGCACATAACTCCATATTTGATCTCCAAGTACATTGGACTTATCTACACAAGAGATTCGCTGGATGATGACTTGGGTGACAATGAGGCTGTCAAGGAAACAACTAAGGCATCTGGATACAAAAATGGTAGATGATCCTTTGACAATGCCAAGATCAAGGACCAATTCACGAAGATGGTTGCGCACCTGTTCACCAAGTTGAATGAACAAGAATGATGGACACAAGTGAACAAGAGATGGTTAAATGTTTGCAAGAAGGTTTCAGAGGTGACCATCTATAACATCTTGGCCTTCATTTCATAGGATATCATTAATGCGATGCGCGAGATGGAGATAAAATTGTGTATATTAATATTCTTCTTACCATTGTGTTTTCAGAGATTGGAGTGCCTGATGGGATGAATACACAATGTTTGGGAGTACCCTAATGAGAACCCCTCCCTAACTAAGAGGTTTGAAGCGTATACTTGTGATAAGTATGACACCTGCATACAAGGTGTGCTTGGATAAGTGGTATAAGTGGATACACGATTCATTTGGAGAAGAGTGGAGGATTACTAGAGAAACTTCCAGTCTTGGTGAAGGATGAGGCTGAGATTTACAATATACCATTACTTTTAGCATTGGCAGGTTCACATTGGCTACTGATGACACCAAGATCCCATGGTGTAAAATACCTTTTTCCTTCACAGTGAAGTATTTTCAAAGCGTGGTTAACAGGTTTAAGAAGGCTAAGAAATTGAGGTTTGATCTAAGTGAAGTATATCAGGAGCACTGTGTACTATGTGCAGGACACTTGTAATATCCTCATAAGAAAGCATATGTGGAGAAGTATATCTCTCATGGCATACATATGGTAAGGCCCGTGACATTACCACTTGTAAAAACAACAATGACAAGGGTGTACATACACCTAAGGCCTAAGTTTGAGAAAGGACACGTGTGTTGAGGATGATGTATCCATCCATGAAGACCCTACTGGAAGGAAGAAGATAGTGACAAAGAAGAGAGATAGGGAGGATACTCCAACAATTAAAGCATCGATCATGTGTGTGGTTCAGACCACAAGGAGCAACAAGAGTCAGGTGCATGGAACATGAGCACTTATGCTCATACGAAGAAGTCCCCAGTGAAGGAGCAGTCTCCAGTGAAGAAGAAGTAGAGGGTAGTAAAAATTTTGGATTCTTAGAGAACAGAAGAGCATGAAGGGTGATGAAAACTAGAGACGTGAACGAGGGAGCGCAAGTCAAAGAATAACCCCTTGTGTATAATGTACATGAATCTGATGAAGAGTGCAATGAATCTATCGGAGGGCACTCGAGAGGGAGAAAGAAGTGAAGAATAAGTGGGGATGAAGGTGCATGAGACCCCACCCCTATGCTAGTGAATAGTTAGAGGACACAGTGAAGATGGAGGTGGTTGGTGTCATCAAGGAATTAGTAGAGTACGAGGTGGAGCAGAGCATGTGGAAGAAATGGAGAAAGAGAAGTATGGAAGCATAGGCGGGGAGACAAGTTTAGCAGTCAGTTTCCTTAAGGGAGCATGTACAGGTGGTAAGTTCTGCGTCGACATCACAAGGAACCATAATGACTTATGATATTGATCCAAACAAGGTATACACACATGTTTCCAAAGCATAATTCCTACAGACCACCTCTTATGTTGGTTGTATCATTTGATAAAGATGGTGCATACCCACACACAAGGAATATGCTATCATGGGATTTTGAGTCCCATGTTGATGAGATGGAATTAGAATTCAATGTAGGTGCATTATTAGACACACTGAGCTCCGCAGAGGTAAATCCTATTGTGGATTCTCAGCAGCTGCCTGATGAGCAGGTATGTAATGCACTTGAACAAGGTGTCGGTGGAGCTCGAAGCAAGGTTATTTGGGAGGAATAACAAGATTAAAGCATTGGAGAAGGAATTGGAGGAAAAGAACAAGAATATTATAGAGAGGGACAAGGAGATAAAGGGAAAGGAGTTTATAATTGCACAGTTGAGGAATGAGCTTGAGAGAAGAGAAGGGGAAGGTGCACAAAGCTTATAAGAAAGTGGAGGTTATATTCAGACTCAATTATTTTAGCGTGCCCAGATTTAGCCCCCCCTGCACAGAAGTATGAGTCAGCCTTCCACTGCCTAGAGGATTTGACATGCATCATCATGATGGAGAAGCAACCACTTGCACTAGATTCGGCGGAAGAAGTTATGACATGACATAAAGAGCAGGAGAGATTACAAATTGAGGAGACCATAACTTGGTACACTTAACTTCTTGATTTAAATGAAAACAATGAATCACATGGCCAAAGTTTTATATGACAACTGTGAAGACAGAGACATGGTGGAAAGTGTGCTGGTTGCTACACATGAGGCAGATTTGAAGGAGTTCCAAGCCAAGAACAGAGGAAGTCTAGGTGGAACATGACAAGATCTTGGAAGAGGTTGAGAAGAAATATGAGGAAATTGAAATTTTAAGGACCTCTATTAAGAGTAAAGTCAAGGAATTATATCCCCAGGTGACACATAGGATGGACATGTTGACCGACCTTAGCAAGCAAATGGAGAATATTGTTAAAAAATTCAAGGCTAAGAGTGAAGAGCTGACATTTGATGAGGTTAATGCACTGATAGGTTATTTATTTAAAAAGGTGCAAAGAGTGAGGTGGATGCTTGGAATGAGATTAAAGCATCCTTGAATAAAACTTTCCCAATCCTTGTACAACAGTCAAAAAATTCTTTTGTTCTTTAGCATAAGTTAGATATAGGTCATTTTATTCTTCCATTATTTATTCTTTTTTGAGATATCAGATTGTTTCCAAGGATGGAAAACATGTTTAGTGTGGGGTAATGTTGAGCCCAGAAAAATGACTAAGTCCCAGAGTACAAGATCAGCGCACAGGGAAGAAATTGTAGGAAGAACACACATGAGGAAGCACATGTAGGGATAACAAAGTTATGCATAGATAGTTTGAACAATTAACTATTTTGGAATGAAGGGATAGAGTTGGACATGGAGTGTAAGGAGGTTTACGCGCAGGAGTAGAAATGGGTTTGAGACTTAGCTGCATTTTGGGTTATGGTGTTGCATGGAAAACATGTGAGGATGTGTGTAGGTGTGATTGTGGATAAGGTTAGAACATGGAGACTTACATCCCAAGGAAAGAATATTCTAGAATATAATAATTGTGTTTAAGATCTGTAAAGTAGAGTTAGTTATGGGTTAGCTGACACTTGCATGTTTAGGGTACTCGAGTATGGTGGGGTATGATGACATTTGGCATGTGGTTTGCTCTTGAGTGATGTTGAGCTAGTGAAGGAGAGCTCCCACTCTATTTAAGAATGCATTTGGATCTAAAACGAGGATGAGGGGGAGAGAAGATGTGTGATGCGAGGCAAGAGATGTAAGAGAGAATTTAGATGCACAAGGGAGAGAATGGCTAGAAATCTTCGAGTAGGGTCATTTTGTGGGGTTAGGATGCTATTTCTTGATGTATTCGGTCTGCTATGACTCTTTTTGATGTAATCTGGCTACTGTAAACAATTGTGAATCAATATATGAGGTGAATTATTTTGAATATCTATATGTTTATGGGTCCAAACCCTTATGTTCTTCGTATTTCTCATGGTTCAGATCTGATTCCTTTGTGTTGTTATAATGATTACGTTCATATTATGGTGCATATGTGTGCTCGGATATAGTTTCTTTACCTCTATGCTAGAATGAATGTATGTATTTCTATTTCTACAATATTCCTCCATTAATGGTGAACATTCTTACAAGGCTCACATAAAAGAGGGGCCTAGCAACTTCGTGTGCCTTGGGTGAATTCCCATTTTAGGCTGGGTGATGGGCCGATGCGCCTAGGGTTTAAAGGGAGTAGGTAAAAGTGACTAAACCTTAAAACCTTAAAACATGGTGTCTTAGACTGAGAGGAAGTTTTCTTGTCTATTTTTCCTTATTTGGAATCTATGATAGTTCTTGATGACTTAGAACACATATAAAAACTTTGGTACAACTCTACAATCTCCATTTCCATGATATCACTCTATGAATTAGGTTATACTTCATAAAACAATCATCAATAGGACTATAATGCCCAGATTCATAGTTTTTATATTCTTTCAAAACTCACATGAAGGATTATTAACCATACTTATAATCTTATCGATGCACAACTTAGTCTTATTTAGTTTAAAATATTCACATAAGTTTTCATTCATTCATCACTCCAAATCTTTCTTTCACTCAATTGCACATACACAGTCTTACCTCATTCCACACAGTTCAATACTCCTTACATATGACTATCTTCACTGAGATTCTAACATCCTCAGGCTTCTTTCATTTCCTCATAGGGAATATAAAAACCATATACACCTATATTTAACAATTCTTAAAAATTATATATCATTAATGATTCAAACATACACAAATTAAACATTTATTCTTCACACAAATTGCACAAGTATTCATCCACATTACAAACTATTGGTCAAAATTTCCTTTATTTGATTTTTTCCTAGTGTAATGCCCACAATTTCACCACCAAAGTACAATAGTAAAATTTCTAGAATATATTTTTTCTCATTCATTACTCGTAACACAACACTACATGGGCTCAAATGGAGAAAGTTAACATCACATAAGACACTTAGATAAGCATGGAACCACATAGACAAAATGATAACACTAAGTGCATGTCGATACTACACTTTCCCTAATGATCAATTACTAGAAATGATCCAACCTCAAATGACCCAAGGATTGGCAAGTCCTCAGTGTGTCATTACCATGGTTACATCCTAGTTACGTTTAAAAGTCCAAGAGAATTTATCATGTGAGGATAAATTCCCATTCTCAACCTACATATTCTTAATTTTGTTTATGATTCAACTTATAACAAGAACTCTTAGTTTGGCTATTTATCCCTTATCATAGTTCCCATAACTAAACATGTTATTTACGACATCTTTCATGCAAACAAAACTCATGATGCTCGTTCTTATGCAAGGTTTCTCAAATATGTTTTTTGTTTGTTTAAATTCTACCCTCATTATGCAAGAGAAAAATAACATGAATTCAAGGGGAAGAAATTTTAATATTTAAAGGAGATTTATAGTCAAGTTACCTCTTCCTAAAAACTTCCCTCCACTAGGGTACTTTATATTCATGTTATAGGTGATATAGTTCACTAGTTGGTTTTAGCCAACTCGACATTTTCACATCCTGAAATTATATATATATATATATATATATATATATATATATATATATATAATATATATATATATATATATGAGTTTATGTTTACTCCAAAGTTTTATCTCACCAAGGGAAATTCATATTCATTTAAAAAAATGAGAATGCCTAATTGAGTTCTAAGGACTTCAGGTATGACGTTATTTCCAAATGAAAATATCATTTACTCTTATACTCTTTTCACTTACTTCGTACTTTGGTCCCACTATTAGCATTGTTTTAAAACAATTTAAATCAAATAACACATAATTTACACTAATGGATTGTATACTACAAGGAGTGTAACCTAACACATGACAACTCATTTCATTTCTCTTAGACACTCAAGTATTAAATGCATATTACAAGCGAGACATCTAATACAACTTTCATGCATTTCAAATACCTTCCAAGGAACTATTTCAAGAATTGGGTATAAATGCATCAGAGTTTCTATAAACAATAACCTTAAGAGAGGGTCCACAATATATTAACTTCAAAAGCATTCCACGGTGGACACTACACCCTACTACAAGACAATAAAAGAGAGTTCTAATATATTTAACTCAAAAAACCTTCGAGCAACATGAGGTAATCCACTACTACACCCTATGGGAATACTTTTATCTAAGAAGGAAAAAAGGGGTTCAAAAACTAGATTTTATTGCGTAGGTACTTTGACATGTAGACTCCACTCGTGACATTTAAATATCACCATGAGATCAATCGTAGGAAAATCACCAACTACCTTTACTTGGTTTTGGCCACTCACTATGGTGCTAAGGGAAATTACACCCATGGGTTACGAGACCAAGTTTTCAGTTTCCCCATTTCTCTTAAGTCAACATCTTCTAAAAACAATTTCTTTTACTAAGATTTAGTTACAATTTCCACCCACAAGTTAACCTCTTAATCAGCCAAGGTTTTGTTTAATTCCAATTGCACTCAAGGATCTATGCCTAACTATAGATTAGTTTAAGGTGAGAAGACATATTTATCCTATAAAACCTTCATAAAATACTAAGGTGTTATGTTATTACTAGCCAAGTTAACACATTTATCTTTGAGGAACTACATAGAGATCATTAACAAGAGTTTAATGCATAGTAAAACTAGTTCACTAACTCCATTTTTGTCATCTAGATCCCACGAAGAGTTCATGCGATGATGAAGTTAATCCTAGATCTAACTTCATAAGAATTTGGTGGTCCACTAGGATACCAAGGAAGTGTTAGTTCTACTTACCCCATATATGGTAAGTTCACATAGTCGTTGCTTCGAACAATGACTCTTAAGTTATAGGGATGGTCCTTTGAAGACTTTTCTTAGGTGTAGTAGAAGAAGTCTAGATGTGAGGATTAAATTATTTACTAAGACATTACAATTTTGTATAACTTGGATGTGTCAAGATTGAGAGGGAGGGTACAACAAAGGTTAAATACTAGCTTCATGTATATGGTTAAATTCAAAATAAGTTACTACCGTACATTTGTGTTTATGTATGAACCAAAATAACTATCTGGAAAGTGATTTCTTAGATCAAGTAAACCATAAGAATAACATTTAAATCCAAATGAACTTAACTCTCATGAAGTAAACAATACAAATTTTACCCATTTACATTGATCGATTATCTTCCTTGTTTAGCTAGCTGAACATAGTTAGTCCTACATTCATTATGTGACATTCATACTAGTATTCAAATGTTAACTTTAAAAAAAAGCGAAGAAAAACCACATAGTTTTCTAGGTATAATGCTTGAAAACATAAAAATCCAAGAGGAACAACAATTTTCGACACAGTAATTTTAATAATGTAATTCTCTTTAAATCACTTCTATCTAAAAATTGTAATCTATAGCAATGTACAATATTTCACTATCATCTCAAGTATCACAACATATCACACTCTAATCCTTCTTGTTCGGAGTATCTGCAACCAACGTTGCATCAGCCCTAGGACTAGTATGGAAATACCTTACACTCAAACATGAAATAACACATTCATCATTTCAAGTAATTCAAAAGAAGATAGAAAAGAGATAGAGAAAGGGAGAGAGGGAGAGAGGTAATTTTTTCACACATTCACACTTTCACATCCCTTTGTACATTTTTTTCTTTTTCTTTTTAAATTCTAGAGAGAGTAAGGAAGAGAGAGAAAGTAGAATTAATTTCCTTTTCTATTCACCATATCATAACTACATACATAACGTATCCATTTTCATTTAATTTCAAATCCATATACATTTTCAACCAATCTACTTATTCAAATCATTTTTGTTTTCATGATCAACCAACATTTCATAGTTAATTTTAGAGAGAGAAGAGGGGGGAGAGAGAAAACATTATAAATTACTAAATCCATTCATATAAAGTAATTTTATTAAATTATACTTTACATAATCATTAAACTATATGAAAATGGTTCATGGGTATAAAAAAGTCAAATGGGAGCCTCAGGAGGAATATCTAGCTCAAGTTGTGAGTTTACGAAAATTGCCCAATAACAACTAAAGTGCCTACAATATGGGTCCGGAAAATAATTATTTTAAGTTCAAAGGTAAATTTTAATGATTCCTATTTACTCTTTTATACACAAAGAACTCAACAGATTTGATGGAAGCTAATTACAACAAACATGGCTCAAAATAGAAAGGTGAATCTGAGATCAATTATAGTAAACATGTCAAACACTACTATTGTAAACAACTAGTGGCTCCAAAACCCACTTGAAACTCTAACTTACGAAATCAATTTTTGCAAAAATGAGAGTTGTTTTCAATTCTCCTCATGGATTTCTATAGGTAGATAGGGTTAGTTTTCAATTTATCCAAATCGATATGCCAACCATAAGCCAAAACCAATCACATTTTCTTAAAAAATGAGAGCATCACTCCAAGTGACTTAAATACAAAATGGCAATCGAAATGGTCTCTCTAAGGCATCAAATTGAGTTTAATAGCTATATTTATGGCCTTCATGGTGTGCTATACCATTAGGAATAATATTAGAGTTATAGGTTGGTAAAATGATTTTATTTGGCACACCATATGCGTAGTGTACGAGATATCTGAAAGTTTTTTTGTAATAATTTGAGTAGGTAAGAGTTTTATTTTTAATTCTAATTTCATCCTATATTGTTCTAAATATATTAGGAGAAAAAAAAGAAACAATAAAATGCAAAATTTTAATGCAAGAGGAAGGGAAATCCATACCCGTTTTCCCGATGCTTGCTAGAGACATCAGCTAGGGGATTTTCGCCATGACACTTGATATGGTAAAAATAAATTGGTGGGAAAGTTTTTGATTCCTTTTCCATGAATCAATTTTTCACATATCTAGAAAGCATGACATTCCATGCACCCATTTTTTTAACGCATTCTGTCAAACAGTTTGTGTGCCTTATGAGGCCACATTCCTTTAAGGCATTTTTTTCAGAAACTTCAGTCCCTGGAAAGGCATTTTCAACATATTCATTTTGTTCATGACTTACAATTGTTAAGTCCCCCGAAAAATCCAAGTCCCCTGACACAATCTGAGAAGAAAACCCACATACCATGCCTACACACATTTTCTTGGAAGGTTCCAATACCTTTGCACAAACCCATTTTCTAAATACACAGTTAGAGGATGCATCCCTGCCACCATTAGCCAAAATAACTATTTTTTCTTTAGTAACAACCATACTTTGTTCAATGCACTAAATCTGGCAGAGGTGTGGAGGAAGATAACAAATATTGTGGGTGTCTTGTATCAGGCCATTCCATTATAATTACTTTTCAGGAAAATGACGTTGCTACCCAAATAATAGGTTTGCCATAGCACCCTCAGCTACCCAATATGAAAAAAATACCTCTCCTCCATGCTTGGGTGGTATCCATACCCTATTTCGAAGCTCCAATTTTCAGAAACTAGTGAGAAGGTTGCTTGCAATAGGCATACATGGGATAATAGGAAAGGGTACTCTCAAATCCTAAATCTTCTTCTTCTGTATAAAACAATAAAACCACGACAGACAATACTTTCCTTTCCTTTCAATGATAAAACAAACCACTTCATATCCAAATCAATCAATTTGTATATAGTAAAAATAGGAGATATTACTGGTTTAAGATTTATCTCCACGTACAAGGCCTAATTTAACCCATCTTGGTACTGATTTTTGGAATGATAATAGAGAGAGATCAATCTAGCACAGTTCCACGTCACCATAACATGTATTCTTTAGAGCATTTCTTGCTACAACTACTGTAACCAATCTTATTTTTCCTATTTTCCTTCCACAACACCTACCACCTACAACCTTATGTCCACAACCTTGTCTAATGTCTCTAACAGACATGCATATCATGTTCTAAATCCCCCACACTTTTGTATAGTCATAGTAAATGTAGGATGAGTAATTTTTTTATATTTCTTTGATATTAGTGCTACAATATCAAACAAAATTTCTCTCATTTATACTTTGATGGGTGACCAAACACTACTCTAGAGTTCACTTTTCAAAGCTCTTATTTCGGCATAGGTGCAGAGGATGTTTTCAAAATGGAAAACTAATTATATTGGACACCTATTCATTGCACTTGAGTGAGATATATATAGTTATTCATTGGGATGCTCACCAGTCAAGTGTAGATTTCAAGGAAGTTCAAAAGTATGTGGGTGAAAGGAACGATCAGAATATTGTTCCAAGATGTGATCTTAGATGATAATAGCACAGCACATTAGATTTGTAAAACAGAAGAACTAAAATACCATATATGGAAATCCATCACAATCCATAATGCTCAATACATTACAATACAATACAATGACTTGAATTACTCAATAAGAAAGATGTACATATAAGAGGAGGAAAGTGCAACTACTACCTAAATCAATGGTGAAGAATTCCCATTAATTGATACTGATAGTTAAGTTAATTCCAGAATACTACTAAGCTAACTCCACATAACTAAGAAGCTAATTCAACACAACTAGTAAGCTAACTCCACACAACTAGTAAACCTAAGTATACTAACCCAACAAGTGTAGGGCTAACACAAGTGTAAGAATTATCCTAATAAATAAATAAAAGGATAAATAATAACCTACACTAACACCCTCCCGTAAACATAACTTAATTGGGTGAAAAATAAGGTGGGTCTCGGCAACAAGGCCTGATGAGGTACCCACGTACAATAACTGGGAAAATTAGACACTGCAAGGTACCCAAAAATAGTAATAACAAAGTAGAGAGAGAAAAATCTTGCTGCAAGGTATCCTAAGAAGATCAGCTCCAAAAAATCATACAATGTTGAAGAAGTGTGGTGTGCATTGTGGTATGAATACACTTATCGATCATAAAAATAAAAAACAACTGACACTAGACTTCACCAGAATAGCTCCATGTAAGGAGACTATCAATTGAGTGATGTTGAAAGTGCAACAAAAAAAAACACAAACATAATTTGATCAATTGCTACAAATAGGTGTACCACGATCCAAGAACAACAAAGGTAACAAGGTAAGGACATGAGATCCAAATACATAGGAGTGCCACGATACAAGAAAAGCCAAGGTAACCAGGAAAGGACATGAAACCTGAAGAATCAATATCAACATGTAACAAGGAAAAAAAACGAAATCCCAAAGAATCATTATCAACACCACACCCTCCCATACTGCTGAATGGGTAGAGTGACACCACAAATCTATATGAGTTGCTAAAATCAACTACTTGAACACTGATAAACTAACATTAGGCTTCACCAGAATAGCTCCCCCACAAGAGAGACTGTCAACATGCCAAAAAAAGTTTCAAAAATGCAGATCAAAAATATCTCAACAAACAAGAGAGATATAAATGTATACACCCATAGATACAATAATGCAATACCCAAAAGTTTAGGACGTAGGGCTCAACCAAAATTACATCCACAAGTGATTACAACACCCTCCCAAATTTGACACTTTATAATTAAGTGCATGTAAATATTACAATGAGTAAAATTACCTTTTAAATTTGAAATATGTATTTAAAAATTTCACCAATGTGTAGATCTTGAAAAAAGACACAATTTCAAAAAAAATATCACCTTAATCCGAGCTATGGATCAAAAGCTATGAGCTTTAGAAGGTTTTGCTATTAAAATAATATTATAATGTTGATGTTTTTTTTAAAAGGTACACATGAAACCCAAATGTCCAAAGGGTAAAAGAGTGCATCCACACAATACATGCTTGTGACCAAAGGATAAAAGTATGCGCTCAAAACCTAAATGTCCAGAGGGTAAATCATTGCATTCCGAGGGTACACATCAATATCCAATGGATAAAAGAATGCACCCACAGGGTACATATCTGCGTCCATTGGATAAAAGACTCCATCCAAAACAGAAATATCTAGAGGGTAAAATAATGCATCCGAAAGGTACATGCTTATATCTAATGGATAAAAGAATGCACCCAAAAAGTATAATTGTTAATACAAACTTTTACTGCAAATATCTCTTTTTCTAGCACCTGTATAAAAAAATCATAGAGAAACCCAGAAAGTTTCTCGAAAAACCCATAAATATGATGTAATTTTTGAGTCAAAAAATATGTCTATACATTATTGTACGGATTTTTGAGAAATGTGACAAAAAACCCTTAAAAATGTCTAGATTTGACTATCTCAAAACATGGCTGTGTTTACAGTTGATTCTAGGGTTTTGGCACCTTCCAAATTCAATGATGCACTCCATTTTGCATGAAAATGTATGTTGCAGAAATATGCTAACAAATTCTGAATACATGAAAATAATAAACCCTTGCTTACAAAGAAAAAACTTATAGATGGATGTCTACATCATATATAGCTTTGATACCATGAAAGGAAGGATAACTAGATCATACCAAGCCTAGAACACAGATGTTAATCAAACACCATGATCTATGAGATGAAAACATCACCAAAATAACTTTACATAAAACCTTTGCAAAAAAATGAGCAATAATATCATATTTTATTATGGAACTCAATGAAATACAATGAGAATGAGCCTTACTTATATAGGCAAGGAATAACAATCTAAGAACTATTCAAGGTTGTATACCAAACCATAAATCAAGGAAATAACTAGTCATCAAAGAACTAGTCAAGACCATAGATTTAGGAGATACCTAGACATAAAGGATCTAGTCAATACCATAGATCAAGGAAAGAACTAGTAAATACCATAGATCAAGGAAAGAACTATGTACCTAACAACTAGATAATATATCCTAATAAATAAATAAGATAAATGAAATATCCACACACATAAGTGATTGAGGATAAGTACAATAAAGGTAAATAAAGTACCTAGGTGAACATGAGCTAAGGTAAATACCTACTCTAATAGTGGGTAGAGGAGAAGATACCCAACACAAATTTGCTGTCAGATAGGGGCACTACGACTAGTACATCCTTGGATATTTGATCTCTCTTGGATATTTAAAACACTACTTCTTCCCCCTATTAACCCATTTCACTACTAAATACCCTCCTTTATTCGAACCTCTTACAATATTGGTGATAAAAAGTAGTTAGGGTTGTAACCACCGAGATCACTTTTTCTTATACTGACCATAGAGGACTAGAGTCATGTTAGGATCAAGTAGATCATATCCCAGGTAAATTCATGTTCCATGAACCATTTTTCCTCATTTAGTTAACCTATACCATCTCCTAGACCTCTAACACACCTAAAGACTAATTCAAATATTTGAACTGTGGTGTTGGAGGGAAACTCCAAATACCATTTATTACAATGCTATAAGAGTCCAAATGGACTTAACACATGCCATGATCACCCAAATGGACCTTCAAAACCTATGACAACTATTAAAGCAAAAATTTTATGATTTAAATGAAGTGATGCTCCTACATCAAACAAGATTTAGAAAATATTAGAAATGATTCTAAGGAAAATTCATAATAGAAATAAACCATTGACATGTGTGATTAGAAGAAGAGATTTAACACCGATAATTACACAATGTATTACTCTAAAAATAGAATATATAATGTAGAATGTGTAAAAACAAATTGTGGTTGTACCAAAAAAGGGTCTCTTTAGAGACTACATCTCATAAGACTAAGGAAACTACCATCTCTAAACTCCTCTCTCACATAAAGAACCCAATGGTTCTTTATAGAAGAATAGTAAGAGGTGGGTAGGAGATGATCAGTAGTTGAGCAAAATGTAGAAGCATTAATTTAAGGAAACCATTTTCATCTAACCATTGTCACATATATGAGAAGATAACTACAAAATTAATAAGTGTATATAAACAACATAGTGCACATAAGTATGTCACCTAGATAATAAAAACACATAAGGTGGAATTCACAAGTGTGAACATGATACACACCAACACCCTCCTTGAGTATCGGCTTAAATGACTTGCTGAAAGAGAATAAAGTATTAAGCTAATTAATATCAAATCTAGAAGTAATTTTGATGAGGTACTCATTTATAGAGAGAGATAAAAAGAACAATGAGGCTACTATAATATAAGATAAAAAAATTATTGAAGGCTAAAGAAAAAATCAAATTACATGAGTGTAATGAATCCAATACTTGAACATTAAAAATATAGATTGACATTATAAGGACACAAAATTAACTCTAGATTTTATTTTTGTTCAGGATGTCAAGTAGTGTCAAAAGAACAAGAAGATTATTCCATAATTGTGAATGCATTAATATATCTAATTGAATGGAATAAACCCACTAATAAAACCTACAATAAGATAGAATTACCTTTAAACATTTAGCTAGGATAGCTTCTTTCAAAGGGATTGTTAGTGTATCAACAAGATGTTGAAAGAATAATAAATATCCATTTTTTTTTTCATAAACAACTAAAAATAACATCCTAAGTCTGATGAAGCCTTTAACATAATGAAACATATGCTAACTAATGACATGAAGACTAAAATTAATAATCACTAAATGGCCATTCAAATATATCATGTCACATTAAAAATACAAAACCTCATTTTCATACTTAATTAACAACCAATGAATCATAACCCTCAACATGAAAAAAATAGTAACACCCCCACCCGATAATTTTGACTAAGTAGAAACTAAAAACAACTACAATTTTTTTTTTCCAAATTTGGTAGGTGTATAACATACCAAGAAGTCATGTAAAGGAAACTAAGGCCATGAATCATACAAATGAAAAATATGCTCAAATGCAAGTTCCTAAAATTCCAATGTATACATCTGAAAATCCATCTTAGAATATGTATAACGAACCAAAAAGTGACCTCCTCTAAAAACGAGGTGACACCTATACTTAATGCATATAGGAGTATGTTTTTATAGTTTACAAACATGAATTTATGCTAAAATACTACAATCTGAGATAGAATCATAATAGATGGATGTCACTTCTAAAAAGAGTGCAAAAATTTATGCATTTCAAAATTATAAGCATGTGAATCTAAGTTACTAGTCAAAATTTATGAGCGACAAAAAGTCCAAAATAATGGAACTCATCAACAAACCAAGGAAAATATATAATTATAGAAAATAAAATCTATATAAAAATATTAACTTCACAATAGTGTAGATATCATCATAATAGTTAGGATAGGTAGGAAAAGTTTTGTGGAAAACCACTATATCATAAATACACAAATACTAAAAATAGAGAACCACAATAATACTATTTAAAAAATTAATATCTTTAAAACGATGTGAGAAATCAATAACTCTGAAATCATATCAGAAATCTAACATAGATTTGATAACTTGTGAGAATTCTATCTAATCAGATATATGAAATTATCTCTAGACAATATTAAAAATGAGCCTAAGGAAACTTTGGAATAGAAATACACCATCCACATATATGATTTAGAAGAAGAGAGTTAAAACTATTAAACAAATATAATATACTCTACTAATAGAATATCGAATAAGAATATGCAAAAACAAAATGGTGGTTAAACCAAAATAAGGTCTCCTTAGAGATTACATATCATCCAAATAAAGATATTATCTCTTAGATCCTCTCTTACATAAAGGACCCAATGTTTCCTTACATGGGAAAATCAAGAGGCATGGAATATATAATTATTGGTAGAGTGAAATGTGAAAGAATTAATTAAATGACAACTTCACCTAACCCTTCTCAAACATGTAAGTGGATAACTACCACATTAATTAGTGTATATCAAAAACATACTACACATAAATGTATCTTACCTAGATCATACAAATACATGAGGTGGATTTCACAAGAAGTGAGTCCATGATTTAGAACAAAACAATCGAAGATAAAATTAGGTGATTTGGTAAGAGTGAATAAATTAGTAAGATCATAATTATGGTACTAGAAAAAATATCCTAATGAGGTACCCATTTACAAATAAATAGAAATAATAATGAAACGACTATAATAGAAGAAAAATTCGTCACTAAAGGCTGAAACAAAACTCTAACTACATGAGTGTAATCAATCCAATACTTGAATATTCTAGAAGATAGTATGAGACTGTAATCAAATTGGAATAGATATAAATAAGGAAACTGATAATCTATCAAGAAATGTGAAAAGAACAAGAGTTATATTCCATAAGTATGAATAGATTAATGAAGAAAAACACAAGTGGAATAGTTGCACTACATAAACATACAAGAAGATGGAATAACATTGTAATTTCACTAGGATAACTTCATACAAAGATATTATTAATCTATCAATAAATTTTGAAAGAAAAATAAATCTCTATGTAACCTTTACAAATAAAAAAACCACATCTTGATTTTGATGAAGCCTATAATGTAATGAGATAGATGTTAAGGAAAGAAGAAAAATGAAGTTGACAATTAGTGTGGCCAAACAAATATCATATCACTGTAAAAATACATGCCAACATTTTTATACTTGTATAACGAATAAGGAAGCATTAACCTCAAAATGCAACAAGTAATAAATCCCCTGATATTGTTGACTAGGGAGAGAGAAAAAATAGATCCAAAACAAGTGTGTCAAATGTGGTAGTTGTGAAGCACAACAAGGCCTACAAAAAACTAAATCCATGAATCACACACATAAAAAATATCCTCAGTATGAGTTCCCAAATATCTAATGTATACATATAAAAATATCTCCTGTAATATTTATAAACAATTAAAGGGTAATCCGCTCTGAAAACAAGGTGAAACCTATACTTAGTGCATAAATAAATATGTTTATAAATTTTATAAATAATACCTTATTCTAAAAAAAAAAAGAAATAAAATTATAATAAATGGATGTACTTTCTAAAAAGAGTATAAAAATATATTCACTTTCAAAGACATAACTATGTGAATATGAGTTACTAGTCAAATGTTATGCTCCCTTAAAAGTTCAAAATATAAGAATTGGTTAGAAAATATAGAAAAAATGAAATTCATAGACAATAGGTAAATAAAAGTATAAATATGAACTATCCACTATGTATATATCAACCTTCATAGACAAATATTTATGAGCCCTGTTGGTTGGAAATTTTTTCCTTAGACACATGCAATAGTTCAGGGGACAAAAATCCCTCCTCTTTGTGGGGAGGTTCCCTTATTAACCAAAAATTTGGAAATATACTTATCTAAAAATATACAAACTGATGTTATGATTGAGTATTTTGGTGTAAAGAATGTCTCCATATTATGGTATTCTCAATACATAAGATGAAAATGGGAGAGGGATTTTAGAGGAGGAAAAAATAACTTATATGAGGAAGATGGGTGAAACAGGGACACAAAATTAAGTCTAATTCACTGATTAAGAATACAATCATTCTCCTTGGTCATCCAAGATTAATCACTATTGTACAGAAAAAAGTGAATGTAACACGTTCAGATATAGAGATTTTAGAATAATATCTTAAAAATACATACATAAAACTTACAGAACACATGAATTTATATATCAAAAAAATCCACTAAATATAGATGAAACAGACACAAAGTTCTTCACACTATAGCAAATGGATTGAACACATAGTTTCTATATCCAAATATACTAGATTCAAATTCACAATTGCAGGGAAAAGAAACAAGAAGAACAAAAACAAGAGGGAGAGAACTTCTTATTCTATATTGAATTCAAATTCTCTATATCATTACATTCAAAAACATGAAAATCTAACCCATTTACAATGAAAAATAAGCCTTATATAGGCTGAGGTGCGGTTGCAAAAAACTTTCTAACTAATTATCATTTAATCAAGTGTTAACTCTTAATTAGTCAATTACATAGTTAGCTTTATTTACAATTTTGTATTTTTAAAGTGATAAATCTAAATTCAAAATATAAAAATTATAGATAAATGACTAAGAAGTAGAAGAAGGGGCATTGGTAAGTGGTACAGATGTGATCTTGACTTTGAGTACATGAAGCCTAAATTTGGCCAAAGCACTAACAATCTCCATGACCTTTGGAATAACAATGTTCGCTGTAGTATTCAACCAGCTGCCAAGGGAATATTCCATTTCCTTAGCAACACCTCCATTTTACAATAAGCCCTTGGTGGCCTCTTTAACAACGTTGTGTAGTTTTAGTGATTTCTTCCATCTTCTCTTTGTTGATAGTAATAGCCTTGAACAAATTTTCCTTGACAAGTGCACTAAATTTTTCTTTGAATTCGTCAACTGAATGTTTCTCTGTAGAATTATCCTTGTAGACTTGGCATCTAAGAGCTTGAAAATAAGCCAATATATCATATTTGGAGGATTCTCCTTTTTGTACCATGCTCTCAAGTTCTGTGACTACCTCTTCAAGTACCTTGATTTTCCATTCAATACTGAATACACTCTTCCTCGAAAGATTACTCTTGGAGTCATCAAAGATCTCATGAGAAAGGAGGATTTTCTCATTATTAGTGCTCATGATCCTTAAATCCTGAATACACTCTAGCCATAACTGATCCGAAAATAATCAAGTTTTTATCTACCTGATATCGGATCCTTGTAGGCTTTAAATATTTTTCGACAATTTACTCCTTTTAAGTAATCAATTTAAAATGAATGCAAGACAATAAATACAATTACACAATGATTGATTACGGAGTTTGGCAATTACCTACGTCTCTGGGTTCTTTCAAACCGTTCCAATAGTCCAAGTGCTTAAAAAGTTGGGATGTCTATCCATGTGGGTGGCAATGTGGTCTCACTGAGATAATAATAATTCGACCCATACTTGTGGTATGTGTTGTCCCCTCAAAATTCCCCTCTTTTGAAAGTTGAAAAATTTGAAAATTTTGAGTTGGCATCCTTCAGTAATGTTTTAGTGAAGAGGAAATTTGAAGAGATAGTGAAAATGCTATTTCTTGGGGTCATTTTAGGAACTTGCGGGTATGTCAGACATTTTTGTCCCTCATGTCCCAAGTTTCCCTAGGATTCCTATTCACTAATTCCCTGCATCGCCCGCATTAGCCAAATCAGCTCTTCATGTCCCATATGTCCCAAGTACCAGTGGGCCTCCTATTCACCGATTTACCCACAAGTTCTTGTCTGTCGGCTTTCTCACGCTTTTTTGGCCCATCTGTCCCAAGTTCGCCTGGGCTTCCTATTCCCCGATTCCCCACATCGCCTACATCGGCCGAATTGGCTTATCACGTCCCACATGTCCTAATGTCCCATAGATCGTTAGGGCCAGTTTTTTCCACTTTTCCCACATTTCATCTTTTTGAGTCGGTGCAAGGGGTATTTAATGCACATTTATGATCTTCTCTCTCCTGAACGACTATTTAAAGGGACCACCGTCTATGCATTTGTCACATTGCTTGCTTGCTATTTCTTTCCTACATTCTTGCAATTGATTCATTTGTTCATCTTCCTATTTCCCTTTGAATTTTTATCATGCATCTGTTCTTTGAAGGCCGTTCCTCTATGCACTATAAAAATGAAGATCAAGTTTCAAGGGCACGTGCATTTGTCACCTCTAGAGACCTCTGTACCTAATATTGGGGATAATGAAGTTCGGTACTTGGATTTTGATGATTTATGGGGTAGGTTAACATGCAACAACCCTACTCCCATGGCCCAAATGATCAATGATAGTGGAATCACATATGCTGCTAGCTTTCCCATCTCTGTGCAGTGTGCCGACACTGTGCTCGCCTGTGGAGCTCTTTTCAATCCAGATACCAAGGAGGTTGTTAATGTGCATGGAGAATTGATTACAAAACTAGATGCCACCACCATCGCCACTACCCTACACATTCTTGAGATATAAGACTCCATTATTCTCACTCTCACTCAAGCTCAAGATCTGTTTGATAAGGAAAATGAGAAATACAAGGCATGAGTGGCCAAGTCATGGCTGAAGTGTCCTAAGAAGGGAGCGTCCCGACTCTCCAAAGCATTTTTTAGGGTTGATTTCAATGAATAATTATTAGATTTCATCATCTTTCTCACCCATATTATGGGGATGCCCTCTACCAATGAATTCCATTTTTGGATTGTGTTCTTTCATAAGCATCATTTGTGAGGGTAAACAAAAACATAAATTGGGCTGAGATTATCTGTATGAACCTGACTGAACAATTGAAAAATGTTCAGCAAAAATAAGAATTTCTACATGAATTCTTATCTCATGTACACCCTGGAAGCATCTCGGGAGTGGTTTAACTTCACTTTCATTGAGGGCAAGAAGGATGAGCCCATATACACATATTGCCCTCAATTTACCCTCAAGGATAATAATCGTAATTTCAGAAGGGTAAATGATGCCTTCATCATGTAAATTGTGAGACTCTTATAGGGTGACACTGCCAGAATATTTTATGATGAGGCTATGGCTCTGATAGCAAGTATGGGGCTTTCTTCATCCAGTTCAGAAATTTATCGTACATCAGATTGGCTTGTTTTGAAAGTGTACCTCTCAAGCTTCCCATGTTTTTTAATGAAAAAATGGCTCTAGTTGAGGTGTGCGGGCAGCTGGAAAAACTCCATAAAACCTGCAGAGACAAGAAGATTACAGGTCTTCATTTCCCTATCACTTTGGGGAACTATACATGCAAGACAACTCTAGATGCCCAAAATATAGAAATGGCTATTACTCCTCTTACTGTCCATTTCTTTAGGTCCAGGACTTGTTTTGAACTGAAGAAATTCATTGATTAGAATCTTCGAATAACCTATCATCATCATCCTAACACTGAGGATTACTGGGCTGACCGTGTTGATGATTTTGAAGCCAGGAGGAGGCATTTGGTAGATTGTCTTTACAGCAGATCTTAGATCTCAATCTCTATCAGGTGCCTAAAGGTCTTGTGGATGATGATGAGGGCTTGAAATTCTTTGAGTATGAAAGATCAATCAAGAACATACCTCTAGAAACCCTGGATTGGTATTTGAAGGAGAAAGATGATTTGAGTGAGATAATTGCTTTTGTCATTATCAGAACTAAGGTTTGGTTTGACAGAAAAGTTTGTGAATTCCGGAGGAGCTAGGGTAGATCTTCTTTAAGAGAAACTTCCACACCTAGGAAGGAAGTACATATGCCCAGTACTGAGGTACTTGAGAAAAATTCTCCTTCCTTGTTGAAAGAGCCTGAAATGTCTACTCCTTATTCTTCCACTCAAGTGTATCAGAAGAAGGTCAAAGAGGTTAAGTAAGAACCAGTCGAGGAAGAGACTTTTCTGGGGAACTTAGAATTACCTGTTGGGCCAGAGAACATTATTGTTCTAAGTGAGAATGAGGATTATGAGATGGAAGAACCAGAAGAAACCCCTAGAATCACTGTTGAGATGGAGAAAGAAGGATCAAGAAATGAACCTCCAAGTTTAACAGACTCCTCTGCAAAGGAAATTCTTGAAGTTCCATGCACTTTCCCACTAGAGACAACAGTGTTTCATACTCTGAGTTCCATGATTTATCTTTCACTCGAACCCCTTGACTTCTCCGTTTCTTCTTCTTCCTTTGCCTGGGTGCAGACCTTAGTTGACAACAGGAAAAGAAAGTCTTCTTCCCGATTAACAGGGTTTGATTTTTATGCTGTGGCAACTCTACTTGGTACTACCCCTCCTCCTCCAGTAAAGAAAGCAAATAATAATTCAAGGTTGGTATCTGATGCTCAAGGCCAAAAGTTTCTAGAGGTTTCCAGACCCAGGGTGGATAAAGAGGAAAAGGATATTTTAATCTCTGACTTGGAGATTTCCAAAATTCCATTGGGAGAATCTACACCTGAGAGTGAGGTTCATAACCTTCAGGAAATTGTCATTAAGGTTATTGAATGGGTTGAGAAAGGCAAGTAAACCATGGAGCAGTTGGAAGAAAAAAACCAAGTTTTTTCCATCTTTATCATATCATTATTGACAAAAGATTATGTTTTGGATCCAACTCTATTGGCTACTCTCCCACCTCCCATGGTTCTCATTCAAGATGAGATTCAAAGCATCAAAGACATACATAAGTATTCTACTTATGGGAAGGATGTTGAGGCCATGGTGGATGATATGACTATATTAGGTTTGAATTTCATTGATGAAGCCTTTAAAACCAATGATAAGGTATTCAATTTGCAGTAGAAACTCACTTCCTCAATCAAAGACATGGACAAGGAGCTGAAGGTCTAGAGTGGATGTATTACAAACCTTTGTCTAATGGGCCAAACCAATGAGAATATCCTATTGGCCAATAATGTGTTTGATGATGCCAAGAAAAACTTATCAAGGACATGGATCTTCAGCATGGAGTGGAAGATAAAGGTTATGGAGGAAGCATTGGGAGAATTGAGGAATGTGTGGCAAAAAGGGGAGTCCTTTAAAACTTGTGTTTTGTCTACCTTCAAAGATATCCACTGCCATCTTCAGGATGAAACTACAGGTGTTTCCTTTTCTCTTTAAGAAATTAAGGCTCAAATTCAGAACCTTTGTCAAGGGGTATCTATTCAACAAAGATTCATTTACTAAGGAGAATATGAAAGAAATTTGTTCTCTTCATTCAGCTATTGCCAAGGCTAATAAAGAATATACAGAGCATACCGAGTTTGATAAAGATATGGAGAAATTTCTAGGCATGTGGACACATGCTACTTTCAACACAATAATTCCAAGAGGCATGGAAATAGCAGAAGCATTGAAAATATTCAGGAATCAAATCCTCAAATCAGTGGGCCATTCTCAGCTATAATCAGATGTCTCTACTTCTGGATATTCATTCTCTTCTTCTATTTTTAATGCCAATCTCCTCATAATTTAAGTAAGGAATTTGTATTGTGCATTTCCTTCATTAATATTTTGGTTAAAAGAAATGTTTACCAAGTGTAACCACTTTGTAAGCTATATATTGAGCTCTCCTCACTTTTCCAAGGGGCTGGAACTCTGATAATTTTTGAAAGTGTAAAAGGAATTAAAGCTATCAATACACAAGATTTCCCTTCATGTTTCTGTCTGTTTCTATTTATTCCCTCTTACCTATCTAAAGTTTATGAATCATTATCTATTGCATTAAGAAGCTTTGTATTCTTATGGATGTTATTTCTGGAACTTTGTGTCTATGAAATTATATCTGATTGTTTAAATGTGAATGATTATATTCTATATATCACATTTTCTCAACATTTATAAGGAATTATTTTGCTATCTATATTTCCTGGGAATGCTGTTATGTTCTACTTTTTCCCTCCATTAGTTCTTCTGTTCTTTTGTATTCATAATATGTCTTGGCATTAAAACAATTTCATGATAATCTGTTTTGTTGTTTTCTTTCAATAAGGGAACCTCTCCCATTAAAGAGGAGGGACTTTCTGTCCCTTGACTGTTGCTTTCATTAAATTCCTAATTTGACAACCAACAATATTGAAAATAATCAAGTCGGTCATTAGCTCAATGTGTAACTTGATCCATAACACATAGTCCACTTTTCTCTCAATAGGAAAATCGAGAGAATTTGATTCATGGTGGCAAGCCATGTGGTGGCTTGTGGACCCACCACATCGGTGATAATACCATAGTCCACACAGCGGTCAGGCTCCCCTCTGTTAAAAAATTTGAGCCTCTTGTTTCCACGAGCTATTATTTTATGATCGTCAAAAATCGGAGGTCAAAAACCAACAAACGAATCCCTTTGCATTTTCATCACGTGTCATAGTGTCATTGGTCCAATATTGACTTGTTGACTAGAGTTGAATTTCTCGTTGAGTGAACTTTGACTGGACATAACTAGAGCTCTCGATGTCCATTTTTTGCATTCTCATAGTCGATGGAAAGCTATTGCAATGATATTTTGTAATAACACAGTTTAGGGATGTTTAGGGAAGTTTTGATATTAAAAATGATCCCCTGATCACACCTCCCCATTAAGAAAGGATTTTTGTCCCAAAAAGCTTATATTGGAACATTTTGTCATCTTGTCCTGAATTTGGAAACTATGCTACCACCTCGGAAGTGTTGTTGTAGTAGACCCTTTGGTATCTTCTCCTGAAACCTTCTCACTTCAACAAACTTTGTTCTTATCTTGGACCTATGGGCTATGGGCCCATGATGCTTCCGTCGTGCCACTTTGATATCTGAAAAAGGCCTCCACACCTCTGCTATATGGTGCTAAGTTTATGAATGAAACCTCATTGCTCCTATTGTGCGGTGCCAAACTTCTAGATATTTGACAACAAGGATCTTCTTTTTACTCTATAATATAGATCCTGTCTTTGAGTTGATTCCGTAGAATTCAAACTGGTTTGAAGGAAATCCATGTTACTTAGAGCTATGATTGATCCGATGTCGATGAATCATGATGGACAATGACTTGTCCCTTTTCAGACCTCAATGCCTCCACTGTGTAATGGTAAGTCTCTAGTATACCTCAATGCCTCTGCTGTGTAGTTATAAGTATCTTGTAGACCTCAATGCCTCTGATGTGTAGTGCTAAGTCTCTTTCAGACGTTAACGCCTCCACTGTGCAATGCTAAGTCTCTTGTAGACCTCAACGCCTCCGATGTGTAGTGCTAAATCTCTTATAGACCTCAACGCTTCTGCTATGCAGTGCTTAGTCTCTTGCAAACCTCAATGCCTCTGTTGTGCAGTGTTAAGTCTCTTACAGACCTCAACACCTCTGTTGTGTAGTGTTAAGTCTCTTACAGAACTCAACACCTCTGTTGTGTAGTGCTAAGTCTCTTGCAGACCTCAATGCCTCCGATGTGCAATGATAAGTATCTTGTAGAACTCAACACCTCCACTGTGCAGTGCTAAGTCTCTTGCAGAACTCAAGGCCTCTACTGTGTAGTGCTAATTATGATGATCAACTACCATTCGAATGTGTGGTTGCAATGCCTTGACACTGAATGACGTTCTGAGCTAATCTTTTTAGAACTCATTTTTTTGAAAAATTATATCAGGTACCATTCTGCTAGATGCCCATGACGAATTCTCCACAAAACAAAGTTCCAATCCGACATCAATGCCAACAGTGATTCAACTACCATTCTATTGCATGGTCATGATTCCTCTACATAGAATGAAGTTCTGAGCTGAATCCTACGAACTCTATTGTCTGCATAAATGACAGATAAATCTCCAAGCTTTGTATGAGTTAAATCCTGTATCCAAGCTATAACAAGTACTCACAAATTGATTAGGAGATATGTTTGGAGAATTAATCAAATTTTCTTAGTAAGAAAATCCACTGAGTATGCTAAACCTTTCTCTCAACAATTTCTCACAATATCTCATCTCCAAACAAATACTGCATATTATTCATCAATCTAAATTATACAATATATAATTGAAATATTGTTGACTTACCCATTTTAAAGGACTTTCACTTTTAGGTATTACTTGGTCCTAAGTTGAATTGTCAACTGGTGGTGGAGTAGAAACTTCCTTTTCCTTTGTAATAGGCCTCCATTCCATCTTTGTCTTGCCATTACCCTGATGGCGAGATGGATGCAGTTTCTAGCAATTTTCCACCTAGTGTCCATTCCTCTAGAAATGGGCACAAAAATTCCTCTTAATATCCTTCTTCTAAGATGAGGAACTCTTTCTGCCATTTCTCGACTCTGCATGACGAGATTGGTCTTTTTGATTTTCCTTGTTCTTGATGAATGACATCAACTTCTTCGTAAGTGTCCTTCTCTTCCAGCATCTGGCCACAAAATGATTATGCAATCCACAAAAAGTACATGGAAAAGAATTCCACATCTTCTGAAAATCATAACCATACTTCTTAAGCTGAAAAAGTGGATGAGAAGTTTTACTGTGTTTGTGATTATGGTAAGAAACTAGAGGTGGAATCTCATTACCTCTTCACTGATTTCTCTTACCATATCATGCATGTGATGATGAAGCACAACTTTCCTTCTCAGAATATTCTTGCACGACTAGTGGGGTATTCACTTTTCTTTCGGAAGCTTCTCTCCCGTCAGCGTTCTTGGAGCATTCTCCAATTTCCTTTCCCGCACTAGGATAATCCAAACTTGTAAAACGAGGATGATCCTCACCCTGTATCGGGTTAGTAATGACTTGGCCATTTTTACCAAGGCCTCTTCCATCAAATCCCATTTTATCTAGTAATTTGGATCTAATGCCTCTAGTATGCTTTTCAAACAAACCAAAGACTTCATTACTTGAATCTGAAACCAAATGGGGGGAAGAAGAAGATTCCAGTAGTGAACAACTTACAATGTAGTCATCTGTCATGGTCACTACATCTGAAGTTGAAGGTATTTGCTTTCTCTGATCACCACACTGCAACCTTGCCAAGAGCTCATCCTTGGTTTATAGTTCTGATTTTAAACAAGCATTCTCCTCTTCCAAGGAGTAATTCATTGATCACAGGAGAGAGTTCTCTTCCTAGATCTAGTGATTGTAAGCTTCAATTTCCTCGAGCTTTTCCTGTTTAGACATCTTGCACATAGTGCACTTGTTCCATGTTCACACAAATTGAACCAAATACACCAATCTTGAAGCAATCACTCTATTAATCAGATTTACTAAAGAAAAAAAATGGGCTAAACCAGCTCTGATACCAAAAGTTGATCCGAAAATAATCAAGTTTTTATCTACCTGATCTCAGACCCTTGTAGGCTTTAAATATTTACCAACAATTTTCTCCTTTTAAGTAAACAATTTAAAATGAATGCAATACAATAAAGATAATTACACAATTATTGATTACAAAGTTCGGCAATTGCCTACATCTCTGTGTTCTTTCAAACCGTTCCACTAGTCAAAAATTGTAAGTTATAATAGTACTTTCACAAGAAAACCTAATGGAAACTATTTAGAACATGCTTAGAAGAATAACCAGACCTTCAGATGAAAAGGGTGAAAAATAGCACCCAAATTCCCCTTTCTTGGTGTATTTGGTAATCTCTATGGCACAAGCTCCACTGTTCGAAATCCTCTAGTTCTCAATCGGCCTTCTAGATGCTTCGTAACACCCTATGGCACCCTGGTTGATATTTCAGGCTTCACAATAATTTGGTGTGGTGCTATGGGCTGACTAGGTAGTATTAATAACTCCTAGCCACAATAATTTTAATTTATTATTGCCTAAAAAATAATAGGCTAATAATAATTAAAATAATAATGCCTAAATAAATTAGGTCTTCACACAACTATGTCGTTGACATAATATCTAACTCTTCCCTTAGCTCGATCTCCACCTTTCAAGCTCTAGGAATGAGCTTCCAAGTTGTGTGTGGTCTTCCATGTGTGTCCTTTACAAAGAAATGGGTCCCCTATTTATACCCAAATAGGGACCTTAAATAATGCATTTTAAAATATTCTTAGGCTAATATTAGCCTTACTGCTTAGTATTTTGGATAGGATTAATTTCCCATGGAGGGTGACATAACGTTTTGATGGGATAAATAACCATGTTGGCAGTTTGCATTTAGATGGGGAATATCCCACATTGGGTGGCACCTTAATTTTGGTAAGGTTTTAATAAACCTTACCTCCCCTCTTTTCATGTGGGCTTCTCCACACATGGGCCTTTGCCCCACCACTTCACCTTTCCACGTGGATGCCTTCATAGGTGTGGGGGTGGATTTAACTTGGATAAGTGGTGGATAATATTTAATGTGCCCATTGTGTAGGTAAAACACTTAACAAGTTGGGATGTCTATCCATGTGGGTGGTAATGTGGTCTCACCAAGGTAATAATAATTCGACCCATACTTGTGTTATGGAAAATAATTAAGTCGTTCATTAGCTCGATGTGTAACTCGATCCATAACACATAGTCAACTTGTCGTCTCTTGATAGGAAAATCAAGTGAATTTGATTCATGGTGGCAACCCACGTGGTGGCTTGTGGACCCACCATGTCAGCGATGATACCATAGTCCACACAGCGACTAGGCCTCCCTTCATTAAAAAATTTGAGCCTCTTGTTCCCATGAGCTATTATTTTACAACCATTGAAGACTGGTGGTCAAAAACCAAAAAATGATTCCCTTTGCATTTCCACCACGTGTCATAGTGCCATTGGTCTAATATTGACGAGTTAATCAGAGTTCACTTTCTCGTTGACTTAACTTTGACCGAACATAACTAGAGTTCCTGATGTCTATTTTTTTGCATTCTCATAGTTTGATGGAAATCTATTGCAACAATCTTATGCAATGACACAGTTTTTTAGGAAAATTTTGATATCAAAAATGATCCCCTGATCAATACATTAAGTTCTTCTTTCTGATCATGTGATCACTGTATCAAATTGATTTTGAGCTATAGAGATATTATCATATACCTTGTAGGCCTCATCTATGAAATTTAGACCATAAATCAACATTCCTTCCACCAATGCTTTAGAAACCCTATCATATGAAGCATGTCTACAAATTTCCTTGATAGTGTTAACATCTTCTTCAGAAAAAGAAGTGGGAGCAGACATTGATGAGAGAGGAGTTGGATCAAGAAATTTATCAATTGAGATAAAAGAGTTAATAAATATGGAAAGAACTTCAACCTGTTCTTCCAGTTTCTCATGTGTTTGTTTATCTTTCTCAAATCTCTCAATTACTATGGAAAGTGCCTCCTTTAAATTTTGAGCCTCTCCTTTAGGAGTAGATTCACCAAGTGGAATTCTACTACGTTCTAGGTCTGCAAGAGTGATATCTTTTTCATCCATCTCTCCCCTTGGTTTTGCAATCTCCAATAATTTTTGGCACTTTGAATCAGAAACTAACCTTTAAGTTGTCTTGGATATTTTTGGTGGAGGAGTTAGAGTTGTACCAACAAAGTAACTATAACATCAAAATAGGGAACAATTATCATAGGAGTAAACTTCCTTTTTTTGCTATCAATCATGGGTTGGAACCATGTAAAAGAGTCACTTGAGGATAAAGGAGGAGGTGGTGCCAATGTTAAAACACTAGAAGGACAAATATCTTAAGTAGATGGAGTTTCAAGAACATATACCTTAGAGGAAGAAGATGTTAATTCCTTGATATCTAGTTTGGGACTGCTAGTTTTCCCAGTGTCAGGATCAATGATTTGGAGATCTTATTCATCACTATCATCCTCATCATTTTCTTTATTTTTATCATCCTCCTATTATTCTAATTCTTCTCATGATTCACCTTTATGTTCCTTTCTGGCTTTCCCTCCTTCCTCCACAGGATAAGATATTTGTTCAAGCATGGGAGCCTCTTCCTTAGTTGTTTCTTGAGCTTTCTCCTGCTCAACTTATTTCTCATGCATTTATTAAATTCTCTCTATCTCTTTGACTTTTTCCTTCTTGGTATATAATTTGGTTTCTACATCAAGAGGTGAGGAAGATGGAGTGAGCTGATTTGGAACCTTTGGAAGTAGAATAGAAACCCCTTTATGTGATGAGGAATCCTCTTAAGAGGATGATTGTGTCATATTCAGATTGTGTGCCCTTATCTTTTTATTGAACCAAATTTTGTTCTCACCAAAATTGGATTGATTATTTTAGAGATATAATCCCTCTCCTTTTGAGACAAATCAATGGTAAGAAGGGGCATGTGCTTCATGGTTTTGACATACTCAACATAGTACACATCATCACTTTTTTCTTGTAAATATTCTAGGACTTTATACATTTTGAAGTCCTTGAATTGTTGTAAAGAGAGTCTTCCAAAATACCTTCTTCTTATCTCATATTCATTTGAGTAATCTTCCCAATAATCCTCAAGAGTAGGCACATGATAATAGGACATCCTTTAATGATTGGAGATGAACCCTTTTATATAAAAAGATGATATTTTGTGATATGAGTGAAAGTTGAATGCAACAATTGTTTTTTCCACATTTTGATCATCCAAGGCACATTTATAGATATAATTTCCTAGAGAGATAGGGAATTAGATGCCAGTAATATTCTTATCTCTAGATGTTCTATGTAACTTGTCCAATTATATTCATAATTCAACTAAAAACAATTTTTCATTACAGTGCATAGGTAGCTTATTAGGTGAACCCTCAAATCTAGCTAAAATGATGTAAGAGAACATCCTAAACTGAATAAAGAGGATGCCATATCTTGAAATTAATTGCTTTGATTCAACAAACACTCTTTCAATTGAGTTTCCTTCTAGTAGCCTTACTATGTAATAGTAAAAACATCATTCACCCTTATGAAGTGAAACTTATTGTTCTCAAAGATGAGCTAAGGGTAATACTCATAAAGTGGTCTGTTTTTCTTATCTTCTTGAGGAGAAAATCCTGCCCATATGTTGTAAGATTCAATTGTGTACATGAGGTAGGAATTCATATAAAATGTTTTGATTTGTTGCACATTAATCGGTTGTTCACTAAGATTTTCAAGAATGATTTCTTCCTAATTCAGACTTTGTTTTCCCTCACAGATGACGTTGATGTAAACACACATCTAGAAGTGAAATTCATTGGTGGAAGGGATACCCATTAATCTAGCCTGTAGGTTTATTATATCAGATAACTCTTCCTTAAAGTCTGACCTGTAAAATAATTTTGGAAATTTGTAAGCTCCCCTCTTTTGAGACTTGAGCCATGATTTGGCTATTATTGCTTTACATCTATCTTTTTATTTCTCAAAAACGTTATGAGCATGGGATTTAGTTAGAGTGTTGGAGTTTACCCAGGATCCTTATGTAATTCAAATTCTTAAAAATGGATGATAACTGAGCGAGCTACGACTAGAAATGTCCTTGAAGGCATGAGAATGGGAGCACTGTGCACAGTTTAAATTCTTGATTTAAAATGGTAAAAAAAATTAATTACCTTCACCCTTTTATATCCTTTGTGTTCGAAAAAATGACTTGGAAAATGATCAATTTGAGGGTTTACAATGTATTGTGGGAAATAGAAAGGCTCGGGAAATATTTCTACCCAATTTTCTCCTTATATTGTGAATATGAAGGAGATGTAGGGTAATGAAGGCCTGAGGGAATAAGGGTCTTGAGGGCTCACAACACCCAAAATACCTACAATATATATAAAATCTTTTAAGTTTTGAACATGAGTGGTTTGCGGGGAACATAAAGCCAAAAGGAATAAAGGCCAAGGGTTCCTCAATGGTCTAAAATTATTGAAACACTAAGGAGGTATGCATGGATAAGGAGTTAATATTTATGGAAGGAAGGATAATGTAGAGAACAGAGGAATGTGGAGAAAAAAGGTTTGGGTGGTATGAGGGTCAAAAGTTCCACAAATGCTCAAATTTTTCACAGTGTAAAGAGACTCAATGGAGTGCGGAAAAAGGGACCTATGGGGAACAAATTCTTGGATGAAACAAGGCCAGGAGTACCGCGAATGTCTATAATTCTCACAATACTAAGGATACCCATGTGAGAGAAAAAAATGACTTGTGGATGGGAAGTAAGTGTGGGGAACACGTGAGTGCAAGGAACAAAGACTTGGATGGAACACTTGCTTAGGGAATATGAAAATATGCAATATAAAGGACTTAATGAAATGCGGGAAAAGTGGGGATGTAGAGAAATGAAGAAATGAAGGAATTTTTTCCTCATGTTCCTCCAAGACATGAAATTTCCACAATACAAACATTTAGAACTCAGAACCTTGAAAATGACTAACTGTTTTGATCATTTCCACTCCTCAAAACTCCACAAAGGCAAAACAATTTTAACAAAGGGGTCACTTGACCAAAAATTTCATTTTTTTTTGAAAATTTGCACATTTTTTTTGGTAAATGAAAACAACTGAATATTTTTGGGGATTAGAATGACTTGACACACAATGAAAATAAGATAGAGCAAAGGACCCCAGAATATCTGGTTTCAAGACTAGTGCTTTATCCATTGGGAAAATTTATACAGAACAAGACCATACAGAAGAACATGGAAACACAAAGACATAACACACACCAAAAATAAATATTGTACAAGAGTATTTATATGACTACTACATGACTATTGTTTACTCAAAACTAAAATAACTTCAAATATTGTCCACTATATGGAAATGGAAGTGAATTTCCATCCATATAGCTCAAATAGTAATATTTTTCACTAAATAAATGCCTAATTTTGAAAGGAACAAGCCAAATTGAATCAAACTTTACCATGGCTTCATCGTGGTTCATGCCTTTTTTCCCAAAGTAGGACAATATATCTAACATGAAATTCCCCAGGCCTAGATTTCTTATCAAACAATTTTTTGATCTTCTGTCGGCATGTAGTGATTATGTTGACAACATGCGATATTTATTCATCCAAATGTTGTAGTTACATCACCCTTTTCTCCATGGCAGTTGATAACTCTTCATCTTCAATAGCTTTTGTAAGGTGAAGTGCAAACATATTCAATATCTTTTGCAAGGTGAAGTGTAGACATCTCCACTTTGAATAAAAATTGTGCTTCCATCCCATACACCAACTGAAATGGAGACATCCCTATGGATCTCATTGGTGTAATCCTATCTGCCCAAAAATCATTATACATCTTCTTATACCAATTCCTCTGTGATTCATCCAAAATATTTCTGATAATTGTTACCAAATTTGTGTTGGTTGATTCATCCTGCATATTCCCTTATTAGTAATAATCAGATGAATGTGCATGAGGGATACCATATCAATAGAAAAAATCAATAAGCTCATGGGAAGAAAATTTGGGGGCATTATTGGTGACAATCTTGTTTGGAATTCTGAATTTGACCAGTATATTCTCTTTAATAAAATCACAAACTACCTCAAAAGTGATTCTCTTGTCTGGGATTGCTTTAACCCACTTCATGAAATAGTCAGTGGATGTTTACACATGTGTGTGTCCTACACTTAAGGTTGGATTAAGATTTCATTTAAAATATAGCCCCCATTGCTGAAAGAGTTCTTCAATAACCACCAGTTTAAGAGGAAAGGTGGCCAACTTGGGTCTTCCCACAAAATTTTGATAGGATTCACACTTCAAGAAAAAATTGGTTGCATCTATAAAAAGTGTTGGACAATGATACCTTGCATGAAGAATTTTGTGAGATGTCATTGAGGAAGAAAAGTGACCTCTACAGGATTGATCATGGAAAACCCTCAGTTATCTCTTTTGTTGCTTCTTATCAACAAACCTAAGGAATTGACAATTAATTCCTCTCTTGAAAAATGAATTTTTACAGAGAACATATTGTGCAGATAAAAGCTTAACATATATTTTTTATTTGGCACTTAGATGTGTCGGACATTCTCCATAGGTGAGAAAATGAGAATTGTTTGCGTTACCACTCATCGGTAGAACTAAGAAAGAGTACAGTTGGAACATTGGTACTTTCCTTTTCAATTAGCCCACTCTTTGGACCATTAGTAAGAAATTCAAAAAGGAATTTTCCTTAAACAAGCTTGGTCGGATTGACATCAAGGTCGTAATCTTGGAATTTTTCTACCCAGTTTCCTCATTTCGATCCAAATCCATGCTATGTGAGAATTGAATTTATTACTGTATCTAACATGAAAAAAGTGGAATGGGAATTCATGATATAGAAATGGAAATATTTCACTGATTTTACCACAACAAAGGCATGTTTCTCCATTTGGGAGTAATTTATCTCGTGAGCCTTCCATACATAACTCATGAATGCAATAGGTACTTCACATCCATGAAAATTATTCTACACTAGAATTACTATCAAGGTGTGTTTAGAGGCATAACAATAGATTATTAAATCATTGTCTAAATATAGATAAGAAAGGATAGGATTATTGACAATAGACCTTTTTATATTTTCAAAGGCATTCTTCCCTTTAGTAGTCTAGCAAAAAGACTACTTTTCTTTCATCATGTGGGATATATTTTTGGCCAGCTCTGCAAAATTAGGAATAAATCTCCTAAGGAAATTAATATTTCCAAAGAAGGAATGCACACCTTTCTTACTTGTCAAAAGAGGTATATTTTGGATTGCTTGAACATGTTCTCAATCAATCTTGATTCCATCCTTAGATACAATATTCTTAAAAAAACTTTCCCTTTGTTACACCAAAGATAGAATTATTTAGATTCAATGAAATTCCATGGTCCTTAAACCTTTGAAGAACAAATTTTAGGTGTTGAAAGTGGTTTTCTCTATTCTTTGAGATAATATTTAGATCATCAAGATAGACCACTATGCATTTTTTCTTATTATCACCAAATTCCAAGTCCATTTCCCTCTAGGATGTTACACGTGCATAAATGAGAACAAATGACATTCTTTTATAGGAAAATGTTCCCCGATGAGTTGTAAAAGAAATTTTATGTTGTTCTTATACATCCAATTCAATTTGATTGGAGACCAAAAATCCATCGAGCATGGATAACATATCTGAACCAGTGACATCCTGTAGTATCTAGTCCATCATAGGATATTATTCTTGAGAGAAGACTTGATTTAGATTTCAAAAATCAACAAAAATCCAGATTTCTCCATTCTTATTTCTCACTGGCATAATATTAGCAACCTAGGCTGAATGATGAATAGGGAAAATTATCTTGGCATTCAATAATTTTTGTATTTCTCGGTGAATCATGCCTGCGATTTTCATATTGTATTGCCTCTATTTTTGGTGATTTGGTTGAATACTTGGCTTTAAGGGAATGTAATGCTGCATCTCCCTTGGTTTAAAAGTTTTTAAATCATCATATTAGTAAGCCATGATGTCTGTGTAATTATTCAAAAATTTAACCATTTTCTTTCTCTCTTCACAAGAATAACATTTGCCAATATTGACAAATTTGGGGTTCCTCATCATTTCCTATATTAACCCTTTCAAATTCGGCTGGTTGGCCAAATTATTGTGATAAATTTTATTTGATGTACCTTTCATGCTTGTCAAATAAATCCTCCAAACTCAAAAATCCCTTAGGTATCTTATTTCCCTTTAACTTGATACAACCATCCTGGTCAGATTCTTCCTCATCCCATCCTTAGGTATGGAAGATGTGGTGGATTCATGATAACCAACTTCAATTCCCTCAAATAAAAATAGATTGAAATAATCTTTTAGTTTAAGAAAGGAGATCAAATTCTGATCATCATTGAATACCTATCAATTGTATGCATTGTTTGGGAAACTACGCCTAAAGATCATCTCCACTGTAAATTTATCTTGGGTAAAATCAGGGTGAGGAATGAGAAAGGATCCAAAAACTGCTAGAGTGTCTAATCTACTGTTACTTTCTCTTGGAAAAACATTAATTGAAAATTCATACAATAAATTACCAAAATCCCATATCAAATTCCTATAGTGTTTTAGTCTTTGATTCTTTACCTGAAAATATCCTCAAACTTATTTGACGATCAATTCTGCATCTCCTTATGCACAAAGGTTTTTTATTCCCATTTCTTTCACTATTGATAGGCCAATAAGAAGGGCCTCATACTTAGCAGTATTATTAGTGTTAGAAAATTGAACTTTTTAGGAGAAAGGATGGATCTTACCATCAGGTGAGACTAAAACAATTCCCACTCCAGAACCAGTTGTGGAACAACTTGTGTCAAACTCAAGGATCTAAATGCCATTAGGATCATCCTGGACCACCTTGGGAGTTTTATCCCCATTTTCAAACATCACCATATAATTACCATGACCAATATATTCATAAATAATTTGAGCATTAGGGTCATCCATCTTTTGGATAATATATTCATCCCATCTCTCCGAAAACAAATTATTCATTTGTCCATTGACTGGGATAAGAACATGTGACCATTCCATCTATATTTCTACTTGAACTTACCCACATAAGTTTCTACTTAACAACATAACATAATGAGAAAGGAATATCTACAACAAAGATGGTGGTCTTGAATCTTGTCTTTGGTAATGCAACAAAATCTACTTGAACATATTTTATTCTCTTGACTAGGGGTACTTAATCTCCATTAAGTAACATGAACCAAAGGTTTGGGTCAAGGTGAGGCTAAGGGCATGAGAAAATTTAACAGGCATTACATTGTATGATGCTCCTAAGTCGATGACACAATTACTGAGTTTATCACAAGTTATGAGTAATGTGACATAAAAGGACTCAATTTTCTTAGAAGTGGAAGGTGTAGAGGCCATAAAATTATATGGGGAAGGAGAGATGGGGGTAGGAAAAAGTCCTTTAGAAGTCTTGGATGACTAACGAGGCTTGGATTTGACAAATTTGATAACTTGAGCAAAGGCTTCTTTGTGATTCTGGTAAAAATTAGCTTTAGAAATATGAATTTTGGTCTTTTTGATATGATTGATGATATCAAAAGACCCTAAGGTAGATGGGGATTCTTGATTTGACACAATAAAGGTTTTGGGTTTATCATATTTTGAGGTTGAGGGTGCTTTAGACAGAGGAGTAGAAGGTGTAGTTGTTTTAGGCACATAAGAGGAAGTGGAAGGAGAATTATATAGAGAAGTAGTACTTACTTTCTTAGCAGTAGTATTATGAATGAGTGATCCTCTCCTCATGAATACTAGAATGGTGGTCGGGGATTCCTTAGATTTCTATTTATTTACAGGCTACACTACTTCCTTTTCCTTATTCAATTGTTCTCTAGTCATAAAAACATAAGCAGATCATTATTCATGTCTGAAACTACTTCATCATAATAATCATCAGCATCATCAACTCCCTTGGTAGTGAGGTAATTGATTTGGGAATCATTCGCCTCTTCTTTGACCTCTTCTGGTTCTTCTTCAGGATCTTCCATCTCTTCTACTTCTATCTCCTCATTGGGATCTTGAACTTCACATGCTACATTCACTGGGACTTTAACAAGAGGAGCTTCAATTTCCATCTTTGGTTGAGTAGGAGGAAGTTGATTTCTTAGATTAAGATTCCTTCATGGAATGTCCTTGTAAGGTACATTCTGAGAAAACTTCTTCTTGATTATAATCAAATCATTGGCCAACTTATAAAATAAGTCTGCAGAGATTGATGCACATGAAGTGGAAACTTTAGCCTTGGTTGGTTCCTTTCTCAAATTTCTTGACATTATCACGTCATCCTTTACATTTATGGCTAACTGTTGTTCTCCATCCAAAGTAGTAAGACCCGCTCTCCTTAGTGCATAACTCACATCTGGAAACTGAGCATTAAGGAAAAATAATTTCAATATTTGATCAACAGGGCAAGTAGCAGATGGAATTTTACTAACAAATTTATTAAATTTAGAAACAAACTCCTGCATAGGTTCATAAGGTTCCTTATTTATCTAGGATAGTATTTGAGCTAAGATATCATGGACATCTTCAGTAATTCTTGAACCTATTCTCAAATTGATTTTTCATGGTATTCCAACTGATAACACTACCAGCTAGAAGATAATAGAACCAGTCTACAACATTATCTTACAAGGTCTCGAAAAAAAATTTGACTTAAATATCCTTGTGTTCCACAACTCCAAGAACTCCACATGCCATAATAAAGGATTAAATTGTGCTCATCTGGCTGTAGTTTACCATCACCTCTAAAATTATGGAAATTATTTCTTTTTCCTTTAGGAAGATTGTGTAATGGTTATGGAAGGGCTAAATAGTTCTAACTTGCTTTGGCCCCAAAGCAAAGGTGCATAGCCATTGTAGGAAAGACTAACTTCATAAAGGAACTGACAATACCTTCTAAAACCAAATCTTGACCACTAGGAATTACATGTGATTGGGTGTCAGTGTCCTGCTTGAGAGGATGAACCATACTCTATCCTTTAGTAGAAGGAGTGTTCGAAGACTTTTTACTTCTACCTCTTATTTTTGGAGTTAATCCTGAAAACCTTGTTAATCCAGTAACTAAAAATTAGGATCCTAAAAACCTTTGGCCTCTTTATCCTCATGTGTATCTTATTTGCTGCTAGCGTTTTACGACTGCTAGATTTACTTTGAATATTTTCCAGTGGGAATCACAGTACATGTGCCCGCACTGTGGGTGCCAGATAAATTGTTGGCTTGAAAATTTTGTCTTTAGACACGGGAGCAACAATTTAGGGGACAACAGTCCCTCCTCTTTGTGGGAGAGGTTACCTTATTCACCAAAACTATGGTAATCTACTTATTTACAAATATACAAAATAATGTATCATTAATTGAGGATATTGTTGTACAATAATGTTTCCATATCATAGTAATCTCAATATAGAAGATGAAAATGGTAGAGGGATTTTAGAGGAGAAAACAATAACTTATATGAGTAAGACGAATGAAATAGGGACATCAAAGTTCGAGTATAATCCACCAATCAAGAATACGAGTAATCTCCTTGGTCATGTGCAAGATTACTCACTATTATAAAGAAAATAAGTGAGGAAAGCAAGCACGTTTCAGCTATAGATATTACGGAATAATATCCTACAGATGCATGCATGAAACTTTAAAAACACATGAATTGGTATATTTGAAAATCCACAAAACATATATGCATCAAACACAAAGTTATTCACACTACACAAATATGGATTGAACACAAATTTCGATATTCAAATATACTAGATTCACATTTACAATAATAAGAGATAGAAATAGAAAGAACACAAAAGTAGAGGGAGAGAAATTCTTCTTCTGTATTGAATCTTCAAATTATCTATATCATTACATTCTATGTGGCACCAAAATCCAACCCCTTTACAATGGAAAAGAAGAATTTTTATATAGATTGAGGGGCAGTTGTAACCAAATTTCTAATTGATTGTTAATTAAGTGATAACACTTAATTAATGAATTTCATAAGCTAGATTTACTTACAATTTTTTGTTTTCAAAATGATAGAGCTAAATTCAAAATATAACAACTAGAAAGAAATGATTTTCAAGAACTAGAAGAAGGGGCACTTGGTGAGAGGGATGCAGCTGGGGTCTTCACTCTGCGTACATGAAGCCTGAATTTTTCCAAATCATTAGAAATCTCCATGACCTTAAGAATAGCAGTGTTCATTGCTAGAGCATTCAAATAGCTGCCAATGGAATATTCCAGTTTCCTTAGCAATACCTCCATTTTGCAATAAGCCCTTTGTGGCCTATATATACAATGTTGTGAAGTTCTATGAATTTATTCCATCTTATCTTTGTTGATAGTCTCGGCCTTGAAAAAATATTACTTGACAAGTGCATTTAATTTCACTTTGAACTCATCTATTGAATGTTTCTCTCTAAAAATTTCCTTGTAGACTTGGCATATAAGATCTTACAAATCATCCAATATCTTAGATTGGAAGGCTTATCATTTTTGTACCATGCTCTTGAGTTCTACGACTACCTCTTTAAGCACCTTGATTTTTAATTTAACACTGAATACCGACTTCCTGGAAAGAATACTCTTGGAGTCATCAAAGATCTTATGAGAAAGGAGGATTCTATCATCAATAGTGCTCATGATCCTTAAATCCTAAATGCACTCCATCCATATCTTAAGTTCTTTTTCTGAACCTGTGATCACTGTATCAAATTGATTTTGGGCTATAGAGATATTATCATATATCATGTAGGGCTCATCTATGATATTTAGACAAGAAATCAACATTCCTTCCAACAATGCTTTAACAGCCCTACCATATGAAGCATGTCTATGAATTTCCTTGATAGCCTTGACATCTTCTCCAGAAAAAATAGTGGGAGGAGGCATTGAGGAGAGAGGATTTTGATCAATAACTTTATCACTTGAGAGAAAAGACTTAATAACAATGGAAAGAAATTTAATGTGTCTTCCAGTTTCTCCTATGTTTTTTTATCTTTCTCAACTCTCTCAATTACTATGGAAACTGTCTCCTTCAAATTTTGAACCTCTCCTTCAGGATTAGATTCTCTAAGTGGAATTCTAGTTAGTTCTAGGTCTGTAAGAGTGATATATTTTCATCCTTCTCTCCCCTTGGTTTTGAAATCTCCAAAAAAAATCGACCCTTTGAATCAGAAACTAACTTTGAAGTTATCTTAGCTCTTTTTGGTGGAGGAGTTGGAGTTGTGCCAAGAAAGACAACTACAACATCAAAACAAGGAACAACTATCTTAAGAGTAAAATTCCTTTTTTTGCTATCAATCATGGATTCGACCCATGTGAAAGAGTCACTTGAGGATAAAGGAGGAGGTCATGGCAATGCCAAAAAACTAGGAGGACCAAGAGCTTGAGTATATGGAGTTTCAAAAAAAGATACCTCAATGGAAGAAGATGTTAATTCCTTGATATTTGGTTTGGGACGGCTAGTTTCCCCACTGTAAGGCTCAATGATTTGGAGATATTATTCATCACTATCATCCTCATCATATTCTTTATTTTAATCATACTTATGTTCTTCAGATTCTTCTCCTGATTCACCTTTATTTTCCTTTGTGGCTTTCCCTCATTCCTCCAAAGGTTGAGATATTTTTTCATGCATGAGAGCCTCTTCCTCAATTTTTCTTGGCTTTCTCCTTCTCAACTTATTTCTCATGCATCTCTTCAATTATCTCTATCTCCTTGACATTTTCCTTCTTGGTATATACTTTGGTTGCTACATCAAGAGGTGAGGAAGATGTAGTGAGCTGAGATGGAACCTATGGAGGTAGAATAGAAACCCCTTTATGTGATGAGGAAGCCTCTTGGGTGGAGGATTCTGTCACATTCAGATTACATGCCCTTATCTTATTATTGAACCAAACTTATTTTCTCACCAAAATTGGATTGATTATTTTAGTGATATCATTCCTCTCCTTTTGAGACCAATCAATGGTAAGAAGGGGAATGTGTTGGATGGTTTTGATATACTCAATAGAGCACATATCCTCACTTTCATCCTCTAAATATTCTAGGAATTTATACATTTTTTAATCCTTGATCTGTTGCAAAGAGAGTCTTCCAAAATACCTTTTTCTTACCTCATATTCATCTAAGAAATATTCCCAATAGACCTCAAGTGTAGGCACATGATAATAAGACATCCTTAAATGATTGGAGTTAACATTTTTATATCAAAAGAAGATATTTTTTGATATGAGGGAAATTTGAATTCAACAATTGTTTGCTCCACATTTTGAGCATCCAAGGACGTTTTGTAGGTATAATTTCCCAGAGAGATAGGAAATTAGATGTTAGTAATCTTCTTGTCTCCACATGTTCTATGTAACATGCCCAATTTTCTTCAGAATTTTGCTAAAAATAATTTTTTGTTACAAAACATAGGTAGATTATTAGGTGAACCCTCAAATCTAGATAACCCAATGTAAGAGAACTTCCTAAACTAAATAAAGAGGATGCTATATGTTGAAATTAATTGCTTTGCTTTAGTAGACACTCTTTTAGCATTGTTTCCTTCCAGAAGCCTTACTATTTACATAGTAAAAACATCATTCACCCTTCTAAAGTGAAGCTTACTATTCTCAAAGATGAGACGAGGGTAATACTCAAACTAGTCCATTTTTCTTATCTTCCCGAGGAGACAATCCTACCCATACCTTGTAAGTTGAAATTGTGTACATGAGGTAGGAAGTAATGTAGAATGTCTTGCTTTGTTGCACATCAACTAGTTTTTCATTGATATTTTCAAAAATTATTTCTCCCCAATTCAGAATCTATTTTCCATCATAGATGATGTTGATGTAAACACACATCTAGAATTTAAATTCATTGGTGGAAGGGAGGCCCATTAATCTAGCGAGTAGGTTTATTATATCGGATAGATATTCCTTGAAGTCTGAACTGTAAAATAATTTTAGAAATTTTGAAGCTCCCCTCATTTGAGACTTAAGCCATGATTTGGATATCATTACCTTGTATATATATTTGTCTTGCTCAAAAAGGTTATGAGCCTGGGTCTTAGTTAGAGTGTTGGAGTCTATAATGACAAGGATTCTTAGGGCTGAATTTATGCAATTGACACCGAGTTTGGAACTAACATGTCCCTATGGATCTCTAATATTTTTGAACACTTGATAAAAACAAGAGGCACAAGCTAAGATAATATCTGTGCATTGAACAGAGAGAGGGAAGCTACCAACATAAGAAATTCCACTATCCTTAATACATTGGTCCATGTGAGTAGGGGTAGGTTCAGATATATGGGCCCAAAAACCATCAAGGTTAATGTGTCGAATGTCACTATCCCTAATGTTAGACACAAAAGCTTTCAAAGAATAACTGTGTTCGTACCCCCTGTAGTGTAATTTCATGGTGACAGGACGAGGAAAGACACTTTAGGAAGATAGGGCTTTAACAATATCTTTCAGGAGGAGTATAATGGTAGGGGAAAAATTCAATTTTTTAGTAAGGAAAAACAAGAAGATCTAGAATGACTCACCTTTGTTACAGGAAGAATGGCGTTTTCCCTAGGATCCCGAAGTAGTTCAAATTTTTGAAAATGGACAAAAAATGAGTTAGCTACGGATAGAAATGTCCTTGAAGGCACATGAATAGGAGCATAGTGCATAATTGAAATTATTGATTTAAAATGGTAAAAAAATAATTATCTTAACCCTTTTATATTCTCTCTGTTCGACAAATGACTTGGAAAATGATCAATTTGATGGTTTACAATATATTGAAAGAAAAATAAAGGCTTGTGGAATAGTTTTATTCATTTTTATCCTTATATTACAGACATGACAGAGATGCAGGGAAATGAAGGCTTGAGGGACCAAGGGGCTTGAGGGATCACAACACCTGAAATACCCGTAATATATAAAAAAGATTTTAAGTGCGGTAAACACAGGTTTTAAGGGAACATAGTGTCGAAAGGAAAAAAGACTGAGGGATCCTTAATGGTTAGAAATTCCTATAATACTAAGGAGATTGGCTTGAAAAAGGAGTTAAGCTTTGTGGAAGGAAGGCCAATGCCGAGAAAAAAATAATGCAGGGAACAAAGGTCCAGGCTGTATGAGGGTCAAGAGTTCCACAAAGGTCTAACATTTATGCAATGTAAAGAGACTCAATGGAGTGAGGAAGAAAGGGACCTATGGGGAATGAATGCTTGGATGGAATAGGGCCAAGAGTAACACGAATGTACGCAATGCCCACAATACAAAAGATACCCATGTGAGAGAAAAGAAATTCTTATGGATGGATGAAAGTATGGGGAAAAATTGGGTGCAGGGAAAAAAGAATTAAATAGAATAGTTCCTCAGGAACACAAAAATATGAAATAAAAAGGACTTAATGAAATGTAGGCAAAGTGGGGATGTGAAGAAATGAAGAATTGCAGGAACTTGTTCCTCATGTTCCCCTGGGACCAAAAATTTCCGTAATATAAACATTTAGACCTCAGAACCTTGAAAATGACTAACTATTTTGATGATTTCCACTCCTCAGAACTCTAGAAAGGAAAAAATTTTTCACAAAGGGGTCACTTGACCAAAAATTTCAACTTTTTCGTAAAATTGCACATTTTTCTTGGTAAGTGATAACAAGCCCCAAAGCAAAATTGTTACAAAAAGGGTCTCAAGTGGCATAGGGTAGCCCTTGAGGACTAAGAAATTACTAGCAGATGCACTTATGAAAACCCAGACACATAAATAGACGAAGAATCATGTATGTATTTGTGATGGATTATCACATGAAAAATGTTAGGGGCACAACACTGTATGTGAAAACATCCAAATAATGACCCCCATTGAATAGAGGCCCATAATTTTCCCTTGACCTTCAAATGAATGCCATAGGTGCCTCATTACTCCAAGTTGGGGAAAAAATAGGCATTAAAAATTTAATGATGATCCAAATACAATAAAATAATTGAATTGGGGAAATGTTTCAAAAAAGTGAAAACAACAAACTATCTTCTACTACTCTTTAATTTTCCTCAAAGTCTACAACCTTAAAATGATTGCTATGGGAGCCTCAATTCTTTTATTTTGGAAAATGAATATTTTTTTATAAATATATCAACAATATCTAAGAAATGTTATGACCCTTGTAAGGTGATTAAACAAAAAGTGGAAAAAAAACTAAGATGTCCTCTACTACTCCTCGGTTGATGAGTAATAAAAATTTATAAATAATTTTTAATTGTATGAGCTCATGATGTCCAATTCAAGTGTAAAAAATTCATTTATGAATCTCTTTCATAGATAAATTCAATTGTAATATATAATACACACCAACATGACTCTAAAATCTAAAATGGTGAAAAATATTCAATGGATATCCTCCATATGTGAATCTACAACTTGAAAAACCTCTAACTATACTCTACTTTCATACCCTCCTCTTTTAATATGTGAGTATGACATGAAAGAAGTAACCAAATGAAAAGAGAGATACAAAGATCATCGACAACTCTTTATTTAATATAATAAGTGAAATTACACTTAGATATGTCTCAAAAAATTACCTTAGTAATTTGAATACCATATAAAATTTCTACTAATGGGTTTATAATTTTGATACCATAAAAATAGCTAGTAATAGGTTAATTTAAAAAAACCACAATGTAGGTTGGATTGGGATATAAATAGGGGCATGAGAAGTTGTATGTAAACACACTAATGTAAAAAATCCATTACGACTACCAATGAAGAATTGTATAAATATCATTTGAGTATTAAATATCTCTGAAATCATGTGAGAATTAAGTATCTCTTAAACCATGTGAGAAATCCAATATATCTTTGATATCATGTTAGAATTTCATCTGATCAAATGTATGAAATAATCCCTTAATAATGCCAAAAATGAGCCTAAGGAAAATCCACAATAGAATTAAACCATCCACATATATGATTCAGAAGAAGAGATATAAAATGAATAGAAACACACAATATTACTCTAAAAATGAAATATACAATGTAGAGCATCATAAAAACAAACGACGGTTATAGAAAAACATTCTTGAAGAATATATTTCATCCAGATACTATCTCTAAGCCCCTCTCTCATATAAAAGACCAATTGTTCCTTATATTTAAAAGGTAAGACATGATTTTTTTTTAGTATAAATTGGAAGAATTCATTAAAACACAACTACCTTCATGTAACCTTATCACATATGTAAGAGGAGATATATTGTATTAATTAGTTCATATCAACTACATAGTGCACATATATATGTCTCACCTAGCCAATACAAATGCCTAATGCTGAATTCAAAATCAGAACGAACATGATACACACCAATAATAGAAGGTGTAGGTAGTGAAATATTTGGGTAAAATTTTTAACTGTGAGGAAATGTATATGAAATATGGAAGAATTAACATTGGAGTTAGAAGAAATAGACCAACCACAAATGCTAAATTGGAAGATATGATGAGAAATGTACACAAAAGGCTTGAAGTTATGGAAACATATCAGTGAAAAATATTTGGTGATGAAGAAATAGTGAGACGAGGAACCATATGATAATACTTTAATGAATATACCAAACATATGTATCTAATATATATTTCAATATATAGAGGGATATTACATATGGATATGCGATTTTTTTCATGAATTTTAAGTTCTAAAGATCTGATTGATTGGATCAACCAATTAGAGAAGTATTCTAAGTATGTTTCTATCAAGGACCCTTTGAATTTTTATATTTCATGTACAAATTAAGAGGGGCATTCATACTTATACCAATTCATATCAAAATGATAGAGGAAAGAAGGGAAAATAAAATATTAAGGAATAAAAGAAGATTGTTTATAACCTCAATGAAAAATGATTTCTTATATGTTACTTATTTATATATTTTAGAAAACCATAGATAACATTAAAAAATGAGGCATATGTGAAGGAATACACATAGAAGACATATTGCGTAGCAATTTGAACTAGTAATATACAATTTGGTGTAGAGAAGGTATGCAGATATATTATTGGATTACACATTTCCATTCAAGATTATTTTGGAATGATGAGGTTAAAGTTTTTAAAATAATCTTATGATTCTTCATAGAAGATATAAGAATTTTATTCATATAGACAACAAAATAATGCATATGAGAAGAGAACATTACTATGCAGAGGACGAGAAGTGTATAATGAAAATCCATATAACATGTAATAATGTGAAGCACCTACATTACATTATCAAATTAATACATAGAGAGGATACAAATGATCTTATTTCAGAGTTAGAGGAAGTTGAAGAGGTAGAGGATTCACAAGTACTTGTTTATAATGTGAAGAATCCATACATCATCTATTTGAATGTATGTATGTATAAATAAATAAAAATGTGAGGATTAATGGTGCTATTAACCATTTTAGGCATGAAAATAAATAAATTATTATGTTAGTTAACTACACTAAAGAGTTGGAGTGAAGAGAATATATCATTCATGAAGAGAGTGCTATTGAAGCCATATAAATGGATAATGCACCTACATAAAGGAATAATCTATTCAAAACTATTTTCAAATCTAGTAATAAGTGTTTTAAAGTCATTATTTATAGTGGTAATACTTATAATATTATTTAAAATAAAAAGTTTGTTAATATCATTCTAAATAGGATTACCGATGGCACCCACAAGCATAAAATCTTTCACATTTAGTTATCAAGATGGTTACCCACTTCACCTCACCTTCACTCTGCATTAGGAGATTCACACAAGGTTCTTAATGTGTTTAAATTTAACTTGTAATGTAATAAATGGACTAATTATCACTTGTAAGGTTTTAATACATTATCATACCCCGTTCTTACTCTACAAAGAGAGAGCATTGCATAAAATATGATGGTCTTAAGTCCTTTACTCACCCTTTTCCCACTTTTCTCATCATCCTTATTTATCTTGATATTCATTCCTCTATAACTCTTTAGAATTTTAGTATTTTACATCATCTACCACCCTACATCCCGTTTATACTCTCTATAAAATACTAGGTTATCCACAAACCTGATGAAAAAGAATCAAGAATTCAATCTTTACTACTTGTTCCAAGTTGTCAAATTAGTACCCATAAGACAATGCATTTGGTTCAATCATGGTTGAAACAAATTGAAACCACCTAAAATGAGATAGTACCATTTTTAGTTTCCTTTCATCATGCCCAAGATGTATGCAAAACCTCAAGATCCTATTCTTTGTATTATTCTCTCTACCTCACCTTTTGCAATCATGATCTCAAACTCTTACTAGGTCTTTGCCAATGGACTGTCATATACAATATCTCTTATAGGGGATTCAATATGAAAAGAGTATCATTTCAAGTACCCATTAGAGGGTTTGATGTGTGTATGAAATTTCAAGATCCAACTCCAAATGTAACTGGTACTTCCTTTGTAAAAGAGCTCTTCTAATAAGCCTTCCCACTGCAACTCCCAACCTTCAATCTAACTGTCATAAAAATCTAGGAAAATACCCAATAAAATTAAATAATTATTCATGGATCACTTACTAATCTTCCTCCTTCTTATTAGTACCCATTTTTAGGTGATATTATCTTGGTTTGGTGCTCCTAAACTCACGCCCTAGTAGTCCCTACAATGTAGCACACAATCTAGTCTGAGGAGCATATTTTAGCTATAACTTCTCTTGACAATCCATTCAAAGCCAAATATTTTACAAGAATGTATATTTCAACACCATAACGGATATGATATTACCAGTAGTTCTTGATTCTCCTCCTAGTCTTTAAACTTATCTCCTTCTTACAAGTTGATGTTGTGCATGTAATGGTTTATTTGAGTACAACAAATAATTATAAAGAAATGATGAATTCTACATAGTTTTGATGACCCTAATTACTAGAACTTATTCATATTCTCATGTTACACCTTTCATTTTTATAGTGAGGGGGTTTGCATTCACTCCATTGTAAAATCCAACCTATGAATCACTTACCTTGCCTCCTCTGATTAGAGATCATTTTTTTTTCAAGACTATTGTCAATCTTCTTGCATGTTCCCTTCCAATGTTTAATTATAAATGTTCAATAACCTCTCTAAGTCATTCACAGTACATTCAACTCACACTATTTATATTACCTTATAATAATTAAGTGGTGAAGTGAGAAATGATCACACAACTTTTTACACAAAGCTTCAATAAGGTATCACTTATCAAAACCTTACCAAAGGTACTTGAGATATAAGTCAATAATTACCTTAACATTTCTAAATCCTCTATATCCACTATGATTCAATTTTGAAACACATGCATAGTTTCTTACATATCATTCAAGGACTGTAAAATTCATGCAAAAAGAGATGCATGCACAAATGCCTATATATATGTACGCATATCTTAAATGATTTGTCTATGCTCTGAGTTATTTTCTTACCCAACTATGATAGTAAGAATCATTACATGTATGCTCAACCCAATCAAGAAACAATGCCAAAAATACTTATCTTGAAACATTATAAACTTTGATTCTCATCTAGATGGAATGAAAAGATTTAGTTACATTTTGTAGTATATAGTCATCTCATCCAATTCTAACCGAATAATCTCTTAGTTCTCTTGGTCACATGAGTGACTTCTAGACTTAACATTAGGTTTCTTAGCTTAAGGAATCAATTATTTAATTATTGAATCATATTATAACTTCTAAACCCCTAAGAACACCTAAGACACTCATTTTAACCTCTTTTCATCCTTTACAAGCCGCAAGAATTCATGAAAACAAATAAATCAAGCCAAAAATGGCCTCCATATTCAAATGGCCTTTATTTTTTTAAGGTAAATGCTTCATTTGAATTTTGAAAAATCTAAACACCCAGTAACACCTAAAAATGACTTAGATTGACCTCTAGGACTCGTGACCATACCTAAAAATAAGAAGATTTTTTTCATCCTATGTACAGTCTAGAGTTGATGATCTTGCATCATACTCCATGGGTAAGAAGTTTGAAACCAAGTGCTTTCTTCTTCTTCTTCTTCTTCTTCTTCCAATTTACTTACATATTCAACTTGGCTCTGACCTGATCTTCTTGTTGAAATTCCTCATCTTTCATTTCTTCAGACCTAAGATTTGTTTTATTGTCATTATTTAGTTTGTCTTCATTGATGAGGTCTTATTCTTCATAAGATTTTTCCTCTTTATCTTTCTTCTCTTCAACTATCATATCTTCCTTTAGTGCTTGTTGTTACTGCTGATCTTTGTCATCCTCTTCAAATGCCTCTTGCTTTGGTGAAACACATTGGTTAGTTATCTCTTTCTTCTCTATCTTTGAAATATCTTCTTTCATCTTCTTGATTTGAGCTTCTAACTTATTCTCTGTCTATCCTAAAACTGATATCCATCTCCTTTTCACATGATTTCATTATGTTTATAACATGATCTAAAACTGCTAAATCTGCTTACAATTTCTCCCAAATATCATACACAAATGCACTCTCTTTTTCACCTATCTTTTCTTTCTCTTGAATTATATTCTTCTTACTTTCACCTTCTATCTCAAGCTCACTCTTTGTACCTGCAAACAAATACTTGCACACAATATTAGATTCAAAAACTTGAAGCTCTTTTACCCCTAGAAGTTCTTATTTCTTTCCATTACTTCATTTTTTTCTCTATTGAACTCTGCTTCCTCTATTTTTGCATACCAATTGTCCTCATCATGCTCATCTATCTCAAGAGAAAAAAAATTATTCTACAACTTATTCTTCACTATTATCCTCCATCAACACCATCTCTTTAACCACTCCCGTTTCTTGCTTCCTCATTCTCTTTTCCATATATATTAGTCTTATTTATTCTTATCTTATACTTTTCCTTAAATTTCTTCTTTGTCTCTTTTCCATAAACAATTTAACCATCCAATTGACTATCTTCTTCATCACCATCCCCATTTCTTGTCCTTGTTCTTCTTTCTCTCTTTCTATGAGCACCAACAATTGTGCCACATATTTCTTCAACTACGTGATCTCCTGCTAAAACCACATCTCTCTTTTCTTCCTCTTTTCCTCTTTCCTCTTTCCTCTTTCCTCTCTCTCTCTATCTCTCTCTCTCTCTCTCTCTCTCTTCTCTTCCTCTCTCTTCTTTTACCTCACGAGCTCTATCAATCCCTAAATCATCTCTGCTACTGGTTCTTCTTCCTCTTCACCATCATTCAAGTATGATTCATGTGGCTTAATAACCTTTAACTCTCTTTCTCTACATGTTTTCCTTGTTTATATCATCACTACTATTATTTTCATCTTTTCTTGTTCCCTTATCCTATCTTGCACTTGATTTAACCTAACCTCTTCTCTCTCTACTATTGAATTCTTCATCCAATGTGGAATTTTGTAACCATGGTCAAGGACGAGTTTCACACCCCTCTCTTCACTCATTTTCATTTTCACTCTTCACTACACACACTTAAAAAATAATGTTAAATCCAACAGTAATCAATTCTCAAACCCAATCATAAAAAAATCAAGATCTAATACCAAATGATGCACCCAAAAGCATAAAATCAGGAAAATATTCATTTATCAAAATGGCTACCCATTTCACCTCACCTTCAATCTACATTAGGAGATTCACACAAGGTTCTTAATGTGCATAAAATCAACTTGTAATGTAAGAAATGGACTATTTACCACTTGGAATTTTGTAATAAATTATCATACCCTATTATTACTCTACAAATAGAGACCATTGTATGAACTATGATGGTATCAAGTCTTTTACTCACCTTTTTCCAACTTTGTTCATCGTCCTTCTTCATCTTTCTCTTAATTCCTCTAGACCACTTTGTAATTTTAGTATTTTTCCATCATTTTCCACCCTGAATCTTGTTTATACTCTCTATCCAATACTAGATTATCCACAAACTTGATGGAAAAGAATCAAGAATTCAATCTTTACTATGTGTTCCAAGTTTTCAAATTAGTACCCATAAGACAATGCATTCAGTTTAGTCATGGTTGAAACAAACTGAAACCAACCACAATGAGATAGTACCCTTTTTAGTTTCCCTTCATCATGCCCAATATATATGCAAAACCTCATGATACTATTCTATCTACCACACCTTTCGCAATCTTGATCTCAAACTCTTACTAGGTTTTTGCTTTGGGATTGTCATATACATTATTTCTTCTTGGGGCTTCAATATGAAAAGGTTAGAATTTCAAGTACCCATTAAAGGGTTTTATGTGTGTATGAAATTTCAAGATCCAACTCTAAATGTAACTGGTACTATCTTTGTAAAAGAGATATTCTAATTAGCTTTCCCATTGTAACTCCCAGCCTTCAAGACAATTGCCATAAAATATAGGGAAATACCCAATAAAATTAAACAATTACTCTTGTATCACTTTCTAATTTTCCTCTTTATTATTAGTACCTATTTTTAGGTGAGATTAGCTTGGTTTTATGCTCCTAAACTCATGCCATAGAAGTCCCTACACTATAGCACACAGTCTAGCACGAGGAGCATATTTTAGCTATAATTTCTCTTGAAAATCGACTCAAATCCTAAGATTTTACAAGAATTTCTATTTCAACACCATAAAGGAGATGATCTTACTACTATTTCTTGATTCTCCCCCCAATCTTTGAACTTACCTCCTTCTTACAAGTTGATGTTGTGCACGTAAGGGTTTCTTTGAGTACAACAAGGAATTATGAAGAAATGATGAATTCTACAAATTTTGATGACCCTAATTATTAAAAATTATTCATATTCTCATGTTACACCTTTCAGTTTTGACAGTGAGGGGGTTTGTATTCATTCTATTGTAAAATCAAACATGTGACTCACTTACCATGCCTCCTCTGAACAGAGATCACAAAATTTTCAATACTATTGTCAATGTACTTGCATGTTCCCTTCCAATGTTTAGTTATCAAGGTTAAATAACCTCTCTAAGTCACTCAAAGTAATTTCAACTAACACTATTTCTCTTCCCTTATAAGAGATAAGTGGTGAAGTGAGCAATAATCACACAATTTATTTCACAAAGCTTCAATAAGGTATCACATATCAAACCCTTACTAGAGGTAAACCCCCTATTTACACTATGATTCAAGTCTAAAACATGTGCATACTTTCTTATCATACCATTTAAGGATTGTACAAGTCATGCAAAAAGAGAGGCATACACAAATACATATATATGTAGGTATATCTTACCAAAATCAATGTAAAGACACTCAAATGACTTGTCTATGCTTTGAGTTATCTTCTTACCAAAATATGATAGCAAGAATAATTACATGCATGCTCAACCTAGTCAAGAAACATTCCAAAAATACTCATGCCCTAAATTTTTCTTCAATATTATTTCTGTAAAATTACAAAATTTGATTCTCATCCAGATGGATTGAGGAGATTTATTTACGTTTTGTAATATATAGTCATCTCATCCAGTTCTAATTGAATAAGCTCTTAGTTCTCTTGGTTACATGAGTGACTTCTAGACTTAACACTAGGTTTCTTAGCTTAAGGAATCAAGTCCTTAATTATTGACTCATATTATAACTTCTACCCCTAAGAAGACCTAAGACACTCATTTTGACCTATTTTCATCCTTTTTCAAGTTTACAAGCCCTAAGAATTCATGAAACAACAAAATAAAGCAAAAATGGCCTCCATATTCAAATTTTACATTTTGGAGGGAAACACTTCATTTGAATTTTGAAGAACCTAGACACCCACTATCACCTAAAACTGACTTAGATTGACCTCTAGGACTCATGACCATACCTGAAAAATGAAAAATTGGATGTTGTCATCCGATGTACACTCTAGAGTTGATGCTCCTGCATCAATTACACACCCGAATTTATATAAAGTGTCTTAGTTTTTAAATGGACATCAATTGCTAGTGAATGATAAATTTAAGATATACCTTTAGGTTTGTGCATACAAAATTGAATAACCATGAAATATAATTACCATAGATTTATGTGATGTGTAACTTGGTTAACCTTGGTAATTTTATAGAAAAAAATATGATGGTTGCATAGACACATGCACATATTAAAGTATGGTAAAAGAACATATTATGAATATTTTAAAGGATGGGATAATGGAAATGGAAGAGATTCCTAAGTTGTTGATATTATAAAATAAGTTTTAGAATGTGATAAGGAGAGACACTAAATATTATGCATTCATTAAAAAAATGCATAAAAGAAGGATGTAAAGAATGCATTAAGGTGTAATTCCACATGAATTAGAGGACATTTTATGTGACTATATGGAAATAATGTTTAAGGAAATCCTAAACAATTACCACATTACTAGATAAAGGTGCATACATGTTGACACCTATATAAAATGAGGAAGTGAAGAAGAAAGTTTAAGAGTTACATGAGATTGGTTTGATTAGAAAGTATATTTTCCCATACACAGTATCATCAATATTTTCACCAAATAAAAGAGGTGAGTGCATGATGTGTACTAATTTCATAGCCATACATAAGATTATAATCAAGTATGTTTTTTATTTCCACACATGGATTCTTTGATGAATTGTTTAATTGGAGTGTAGTACTTATTAAAGCACGATTCAAAGTGAGTATATTATTGGATCATAATAAGATAATATGATGAAAGTAAAAAATGATATGAAAATGTAGAATGAATTATATGAGTGGTTTATCATGACATTTAGGATAACTAATGCAATAAGCATGATATCGAGGCTCGTGATTTTTTTGAATCCTTTTTTAGGAAGTTTTTTCATGGTCTACCTTAATGATATATTTAATTTCAAAAAATTAAAGATTAAATCTTGCATCATCCATGGAGTGTTTTATAACTTCTACATGAAAATTATTTTCTCATGAATTTGAAGAAGTGAATTATCATGAAAAAGGAGACAATTTTTATTGGATATGTAATATCTCAAGTAGGGTTAAATATGGATCCTATAAACTTGTGAGACAAACAGTAATGCCCATCATCTGGGAAACAATGTTTCCATGGTTTAGTGAGATTCCATGGCCCAAATTTTATCAGATAGTATAATGAGATATGTGTATTGATAAAAAAAGTGATGTAGGGAGAGAGGGAATAGGTCACACAGACAGTGAGAAAAAAATCATGGATTTTAAAAATTGAAGAAGAAAGTTGAGGAATAGTAGGTGTGGACTATTGTAATTCCAATTTACTCCATAACTCTTCTTATATACACACAAACTGTTCAAACCTTGGTACACATTAAAATTATATTACCACCCCATGCTGACTTATCACACTAAGGTAGAAACCTTAGCACTCTTGTTTAAACATGACATAGTTTTAGTCCCCATCATGTTTGGAATTGATATGAAGTTTTTACAAAAATAATATAATAAAAGTAGAAGAATTCTAACTATAAAATAGAAGAATAACTGATAAAAACATACACATGCACAATAATAACTTAGTGAATCCATAATACTTTAATCCATATTAATATTAACATTATGACCCGTACATAATCCTATACAAAAGTGATCTTCAGATTGCATGTGTCTATGTTGTGTCTCTTTACAATGGTCCTTCAAGGGGTATTTACACTAGTGGGAACTTTACCTTCACTAGTTTAAAAATAGTTATGTTTATCCCTTGAGTTGATTCTTAAAATAATTATCTATTACATTCAGGTGGTGGATATGCCACATATCACTATATCCTAACTTCACTTATTGTGCATACAAGAATTTATTTGTCATATGAAAGTTCCATCACTTTGGATGACCTCTCCTTTATTCTACATAATTCTATGGATATTTAAGAAACTCTATTTTATAAACAACTACTTTTATTAACATTGCTTACTCCATCTTATCATGCATGTGATACGGTTGCATTTCTATTATTAGCTCAGTGTCTCCTTGGGTGTGTCAAACTTTCATGCCCATGCAACTTCCCTATGAATTCAACTATATGAATGTGTCTCATTTTTATAATATATCCACATGAATCTAAATTTGTTTTCATGATCAATAAATGAACGTGGATTTTCCCTTTTGTATTCAAAAAATTACACACATTTTTTATTCTTCTTCCACCAAATGTGTGCGGTGCAAAGAATAAATAATAATAATGGTTTCCCGGTGTGGGACTTATCCAATAAATGAATAATAATTTAGGGGCTCAACATAAACCCAAACTAAATTTGTTTCCAATCCTCAAGTAACCCTTTTTATACATTTTCAAACACTTCAGGCACCCCTTTCCTTAAAATATCTTTCATGGGCCTTCCATTGATCTTAGGATTTATTAAGGATGGGCCCTTATTTTCAGTAGGTGTGGTGAGGTATTTAAAATAGTTGAAACCATAATGAGGATCTTGCACCTATCCTTGAGGTTTTTTAAGGTTTTCCCTACCTCAGTATTTTCTTCATCAAGTTCACTTTCTTCCTTATAAGTTAGCTTCCTCATCTCACCTAACAACTGCTTGATTTAATTCTTTATTGCGTTGATTATTATTTTAAATTCTTTGGGTATTGATTTTAAAAAAAATGATGGATAGCCTTATCAATATCATTTTTATCAACCTCCTTTTCCAAGGAATTTTATTTTTGGACCTCGAGGAGAATTTGTGCATCACGAATACTAGATTGTTTGAAAAATACTTTGAATACCTTATCCACATATATAGACTTCTCTCCAAGATTGGTGAAGAAGTAACCACAAGTCTTAAAATTCTCAACACAAAAAAATATTAATTTTTTCCAATATTATTTTCTCTACTGTGCATGACTATCACCCTCTTCTTCCCTTTACTTAAAACTATATTGACCAATGTTTCCAAACTTTCAACATCTCTTCATTGTTCTAATGGACCTCCTTTATAAATCTTGTGTTCATTTGCAACGATCCATTTGAAAAAAAATAGCACCTTTTAAGTCATCACATGTATGTTTCTGTAATAACTCTTTGTGCTCCCTTGAAATATTACCTAACATTTTCTATCTCATGGAGCTCCATAGTTAGCTCTTGCATCCTCTTTTTTTTGAAGTGATTGTTGGTGATATTTATGAGACCTGTTCTATTAGACAATGTCTCTAAAAATCATTAAGAGTGCATCCCCAACCTACATTTCTAACATTTGGAAAGTGTCCAAGAAGGAGACTTCCATTCCTTTTGTGATTTCATCAGGAATTTTGAATAAGATTGAGATGGGAATTTCAAATTTCGTCTCATTAGTACAAACATATAAAATGAAGGATAACAAATTTATTTTCATTGCTGTCACAACCGTATCCTTAAGATAATTATAAGAGAAGATTTTGTTATTTGTTTCTCCCTTATATAATCTTGAGTGAAGAGAATTTAATGGTTATTTTTCATTATAATTCATCTCTTCATCATATTATTATTCATGTAGACCCTTTCCTTTTTTTTGCAACACTATGCATATTCTTATTCATCATCGAACCAAATTTCTTCTAGGTTTTCTTATTCATCTTATTCACCACGTGTTTTATCCTATTCACCATGTGTTTCATCCTCTTCATCCCTTATCTTATTCTTGGTTACCTTCTTCTTTAACATTTATAATCTCTGAGGGTGTCTTTGGAGGCGTAGGTGCTTCAGTACCATAATATTTAGGATATTGTATACTTCTTAGATCGAACTCTATGCGCATGGGTTTTTTAAGAGAAGGTACCCTTAGAGGAATAATAATTTTTTGGCAAACTTGTGTCTCCTTTTTATCCCTCTTCAGAGGTATGCATGTCCTTTTGATAGAATTTAGTGTCAATTTCCATTGGTGAATGTGTGGAAGTTTCTCCAAATTTTCATCTAGCCACGAGCAGTTGTTGATTCTATATTAGGCACGAAAGTTCTTACTTTTTCATCTATAGGGGAAAGCTACCTTTACTTCCTTACTATTGGAACATTATCTAGGTCTTGTTACTCCTGTTTGTCTTCATGTATTATGGGAGGAAATCTTAGTGACTTTATTGTCTTTAGCATCTTTATTTTTCTCTTCTCTAGTTGGTGCATTTACTTATCTGCATCATCATCATATGTGTACCTAATATTTCTTATTTTTTTTGGATTTAAGTAGAAAAATAATGATATTTCATAGTTTTCCACTACTATGGTATCTCTCAGATCTATTTGGAAGATGTGTGTTTCTTGCATCTCCACATACATGCTCTTATTTGCGTAATTGTATTTTATGCGTAGGGTGTGTGTGTGTTAGCATCAATAAACAATTCCCAATTCACAACTTTTTAATGTCATTGATCTAATTAATGGATCACAAAAAGTAATCAGGTGTGAAAGAAAAGGGAAAATTATCTCAAGGAGATAATTTTTCATTCTTCATTTTGAAGTGTGTTAAAAAGTAATGTTGCATTATAACAAACTCTTCTTCACCTTCCAATGACTCTTGTAACTACCATGGCATGTTCCATTCCTCCTCAAAGGTATCTCTCAAAAGTCTTAAGAATATATTTATTCTGTCCTTGCATGTATTATTTAAGGTTTTCGAGGTTAATTAGTGTATGTATCACTTGGTTTGTGACTTATTTACAACCAAATATATCCACATCGGTTTCCCATCCCTTCCGACACATATTTTTCATTAAATAAATAAAATCAGGCCCCAAATGAATTTTCCACCATTCATGTATGTGTTATTTGTATCACGTTCAATACCCTCAACAATAAATTGGGAGAGGTCATCTCATGTTCCTTTTCCATTTCATAGGCAATATGCATGACTTTATTATTTATTTTGACCAATATTTTTTGGCAACTATATTAGAAGTAACACGACACACTACAACCCTTGTTCCTAGGTATTCAATTTTTACAATGGAGAATGTATAATCCCCTTCTCATACTTTAAGAGATCACCTATCTTTTTGATCTCCTTATCATCACATAGATACAATGCTAATTTATATCCATTATTAACTAGCCTTGTTATTTCATTCATAAACACAATAAATATTCTTGTGGATATTCCTATGAAATATAAATACCCATCATGTATGTGCGATATTAATAAATTTTGAACCAACTCTATTAGCTTGTTTAAGTACGAAAAATTCATATAACTATAAGAATTTGACTCTTTCGAACATTTTCTTTATGATTTCATAAAAAAACACATCCTTTGGCAGTCTTCTTGTCTTTCTGTCACATAACCTATTATAACAAGGTTCCTTCTAGTGTAGGTGCATGATGATTAAAATATATTATTTTGCATAAGTGTACATTATTTTTCCAACTCTCTCCTACTATAATAGAGTTCGGATATTGCATCTCTAGATTCAATCAAATGGTGGTAGTGGCATGGGAGTGTTGTCGTTTGTCTTCACCCTTATGTTAAACATCATTTCTTTTGCATCCTTTTTATTGTATTAACAAGAGGCACTAGATTTGGCTTTGGATTTGGATTCAACAACCTCTAGTTTCTCAAGTATTAATCACTCTTCTTCTTCCTCACTCTATTTTCTTAGGGTATTATTCAAATATTCTTCTCATAACGTTGATCCCTCTTAACTAATCAAATTGAGCCTGATAGAATAAATTTATTGCTGTATGACCCTATTATCACATGCCTCCTCCTATCTAGTCCTTTTTACGTTTATAGTTTAAAATATTTTTTGATTCACTTTGGGGAATTTTAAAGACTCAAAGTTCCTCCTTTTTGTTAGGAAATATTTACCTTTATGTTAATTTTGGATGAGATGTTATAAAAAATCTTAAGGAACCATACTTCCTTCATTATAGCGTGTAATTTCCCACATCTTTTACATATATTTTCAACTTCATGTGACTTGAAACAACTTAAAATTTTATCTAATGGTGGAAAGGTAATTTATTTTGTGATTTGAATCACTTTGTAAACTCAAATTTTCATTTTAACTTGGATCTCTAGTTCATTTAAATGAAATGTAATATCTAAATGAGTTCTTAGAGCCTTTTTTTATACCCCTCCATATTGGTATTTATGGATAAATTTACTCCTTTTGCATGTGTGATCTCTCATGTATTCACCAATTGGATGCCAACTACTCTCGAATCCTAGTTTTTTTATTTTTCTCCAATTCAAAATTGACTTAATAACCCTAACACATTTGCATGTTTGTTTTGCAAAACTCACAGACCTATGTTTCTTTTCCCATGTTCGTCTAGTTGTAATAGGTAGCTTTCTTGGGCTGCATTGTATTCCCTACGAACATTCCAATTTTAAGTTCATTTATTTTCCATATATCTTTCCTAAAAATAATTTATCCTTTCCACTTCCATATTTTCATGTGCTCCACTTCCTCTTAGCCTTTTTTCACTATTCCTTGTCATTTTTTGTTTTCCAATTCATCTATGTTTAACTATATTCGTTCATGACTTTTCTTATCACCAAGTCTTGTGCAAATAGCTCATTGCCTTTCCTTTCCCAAAATTTTTTATGTTCCAAGAAAATTATAATTTATAGCGAACACTTCCTATCATTTATGTTGTGTACCCCACACTAAATAAATATTCCATTTTTTGGTGCTCAATCATTTTGAGACATATATTAAGAACCTTATTATTATTTTTTACATGTAAAAATGTGTACCAATTTATGACACATGGAGAATATTGATCTTACCACTTCCCACAACCTTTTAATTTTCAAATTTGGTCTCTGTTTACTAAAGGATTTAGATGAAGGACATGTGGAGAGAATCGGTCCTTCAATTCTCCATAAGCCCCCTATTTGATCTCTATTTGTAAAATACACTGATGGAAAACACATCACCTTTATCGATGCCACCATTTTCCACACATATTTGAAGTTTGGTTTCAACCTCCACTTCCTCCACTATATTGATTTATTTCATGTGGTAGTCACCTATGTAATATTCTTTTACAAGCTTTTGAAGCTTAGTTTGTAAATACATTTTATCCTCCCCAATAGAATTTCATGAAGGTCCTTTGTGTATTTATGTTTGAAATAACTTATAACAAGAAAAGAATATTTTTTAGGAATTATTTTTCTCTTCACATTTGAGAATGATATTTTAGAAATGATTATAATGATTTGATTCATGCATGATTATTACAATGGAGAGAAATAATTGAAATCAAACTATTTTAAATACACGAAAGAAATTATCCTAAGAGATTGAAATAAAATATAACCTAGTAGCATATGCTTTATTTGATTATAATTAGGAACCTTATTGGAAGTAGGGTTTAAGACTACTTAAATTAAATTGAGATGGTAAAAATTCTGCATTAAAGTCCTTCAATTTATATACCCTTGTAGGTAACATCTTATGTATCTCATATGGCCCCAGCCAATGTTTTTGAAAATTTTTAGGGTGCTGCATAAATTGTGAGTCATATAGATATACTTTTACACATATAGTGATTTGTTTCTTTATGTGCCTATCATGGCAGGATTTATGGTGCACTACGACAATGCTCAAGTAAGCCGAAGCTCAAGAAAAACATATAACACTTGAATTACTGGATTGGAATACATAGTTTCATGCTTATGAGAGGGTAAAATAAACATGATATTGAAACAGGGAAAAAATTCACCAATAAATGTTGACAGAGATAGAGGAACACAAACTAGAAACAAATTTTCAGTCATCACTTCAATCCAAGGATAATGTCAGTGAACAATTGTGGGAATGGGAAATTTTTTTGATAAGGAACACTTTTAGAGGGGTCTAAGCACAACATATGAGAGACCAATTTGAAGCACTCATTCAAGATACCCAGACTACTATTTCGGTTCACGACCAAGCTTCCTAGTAGCACAAGGATGGCCAAATATACTAAGTTATGAAGTAACTCACACAACTGCAGACATACTACATAATAATAAATGAAGCCTTTGTAGATTGGATTACATACAAAGAAAACCTATAGGTAATTATTTTAACTATGAAAACAATGAAGAACACACCAAGGTTCATTCAGCCATATATAATTCTGTGAAGATCCTAGGATGCACGCATAATTCCAACATCACCACTCACACCCCACAATCAAAATAAACAAATGGAGCAGCCAAAATAGACCGAGAAACATCAATAAAAAAACATCACAATGTTACAGAAGGTAATTAAATATATATTAAGTGCGTAAACTTTGGAATATCTATAAGTAGGACAACATAGTCTAACAACCCATAAAGGTGGATTATGAGGGAGTTCCCATAGATTAAAAACCTAAAAGGGTGGTCTATTAGGAAGTATACTTAATTAAAAATTAGAAAGGGCGGTTAAGTAGTATGTGGAGGATGAAAACTAGTAAACGACATCCACTATTTCATTTGTGAACGAGCTAGGTTAAAGTAAAATACAATCACTATATGTTACTGGAAAAAATCCATTTTTTCTCAGGACAAGATCACTATTAAGTATAGGAAAGTGTTGGATAGTAAAGTATTATAGTAATCCAATATGGATATAGTTCATGATCTCACAATCCTTTTATATGTATATAGTAATATAAGAAAAAAGATAGAATGTATAACTTCTTTGTGCATGTGTAGAGAATATGAAAATCCTCTGGGGAGAAGAGAATGAGATGAAAGGAATGGTAATTCAATAGTCATCAATTTTTGTATAATGATATGCAATCTAATTCTAAGAATGTTGATCTTAGATCCTAATAGAAAGTACTTCAATATTGTTTATTTCCCCGTATGTGTCCTAATATAGCTGTCTTTAATTATGTTTTTCATTTTAGGATTTCTGTGATATAGATATCTTTCCTTAAACCTTGGTATATATTCTATTGCACAACTGAACTTTATCATATAATATATACTTTAATCTATACTACAACCTATTGCATGTTTTGATGCCAAAATCAAGGAACCCATGTTAACAAGTGAATTTACTTCTGTGGTTGGTTAATAATTCTTGAATGGATGATGATGTAGGGTGTGGAGATGATAAAGTTAATAGATCTAGGGGGATATCTTATTGGACTTAGAATGTGATAATTTTTCTTAGTGTAAGGGAACATAGAAAAACTTGTCATTATCAAAGGATATGCTACAAAAATTTGGTGTCTACAATGTTTAGCCAAGTCGATTGCAAACTTTTAATACTACATAGAAAGTTTCCATGTTGTAAATTTTAACAATGTTTTTTAAATGAATTAGGTTTTTTGGTTTGTATATTGTACTCATGGATATTTATAAAGTACCATGGGATTTTTTTATTTCATCCTTTTCTACCTTCACGTGAGTGTGTATTTTTTCCAAACCATTTTTTAGTTAATTTTTTCTCTCCCATATCCTTTACATCAATCTTAAAGACTTTAGCAAATTATTATATTTATTTTTTACATGATACAATATAATAGACTACTATATCCCTAATTTTTCATTACATCAAGTAATGGATTCACTCCACTCATATAGATTATTTTTATTCTCAACATTAGATAGTATAAATGAGTAGTAACCCTAGAATCAATTGTTATTCAGTGGATGCGTTATGTATTCCCTCAAATCATATAGATATTTCCAACCACTCCACCTAGTCAATATTATGGGTGGTATGTGGGATGATAATTTTATATGGTGGGTGTTTTTTGTTATTCATTTACCATCGACTTATTTTAGCATATACTATAGGAAGTTTTTAAGGTACATTGGAAGTCATTTACTAAAATCTTTAATATTTTCAATACAATACAATTTAATATATTTGTATTCATAATATATATCATTTTTAATGAATGATAAGCTAATCCATGAGATATACTCATATAATTATTAATTCCATAGATTATTTCATATATTTACTTACACATTTAGTTGTGGTGATGTTATTCATCCCATATGATGTAAATATTTTTAAAATTCATATTTACTACGTTTTATTTTATTACTAAATTGGACACCTTAAAACATATCTCAACACCTCGAACAAATCTTTTTGATCATCTTGTTTTTTGAGAAACTTTATAACGACTCTTTTTTCTAGTTGCAATTCAATGCACATGGGTACCTCATCAAGTTTATATGTCAACATCCATTTTAATAGGATTATTAATCTCCTTATTTTGTATAGTGCTCCCTAAATTTTTCTTAAGAGGGGGTGTTTGTACGTTTCTATATGCACTAATATTAAGTTTACTTAGGTTAGATTTAAAATTTTAACATTGCATTGTGCACATCTCTAGTCCTTACATGATGGTCTACATGTTCTCTTGGAATAATATCTATTGTTGCACTTTGACCTAGCTAAGTGTGGAGTTGTGATGAAGAAATTTGAAGTGCTTCTTATCCTAGGTGGAGTGTATGGACCTAGGGGGAGATAGTTAGGATTTGTATTGATGTAAAAATGTATGTCAAAGATGTTTGTGTTATTTATTCTATATAGGTCTAGGGTACAGTTTTTGCTCATATCATGAAGATAACGTGAATATGTCCTGAGTGATTATCTTTAAAAATATCTATGTCCTAGTTGCATAGAGACAAGTATGGATTACAAAATATCTTTTGCTATAATTATAGCAGTCATTGAGATATTTAAAGAAGTTAGGAGGAGACTAAGAAAGTGGATTTATAGTTTCATAAGTAGGTTTTTAGTCTTGAAAAGGTTATGTATCTGGAGATTGGTGACTAGAGATGACAAGTCTTGGTGAAGTGTTCAATTGGTAGAAAATGTGGTTTCATTATAGTTTTCTAGACTTAGTTGGTTGTAGTTGAAAACATGATATTTTATTGAATGAGTCCATGATCTATTTAGTAGTCAAGCATATGCAATGAAGACAGATTGGGGATGTTGATGAGAAATGACAAGGTTTGCAGTGTGGTTTGTGTATTTCTAAGGTCATTTGGTAGATGAGGTGATCCATTGAGTATAAGGGGAGATGTCTAAAATTTTAGTGTGTTTTCTTCCACTTTTTGGTAGATGCTTCCAACCATTTATTCCATGTATGATGTTTTCTTTTTATGGTCATGTTTGGTGAAGATATGCATTAAGAAAGAGGGAGTATGATACCATAGTGCTTGTATTTGTGCATTGCTTGAGGATTTTGTTTGATGATATGGAAAGGAGTAGATTAAAAAGTGTGGCTGAGTTATCATGTGTACTGAGAAGTATGGTAGAATTTTCAACTCAGTAGGGAGTCATGTTTTGTGTTCTAAAAAATTGGTCTCGTGTTGCTTTATGTTGTGAAGAAGTCATAAGGTGAGTTTTTTAGTTAACTATTGGTATCAATCAATTGGTTTTAGCTTTTTTGATTTGAAATTAGATGGTATCTTGTGGAAGACCTACTATGTTGAAGATTATTTTTCATTCATGTCAAAAGGGAGAGAATGAGATGATGGCACATATAAGTACCATAGAGGGAAAATGAGAAAATACAAAGTAAGTATCATTTTGAAGTGTTTTAAATTTTTAGTATGTTTTCCACCAATGTGTTTTTCATCAATGATAAAAAGAGGATATTGTTAAAGGGTTGTGATTGATTTAAAGGTCAGTGTTGTGTCAAGTGAATGAGTGTCATGGAGTGTTTTCATTGATAGTGTTATTGTCATGGCTGATGACAAATTGGATATTGTGCCTTGTTGATGTCAAAAGAGTGATGAGGAGATTTTGTTATGTAGTTGTAATTGATGACAAAAGATGTCAAATAATTCCTAATGATTTTTTCATGGTCTGCATGATGGATGTCAATTACTTGTTCATGATCATTTGGAGTACAAAGATAGATGTATGAAGGTATATTCCTAGCATGAAGACCAAACAAGATGAATAAAATAAAACATATTGTTGAAAGAGTATTGAATGATAAAGCTTCACAGTCTTTCTGAAGTCTATTCTATTTACTTAGAAGTTTGACTAGAAATATTTAGAGTCTAAGCGAAGTGATTCAGAAGTATGTTCTATTACTTTAGTGTCTATTTGAAGCATGTCTTAATGCTCTGGAGTCAATCCGAAGTCTTTTCTATTTACTTTGGAGTTTGATCTAAATAATTCATAGTTTATCTGAAGTCTGTGGTTTTATTTGATCTAGGACTAGCAGTTTGGGCCTGACTATTGCAATACATTTCTTGAGTTAGTTGGATCAATGTTTTGTGATCATGTTTGGTTGAACTTCAAAGGATTTGAAAGTAGATTTTTGATTTTCTTGTTGTTGGCCAACAAGTGTATGTGTTTTTGGTACTAATAATGTTCCATATGTTCTATTTTCTAGTTGACATAGATGTTTTGCTAGAGAAAGTGGAGATGTAAAGAGGAAAGTATGAACTACTGAAGAAGAATAAAAAGAACAAAATCCAAGCAGATGGAGATTGAAATGACATGATTTGGTCATGATAGATCAGAAGAATCCCATGGTGTGGTTATCCTCATGTTTTTCCAATGTTCTTTGAGATTTTTGTATAGCCTAATATAAGTGTTCTTAGGTGTATGTGACTGACCTAGCTAATGTTTGATCTTAACACATGTACATATAAAGGCTTATTTGATAAGTTTGTGTCAGTGTAGAGAAAAATATTAAGCTGAAAGAATGCATGTAAAGGTATAGAATAAGGCCTTATAGACCACATGAAGAGGTTTGTGTGAGAGCATGAGAAAGATATAAGGGATAGAGAGAGTTGTATGAGGTCCTAATTATGATGACAGAATGTGTCATTATTGAAAATCTAAAGGTTTCTTGCTATTTAAGGTAGTTTGTGCATACCCATGAGAAGGTGAAGGAGGAAGGAGAGTGAGTATGCATGCCATGAAAATTTGAGTGTGTATTAAGAGAAGAAAAGAAAAGGTATTAAGAACAAGATGATGTTCAAGGATTAGACTATGTCCTAGAAGCTTTAGAACCTATGTTGAGGTGACTGATATATCAGAGATTGAGAGAAGACCAGTGTAAAGAGGTCCATCATTTGTTAAGATAACAATAAGAAGAGGTGGAAAAAATTCCATCAGGTGTCTGAGTTGGTGATTAGTATTTATTTTGAAGAGTTGGAAAAAATTCTTTGGGGGGGGGGGGGGTTCTTCATTAAAAACTCTAAGGTATTGGTGCCTCCATTACAATTTTTTTATTATTAAAGTCAGGTTGGTGCCTGATAAATTAGGGAGGTTTGTGTCTCCTTACAAGATGGTGCTCACTAAAGTCTAGTTGGTGCTATATAAATAAGGGGTTGGTAGCTCCTTTTAGATTTGGTACTTCACTAAATAATTTTTTTTTTTATATTAATGTAAATGATCAATTGAGTTTTATTCCCCTTAAGGGTTTCCCACATAAATGAATGATGTGTTCATGTGTTCTCTCTTGTTTCATTTTATATAATGGTCAATGTTTTAATGGTTCATAAAAGTAACAAAAATTGAATTAATATTTCTAAGAAACTAATTCACCCCCCTTCTAAGTGGTTTTGCTTCCAATATCCTGTTCCAGACTAAGATACCCTATCATAGGGTTAAAAGAAAGAACTTGTTTACTATTATAATGAATCCATTGAATCTTGCTACAAAATTAATGATTAGGGAGACACTAATGTGTTCAGGGTGACAAAGAAGAATAAAGGTAAATGGAGAAAATTTTACAGGAAAAAATTGCAATACTCGTACTTGACTATGCATGCCTAGTTTTGAGGGATTAAAATGAAGTATTATTAGTGTAATGGTCTTAGTTCCATGTTTTTGAAGCTTGTGGATTATTTTACAAGTTGGAAGATTGTATAAAGGTATAGGGAGATATAAAAACCTTGATAAGAGATAAAGTGTTATGTATTCAGAATAAGGAAAATATATTATTGTATATTCCCCATCAATAAACTATGACAGTCATAACATGTTGGGAAAAATTGTCCTTGAGCATAGATATAAGGGATCAATGATCAAATATGATTGGATGGTGGTATGAGGACTTATAGAGCCTTTAACCAATATAAAATATATGTGCAAACATATTTTCTTAGTCTATTCATGATTGTTCTGTCACAGTCATATGGAGAAGCTAAAAGGAATCAACTTATTGTTGAAATAAGGTGTAGTGAAAGCAAGAAGGAGTTGAGCAATTTGAGTAAGGTGATTAAGAGGGGAAGTAATTGTAGATGGTAAGTGAGAATAAATGTGGGAAAAACCAAGGAAGAGATGAAAACATGGTAGAGAGGATATTGTAGTGTTGAAAACAAACAAGAATCCTAAGAAGCCAAAACTTGGAAAACCTAACAATGAGGATATGAGGTAAAGATACATTGTAAAGTGTTTAAACAAGTGTGTTATAGGTGGAATGAGGTGTGACAAAGGATGAAAACAGTGAAAAGTGTAATGGACACTTCCCTTAGACCCTTTTTATGTCACTAGATTAGTTGTTTCTGAACATTCTATCTATCCCATAGGACATTCTAATAGGGATTATTATATTTGACATATTGACTTTTGGAAACTATTATCTTGGCACTTCATGAAAGAATCATTTTGGATGGTATTCATGTTTATATATTGTATATGTGGGTTGTATTGAATTTGTGAGTACTTCCACTACTTACATTGGCCATGCTTGCGATTAGATGATGATGATGATGATGATGATGTTTTAACATTTATATCTTTGTGGAATTCTTAGATGTTGGATGCTTATATTAACACAGTTGCTTGGATTTTGTATATTGAATGTAAATTGTGATGATGATTTATTATTGATATTGATCTACATTGAGTTACGATGTTAATTATATGCGAATGTATGATTTACAAATATTTTTAGATGGATTTGATGTGTTCATGAAGTGCGCAATGGTGTACATGTTAAATAAAAGAAATAACACAAATGGAGGCCAAGAGAACAACATGTGAAGGATGCATTGGCGAAATCCCCTTGGCCAGCTTGAGCAACATTGGGGAGTAATGTTTATTTGACTAAAATTTTGGGAGGAAATCAATTTTCCTTGGAGAATAGGGTGTACCTTGGGTGCGGTGGAGTGGGTACACCTTATTGTCATTCATGTGGAGCCAAATCACCTTCTCCCCTTGAAAAATCTATAAATAAGTATTGTGATTTGAAAATGGGATTATAAGCATACACTATCTTGCTTATTTTGATTTTTTTATGGTTGGAGGAGAGCTTGGGAGTAGTTTAGAGTTAGAGAAAGTGAATATTATTTTTATGGCTCCAAGGTAGGGTTTTGAGCCTAATTTTCATTACATTGTTGTTGTTATATATTACCTTGTTGCATTTGATAGTGGTGTTTCTTGGATTGAATATTCATTGGTTGATATCATGGCTACCCCTCTTATGGTTTGCTTTATTTTTGCACAATGAACTATGTTTTGGGAACGGTAGAAACCCTTAGGGTGGGTATTGGAGGGGAGTGTGTCTGGTTGGTTTGGTGTAGGGAAAATGATAGTAGGTTCCTTTTATGAATGTGATTTTCTTGTGATTTTATGGAGGAAGCTGGGGTAGATGGGATTTAGGCCTTTAATAGAGAGAAAAGGGGTATTTTTTTGGAGGTATAAGGTGTAGTGGAGGAATAAGGAGGGTTGGTAAAATGGAGGTTTTAAGGCCTAACTGAATACCCACTTAGAGTTATAAGGATACCAACAAACATCTCTCCTTCTCCCTCTTGGCTTGATCTTAAGCCATTATTTTTTTCTTGCTTGTTTTGGCCACCTTCTTGTTTGGATGTGTTTGTTTGGGTCTATGTCCAACAAGACCAAATGTTAGTATTTCTCGAGGGATTTTTTGGATTTTTCATGGTTTGTGTGTTAAGGCTCGGGAGCCAATTAGGAATTGTCCCCATTCCCCATTAGATACGGTTGGGTGGTGAGCATTTCTTGACTCCCCTTGTGTGTTTGAACAACTTGTGAATACTCTTGTTTCCTTGTGACAACTATTTTCATCCTTGTTATTAGTGGAACTTGTTCCAAATTGGGATTTTACATAAGTGATGTACTGTAAACTATTGTAATATAAATTTGAAGGAGATGTACCTTTAGACCAATGTGAAATATGAAATTTCAGTTTTGAGAGAGTTGTTTAGTTGTAATGGAAGTGTTGATGATAATGTTTTGAAATGAAAAATTGTGTGGAATGTAGCAATGTAATACCTTGTTAAATCAACATATTTTATTAAGTTATCGTTGTAATGGAAATGGGGAAAAAATTGTGCACTTGTTCATGATTATTGGCAAGTTTTAAATTGCAATGATGTAGGTAAATCTGTTTTAGTTTCAAATGTTGCATTTGGTGCATCCAAACTAGTAAGAGGACACTTTCACGGTAAGTGTGCTCTTACTAGATATGATACACATGGATATTGTCATCCCTTCATGTAGTTTTGCATGAAAGAGTGATTATATCCATGGTGCACCAATCTTGCATTTATTCCCTTGTCTTGCATCATATTAACCTTGTAACTTTGTTGTTTGGCATTTTAATGAATTGGCAACTTGTTGTTTTATGTATTTGGCATTCGGTAAATAGAAGAAAAACAACCTTGTGAAATGTAAATGAATTTATTGAATGTAGTATTTGTATGCTTTGAAAATGGAAGAAATTTCATTCATGTTAGGTTATAAATCTTCTAAACTGTTTAAAAATTTCATTTCCAATGTATGTCATTGTTAACGTCACTCTTATATTAGAATTACTACTCATGTAGAGTACCACAAATAATGTGATAAAACGTTAAACAAGGTTTCTTCAAACTTTCCTTTATAGTCCTCCATTGGTATGTAATTAAAAGAATGGGTGATTATTAATGTTATATATATATGAAACTAATATCTATTATAGTGATAAAAAATATATTTTTTAAGATTATAAACATGCAATACCAGTTTGTGCATATCCTCAACCATGGTTCTTTTAAAATAAAAAATTATTATACATATATTATATATATAATAAGTGCATACGCTTTTAATAAAAAAATTAATTTGGGGGTGGGCCGACTCACCCCCTTTCCTACCTCTCCCACATGTTACCCCCACTCCATTCTCCAATCTCCACTCAGCCCACGGCCATCCCACTCCATTTCTCCTCCCTTGCCACCACTCCCCGTCACAAGCCTACAAAACATAACTACTAAACAAAGTAATGAACAAATAAAACCCTAAGGAGATAAAGCTATGCAAAAAGGAGCTTTAGGTTTAGGTTTTATATATATATATATATATATATATATATATATATATATATATATATATATATATAAAACATTGGGTCACATAACTTATAATATAATATGGGTAGGGAGTTTTAGGTTAGAAAATAGGCCTAAAATGATATAATATAGGATTATATAATATAAGTATTATAATATAAACACTATATTATAATCTAAGCACTATAAAGTGTGGTATATAAATATTCTACATAGTATTAGGGTTAAGTTATTACGTGGCATATTATCAATAAGTAATATTGCATATTGTATATTAATATATATTAATTGATGGATTAGTCATTAATATAGATTTTATATGCTTGAATATATATATATATATAAGAGGTAAGAATAATAATTGTAATATGATAATGATCATTGTAATTGTTTATAATGGGGTTGTTAAAGCATTTATAACGTTTTAACGTAGATAAAGTTTATAATGTTTATTATAATGATATATTGACTATAATATTATTATTGATATAACATAATATTACTCTAATGATGATAACGATCATAATATAATACAATTATAATGGTTATAATGATGTCCAAAGTGTATAAATTGTGCGTTCGAATACTTATCATAACGTGGATCCCTTTTCAGAGGCATCATATAAATTGGAACGATGCAGAGGAGATTAACATGGCCCCTATGCAAGAATGACACACATAACTCACGAGATGATTCGCTTAACATCATTGGCAATGTTCGAGGGCGGATTAAAAAAATTGTCTGGGTTTTGAGTTTAATTTATAGTGGTGTAACAAAAAGTGTCAAAACCCTAAGAAAGCTACTAAAACCCTAGGAGACCTAATTGGAGACTTGTCAAAAATGAGGAGGTTCGTGTTGGGAAATTGTTCAAGGAGTTAGATAATGAAATTTACCAAAAAGGTAGAGCTCATGAAAGGGTATCTAGAAATGTAAAAATCTTTTTGTGAATGTTTTAAGATTGGTCCAAACACAGAGCTTTATATGTAAGAAGGGCTAGAAAATAGGCCTAGAAGAAAACAATAGAATGAGGATAAAATCGAATGGGCTAAGAATTGAACTTTGAAACCTTGTGATAAGCTAAATAGGCCAAAAGGGCATCCAAATAATTTGATAGTGAAGGTTAACTCTTTGAAAATTTCCATTTTCTTCAAAATTTGCCTCTTTGGAGGGTTACAAGTAGGTTTAAGGTCTAAAATGAATATTGGTGATAGATGATGGGTTAAAACTTCTTGAAGTGATTAATCTTGGTGGTTTGATGAACTTGAGCATGTTTAAGCCATTTGAACATCTTGAAACATTTGTCTAAGCTTTTTGGTTGGGGTAAGCAAAGATAAGGCTTCTTGAGGTATGTTGAGTTTGCATGGTTTTGAGTTATCTTGCAGGGGATGAATCTAATATTTACTTTGTGTTGAGTTTGGTTCAAATTTTTCTCTGCATCAATGCATTTCAAATAGATAAAGTTGGGATCGCTGCACTACACACAACCACTTGTAAAATGTATTATAATTGTATATTAATTGGAAATTTATTCTCTACTTGAGGGGCATGATAAATATTAGGGAAAATCATGCCTACTCTAGTTTGACACATACACCAGAACATTTTTTTCTCCCTCATGTATGTTTTAACCTAGAGGTTGAATTAGAGTTTTAAAGAATAAGATTTATTTCTAGGCGACTCATACCAAATCCCGTAAAGTGAGCGAGGTTTCTAAAGAATATGGCAAAGTGTTTACAATTGTGGTATTGGTAAATTACATATGCCAAAAAACATCATTTCCATAGCCATTTCAAAACCACTCAACCACTTATGTGTCCGTTTTAGAAATGATCAAAATGCTTTTACAACCTTTAACCTTCGAGTTTAACTTGTTTAATTAATTATCCCTAGTTTATAAACTTGTTACTAATAATTGTATTGAAACTTATATGATAATATATATTATAATTCAAACCTTAATTATTCAAAGAATTTATTTAAAATTTATACATACAATTAAGTCTAAGTCAAACTTATGGATCTATATCTATTTAAGTCTAAAGAACAATATATTATATGCATTTCCATTATCCATAGTTTGAAACATACACATGCCCGTAAGACTTTTTTCATTAAAATTGGACACAATACTAGGAGAAGTGCCCCTTCAACCATTAAGGGGCCAAGTGTGAAAGAAACGACTCACTTTACCAACTGTGCTCAAGTTCATGATCCTCAGTGATCCCTCTTTACCAAACATCCTAATAATACATGTCCATTAACTCTTGGACTCCATCTTTAGAAAACAATTTATTGCAACTTAATATAATACTAATAAAGTTGGTTTTGATTTGATAACAAAATGGAGAGGAATCTTATAATTTAGAAGCACTAGGTACCTCAGTTTTGTCCCCCATAAGGTGGGGAACACACTTAACTAGATATGACACCAAAGTGGGGGGATTTCTAAGCCACTCAACATTTCCTCCCTAGTAATGAGTAATCCCCGTGCTCTCTTACATATAAATATACAAAGTGGCGTCTTTAAAAAAATTCTCATTAGCTATGATTTCTAAAAAGATATATTGTTTGTCATTTTTATAGTTGGGTAATGTGTAAGCACCGAGGAATAATTATTGAAACTTACTTAACTATTTAAAGCAAAAGTAAAATTGGCGAGAAAGAATCCCGTGTTCTCCGGAAAGATTCTTGCGTGATACAACGTTCATGTTAAGATGCCATACTCCTTTTCAGAGTAATCGAGTATTATTGTAAATATAATAGCTTTTTTCACACTTTCACAATTTTTTTAATTTTAATTTTAATTTCTTTATTTTTCCTTAAGACAATGTTACCATGGAACTTTAGCACTTCATGATTTCCCTGGTTTGTTTGGAGAGAGCATTACACAATGGGTTTATAGTGTTTTCTCCTCAAAATCTTTTATTGACATATTCTTTTATGTTCGATTTGATTTTTCAATATGACATTATTAGGATTTAAATATAACGGTCATTTATATGTTTTTAATATTTTCAATCATAATTTCTTTCAATTTATATGTTTATATATAAACACACATGTATATGTTTATGTCTACAGATATATACATAAACAAACACACCTATATAAATACACATATATGCATGCATGTATGTATATAACACACACACGCACACACATTTTTAAATCAGTTTTATTATCTTGTATAAGTAATATATGACCATTAATTTTTTATAAAATTAAATTCAAATTATAAAAGTACGAAACTATTAGAAAAATGAAGGTTGTTTTAAAATATTTTTTAATATTATATTATTGCGTTGAAGGTGTTCCAAATGGAAATGAGCCTGACTACGTCTGACATGTAGAAGATAATCCAATTATTGAAATCGCATTTAAAGCGACGTTGACGAACATATTGATATAGATCGTCCACGTGTCATGTGTTACCCACGCGGTAATTCGAACTCCATCGTCCCAGTTGGTTTGCCGACATACACAATTCCATTCCTATATTGGTTTCTAAGCTTTTAGAATCCTCTCAAACCCATCGTATTTTCTTTTCGTTCAGATTTATTGGTTTTGGATATGTTTCAAACCCCTTTGTTTATATATATATATATATATATATGTAAATCTTACTTGTTCTATCTTTTTGAATTTTTTTGGGGAGGAAGAATAATGACGTTAGCAACCATTTTTCGAAGATCTCAGACGAAATGATATTCATTTGGTTTCACCCCTTTTTTTCAACACCTTTTTTTGTGCCTAAATCCATAGTGTTTTCTTTTGTGTGGTTTCTCATGTCAAATTCGAAACCCTCCAATTTTTAATTTGTTTATACTTGATATGTATATGTTTATGGAACATTAGGTTGTTGCACAAAGAACCAAGGCCTTGTTTGGAGCTTTCCCTTTTGCTCAGAGGTGGACAACCACTTGAAGAGCCTTCAGGTCAGGTAAAATTTTAAGGAACCCCCCTGAAAAAAACTTATAGAAATCATGACGAATGTTCACGTAACTAGTTTTGTAGTTTTGACGAATGTCCTTGTAATTAGTTTCGTAGTTTTGGCGGAAAATGGTAAAATATAAAAAATACTTGCAGATTGAATTGTGAATCTCCTAAAACTAGTTTAGCGAATACCCTCTGTCGAATTTTATCTCAAGTGAAAGTTATAAATTATCTTTGTTTCACTGACACTCACTTGATGTTCCAACACTAAGAAGACTAATAAACTTTTTCAAATATTGACAAGAACAAAGAGTAGTTTCAGTGTTTTTTTTAAAATTGAGAATCCTTCTATTAATATTAAAATGTTATGTTAGTCAAAAAACTAAACAGTAACAACAAAAAATGACCCAACTGAGACCAAGCTATGAACCAAGTTATTGTTTCCATGTTTCACATGGTGATGTTTTTTTGTATAATAGAAGAGGAATCTATTGGGGCCCTCAACCTTAAAACTTATATATATATATATATATATATATATATATATATATATCAAAGAACAAATTAAAATTAAAAGCATATAACTGTACTATCTGAAGTTACTAAAGATATCCTGCAGGAGGAAACAATAGTCTTGACATCAAAACTTATAAATCAAAAACATAGATATACATTATGCGGCTATACAAGACTATTCTTACTCATAATTCTATATGAGCAAGAGAACCTTAGATTGGTGCAGAGCCAAAGATTGGTCTCTCCTTCCTCTCATGAAATTCCTTATAATTGTCCATGGCCTAATATAAGCGTAATATTTGATTGATGTAGGAAGGAGACATCCCCTTTTCAATCAAACTTCTATGGGATGGATGAGGGCCAGTTAAAATTTTTAGAATCTCATCCTTCCCTTCGGGCTTGGCTAACAAGTCTTGAATCATTTTTACACTATAGGGGAAGGGTTATCTTCCCCTTCCCACCAAAAATGATGACTTAGAGATCTAATTTAAAGGCAATGCCACATTCAAAGTTATCTGTTTGACGATCTTGCAAACCTTTCTCTCTAATCTTCCTACTTTATTCGATAAATTGGAAACAAATTTTGTTAATGAATCTACGTCAGGGATTATAACTCCTAGCTCCATAACCTTTGGGTGAAAGTTATTACAAATAGGCTACATGCCATCCTCAGAAGTAACATATCCTTCAGGAAAAATCTTGTGAACAAGGAATTGATACATTTGAAAGAAAGGAAATAAAAGATATACTTGTAAGAAAACAAAAATGGACACTGTCAAATGAAGAAAAATCCTCCTCTTACTCCATGGGATTAGGCAAGGTTAAGACATTATTGACAAATTCTAATTCAACATCACTTACATAAAATATTGTGTAAAATAGACTCCTTGGAGTGTCTGCCATAGTGGGTAAACAAAAATAACATATTTTAATGAGAAACTATTAAGCTTAAGAAGCATATGATGAGAGAGAGAGAGAGAGCTCAAATTGACATTCTTATATAACTTGTGAATTATACTATTTCTAACCTATCCTTATATATAATTAACCACATCTAGAAGATAAAAACATGTGTCACTCATGTATTAGATTGAAACTCGTGTAAACTGTGATAACTGAAAAAATAGAAAAGTATATTTTGAGTAATGAATATTACGATAATATAATTATTGTGTTGATACTTGATGATGGGGAATGTGTTATCCAATTTTGCCCCTTAGGAAAAATTTGATCAAATGTGACCTTGCATAGGAGGAAATGGAGAGGTTGTTTAAGTCATGCGAGCTCACATTTCAATTCCAAAAATAAGGTTGCAGGTAGACTTGACAATGGAAATGCAAGGTTGACAAATGAATGGCCAAGGGAACATTGAAGGAGATCAGAGATCATGTGAAAGAATGGAGAAAGGATTGAAGTTTTTGGACTTCACATTTTCAACATTTCAGAGGCAAGGAGAAAAAAGCTTGAAAATTTTAAATTATGAAATTTTAGACTTTCAGGTTTTGGGGGTTTCAGAGAAAGATTAATGGCTAGTGGGAAAAAAGTGAGAAAAAAGCCCGAAATATGAAATTTTAGACTTTCAGGTTTTGAAGTTTCAGAGATTTTGGTGGGTGTGAAGGGATGAATAGTGAAAAATGTCCAAAAAGGGAAAATGTATGAAATTCTGAAAGTCTGATTTTTTTTGACTTTTGGGTTTCAGAGTTTCGGAGATGCAGAATTCAGGGTTTTGGAGTCTTCGGTGGCAAAATAGGAAAAGTAACCAAAAATGTCTGAAATCCTGAAAATACAAAATCCCAAAGGGTTCGGACTCCATAAGTCAACGCAAGTTTCAGGGTCAACACAATAACACTTTTGGGTTTCAGAATTTTGGAGGTTCGGCTTTCAGAATGCTCGGGGTGATTTGAGCATTGAACAATAACCCGAGTTCTAAAGTCAAGAGTTCCAAAACTCCAAAATTCAAAAATTTCAGACTTTCGGGTTTCAGAGTATTAGAACTCTCAAGCAAAGTTAAGGGATGAACAGTGACTCAATCTCCAAAATGGAAATGTCTGAAAGTCCAAATTTTGATATTTCGGAGGTTGTATGCATTTCGGACTCCGAAAAAATGAAGATCAAGAACTCATCATTTTTGTAGAATGAAACCCAAACCTTTAGATAGCCATAACTTTTAACTGGGAGCTAAGATTTACACAAGAAAGGAATTTTTGGAAAGCTTAATTTAGGTTAGACTAAGCTATTCAAAATGAAGAAATACAATCCACCATTTTTTAGGGTGTCATACTTCTCACCTACCAAAATAATGAAGGTATGGGCTTCCTTTCTTGCCCAACAAGGAAGAGTACATGAAGGCATGGGTTTTGCAGTGGAACCCATCATTTTGGAAGGTGAATTCAATGCATTTTTGGATGGTTGAAGCAAAAATTCAAATTCTTCTCTTCCCCCTTCTCTCATTTTCTTTGTATATATTGTAAGGAGGGGAATTTTTCAAAGGGTTGGATAATTTTTCTTTACATCCTCCCTTTTTCTCTGATCTATAAGTGAATTTGTGGAGTTCAAACCGCCCATCTAAACTGTAAATACAATATTTCCTCTTGGCCATTGTAATGCACTGTATCAATTTTTTTGGAGCAATAATAAAAGTATGTGGATGATTTTCAACCCTTTCTTATGTTCATGATCTCTCATTACAATCATGGTTATTTTGTGCATGGTGGTTGTATTACATTATAATGGTTTGTGTTTAATGGTAAAGAAGGTGTTCAACATTCCTTCTGGTGTATCACCTCTATTAGTTTAGGTTTATTTTCTTGCATCTTCTTAACCCTGTCTCCTTGGTAAATTAGAGTAGGTTTTAATATTAGATCCTCTACAATTTGAATGTGTCCATCTGAACAGAGGAATAAGAACTGACCTTCATCCGGAGAGCTTTCTTGATTGCAAAGTCCCACACTTTGGGAAAATCTCCATCTTATGTAATCACAATGAGAGTTTTAACCCATCGAGTTGTAGACATTCAAGGGTGCTGTGACTATGCGTCAACAACATGGATGTAGGGAGGTTCATTTTATCAGGAGAATTACCATTCAATGTGAAGTAACTTGGACATTTCTTATTGGTTCGCATTTCACAATAACTGACAAGACCCACCTAACAAATGATAACAACATTGGGAAAATAGTATAAGGGTGGAGATTTCTTATTGGTTTGTGTTTCAGGATAACTAACAAAGGACATGTAGATTCAAACACTGTGAAATCCATACATACATGGTGTTTTTTTATTGGCTCACAGTTCGCAGTGAAACATACATGACAAAAACACCATTTAATAGAAAATGGTCCATGATAACCCTACATACATGGAGCCTTCTTACCAACTTTCCTTTCACACTATTACATGGTTCTCACAAATAAAAAAACATGTGAAGATATCAAATCTCACCACGTGGAATCAACTAGACTAAGAGGTGAAAAGACAAAAAATCAATGGAAATGAATGAAAAATGTATAAATTATCAAATGGTGGACTAGACTTCAATGTTGCAATGTTATACTTCTATCTTAACACCAATTAACAATATTTAATTGACACTAGAAAGGATTTCATGCTCAAGTACTTAGTATTCAAGCTATAACCGAGATTTCAAAGTCTAAATTCAACTGATCACAAGGAAAACAAGAGTATTAGTGTTTTTCAAGTTTGAGAGATGCGCATGCCTATAGTTGCTCAAGTATATTAAAGTTTATTGTGAATGGAGGATTACTTGTACACTTTTCAATCGAACCAACTCTTTGGAGACACCATTTTTTAAAAAACAAGTCATTGGCTTCGAGCATTATACAACCTTGAGAATGAAGGTAGAAGGATCTAGTTTGATAGATGATGATAACGATGCAGACTAGGATGAAGCATAGTTCATGGCTAATCTAGCCACCATTAGATAGAGTGGGATGCATATTTTAGGTAGAAAACCAGAGGTAATGCATTGTATCGACTTGCTTTGGGGTATTTTCAATGATAATGTAAGTACAATAATGAACAAATTCTAAAGTCCAAAGGAGGAAATGTAATTGATAATATAACTGAAGAGGCTATTGCTGCTTACTACCAAATCCTTAGATCTAATACTCGGTTCAATCAAAAAATAATGGAACAATGGGGAAAGAGCAATAACCTTAAGACTGTGATTCAAGATTAGGTAGAGGACCTGACTAGTTTCAAGTCCAAAGTATCAATAGACAAGATGAATATAAGATATTTAAGACCTGGAGTGAGAGTTGGAATGGATCTAATGAATAAACTGTCTAGAGAACCAAAAATTGTGCATGTCAATCAGATATGGGTACCCCTTCTAGTCATGATCATCAATGATGAAAATATACCTAATCTAGTTAGAGTTCTATCTTTTAACCTCTTCAACAATCCTATGAATTGTGGGAATCCAGAGAAGTGGGAAAATTTCTATATGATGTCTTACTTTCTTTATGTCATGTGTGCAGTCTAACAGTTTCAGAGAGTCCCTAGTTGGTCACCACAAGATAGTCATATACTCCCCATGGTCTTTAGAAATATCCACATGCATAACTATAGGAATAACAAGGAGGTGATTTGTAATAATTACTACCTTGTGATCTAAAATTCCATACATGACACCCCTATGCCTAGGGTAAGTCAAAGAATCATCGATTCATTGAGAGAATGGGGAGTTTTCAGGTGTTACCAAGAAAGTACAGTGATATGAGTAGAGGGGATTCTCACTATTACTTTTAGACTACCCAAGTATGTCTCAGACAAGCTAGTTGAGTAGGAGATTGTATATCACTTTGTCCATGACATCAGACATTTGGAAAAGGAATAGAAGAAGAAAATGTCTACTTATCCTCCTCTACCTTTCTCAATAGGTTCAACCGTCATGACTGAATGACAAAAGGCATTTAGAATAGCACCACATAGGACATCATTACACTTAGACTATCATAATCTAATGAATTTTTACCTGACAAGAAGAGGGAAAATTATGTAAGCACACTCCTAGCATGGCCACTTACATCTACAAACATTCACTCCAAAAGGATGATTTGGTTTATAAGGATGAGGTCAACGATCAAGTGGTGGCGATATTTATGAGAAAGTTAAAAGTTACTTATGCACCTATTGGGCAATAGAAAAGAGTTGGTGGATTGGAAGTTAGGCCAGGAAAAGTAGAATTACAAAGGGAATACAAGGAAGAAGATTCGGATGAGGAATTAATGATTTAAGAAAACTTTAGAAGCTTCTTTTTTGTGTGCCTCCTCCATTAAAAGGAAAAGTTTTTCCTTCTCATTTTACTCCTCCAAGCATACAAATGACAAGCCCTGCAAGGTCTATTGGGACAACCAAAAGTCCACACAGTCCACAACCAACAAGTCCTATTCTTAGTATTCCTTTGGTGAATAATGTTGCCTTCCATGTTTGTTCGTTTTCTTTCTAATTATTCATCTTCTATTTCTATAAGGATGTTTTTTTTTCTTCTATTCCAATTCCATCTTCGCTAGGACCTTTCACTAGTATTATTCTCATTTCTACTAGTTCTTCTTCTTAAAATGAATTAGGAGGAGATCAAGAGATATTGGATCATACTGGTTATCAAACCCCTCATTTCTCTTCCCCTATTTCTACTACTTATATTGTTTCTCCTTCTTTGCTTTTCTTATATTTTAGCATAGGTTTCTATTACTATGCCTTCTTCTTCTTCACCCATTTATTTAGTTGTTTCTTCTCCTTATTTTCCATCACCAATGACTGTATCATTGTCCCCCAAATTTGTTGCAGTCACTTCTTCTTAGTTTATTATAATTGTTGTCCAAAATAAGCTCATGTTTGATTTTGGTCAACTAACACCATTTCCCCCCCTTTTAGTGCTTCAATCTTATTTTAAACATATTTTAAGTACTTAATTATTCCCAAGAGCATCTTCATTAGATAGGAAATTTCTTCCGATTTCCAAAAATATAAATAAGTCCTTCTAACTCTTCATATTTTGCAAGTTACGGGCAGGGGGAGATTTTTTTGCAAATTTTCCAATTTCGGGCGTGGGGGCATGGGGGGATTTTTTTTGCAAATTTTCCAATTCCGGGCTTGAATTGGTTTTTTTTTTTTGCAAATTTTCCAATTTTGGGCTTGGGGGCATGGGGGGAATTTTTCGCAAATTTTCCAATTTCGGGCTTGGGGGCTTGGGGATATTTTTTTGCAAATTTGCATTTTCGCCATTTCTTGTGTGGATTAATGCAAATTTTCAAATGGGCATAACTTTTGACCCGGTGCTCAAAATTCAACAAAATTTATATCATTGGAAAGGTATCGACATCCTCTATGCCATGGAAGCTTGAAATTTTAATTTTAGCTGGGTTAGGTGGATGAAAAATAGGAAAAACTAACTCGGATCCAAAAAGTACAGTTCCAGGCATCCCAATCACCGATTTTAATACAGTATGGTTTGATTTCTTCTTCAGCAAGCTAGAGTACATTGGGGAATGGATTTTCAGAGGTGACCATGAATTTTCTAGATCATTTAATGAATGTTGTTGGTGGGTGGGAGAAAAAATCTGAGTTTCTCTTCTTTCTCTCTTCACTCCACAATTCTATATATTGTAAACACTTCTCATTTGAGAGGGGGATATTCTAGGATGTGGGAAACTCTGTAAAATTGGTTTTTCAACACCATTGAGCTGAAAACCCTCTAATGGGCTCTGTAAATGAAATTGTGCCTTTATTCTACAAATGTAATGGACTGTGTATATTCATGGAACAATAAAATTTGTGTTTGTGGTGTTTTCTAAACCCTTAAATTTATTTTATTGTACTCCCTTTCCTCTCTATTGCTACTGTTCTATTTTTGTGCATATTTCCTTTCATTTACAAGTTTATGATGTTGTATTTTATGGATATTTATTGGTGAATGTAGATTTGGGACTGTGTCACAGCTTTCTGGCCTCTTCCAACAACATTTTTCTTCTCTACTCTCCCTCAGTAGGATATTCCAGTATTTTTCTTGGTGCTATCACCTCTTTAGCTTAGGATTTCATTTATTTTTTGCATCTTCTTAACCTTGTCTCCTTGGCAAGTTAGAGTATATTTTAAAATACATCCTCTGAAAATTATATGTGTGCACCTGAATAGAGGAATATGAACCAACCTTCATCTAGAGAGCTCTCCCGATTGCAAAGTCCCACACTTTGGGAGAAGATCCATGTTATGATCATGCTAGGAGTCTCAACCCATCAAGTTATAGACATTTAAGGGTGCTATGATTACGCATAAATAGTTCCAGCACACTCGATGGGACAAGAGGTCTTCATTTTAATTACGGCAAGATTGATGTGCACTTGTTGTAAGTTTATAGCTTGTGAGAAGCTTTGAATTACACATCTGACAACTCCAAGAGAGGTAGAATCCACTAGTTTTAGTAGTCCAAGGTTGGCAGATTTGTGAGAAGAATCTAAACAAGGTCAAGAACTAGAGAAGAGGGACTATTTATCTATTTGCATTTATCCCTAGAAAGAGAAAGGAGAGGAAGACGAGCTCAAAGGTCTCCATCTCCACCAAACAGAACTTTATCAACACCTCCACTGGTAGGCCTTTCATTGAGTCAACTAGAGTTCTTCAACCAATCAGGATGGCACAACCAAATCCTTATGTCAAATTAACTAGAAGTATCCCACTTGCTCTCATTGCAAAAAATCCAGTTCCAGCTGTAGCATTGAATAACATTCCATATTTCACTGGAGAGAACCAGAAAACTCTGATTGACCACATACAAGACATTGCAAATGTCTGTGTAATTCACAAAATAACTAAAATGGATAATGCTGTTAAGTTATTGGAATCCTCCTTTAAAGGTAAAGATTTTCAATGGTTCAGAAGCCTAACAACATGGTCTATCCAGAATTGGGACCATTTGTACATAGCTCTACACACTCAATTTGGAAAAAAAGGGGCATAATTTGTCTTTGTTGGAATAATTGAAAACTATTAAGAGGGCTCCTAATGAAAAGTTAACGGATTTCAACTTTAGATTTTAGAGGACATGGGATAGAATTCTAATGGCCGTGATACCAACAGCTGAAGGTGCTTTCCTATACTTCCTTAAAGCTTTAAATTCTGATATTGCTATGATGATTCAATCCATGGGAGGTATAACTTTACCCACGACCTATAACATTGCTATTAGACATGAAAATTTCTTGATCCAAGCTAGTAAACTCACATTTAGGCCACCTATGCATCTATACCCAGAATTTGGAGCTCTAAGTACTAGTCAAGCACCCACATGAGTTCCCATTCCTGCTCCAAGAAATCAGAATTCCACTGAAGATTCTACTTCATCTTCTAGTACCTCAAATGAGCTCCAAGAAGTCATGAAGCAAATACAAAATTTGGGTAATGAGTTGGTGACACTTAAGAGGTAGCAAGCTCAAAATTTTAGACCTCTATATCAGCCTCAAAATCAACCCAATAGACCTCCATATCAGCCTAACAGGCCACCCTTTCAAGATGCAAATTAGAACCAAGGCAAACCTCCTGTTAATAGACCATTCTAGCCTTATATTCCTAATGCTACATCCACATCTAGAGCTTTGGTACTAGTTCTAAATAGCATGCTCAGGAATATGACTGGTGTTTCCCATGCAATCAACCTCATAACTAGTCAATGTGTTTTAATGGTGCTTTGAATCAATCCCTTATGGTAACAACAATGGGTGTGGAATAAGAGACATGCTAAGAAGGAAATCAACAACAGGGATAAACTCAATAAGATGCACCTCCAAATGATACCACACTTGTCAATTGGCAGGTTGAAGATTTATGTGGTATAAACCAAACACCTTCTCAAAGTGTAGCATCCAATACACGGTCCAAGAAAAGGAATATTGGAGAGGGAAAATCATCAAATTTAAGTGATCCAAAACCCTACATCACTCCACAAGGTGTTAGCAATCAAAGTGCAGCTCCCAATGTGCAAGGTCAGTCCAAGCTGCCTCTAGATCAGCTCAAGTACCCGTTGTAACAACCCATGTGCAAGAAAAGAATGTGTAAGGCAAGGGGAAGTAGAGAGATAGATCATCTCCATTCAACATCATTGAGAAGATAAAGAAAATGAATGTAAAAATATAAATGTGGGAATCACTGACTATCCCAGGACAAAGAGACCTATTGCAAGTTGCTATGGAAAATTGGTCAGCATCAAATCAACCACCTAATACACAAGAAAAGGTTCTTACCAATGCAACTCAAAAAAGAGAAAATAAAAGAAGCCACCAAGGTAATAATTTGAAGCCACCACCATTCTATATCTCATTGATCATAGGAGATAAGTTGGTAGATAATTGCATGATTGATTCAGGAGCAAGTAGTGTAGTTAGGCCAAAAACAGATAGCTGATCAATTGGGCCTTCAATATGAAGTCATCTCTAAAGGTGTGGTAAAATTACATGGGACAACAGTAACAACAGTTGGATTAATCAAATATTTGAGCCTCACATTGCATGCATGTCCCAATGTGACCGTTTTGCAAGATGTATCAGACATAGACCTGCCACCACTCTTTGCAATGTGCTTTCCAAGAGACTTCACTGCCAAAATTGGAGGCTATTTGTCTGCTGATTGGTCACACATGCTATTCAGAACAAGATACTGAGCTAAGGCTACAATTATATCTAAGCCCATTGCAAACTTCCACATGGAGCCTCTTACATTGAGTCCAATCAATTCAAACTATTCAAATTTTGATCAAGAAGATCTCCCAAGAACTTATGAATTAGATACTAAGGTTGGATGCATTCCAAACTTAACTCTTGATGAATGGGAAAAAAAATAAATGCTTTTGACCCTTACAAAGAAATGGAAGAATCTAAGTTAGGAGTCTATTGTTTGCATGAAGGGAATCATCCTCTCCCTAGCATCACCAAGCCAAACCACAAGGATGATAATGAGGTATGACAGTTATTATTTGATGGCTCAAGGAGTAGACAAGGTGAAGGAGGCGGATCTATGCTTATTTCACCTCAAGGTCCAAAATATTATTCAACTTTCCATTTTTAGTTTGCTTGCTCAAACAACACAACTGAGTATGAAGCCTTAATTCACGGATTGCATTGGGCAAGAAAAATAGGTTTTAAGAATCTGCAAGTATTTTGTGTTAGTGAGCTAATCATGAACCAAGTCAGAGGAAACAATGCTACCGAGAATGATCTGTTGAAGAACTACAAGAATCGGGTATGGGATCTTATTGAATATTTTGAAGCTTTTGGTATCAATTCCATCCCAAGAAAGAAGAATGAAGCAACAAATAGAATGGCAGAAATTGGGGCTGCATTTAATGTTGTAGAAAGTATCAAGAGTGAGAAATCTCCACCCCATATTAAAGTGGGTATGAGGCTAGCTATCCCAGAAAACAACACAAGTTGGTAAGTCTTCGAGAATGATCAAAAAATTATTAATTTTCTACAAGAATAAGATGAGTTCTCCACCAGAAACCAAAAAAGACAAGTTGGAACAACAATATGGTGACCAAGTGGTACAGCTGAGAACTAACAATTTACGAAAAGGTCTTGTAACTTTGGAGTCAATCTTCAACCCAAATGATCAATTCCAGAAGGAGAAGGAAAAAAATTAGGTAAAGAGTTAAGATTCAGAGTCCATTTTGATAGATGAAGGCAAGACGTTGCAAATTGGCAAAGTAAGTACCCCACAAGAAAAATATGAGTTTGTTCAACTTTGTCAAGATTTCCCAGATGTCTTTTCTTGGACTTACAAGGATTTAAGATATTTCAATCCAAGATTGGATGAGCATAAAATTGAATTAAATCGTGAATCCAAGCCTATCAGATAGAAGCAAAGGCAAGTGAATCCTCACATTGAACCTCTCATGAGGAAGGAGTTGAATAGGCTAATTGAGGATAACATCATCTTCCCTATCAAACATTCAAGTTGGATTACAAACTTGGTGCCAGTGAGAAAAATAAATGGAGAAATCATATTGTGTGTAAACTTCCATGATCTAAATAGAGCATCACACAAGGATCATTATCCACTTCCATCAATGGAACAAATCTTGCAAGTTGTAGCTATTTCTAAAAGGTTTTCATTACTAGATGGCTACTTAGGCTATAACCAGATAATGGTGAAAGAAGAATATCAGTGAAAAATAACTTTCACCATGAAATGGGGTACATATGCTTACAAGAAATGTCATTTGGACTGTTAAATTTCGGGCCAAAATTTTAGCAAGCCATGGATATGGCATTCAAAGGCTTAATCAACAAGATAGTGCTGGTGTATCTAGATGATATCACCGTCTTCTCAAAGAATGCAGCAGACCATCTCTTTCACCTCAGGAAATTATTTCAAAGATGTAAAATATTTGGAGTGTCATTGAATCCAAATAAGTGTGTATTCTTGGCACACGAGGGAAATTTTTTTGGGCCATATTGTCTCAAGATAAGGGTTAACAATTGATCCTAAAAGAGTTAAAGCCATCCGAACACTTCCATTGCCACACCACAAGAAATCTCTCCAAATATTTTTGGGAAGGATAAATTTTTTCTACAGATTTGTTCCTTATTTTTCCATTCTTGTGAAGCCTTTAACAATGATGTTAAATAAGAGTCTTCCATTTAAATGGACAACTAAAGGAAAAGAGTGTTTTGAGGCTATCAAACATGCAATATCATAGGCTCCAACTCTTATCAACCCAGACTTCTCAAAGGACTTCATGTTGTATGCTTTTGGAGGATCAAACACAATCTCAGCTATCTTAGTACAACTGAATAGAGAAGGATCAGAACAACCCATAGAATTCTTCAGTCAGATCTTGGAAGATTATGAAGTAAGGTATTATTTTATTAAAAATAATTTCCTTGTTATCACTAGGAGTTTGAAGAAGTTCAGGAACTTGGTCTCGAACAACAAGATTCAACTACTAGTGTCTCACATTGGTGTTAAGAAATTTCTCCTAAACAAGGAATTAAATGAGAAGAGAGCATGTTGGATCACATATGTAATGGAGTATGATATTGAAATCAAGGTGAAAAGATAGTTCGTGGCAAAGGTTTGTGTGAGCAGCTCACTTCCAAACAACATGATGAATCAAAAGGAGAAGAAGAGGCTATCCTAATACTACAGAATGATCAAGAACAACTAGCTAATGATGCACCCATTCCATGTTGGACTCAATACTAAATGCATGATCTCCAAACAAGTTTGTGCCCTCCAGAAATAAGCAAAGCAAAGAGGAGATATTTCAGATTGCAAGCCATTCCATATGCGCTTATTGATGGTGTCTTGTTCAAAAAAGACATCAGTAGTGTTCTTTTGAGATGCATTAAAACATGTCAGGTTGGGGAAGATATTACATGAGTTCCATGATGGAGAAGCAGGATGCCACTTTTCTCCATGAGTAAAAAATCTCAAAATCATGAAGGCTGGTTACTATTGGCTTACAGTGTTTAGTGATTGCTACTCATGCATCAAGAAATGTAAGAAGTGTGCATTCTTCATAGGGAAAGAAAGGTTAACAACCTTGCCCCTTCATCCAATTTCAGTAGATCAACCATTCATGTAATGGGGATTAGACTTCATTGGAGTGATCAACCAAAATTCAAGTCAATGCCACAAGTGAATACTTACGGCAATAGACTATTTCACCAAGTGGACTGAAGTAGTGGCACTCAAGGAGGAAAATGGATCTAATATCTTGGATTTCTATAAAGAGATATTCACTAGGTTTGGAGTCCCTGCCACTATCATATCAGATAATGCATTGGCATTTCTTGGTACAAATACCACCAAATGGGCTGTTAAGAATGGTGTATACCTCAACACTTCATCAAACTATTACTCTCAAGGTAATGGCCAAGAAGAGTCCAAAAACAAAAACTTACTAAGAATCATCAAAAGGAAGCTTGATGAGAATCAGAGAACTTGGCACACAAAGCTCAAATTAGCTCTATGGGCTGATAAGATCACACCCAAGAGGTCTACAGGAAGTTGTCCATTCAAGATTATTTATGGAAAATAAACAGTTCTACCTATATCAATTTAGTTGCTGACATTGGAACTCATGAAATAGTAGGAACTAGATGAATTTGGACCCATGGAAATCAGGTATGTAGAGCTAATGGAACTAGAAGAAGCAAGAGAAAATGCAATACAAACTATGGAGAAGGATCAAGCATTGATCAAAAAGAGCTTTGACAAGAAAGCTAAGGCCAAGACATTCCAAGTTGGAGACTCGGTATTGAAGTGGGATGATGATCATGCAAATCCAGGAAAGCATTCCAAGTTCGATGCCATATGGAGTGGCCCATACTTGATCACCGAATGCAAAGGTAGCAATGCCTCCCGGATGGATAAATTGGTCGTGAAGAATTGCAAATTCCAATCAATGGGATCTATATCAAACAGTGCTACTAAAAGGAGAATTTCTCACCTTTGTACATATTAGTCTAGGTTTTCGAATTTCTCTAAGTGCTTGTGCACACTGTAGTTGTTGTTAGAATAGGTTTCATTTCCCTAAGTGCTCGTGCACATGCTCTATTGATTATGGTGTATGCTTGTATACAGTTCATCTCACTCCCGGAAGACACTTGCAGCCACAAGAGAATCGAATCAACAGAGTATCCATATCAAAGTAGGTTTGGATGTTTTCATTGCACTCCAACATATCAGATTTGTAGAAGATCAATGAGGGAAAAATTTCCAAGTTTCAGGAAATTTTCTACTCTCACAAACCTCGACTTCAAGGTCTTCTTACAAAGGATGAGAGTGCAAGCAGTGGAAGGCAATCCCAGATTAGATATGAGACTACCAAGAAGACTCCATGCCCAATGGATTGCTACAGGTAGCTGGCCATATTTCATCTGATAGGCAGATAACCCCGTTGAGTCGCCAAATTGTTGTCCAAAATAAGCTCATGCTTAATTTTGGTCAACTAAAACCATTTTACTCCTTTTAGTGCTTCAATATGATTTTTTTACATATTTTAAGTACTTAATGATTCCTGAAAGCATCTTTATTAGATAGGAAATTTCTTCCCCTTTCTAAAAATCTAAAGAAGTCCTTTTAACTCTTCATATTTTGCAAGTTATGGGCTTGGGGGGATTTTTTTGCAAATTTTCCAATTTCGGGCTTGGGGGGATTTTTTTTACAAATTTTCCAATTTCGGGCTTGGGGACCAGGGGGGATTTTTTTTTGCAATTTTTCCAATTTCGGGCTTGGGGGCCCGGGGGGATTTTTTTTGCAAATTTTCCAATTTCAGGCTTGGGGCCCAGGGGGGTTTTTTTTGGAAATTTTTTCAATTTTAGGCTAAGGGGGCCTGGGGCGGATTTTTTGCAAATTTTCCAATTTCGGGCTTGGGGCCCATTTTGCAAATTTGCATTTTCACAATTTCGTGTGCAGATTAATGCAATTTTTCAAATGGCAATAACTTTTGACCCGGTACTCGAAATTCAACAAAATTTATATCATTGGAAAGGTCTCGACATCATCTACACCATGGAAGCCTAAAATTTTAATTTTTATAGGGTTAGGTGGATGAAAAATAGGAAAAATAACTTGGATCTAAAAAGTGCAGTTCTAGGCATCCCAATCACCAATTTTAATACAGTATGGTATGATTTCTTCTTCAGCAAGCTAGAGTACATCGGGGAATGGATTTTTCAGAGGTGACCATGACTTTTCCAGATCATTTAATGAATGTTGTTGGTGGGTGGGAGAAAAAATCTGAGTTTCTCTTCTTTCTCTCTTCCCTCCACAATTCTATATATTGTAAACACTTCTCATTTAAGAGGGGGATATTCTGAGATGTGGGGAAACTCTGTAAAATTGGTTTATCAACACCATTGAGCTGTAAACCCTCTCATGGGCTTTGTAAATGAAATTGTGCCTTTATTCTACGAATGTAATGGGCGGTGTATATTCATGGAACAATAAAATTTGTGTTTGTGGTGTTATCTCAACCCTTACATTTATTTTACTGTACTCCCTTTCCTCTCTATTGTTGCTATTCTATTTTGGTGCATATTTCCTTTTATTTACAAGTTTATGATTTTGTGTTTTATGGATATTTATTAGTGAATGTAGATTTGGGACTGTGTCACAACTTTCTGGCCTCTTCCAACAACATTTTTCTTCTCTACTCTCCCTCAGTAGGATATTCCAGTCTTTTTCTTGGTGCTATCTCCTCTTTAGCTTAGGATTTCATTTCTTTTTTGCATCTTCTTAACCTTGTCTCCTTGGCAAGTTAGAGTAGATTTTAGAATAGATCCTCTGCAAATTGTATGTATGCACCTGAACAAAGGAATAGGAACTGACCTTCATCCAAAGAGCTCTCCCGATTGTAAATTTCCACACTTTGGGAGAAGCTCCATGTTATGCAATCACACTGGGAGTCTCAACCCATCGAGTTGCAAAAATTTAGGGGTGATATGATTACGCATCAACAATAATTATTAGAAAATTATCAAAATTAATGAGTATATCTCTTACAACCATTTCTTATAATTTTTTAAGTTCTTCTTCCACTTCTCTTAATGTTGTGTCTTCTTCAGCTCCAACATCATTTGGTAGTCTTGTCAGAAGACCTTCTAAGGCTAAGTTGAAGTCACCAATACATCCTTCTCATTTTTTCCTTGACTATCCTTCAATTTATCCTCAATTCGGTTAGTCTCTTCATCCACATTTACTTCCTTCTATCACACCATATGTTTCGTAAACTTTCTTATTAGGCATGCATGTGCCACTCCTTCCAATTCCCTCTTTCATTCCCATTTCTTCTTACAGGCTCCTATGGTCACTCAGAGTTTCATGAACAACCTCTTGGCCTCTTTAAGACCTATTCAAGCTAAAGAAACTTTTCCTTGGACACCACACACCTTACCACAAGTGGTAAGGATTTCTTGTACCTTGTCTTCCATAAAAAAATTACATCTAATACTTCAGAAGGAATATGGTGTCCTCATGTTCGGAAAACGAAATGGCTTATGGAATGGAAAAATTGAAGGCCCAAAGGTTCAAATCAAGTATGATACTCCCACATGAACCCTCAACATGTTTAAAAAGAGGAATTTTTCTCAAGGATCTATTCCTATGTACATGGAAATAATGGAGGACATTTTAAGTATTTCGGAGAAAGAAAAAATGGGGGAAGAAGTCATGTATGCAAACCACCAGTAAGTTATTGATTCCACTCAACATATGAATGATGATTTGGTTAAGACAATGCAAGATTGTCTTGATGCTCTACATGCTTAGAAGAAATTAATTGTGCCAAAGAACTCTTGTCCCAATGTGCAAATGTCCTTGAGAAGATTATATGAGTTATTAGTTTCTATATGAAGTCATCAAGATGTATCAGAGAAAGGGTTACAATATGTACAATAGGATCAAAAACATATGATTAGGATAAATTACATGATAGAAAAGCTACTAGCTATCATAAAAAAGGGTCTTTCTCTCAATGTATTATGAATCAAAAGCCACAACTTGAATACAACAAAGATCTGCATCACTAATTTTTTTAAAGAAAGGTGATGGTATGGATACAATGGAAGGATTATAGACAAAGATCCAAAGTATAAAAGATAATATATATTAATTATTAGTTGAAGCTTACATAACGTATATGCATCAACCAAGAGGCAGGTTAATTCAGAAGTCCATATTTGAGCAACAATTACAAGAATTTATTACTACTCTTATTGTAATGAACACTCCTCTTCGAAACTTATTTTAATATGATTTTGATTATTGTTGATTAGAGACATGGGAATTATTTATATATTTTGGTTAGCATGTTGATAGACACTATGGAAATTTTGATTATCAATATGTTGTGACTCATATTGTTGATTGCATGGACTCCTAGCAGAAGTGGATATATATTTCAGTATTTGATGATGATCTAGTGTTGTTACTTTCTTATATACAGACACTTTGGATTCTTGATGTATTGGTTATGTTTAGGTGATCATACTATTTTTGAGATCTCATTGATGTTGGTGAAAATGGTAGAATTGAAATGTTTAGAAATTACAAATAATTGATAGAAATTCCTACCTTTGATAATTATGAAATAACTACGTGTATGATGTTGTTGGATGATATGTATTCGTGTTTTACCTTTGATGTATTTGATACAACCTTGAGGCCAAGGGGGTATTGTTTGATTGGTTGCATGAAATTATATCACAATAAACAAGAAGGGGCTAGAAGACTAACAATGAAGGAGCATTGGATATTTACTATAAGGTCACCTTGATAACTTTGTGTCATGTGTATTGATTGAGTTTGTTAGGAGTTCCCCATGGGGGGGGGGGTGACCTCAAATGTGACTATGGGTTATGTGTTGCTTTTCCCTCTTTCATTTTATTTATTTTGTTGAGTATGTGATTTATTTCATGGTAATGTATTCTCACTTTATTATTGCTTAATTAATGTGCTCTTGTTTAGTTAATTAATCATGTGATTAGACTAAGTTGGGATGTGACTATGTGGAAATTAATTGTGGTAGATAGTCCTTGGTATATTGTGGATTTGAGATAGATTTTATTGATTTTGGAGTTGTATACTCAACCTAACTTTTCAAATCTCAAATTTTAGATTTGGATCTCCTTTTGGAGGCTTATGGGACAAGCTAGACTCATCCCATACCTCTTAAAATCACCCATCAAACATACCTATGATGCGAGGGGCTAATTTTAGCCTTCATTAGGTGTTTTGAGGGAAAAATGATGTAATTAATTGCACTTTATTACAAAATCTTTTAATTGTGTCCTTGGAAGTATGGTGTAGTGGTTTGTGTGTTGAAGGAAAATTTTCATATCCTCACCCACCCATTTATGAGTCTTGGTATTTGTGTTTGAATTGGTGATGTGGATTGGAGGAGAAGGGATGTTGTATCCTACATGGAGCCACCTCACCCTACTCTCCCCATTTTATATTTATGTGAGTTATTTTAGAGATTTGGGGGTTACTTGGTTTTATTACACACTTACATATTTTGGGGAATTGGCTTGGATTTCTTGCTTGGGAGCTTACATTTGGGGTTTTTCTTGGATTTGAAGGAGATTTAAGTTTGTGTCTTGAAGATTGTGGAAGCTATTATGGAAAGGTAGGGTCTATTCCTTACATTCTTGTTTTTATTTTCTCATTGTGATATTATTGTGTTGTAAATTGGTGCATGTTTGTAAATTGTATGGGTTTGGTAGATCTTGGCCTTAGGGTGGTGTTGGGATAGGGAAGTGGAGTTAATTCTTGTTGAGGTAAGAGGGAGTATTTGAGGATTTTTTGGAGGGAGTGTGGGAGGGGTGCTCCACCAATGTGGAGGTAAAATGTTTATATATCAAATTTACATACTTGATTATGGAGAGAAAAGGTGTTGTGTGTGATTGTGAAAGTGCACTTGGAGGCTTTGGGTGGACCCCTATACCACATGGGAGGTATAAGGAGATGAATCAATGTTCTCCTCTCATTTGGGATTATTTTGGAATCCTTTGTGTTTTGTTTGGAAAATTAAAAATGGATTCTTGATATTGTGTTCTTGCATATATGTGCAAGTGTTGTTTGTGTTTTCGTTATGTTGTAGAAGCCTTTGTGAAGTTGCCAAGGTTGATTAATGTTCCTTATTACTCCATTTTCAGGGATCGAGGGCGAATGAGAAGGATGGATTCTCATTCTCATTGGAAATAATGTTGGGAGGTGAGTGTTTCCTACACCCCCTTCCTTGTGATTTTATGATGAAGAAATGAAGGAGCTCGAAGTTGTCATCTTAGAAAGAGTTGCATTGTGTAGAAGACAAAGAAAGAGAAGGTTTATTTTTTGAAATTTTATCATTTTGTCTCCACTTGAGTGAAGGGATTTTGTATACTTGCATTTTAAGTTGAAAGATTCTTGTAAATGCTTTATTCAAGCTTTTTGTGAGTTTCCATGCGATGGAATGTGCATGTTTGAAGGTTGCATTACCTTGTATTATATGGAGATTGAATATACTCCTTAAGACAAGTTTGTAATAAATTAAAATCTGAAATGGTTCCTTTGTAATAGAAATGCATATGGTTGGAAAAAAATCATTTGAATGTGCTCTTTATTGTTTGTAGTAGTACATTCAATTATGGAACTTACAATAAGTATGCATTCTATTTACAATAGAACATTTTCCATATTATAAACTATAAATATAGTGAAATATATGCTTTATATCCTTTGAAACATTCTTATTTTTCCTTCTATATTTACAAAAAAAAGAATATATACTTGGTTGTGTTTATACCTATTTTCCTCTTTCAAATGAGTTGTTAAATAGTGAAATTTCAGTGCTATTGTTATAAATTATACAACTTTACAAAACAAAAAGAATGTGATATTTTATTACTTCTAAATCAAGATAATGAAATATGCCCTCTCTATCATTATAATTAATTTAGGTGGAAATAGCAACGACTCTCAAAACTTTATATTTTTGTATATGTTCAAATACACAAACTTATTTTTGAAAAAAAAGACCTTGAAATCTTATAATCTACAAATATCTACATACAAATAAATAAATATATTTATATAAGATTATATATACATTTATATTAATACTATTGTATATATATATATATGGTTATTAGACTGTGAAAGGTAAATGTTATAAGAAAAAGTTAATTAAAAAAATTAAATTTTATTAACTTGGGTGGGGGAAGAACCCCTGCTCCCTGCCTCTACCCCCACCCCCACCCCCACCATGTTATGTGTTTGCTGTTAATGGTAAAAAAAAGAAGGAAAGGAGGGTAGGTTGCCATGGTGGACCTACCCCACAATTTAATATATGGGGGAGTGGGTCGGCCATGGCTGCCCATCCCCAACCCCCTAAACTTATATAATGCATAGGTCGGCCAATGGGGGCCGACCCTAAATATGTAAACTCTATGCACAACACACACACACACACACACACACACACACACACACACACACACACACACACACACACACACACACCCTAATTTTAAAAATATTTAGAATATAAAATGATTTTTTTATATATACAATGTAAATTAATTTATAAAATGTAAAATGTGTATATATATATAAGCATAACAAAATATATATAATTTATATACTCATATTTATGAGTATATTACAACCATATATATATATTTTCCCTTGAAGGGCATGATCCAAAAAATAACCTCCAACTTCCAAAGCTTTCATGGCCTCCTTTCTCTCCTCTCCTCAAATTTGCAAAAGAAAAATGAGAAAATGAGAGGATTAGGGCAAGTAAAAAGGTAAATTAACTAATTAGGGCAAGATGTTAGGAAAAATAGGTATGGTTTGTTGGGTTGAAGACATTAGTATTGTTCATCAATCTGAGGACTTAATCCCCTTATGGGAGAGTAGATATCATGACATGATGTCATATTAGATCCAATTTTGTATGTAAATTCTTATATGTGAACCTAGTGTATAGGACCCCTACCCACGGCCCATGAACGGCTGAAAAGTGATTTTGATGTGGATATGTCATGTGTTTTATATTGGTAAACTTCAAATCTTTTATCAAGGATCAATCATTTTATGTCAATGGTTTGTTGGAGAATATTGTAAGGCTCGTTATTATTATTTTTTGTCCTTATTGTGATATCTTTTTTAGGATTGAAATGCAGGCTATTTATCCATTTTCTTTTGATTTACAATATTTCTTCGATTTTACCCTTGATTGGTCGACTTGGACCTTATCTATCCTCAAAGGACAATTTCCTAAATGTTCATCAAGAATGTTACATGTCATTTTCAACTTGTTTTTTAACGAAATGTGGTTTTATGGTGTTGGTATTATGTTCTCTTGTTCTATGGGGGTACACCCTAGGTGCCTTTAATATCATCATAGGTGCTTCAGATCATTCCTTTGGTTTTGGAGTGACATGGAACTTTATGTGTGTAGGGCCTTTGAGTGATCCCCCTCTTGATGCTCATACTTTTCCTAGGTAGAGGGATATCCTACGTGTGCATGCATGATGGTTGGTAGAATTTAAGATGGTGATTATGTTTCTTCTTGCACCTTAGTATTAGTTTTATTCATCATCAAGATAGATGTGACAATCAATACGATCTGACTGGATCATGTTACGGATGGATTAATTATAGGTTTCTGGTGGGTAATATACTATTGGGATTTTATGGTTCATCGATGGGCATACTAGAGTCGTAACTTGGTTTATTGTGTTAATCAATGAAAGATCGACATTTTGGATTATAAATCATCCCTGCATAAATATGGTTATACTTAAGCTCCTCTGAGCTTTGTGTCTTAAATAAGTATGTTTGTTTGATCTCGAAGACCCATAGATAGATGTGTGCTTGTGTTAAATATCTTGAGTTGTTTAGCATATACCACACTATAATCCATTTAGTATAGAGTTTCATTTAGATAGATATGGATGCCCTTGGGCTCCTTTGGACCTTAATCTTACCATACTTTGGGGTTTATAGGTCTTAATATTTCAACCTTTGATGTATTTAAATCACACTCGTTCATCCAAGGCTATGACTCTTGGCATTAGAAACTACATTTTGGGTTAATCATTCAACTGCCCACTTGATATTTTGATGTCATCTTAGTGAGGAAGTGTGGTGTTTCTAGGGTAATTTCCCCCTTTTTCTCTTTGATTGTTTGGTTGATAATATCTTGTGGAGTTTTAAAGGTCTTAATTTTGGATCACCTTGGCTGTGTTATATAGTCATTCTATTTTGAGTCTAAGTCCATAAACATTGTTTTCTCCCTTACCATGATCTAAACTCCTTGAACTCATTTGAGTAAATTTATAACCTCATAAGGTATATATACATTGTATCTCTTATCTACACTTGTCAAGACTTGCCTGGAATGTATAGGTGATGTATGTAAATATGGGGTAAACTCTTGGAAACTTGGTCGTCTTCTGTTTATTGGTTGATGGTATTTCTTGTTTTTATGAGGTAAATAATTTGATAAGCTCTTGGAAACTCTTCTCTACTCATATAGTAAATTCTATTAGTGAGTGATACAAACCATTATCATTTTAGATCTCCCTTAGATTTGGAGGCTAAGCTTGTTGAAAATCGTTATAAGTAAATTGGGACACTTCAGGGAGGTACGGTCCCTTACATCATATCTCTTATAGATACTTTATAGGAGACTCACCTTAAACTATGTCAAAAATAGATATAAACCTCTTATAATTCCCTTTGGAACTAGAATTAATAATATTGTCACCTGTATGGAATTGGTGTGTTAATATGCCATTTTTTGTAAATGATCTCTTATTTTCTATGAGCTTAATATACGGGATAATTATAGATATAAGGAATGCAATAATTAGAAAATCTAATTGGAAATATGCTTGGACAAACATGGATTATAACTTGTGATTAATAATTTGGAATATGGGATAGATTAGACTTTATGAAACTTGATAAGAAAAGTGGGACATGTGAGGAATCAATATTCCTTAATTATATAACTTATTATTGCATGCCATAAAATTTAGAACGAATATAAAACTATGTGAAATAACTAATTGAAAGAGTCCCCTTGAGCTACTGTATGAGTGCCTAATCCCAATTGCAACCTAAGGATTTTTCCCCCCTATTTGTAATGCTTGAGTATAATCACATACCCCCATTGTTATTTCAAACAATAAACATATGTATAATGGTTATAACACAAGTTACATGATAGATCATTTTTTGGTATCCTCTCACGGATTAGTATGAAATGTTTGTTTAGAAGTAATACATGATTTTATTCCCTTGTTAGAATGGATTAATTGTTATGTTCATAATTAGTGGGTCCTACGTGTATCTTTCCAATGATGGTAAATATTTTAACCTTTAAATCTATTCATCTACCATTAATAATGAAGGACCCTATTGATAGTGATGTTTTTTAGCCATATATTTCTTCGTAGAAACATAATTGTATAATCCTCCATGATCGAACCTTTTAGAAGGTAGCTTACCCCCTTTCCTCTTAGATCGATAAGGTGTTTGAATTGTGGTCTATTTAGGAGTAATGTCTATACCTCCAGTTTTAAGACAGAGACACTCTTCTTGTGTTTGTAATAGGTCATTGGTGACCTAGGCTTGCTTGGCAAGATTAGGTAACATATGTTAAGGATATCGAGGAATTTTGGAATCTTCCTTTCTTTTGGGGAACCATGATGTTGTCCCCCTTGTCCTTTGGGAAGAGTAGGGGAAGGTTTTTTTTTGTAGTCTCCTATAAGAATGTTTGGTGTGTTTCTCTAGTAAATTGTCTAATTGGAACTCTCTTGTTGCCTAATTTCTCCTAGCTCACTTGAGTGTTTCTATGTGTTATAATATTAAGCTTGTGTTCTTTTTAAGATTATTTTAAGCTAGGGTAGGAGTTTAAAATTAATAAATTTTTTTTGTTATATAGAGATGAATGGTATCTCTTATGTCAATATGATAGTATGGGCAAAGATTTCCTATCACCAAAAAATGGAAATGTTTTCTAATTGATTGGGTTTTCTAAATCAGGATTAGTGGTTGTCTGTTATGATATTTGGGTAAAAATTCAAGTTATGGAAACCTTGTGGCCAAGAGTATGCTTAGTGTCACCATGAAAATTTAAGTGAGTTCTTCTGAATTATATAAAGTACTTCTAATGAATAGTTTACATCCTTGTAAACACTTTTGTTAAATTTAGGTGTTTTCCTTGTTGTTAAGCCTCGTGATGTGTGGTCCTTAAATTTGTTGGTTCTATAAGAAGGTTTGGTTTCTTGGTCAAAATTTAAAGCTCATGATTGGTAGTTGTTAATCTTGTCTAAAATAACGAACATTGAAGTGTAATTCAACCTAAGTGGAAGTCTTATCCTTCCTTTTTACCGTGTGTTGTATCCATGGGTGGCTATGTGGACACCTTATGTACATTAATTTTCCTATTCTTCTTGGACCTTAGTTTTCATTCATTGGGATTCCATCAACAATTTTACTATTTAAATGTTCAGTGTTGTAACTTGGATAACCTTATAGAGATTATTCTGAAGGTTTGAATGCTAGCAATCTTATTTGGAGGAGGTTTAGTATCTATGCCTAATAGTCTCCCTTCTCTTTGTTATAATAGTGTTGGACCAAAAACGTGGGATTCCGAGGGACACATTTTTACTTCGAAGTAAAGAAAACCCATGCGAAGGCATGACTTCTATTTGTATGATTTGTTTCCCTACCTATTTTCTGTGACTTCCAAGAGGAATTCAAGTCTAAGGGGAGGGGGATGTAATGCCCACTCCTCTTCGAACTTATTTTACTATGATTTTGATTATTGTGGATTAGAGACATGGACATTATTATTATATTTTGATTAGCATGTTGATAGACAGTATGGATATTTTGATTATTGATATGTTGTGACTCATATTATAGATAGTATGGATTTCGATAGATATTTCAGATGATGATGATCTAGAGATGTTACTTTGTTATATATACTGAAACATTTTAGATTCTTGATGCGATGATGATTACATTCAGGATGTTTGGGCTGACCTTATGATCTTCATTGATGTTATGAACTTATCAAAATTGAGATGTTCAGTGATTGTAAATAATTGATAGAAATTCCTAACTTTGATGATGATGATATAGCTATGTGTATAATGTTGATTGGATTGATATGTATGGGTGTTTTATTATCTTGATGTATTTTATGCGGCCTTGAGGCCAAAGGGGTATTGTTTTGATTGGTTGTCAGGAAATTATATCACGACAACAAGAAGGGGCTAGGAGACTAACAATGAAGAAATATTAGATATTTGCAACAAGGTCACCTTGGCAACCTCATGTCATGTGTTTATTTGTGTTATTGATTTTGTTAGGAGGTCCCCATGGGGGGTGACCTCAAATGTGACCATGGGTTATGTGTTGATTTTCCCTCTTTCATTTTATTTATTTTGTTGAGTATGTGATTTATTTAATTGTAATGTATTCTCACTTTATTATTGCTTAATTAATGTGCTCTTGTTTAGTTAATTAATCATGTTGATTATGACTAATTTGGGATGTGACTATGTGGGAATTAATTGGGGTAGATAGTCCTTGTTATCTTATTGGATTTTAGATGGAATTCATTGATTTTCGAGTTGTGTACTCAACCTCACTTTTCAAATCTCGAATTTTGGACTTTGGATAACCACTTTTGGAGGCTTGTGGGACAAGTTAGAGCTTGTCCCATACCTCTTAAAATCACCCACCAACCATACCTATGATGTGAGGGGTTAATTTTAGCCCTCATTATGTGTTTTGGAAGGAAAAATAGATAATTAATTACACTTTCTTAAAAACTCTTTTAATTATGTCCTTAGAGGTATGGAGTAGTGGTTTGTGTGTTGAAGGAAACTTGTCATATCCTCACCCACCCATTTATGAGTCTTGGTCTTTGTGTTTGACTTGGTGAGGTGGATTGGAGGAGAAGTGATGTGGCATCCTACATGGAGCCACCTCACCACTCCTCTCCACATTTTCTATTTATGTGAGTTATTTTGGAGTTTTGGGGGTTACTTGGTTTTATTACACACATTGCATATTTTGGAATTGACTTGGACTTACTTACTTGGGAGCTTTGGGAGCTTGCATTTGGGGATTTTCTTGGATTTGATGGATATTGAAGTTGTTTCTTGAAGATTGTGGAAGGTATTGCATGGAAAGGTAGGGTTTATTCCTTGCATTTTATTGTTCTTGTTTATGTGTTGTGTGATATTATTTTGTTATAAATTGGATCCATGTGTTCTTACATGGTATGCATTGGTTAGATCTGTTACCTTAAGAATGATGTTGGAAGATGGAAAATGAAGTTAATTCTATGGGGATGGTAAAAGGGTGTATGCGAGGCATGAATTTGTGGATAGACTGTCATTAGGGGTGTTACCACCTATAGTGGAAGGTAAAAAATTTATATATGCTACAGTTTTGTATATTTTGAATTGTGGAAGAGATAAGGATATTTTGAGTGATTGTGTGATGTGCATCATTGGAGGATATTGGTTGGAACCCCCATTTCACTTGGGAACTAAAAATAGGTGGTTCCCATATTTCTCTTCTCCCTTTGGGATTAGATTGGAATCCTATGTGTTTTGTTTGGAAGACTGTATATTGATTCTTGAGATTTTGTTATTGTGCTTATATGTGTGCAAGTTTTGTTGGATGAAGTTTGTATGTATTGTCGAAGCCTATGTAAAACTTTCCATGGTTGCCTAACATCCCTCTATTTATCCATTTTTCAAGGCTCGGGGGAAAATGAGAAGGATGGCTTCTCCTTATCATTGGAATAAGGTTGGGAGGTGAGTGTTTCCTACACCCCCTTCCTTGTTGGTGCGATTCAATGATGAATAAATGAATGAGCTCAAATTTTTCATCACGGAAAAAGTTGCATTGTGTTTAACATATGAATATTGCATGAGAAAAGTATTCATTGGTGACACAATGCCTAGTATGTCTTCTTCTTTAAGTGTCTCCATTATGTTAGGAATATTATATTGTTTACATTGGTTAATGTTTTAATGTAATATATATTATCATGCAGATAATATATATGGGTGAATAAATAAAATGTAATATTATTAAATATGAGAAAACATATCTCATATTAATAATATAGGTTTTATATATTAGTTGTGAGTTTGTTGTATAAACAACTCACGTTGGTATTTTTAGGATTAGTTGAGTGTGTTGAGATAACTAAGGGATGTTAGAGAGATTTTAGGAGATGGGGTTGAGATTATGTAGGGATTAAAGATCATGTTTGACTCCACCATTGTAGGGGTTAATTGATCTATATATGTAACTCATCAATCATGAATAAGATGTCCCGAATGAAATACAATATCTTTGGTTTTATTATTTTATTGTGCAATGTTTTATTTATTTATATTGATTAAATCATTCATGTTTTCTAGATTTGGTATTAGAGTAGTGTTATAATCTTGTGGATGTGCATTTGTGGCTTTGGATTCAATAATTCCCGTGTAAAGATCAGGTCATACGTTCGTTTTTACGATCTGGGTCTCTGCAATTTTTAATGGGTTTCAAGATTTATATTGGAGTAGACTACTGTTAAAATTTCAGACAAACCCACATCACGGTTTTGGAGAAAACGTGAAATATATTCTGACGTCTGAAGCAATTTCTGGAATTTGAGACCACAATTCAGATGAATGTTGCGTAATCCTTGCATAGTGCTATTTTACATTAGCTTTGTTTCTCACAGCAATGGAGCATTACTTAGGAGTATTTAATTGTAGATTTGATATCAGTATGAAGATAGCGTAGAGTTTCTCGATGGAGGCTAGAGGCAACAGAGGAAGGAGGTTGATCATTGACCTCTCGCTAGGCACCATCGACGAGGCTGCGGTATTGATTTGGTGGCCAAGTATTTCAATTGTGTGTTTGATTCCATTATTGTGTGTTTTATAATAAGAAAAGAAGGAAATTCTCATTCAATTGTAATTTCCTTTTATAAACCTCCTTGATGTAATGTTGTAATACAAAGAAGAAAACACAAGTACAAAGTCAGCATCATGATACTTGAAGGGGATGAACAGAGGTTCATGAACAAGGGTTCTTACCTTGGACTGAGGTCCATATGTGTACCAAGATCATGAGCAAATAGGGGTGTGCAAGCTATAGAGAAAGTGTAACTATTCTTTTCTACTTTGTTCACATTAGGGGAGTGTAAGGGAAGTAATAATGTAAACAATAGGGGAGTGAATGTTAGGAATATTATATTGTTTACATTAGTTAATGTTTTAATGTAATATATATTATCATGGAGATAATATATATGGGTGAATAAATAAAATGTAATATTATTAAATATGAGAAAACATATCTCATATTAATAATATAGGTTTTATATATTAGTTGTGAGTTTGTTGTATAAACAACTCACGTTGGTATTTTTAGGATTAGTTGAGTGTGTTGAGATAACTAAGGGATGTTAGAGAGATATTAGGAGATGGGGTTGAGATTATTCAGGGATTAAATATCATGTTTGACTCCACCATTGTAGGGGTTAATTGATCTATATATGTAACTCATAAATCATGAATACGATGTCCTGAATGAAAAACAATATCTTTGGTTTTATTATTTTACTGTGCAATGTTTTATTTATTTTTATTGATTAAATCATGCACATTTTCAAGACATTATTTTTATCTATCACCTCTATCACTTCTTCACCCATTTCTGGTCAGGTTACATGGATCCCTATCAGTTAAGTATTCTCACATTTTTATTCATTTTTCTCAAGACCTTATCACCCAGTCACTCTTGTCCAACCTAGGTGCTCATGTCCTGTTTGTTCTTATTCACATTTTTGACATTTTTGATTGGCCTTTTTGGTTTTCTTACTATTATCCTGAGGTCCTAGGTAGAATTTCGTGTCATTAGTGTTGAAATTCCAGAAAGAGATCCCTTTATAAACACAACATACATACCATTATAATGGCGGGTAATTATTATCAAGGGATATATATCTACATATCAAAGGGAATTCATCTTGGTATTATTACTCTGCATACACACTGCATAAAAAGGGGAAACTCATTTTTCCATCCACACTTTTTCATTCTACGCAGCTATTTCCCCATATCTTGGTATCGTTAGCGCAAGGGAAATCTAGGAGCACTTTTACACACACAAGAACATAGAACTATATTGGGTCTGAGATGTAGTGCAATGCTTGGTCTTAGGTTCACTTGTTTGAAAGCTGAGGATAGTCTAACCCCTCATTTTGCATCTTTATTTTTATAGGATTTGATGTATTTTGAGGGTTTTACAAGATATCATTTGTGTTGCAAATTTACAGGTACTTCAGTGATATTAGTGTAAATACAAGTGATCATTGGTGAACAAGTGTGAAACCCTAGCGATAGTGATGAAATCAGGTTCCAACCTTTTTGGTAGACTCCAACGCACCATAGATGTCTAGGGTTCCTGCAGGTTCTCCTGCCGCTACCCAAGCACTAGTGTCTCGATAGTCTTGGAACTTATTCATTTTTTTGGTGTGGTTTTGACATCTTGATTTGTTGTTTCATCACTTCTTCCACTCTAGAAAAACTTAAGGATAAGAAAAATCAAGGTAATCCTTCTCATTTTCTTTCATTGTTACATCTTAAAAAATTTCTTAGCATTTCTATCTTAGTGTACATCATTACAACAATATTCTAAATTTAGATTTCAGTTAAATATCACATAAGTTATTGAATCATGCATCACCATAAAATCCATTCGAAAGGTATCAAATTTTCCAATGCTTCTATAAATACTTGATGGTTACATAGATGTTCAATTTTAATTCCACATCCATAAATAGAACACTTCTAGATCATGAAACTACCATATCAACTTTGTGAGTCTGTAAATAGTGAACTACATTAACTTATTTGTGTTCCATGTTCTATCTTGTAAATTTATAATCAAATTATATTTTAATTAATACATTACTTTTTATTAATTAATCTAAATATACACATGGTAAACCATCTTTGATCCATAAATAAATAATAACATATGAACCTTGAATTATGATTTATTTATTTTAACTTTGAATTACTACTATTGTTGTCATTAATTTGTTTATAATCCCTTTGAACTCTTTTTCTATTCCCATTGACATTTAGGCCTTTCTTTATTTCCTTTCTTGTCCATTACATTTGAGAGCATAATAAAGTAAGGTGATAGTTTGAATTTCAATTTTTTATAGAAACATAAGAACATTAATGCATTTAAGAAAAATGTAAGAATACTAACTAGTATTGGGGAATTATACATTAACATGTAAATAAAATTTAGTAGATAACATTAGGAGTTTTGGAAGGTCTATTAGATATCAATAAGCCATCCATGAGTCATTACGAGTGTGTTCTAGATCCTCTAGGTTTGTGGAGAGTTTCCCTCTAAAATTCATTATTTGAATCTTCAAATGTAATTATATGAAAAATTGAAATGATTTGTGAGTCTATTAGTATTCTAGAAGGCATAATGTGTAATTAGGGGTTTCTTAAGCTCGTTTAAAGTCATATTTATCTTGTAAGAATTTAAAGATATTGTAGCTAATTGATAATCATTATAAAGTCATTTTCCTATGTTTAGGTCCAAGTGAGTATTAGAGAATATTTGTGACTGTGGTCAAATATAAGTTTATAAAATTCTTTTTAAAAATTGATAATCATCACCCTCGCAAGGTGGAGGCAAAAATGAGATGTGTTAAAGAATAAAAACTAATTTTTATCATCTTTAGGGCGACACACATTTATGCTAGTAACAATTTGCTACTAAGATTATAGAGGTTTGTGTATTTTCTAAGGTATTACCATATTAAATACATATTTTATGGGATATAATTATTTATCTATCAACATGTATTATATAATTTTTGATGTTATTCAGTATTTTCTATACAAGTTTGGAGCGTGCAATTTCAATTAAGTTCTTAAAATATTTGAATTCCATGTTTTCTCCATATATAGTCACACAAAGTGACATGGTTAAATGTATACAATGTTTTTTAGGTTCAAAATTACTATTTTAAAATGTGGAGGAGTTATTTGATACAACATTTCAATTTGTAGCTGGAAAAAGAAAATTCATAGCTTTATGAACCATTACCAAGAAGTTCTCTCACTCTATATTGTTTTTTGTATAAAATTCAAGTTCAAAATTTTGTCATAAACAATGTCATAAGTCATAAAATAGTATGCCAAATTACTTTAAAAATTGGGTGAAGTTAGGGGAGTGTTTTTTGACCCAAACCAATTGTTTTCATGTCAAACGAACATCTAGATATGTAGATATAGATGAATTTGTTATCATCTTCTAGTAGGTGGTCATTTTGACAACATTGTTAAAAAATCAAAATGAAAATTCTTTATTGTTGAGTACTATAATTTGGTATAAATATTGGATCATATTTAATATGGTTTAAAGAATTTAAGAAAGTAGGTCTTAGGTTTTCGAAGATATAAATAATTATTTGTACCTATTGAAGGCCAATTAGGCCTAGAGATCTAAAAACAAAGTTCAAGAAGATTGAGTCCAACTCTTCAAGAATCCAATAAAGGAGATTGAATTCTCATTTGTTTGAAATAAATATGTACCTTATCTAATATTACTTAGAGTCCTTTGATAATAATCTAATCCAATATACCTTAAGAAAACCTTAAATAAGAAGACCTAAAAGAGTATGTTTTGTATATTGAGAACAAAAAGTGAATTAGTTGATCTTTGAAATTGGTTATCAACTTGTGGTATTAGAGTAGATTCAAGATTGAGATATCAATCAAAGTAGTTTAGGGATTCAAGGAAGTTAAGGTATAACAAGATGGATTTGAGAGCAATAGGTGGAGGAAGGAGACAACCTACTCAAGCTATGTTGATGAAAGAGATAACAAATCTTAGAACAAGAATACAAGAAGTAGAACTAACACAAAGGAGAAGAGATTATATAGGAGACATCAGTGATAGAGAATAATATCCTATAAGAGTACAAGAATTGGTAGTAGAAGAGGAAATTGTACAGGATATAATTATCAAAGCACTCGTGGGAGCTACTTCTAAGAAAAAATTGGAGGTTCCCATGTTTTAAGGAAGTATGAATGTCGAAGATTTGATTGATTAGATCAATTTTCCATATATAAATACATTGAATATGAGAATGTAAGTGATGATAGGAAAGTGAAGTTTGTTGTCACTAGATTGAAAGTTCATTCGTACCTTTGGTGGGATGGATTGCACGATGAAAGGATGAGAAAAAACAAGTCCAAGATCAGAAATTGGGATAAGATGGTGCCAAAAGTAAAGGGAAACTTCATGCCTAAATATTATCAAACAAATATTTTTAAAATATTACAAAATATCAAGGAAAAGGAGATGTCCTTGAAAGAGTATACAGAATAAATTTATATATTGACCATCAAAGATGGTCATATTAAGGAAGATGGAGAGAAAGTGGATAGATATATCAATGGTTTGACACTTAACATTAAAGATGATACCAATATTATGATGGCTAAATAAATTGAAGAGTCATACTAATATATCATAATATCTTAAGAAAAATTAGTAAGAAATCAACCTCAACATGTAAGAGGTAGAGCCAAACCATATAGAGGAACAAGATAACAAGGAGGAAGGATTTGAATATAAACACAACAAGAAGAATGGAGAAGCTCACAGAGACAAGATTAATTCTCTAGAGGAATGTACTCTTTAGGAGGTAGAAGGCCTTTTAATAGAGGTATTGGTAGAGGATTTATTCGTAGATGTTTAAAATGTGGGAAATTTGGGCATAAATATTATGAGTTCTCTAAGAATACATCTACAAGATAAAGGAGTATTAAATTAGCTCAAGCTAAAGATGAAGGGAGTGTGAGTCTTCCTATCCAAGAAAATGTTGCATAAGTTGGAGAGGTATTGTTAATGAAATAGATCTTGGTCAAGCCTAATAAAGAGATCAAAGAAACACCTCAAAGGAAGAAAATTTTCAAGAATACTTGCAAGATAAAAGATAAATGTTGTCAAGTAAATATTGATTGTGGAAGTAATGATAATTTGCAGTCTATAGAGATGGTTAAAAATAAGAATTTTAAAAGGTATGTCATCCTACTCCTTAAAAGGTCTCTTCGTTACAAAAAGGCAATCAAATTCTAGTAAAAGAACAATGTAAGATAGAATTCCAAATAGGGAACTATATAGATGAAGTCATGTGTGATGTGATGCCTATGGATTTGTGTCATGTTCTTCTAGGAAGGCCTTAGTAATATGATAGAAAGGAAATACAAGAATGTAGGAGAAATGCCTATAATTTTGAAAAGGATGACAATAAGCATGTTTTAACTCCATTGAAATAAAAATGTACAGTTGTAGAACAAGGTTCCAAAGTGATACGAACCAATGGAAAGGAATTTATATAATAGATTGAGAAGGAGGAGGTCAAATATGTAATCATTAGTAATCTAATAACATTTATTACTATTACAAAATTGACTAAGATTTACATAGAAGTTTCAAATTTGTTGAATGAGTTTATTGATATTTTTCTGGATGATTTTGCAAATGCATTACCTACAAAAAGGAGTATTATCCATCATATTGATATCATACCTAAATTAATCCTTACAAATAAGGAAACCTATAGGTTAACTCCACAAGAGAATGAGGAAATAAAAAGACAAGTAGAAGAACTATTAGATAAGGGATCGATTAGTGAAAGTTTAACTCCTTGTGTAGTTCCCATTTTTTTTACAAAAAATAAGGATGGAGAATGGAGAATGTGTAATGATTCAAGGACCATCTGATTTTTAAAAAATATTTTATAAAAACCTAAGATATAGCAGATTCGTGTACGATAATAATGATACAGTACTGATTTGACATAAGTAATAAGCTTATGTAATATGAAACCCTAAGTACAAGAGAGAGTAGGAAGAATGATCTAATTTTGCACTTGATATCAAAGTATGCTGAATTGGAAAAGTAATGAACAAGAAGGGAATACTGTCACAATTTCCTCTATAAAATTTAGGAGCTATCGGATACAGGAAGACCGGGGTACCTGAAATAAGACTAGGGTGCGTAGGTGCAAGGGACCTCTTCTAAACATCTGTGACTATGCAAGAGATCATAACATGATTTTTTTTGTATTGTATAAGTGTCACTAACCTTCTTTGTTGGTCTCATGTATGTCACTTGATGATTGCAGATTTCACCTGTAAACTACAAAGAGAAGATGACCTACAAAACCCTCAAACTACATCAAATTCCAAAAGGAAATGATGAAATATGGGGAGTTGTAATGATATCATCGGTCACCCAACTGAGTGAACTTACGACCAAGTGCTACAATACATCTCAGACTCCATGTAGTGTTTTTGAGTGTGTGAAAGAATCGTGTCATAGGAAGCCCTTGTGCAAGTACACTTGATAACGGGTGATAGATAGATGTACCAATGTAAATAGATGTATGGATGGAAAAATGAACTTCCCCTTCCTATGAAGTGTATGTAAAAAATGCAGTCCCTTGTCCATTGTGTGGATGCTAGATGGATGGAATTGATGCTCTTATATGCCTTTGGAGGAAAGCTTGGGTGATGATAATAGGTGCTTTGAGCTTGGTCCTTTATTTCAGTCACATAGTTGTGTATTTAAACAAATCCCTTGGTTGAATTTTGTAATTGAAAACTGGAAGGTTGACCCATAAGAAAATAAGATTCCCAATAGATAAAAGAGACCCAATATAAGGGAGCAAGATGGAAAGAGGACACGAGTGACAAGAGGGGATGAAGGTGCTTGGGCGGTGGCGTCCTGATTGAGTGTTGGTGTTAAAAGTAATAAAATATACACTAATAAAAGACAGACTATGATATAGAGTGTGAAAGACTAGAAAGAAGACAAAAAATAAAGCAAAGCGGCCAAAAATAGCTGTCAATTACTAGTTTTATCACTTAGGAATCATATGACTGCAAGTATATGCTTAGGACTTAGAAATGTACCCAAGTGTGTGATTTTATTTCTAAATTTTCCCCCACTTTATTTTGTTGAGTGAATAATCGATAACATAAAGTAGATAAGAGATGTGTACCTAATAACCATGTAGAGTGTGATGGTGAAATACACGTCGAGTGGACAACTAAAAGCCTGAAGTGATAAAAATAAAGCATGGAAGTTAAGAAAGAGGAAATAACCCTAGGGGTGAAGCATATGGTTTTGTACATATTTTTTTGATTGATGAAGGGCTGCTTATTGTTGTTTATTAAGGAAATATCTGTTAAAGAAGAGCGAAAGAGTAGTTAAAGTTATGTATTATGAAAAATCTTATAAAAGTATGTAAAAGCATGTAAATGTGAAAAAGTAGTATAAAAGGAAAGTGAAAACCTCACCCATTAAGAGTGAAAAGGATAGAAAGATGTCTTGAAAATGGTGTAGAAGAGTGAATTTTTTGGGCAATCTCACGTCAAGAGTGAGTTTTTTGGGAAATCTCATGCCAAGAGTGAGTTTTTTGGGAGATCTCATGCCAAACACGAATGTTTTGAGTGATCTCATGACAAGTACGAGTTTTTTGGGTGATCTCATGCCATGAAAAAAGAGTGTTGTAGAGAGAAGTCTATTTTTACTCTCCTTCTATGACTAATTTTTGAATAAGCAACATTGTAGATGATACATCTGATGTTTAGCTCCATATTGCACTGAGTTGAAATGGAGAAAGAATGCATTATTATTGCTTGAGGACTATCCCTAAACTATGAAATACTATAAAATGTGGTGATATGAGGAAATAAATGTAATTTCCCCTACTCATAGGCACCCAAAAAAGGTCAAGAGTGCCTAGGTGCTAGTGTTTGTATTTGGGCATTGGTGTTTGTGTTGAACTGAGGACCCAAGTAAAATTCTTGTCCATTTAGATAACTGTAGACTGTTTTATTTTTATATTGTGCATTCATGTACTATAGCTATGAGTTTTTGTATGGGGTGACTAATTGACCCAATGTATGCCCTGCACATTTGGGCTATATGTGACGTCCCTAGAATAATGTGGCCCAAAGAGAGGATCTGAAATTAATTTGATGTAATTTTTAGATTGATATGCTACAGGGGAGGGGAATGTACATGGTAGAAACCAAGGAACATGAAATTAATGTGGATGGATACATGTGTTAGTAGAAAAATATAGCCATGATGCAATAAAAGAAAATGTAACAAGAAGACAAGATAGACTGTGAAAAGAGGGTTTTATACATGGTACATTGCTCACAATATCACAAGACAATCATGGCCTAAGTGGCCAAAAGAATACAATGTGCACACGAGACAAAGGGAATATCCCACAAACATTAACATACTAGGAGAAATCGATGTAAAAAAAAGTGTAATAGATAACCATGGTGGGAAATAAATCTTGAATAGAAACTTTTGCACATGAAGGACCCATTAGCATGTCAAAAAGATAAAAACTATGTCAAGACGTGTATGTATCAATGTAAAGTGATGTGCTAGTAATAATAAGAAGTAGTATAAAATGGAACAATAACACCTATGATGTGTGAGAAAGTAGATACCCCTAGGAACCTTGGTGGGATTGGTAAAAGGTAGTGCGCTAAGCATCATTGGTGTGTGCAAAGATTTGTATGAAGTATACATTCAAAACTAGAGATCAAGTGAACACAAATGTATATATAGAAAAAGATAATTACATACTAAATATATGACTAACATAATAAGAAAAGTGTACATGTAAGTATAAGAAAGAAAGAGTAAATAAAACCAAGATATGATATGTGTTATCAGTGAGTGGAATGGAATGGAATGCAATGTTAATGTGACAGGGGCAACGTGCCCCCCGAATGGATGTTTATGTATGAGATGAGGTTCATTTATAAAAGATCACTTGAAAGTCAATAATGAACCATAAATCAAGAGTGTGTCATCGGGAAATGGTTTGAAAATGTATGCTAGAGAGATGTATCATGAATCACAGAGTGTGAAGTGTGAATGTGGTGAAATTCATTTCATATTTAGGCCCTCACTAGTAAAGTAAGAACTGTATAACTAGAGTGCATCATATGGTAGTGATGATACAAGTTGTGTAAAATTGCGTAGAAATAGGTATTATGAAGCACAAAGTGTACTAGTAGAAATGAGAGACACCTGATAATGCAAAGAAGAGGAGCGGGGAAGAATGAGCGTGATGCCCCCCAAGTGTATGATGTAAAGAAGAATCAAGTAATACTATCTAAGAGATCATTATTGTCATGGTAAAAGTCAAATGAAGAAATATCAAAGACTTGATAAGAAATAGTATGAGGTTGATCATGGAAAGAGTCATTACGGCATAAATTGTACATGCCCATTGTGTATTCTTCATCAACGAAAGGTGGTAATGGAAAACCATGTACATACCAGTGAGTAATGTTGTGTGTATAGCCGAGAAATGAATCATTTCAAATAGAAACACAACTGAAAGGCATGTAAAATGTGATATCAATGTGATTAGGATCCAAAGTGCCACAAATATAGTAAGGACAAGACTTCCCTAGTGTAATTTCAGAAGTGCGAGAAGTGCTTGTAAGATAGACTCATATATGGAAGACTTGGAGGCCATAAGCATCGATTATGTGAAAATACCCATGATAGAGGTGAGGAGAATGAGGTGGATGGAGGAGATCATACAGTGTGAATCCTAGCCGAGCCATGCTATCATGTGTGCAAATAGTATCAAAGTAGGTAGGATCTAACGAGATGTGATGCTAATAAGAGTTATGTATGAAAAGAGTACATGTGAAAGGAGGTAGTGCCGAGGTAGAGTGAGATGATGTTGGAGGAATGACATCTAATGTATGGAAAGAATCCCAAAAAAGTACCGTAGCATTAGTAGAAGGATGTGGTTTATTGAATTGATATGCACCGGGGCCAATATCTATTAAAGTATCATTGAATTATAGCTCATCTATCTTTATAGGTGTAAAGTTAAGATTGCGTAATGTGTCCTCAGTAAGCTCGATGGTATAAAACTCATCATTAGAATAATTAGTGATGGAATTGTCATGTTGGATAACAATATCAAGGATATTGGTAGGAGTGGAGCTAGATGTAGGAGTGAGAGGAGTTTCAGCAGGAGGAGTTTGGGTAGTAATTATCGTAGACATGGTGGGCGAAATGATATCAGTAGTATGAGTGGGAATCGAAGGCATGGTTGTAGAGGTTGAAGAAGACTATGAAGTAATAGATTTAACAACATCATAAGCATCAATACTGCTATATGGAATAGGCTTTGATGGAGGAATATGCATAGTAGTAACAAGGTCTATACGAAAAAACTTGAATGGATCATGGTGAGAAAAAATGGTATGTTCATCTAGCCATCATGTAAAAATTTAACACATCAATGAAGTGTAGAAGGGACAAAATGTATTGCATGAATCCATGGTCTACCTAGTAAGATATTAAATTGAAATGAGGCATTGATGACAAAGAATATTGTAGGGACAATCTTAGGCCCAAATTGTATAGGTAACCTAATAGTACCTAAGCATTTATAAGTAGTGGAATCATATCCACGAATGAGAGTGGAAAGTTTAGTAATTAGATTATCATGAATACCAATTTTCTTGAGAAGGAAGTGATCACATAGACTGATCGTAGATCCATTATCAATGAGTACATTCTTGACACAAATATCTCCAATAAAGGATGTGATAATAAAAGGTATAAATGGATCGTCAATAGCAGAGAGAGTGATGTCCTCATCACTAAGTGATATAGAATGTGGTAGATTTTTAAGAGATTGAAAAATTTGTGTGAAGGCCACCGGTGAGTTAGTGCTTTCATTGTGAATAGAATGGAGGGTAGCCTCTAATGTTTTCCGAAAATTAGGTGCATTGTGCAAGAGATCATAAAGAGAAATTTTTGCAGGTATATTCTTGAGTTTCTCAAAGATTTCATAACCCTTAGCGGTGTTAGTGGGAACTGTGGGAGTAATAGGAGGTGGAACAGAAGCCAATGGAGATGTAAGAGGATGAGTGTGGTGAGTGGTGACTGCATTGATGGTTAGATCAACCACATGAGTAATTAAGTGAGGAGTATTCTAACTATGCCAACAATCTTAGTTGGGGTGAAAGAAGGATAAGATTGATCCATGAACTCAGAAGAAGGAGAAATATTTTGATACACACTTAGAAGGTACAATTTGAATGTTCAGGTTCACCAAATGATTTAACACATAATGAAATTTCATAAAACCCTAAGATATTGCAGAGTCACATATGATAAACAAATACTAAAGTACAAATTTTACACATGCAATAAGCTAATGAAATATGAAACCCTAAGTACAAGAGAGAAGGTAGAAGAATTAACTGATTTCACACTTGTTCCCAAAGTATGCTGGAATGGAAAAATAAGGAACGAGAAGGGAAGAATTTCGTAATTTCCTCTATTAAATTCAAAAGTTTTCAGATAAGGTCAGACTAGGGTGCATGGAAAAGACTAGGGTGCCTAGGGGCTAGGGACCTCTGGAGACTAGGGTGGTTGAATTTCATAATTTACAACTGGAAGACTGACCCATAAGAAAATAAGATGATCAAAAGATAAAAGAGACCCAAAATAAACGAACAAGATGGAAGGAGGATAGGGGTGCCCAGAGGGGATGAGGGCGTATGGGTGCTGGTGTTCGAAGTCATACAAGATAAAGTAGTAAAATACCAACTGGGATGTAGGGTGTGAAAGACTAGAAAGAAGACAAGAATAAAAGAAACGAGGTGAAAGATAGTTGTCAATTACTAGTTTTTTCACTTAGGAATCATGTGAATGAAAGTATGTGCTTAGGACCTAGAAATGTTCCCAAGTGTATAATTTTGTGTGTAGCTCTCAATGTTTTTACACAAAAGAAGGATGGGGGATGGAGAGTGTGCACTAATTCAAGGGCCATCATCATCATCAGATCATCAGGTATACATTTCATTTTTCAAGAAAATATGATATAATGGATTGTTTGAGTGGTTCTGGACACCTCATGAAGTGGATATCATCATATCAGGAATATAAGGGAAGGATCTGAGTTGAAAACAACTTTTAAAACTAGTGATGGTCTCTATGAATGGGTTTTAATACCCTTTGGCTTGAAAATGCCCCAAGTACCTTCACAAGGCTTATTAATGAGGTACTTAAACCATTAATAAGTAAATTTCTTATTATTTATCTTGATGATATTCTAATTTTTGGTAAATGAAAGGAAAAACATTTTGAGCATTTAAAAATGGTACTAAGTAAATTGCAAGAAGGGAGGTTACTAATCAGCCTTAATAAGTGTACATTTATGAAAACAAAACTATTCTATTCGAGTCTTTTTCCTCTCTCAAGAGGGGTTAACTATGGATAAGGAAAATGCAAAGGCTATAAAAGAGTGGCCTACACCCATGAATGCATTTGAGCTAAGATGTTTTCATGGCCTTGTTAGTTTTTACAATAAATTCATAAAAAAATTTAATAGTATATGTGCTCCTATTTCGGATACTACTAGAGGAAGTACACATCCCTTCAAGTGGACTGGTGTTTCAGATAAATTTGTTCAAATTATGAAAAAGAAGATTATAGAATAACTTGTTTTAACATTTCTTGATTTTAGTAAACTATTTCAAGTTGAATTTGATGTAAGTGGTACTACTATAGGGGTTGTTCTAAGTCAAAAAGGTAATCCTATTGGATATTTTAGTGAGAAACTTAATAATGGTAAGATGAAATATTCATCCTATGATCATGAATTTTATGCCATAGTACAAAAATTTAAAAATGGAGGCATTATCTCATGCCTAATTAGTTTGTTCTATACAATGATACTCATGATTTGAAATTCATTAATAGTCAAAGTAAATTGAATAAAATATATGCTAAATGGGTTGTGTTTTTACAAAGTTTATCCTTTTTTATCAAACATAGAAGTGGTCAATCTAACAAGGTTGTTGATCCTTTAATTAGGAGAAATTCGATCTTGCATTAAATGCAGGTAAATGTCATGGGTTTTGATATATTAAAATATCTATATAAAGAAGATGCATATTCCAAAGAGATGTATAAGGCATGAAAGGATCCTACAAGAAATGATAGAAGTCCTTGGATGGACTATATGTTGCAAGATGGATAATTCTTTAAAGGTAAGCAATTGTGTATTCCTAAATGATCCATGAGAGAGAATCTAATCAGATGAAAACAAACATGAAGCCTTTTAGAACATTTTGGGAAGGATTAAACACTTACATAATTGAGTGAATTCTACCTTTGGTCAGGTATGTCAGTGGATGTGAGAAGATTTGTTGAAAATTGCATAATATTCCAGTATGCAAAAGGAAAAGTTCAGAATACATGGTTGTATCAGCCATTTCCCATTCCCAATAGACCATGGGATCTAGTAAGCATGGATGTTTTTCTAGGATTTGGTAAGACTCAATAGGGGAATGGTTCTATTTTAGTAGCGGTTGAGAGATTATAAAAAATGGGTCATTTTATTCCATGTTTTAAAACAACTGATACAACTCAAATATAAAATTTGCTTTATAAAGAGATGGTAAGAGTGCATGGGTTGCCTAATAGTATTGTATCTGATAGAGATACTAAATTTGTGGCTCATTTTCGGAGAACTATTTGGAAAATTTTGGGTACTAATCTGCGTTTCAGTTCTACATATCACCCTTAAAATGATGGACAAACAAAAGTAGTTAGCAAAAGTCTTGGGAACATTTTTAAGAGCTTGGTGATTGAACATCCCAAATAGTGGCATCATGTGTTGGCAAAAGATGAATTTTCCTATAATGATTCCCCAAATCGAGGAATACGTATGAGCCCTTTTCAAATTTTATATGGCATGAATCCTAGTGGTGTATATGGATTAAGAAATTTATGCCAACAAGAAAGAAGAAATGCAGAAGGAGAGGAATTTGCAGCAGCTATAATACAAGAACTGCAAGAAGAGTTAAATAAGAGATTGGAGGTATGTTGAAGTAAATACAAAAAGAGGGAAGATTTAAAAAGAAGAGAGGTGCAATTTGAGGTAGGAGATATTGTATTGATTCATTTAAGAAAAGAAATATTTATAAAGGGAGAATATAATAAGTTCAAGCTGAAAAAGATTGTACCTTGTAACATTCTAAGAAAGTTTTCAGCAAATGCATATGAACTAGAGATTCCAAAGAGTATAGGAATCTCTATATTGGTGACATATATCCTTGCAAGAAGGGAGAAGACTGTGAGATGACACCCGAAGATGAAGCATAATAGATTATTTCATGGGAGAAAAAACTACCAAAGAAGTCATCAGATCAACTAGAAGCCATCAGAGATCAAAAAGTGATCAAGAAGACAAGAGATAAAGAGTACTTACAGTATATGGTGAAATGGAAGGATCATCCACTTGAAGACTCGACTTGGATTTCAATTTCAGATATTAGGAAATATGGTAGAGCCATAAAACAACTCATGAACAGGAGTCCATGATGAAGTTTTTATACCTCGGTGGTTTGATGTTAGTGCATCATACAATAACATGTCAATAAAATTTAGTAGATAGCATTAGGAGTTTTTTAGGTCTATTAGGTCTCAAGAAGCCATGCTTGAGGAATTCTGAGTGTTTCCGGAGAGTTTACCTCCAAAAGACAGAATTTGAATCTTCAAATTTAAATATTTAAACATATGACAAAGTTGAAATGATTTGTGTAATTATGGGTCTCTTCAGCTTATTTATGGTCATAGTTATCTTGTAAGAATATTAGTATATTGTAACCACTTGATAAGCCATATAAAGTCAATTTCCTATGTTTAGGTCCACGCGCGTATGAGAGAATCTTGGTGAGTTTGGTCAACTCTTAAGTTTATAAAACTCTTCAAACTTTATAATCATCACCCAGAGATAAGTTCAAGCATAAAAGACTCATTTTCATCATCGTCAAGGTGACACGTATTTTTTCTTGTAACAGTCTAGCTACTAAGATTACATAGGTCCGTGTATTTTCTAAGGTTTTTCATATTGAATATAAAGATTTTGGGCTTTGATTGTTTTTCTCTCTGTGTATTTTATCATTGTGGATGTGATGCACCCATTTCTATACAAGTTTCAATCTTGTAATTTCAATTAAGTTCTTGAAATCTTTGAATTTCCTTTTTTTAAAAATTGACATATACAGTCATACACAATGACCTGGTTGAAAATATAAAGTGTTGTGTGGGTTCAAAATTACTATTGGAAAGGATGAAGGATGTAGTTGAGATGACGTTCCAGGCTATAGTTAGAAGACGAAGCTTCATATCTTTATGAACCATCACCAAGAAGCTCCTGACCTCGTATTTTCTGAGTAAATTCAAGTTCAGAATTTGGTTACTAAAATGGTCCTTACTCATAAAATATCGGGCCAAACGGCTTATAATTTTTAGAAACATTAGGGGAGACTGTTTGTGACCCAATCCAGGTGTTTTCATGTCAATAGGAGATTTAAATATGTAGATATGGATGATTGTGTTTTCATTTGCATGTAGGTACCCATTTTGAAGGAATTGTTAAAAGATCAAGTGAGTTTTCTTTATTTTTGAGTACAGGTACTAAAACTCAGTATAAATATTGGATCGTCTTTAATATAGTTGTGTTGGAAATAAGGTGTTTCAACCTTGTTTGGTTTATTCATTTAAGATTTTCCTACAACCGTTTCACATTGTCTATGCTCTAAAAATAGAAATAGGAGTTGTTAAAAGATTCCCATATGATAGTATATCATGGAAGGACTATTTTTAGAGATTTTATGACATCTGTAAGGGTCAAAAATGGGGGAGAATATTATGGACGTGGGAGCCTAATTTTAGACTGAAATCTTGCTCTTTAATGCTATCCACCTCATGAGAGGTTTGACACATGGTTTTGTAAACCATAGATGGTTTCTTATATAACTGGATGTCTATAAATTGAAGGCTTGGGGAAGCAATTGGAGTAGTGAGTTTTAATCCTCCTAGAATTGTTTCTGGTGATGCTCCTATAAGAAACTTGCTCTGCAAGTGTATGTAATCTTGTTATTAGATTTGAAATACATTAAGTGGGCTTTTGGAGTATGGGGTTTTTTATCCGAAAGGATTTTCCCCACGTATATATCTGGTGTTTGTGTTTTGTTATGAATATGTTGCTGATATTTTTGTAACTGTTTTACTATGTTGAAAGTTTTGCATAATATCTCTAATCAAAGATTAGCGTAGGAATTTGTTCCACTAGTCTTAATTTCCTATCAAGTGGTATCAGAGCATGATCACCTTTGGTTTCAGTTGTGGGTTGTTGGGTTTTTTGTGCTAATCCGGGTTTGAGTGGGAGCTTGTATGGAGAATACTTTGTTATCTGGTTGCAGATATTTTTCAAATGGCGAGCACATCTGGGAGGATTGACATAGAGAAGTTTTCTGGCACAAACTTTGAAATGTGGAAGCTGAAGATGTAAGATTTGTTGGTTGATCGAGACCTATGGGATGTGGTGGATGAGAAGGTCCATAGGCCTACAGATCTAGTTTTGGCTGCACAATATGATGTAATGGATAGAAAAACTAAAGGTCTTATTAGACTATGTCTTGTAGATTTGATCCTGATAAATGTCCATGAAGAATCCACTTCGGAGAAGCTTTGGAAAAATTAGGTGAGATATACCAAGCTAAGTCTCTAGTAAATAAGATTTTCTTGAGGAATAAGTTGTTTTCCTTGAGAATGGAAGAAGGTGGACAAATATCTGAGCATCTAGAAACATTCAATATATTGGTGACTCAGTTGAGCTCGGTTGGGGTTAAGATGGAAGAAGAAGAAAGGTGCCAAATGATGTTGGTTTCACTGCCAGACTCATGAGACAGCCTAGTCATGGCCATTGGGAGCACTTCAATCACTCTGAAGATGGAGGATGTTGTTGGTTCTCTACTCTCCAAAGAGATGAGAAGAAAGGTCTCTCTGAACGCCAAAGAGGCTTTGAGTGTTCAAGGAAGAACAAAATAACGAGGCAAAGATGAGAAGAAGCGTGGTCATTCCAAGAATAAGGGGAGATTAAAATCCCCTGGTAAGTCCAAGGCGATATGCTGGAACTGTGGCAAATCTAGACACTTCCGAAGGGAATGCAAAGAAGAAAAGAAAAAGAAAATGAAGAAGCATGATTATGATTCTGAGTCCGAAAAAGAAGATGAAGATGCCTTTATTGCAGCTTTGGCCACTCGTGCAAGTGATAATGCATGGTTGATAGACTCAGGTGCATCTTTCCACATGAATCCTAACAAAAATTGGTTTAGTAAGTATGAAAACTATGTGGTGGTAAGGTGTATTTGGGTGATAATTCTTTCCTTGAAATTGTTGGTCGTTGTATTATTCAGGTGAAATTTTCTGATGGTAGAATTAGAAGATTTGATGGTGTCTTACATATCCCAGGACTAGCAAGAAATTTATTATCTGTTAGCAAGCTAATACATGTTGGTGTGCATGCACAATTTTCTGAAGCAAGTGTGAAAATGGTGCTCGAGGTGCTATGGTGATAGCAAGAGGAAGTAGATAGGGTACATTGTACTAACTTGATGCATGCACGGTTGAGTGCAATAGCACTTCGGATAAAACTAAGCCAGTAACTATTTCGCTAAAAAAGGAGAGGGTTTCCTCCTCTGTGGATGGTTGTGGCTTCTGGGTACCCAAGGGTGCTTTGTCTACCGAATCAAAATTACCTACAGAGAAGACCATGTTATGGCACCAAAGACTTGGCCACATTTGAGAGAAGGGTTTAAAATCCCTGAAAAATAAGAACCTCGTTGAGGGGTTAAATGATTGCAATATGGAGTTTGATTTCTGTGAACATTATATTTATGGCAAACAGAACCGCGTTCAGTTTTACTCGACTACTCATAAGTCTTCATATATCTTGGATCTAATCCATTCAGATGTATTTGGTCTTGTTAAGGTTGCTTCTACTGCTAAATTAGTTTATTATGTTACTTTCATTGATGATTTTAGTAGGAGAACATGGATATATATTTTTAAAGAGTAAATCTAAATTTTTTAGTCGTTTCAAGGAATTTAAGGCTATGGTTGAAACTCAAACTGGGAAGAAAATTAAGTGTTTGAGATCTAATAATGGTGGTGAGTACTGTTCTGTAGAATTTGACAGATTTTTTATAGATTGCGGGATTAAAATAAAAAAGACAACTTCGTATTCTCCGAAGCAAAATGGAGTTGCAGAAAGAATGAATAGAACATTGATGGAGAAGGCTAGGAGCATGCTTATTGGAGCTAGTCTAGAAAAGAGGTTTTGGGTTGAAGCTGTTACCACTGCTTGCTATTTGATAAATAGATATCCTACATCAACGCTTGTTGATAAAACACCAATGGAGGCATGGTCAGGGAAAAATCCTTCAATTAGACATCTAAGAGTTTTTGGCTGTGAGGCATATGCATGTGTGCCTAAGGAGAAGAGAACAAAGTTGGATTCTAAGGCTGTAAAATGTATCTTCATCGGATATGACTATGGTGTGAAAGGATACAAGCTTTGGGATCCCATTGCACAAAAGGTAATATACTCTAGAAGTGTTATTTTTAGAGAGATTAAATCTTTCCCTGTTAATTTTTAGCCAGAACAACATAAAGAAAATGAACAAAAAAAGGATGTGGTTCAACTTCCTTCTACACCTGAGAAAGTTGAATCGAGACCCCAAAATAGAAAAGAAGTTGAGGAGAGCTCACCAAGATCTGAATCTTCAGAAGAGGAAGAAGTGGAAGAATCTCCACCTCAACTTGTTCGAAAGTCTACAAGGAAAAGGCAACCACCTAAAAGGTTTGGGTATTCTCTTGATGATTAGAAGTGTATATTTTCTTTGAGTACTAACATTGATGAACCAAGATCTGTACAAGAGGCTTTGAGTATGAATGATGCAAAGTCCTGACAAATTGCCATGGATGAAGAAATGGCAACCCTTAAAAAGAATGATACATGGGACCTTGTACCATTTCCTGAAGGTTGGAAACCTGTTGGATGTAAATGGGTGTTTAAGAAAAAGATTGGTTCAGATGGAAATCTTGAGAAATATAAGGCACGGTTAGTTGTGAAGGGTTACTTTCAAGTTGAGGGTATTGATTATGGTGAGATATTCTCTCCTGTTGCTAAAATGACATCCATTTGGTTTTTATTATTGATCAGGGGATCATTTTTGAAAGTTCCCAAAACATCCCTAAATGGTGTCAGTACAGAAGATCATCTCGAGAGATTACCAACGACTGTGAGAACGCGACAAACGGACATTGGGAGCTCTAGTTATGTCTGGTCAAAGTTCAGACAATGAGAAAGTCAACTCTGGTCAACTGGTCAAATTTGGACCAATGGCACTGCGACACGTGGTGAAAAGGTAAAAGGGAGTTGTTTGTTGGTTTTCGACCACCGGTCTTCGACGAGCGTAAAAATGGTGTACGGGAACAAGAGGCTCAACTTTTATTACGAAGGGGAGTCCGGCTGCCGTGTGGACTATGGTATTATCGCCAACGTGGTGGGTCCACAAGCCACCACGTGGCTTGCCACCACTCGTCGAATTCACTTGATTTTCCTATCAAGGGACGACATCGAGCTATTTAGCTGAGTCATGCAAGGACCGAGTTAATTATTTCTACACACATTGTATGGGTCGAAATTATATTATCTTGGTAAATCCACTTTCCAAATGCCACGCATATATGCCAAACCACTATATATATATTAATGTTTATACATTAGTATTAAACCATACAAACTTGCCAACCGCCAAACATGCCAAGAATCCACGTAGTGGATAAGCGGTGGAAGCTTCCATGTGGAAGGGTGAAGTGAAGCGGTGTTGGAGGGGGCGGTTATGCCCACGTGGTCTTTTGACCACTTCAAACAATGTGTGGAAAGGCTTAATAAAGCCTAAGGTATTAACAACCCACAAAATGTGGGATATACATGTGCCTCTTTTGGGATTTAATCCCATTTAAAATGCAAATCCGCCAAGGTGGGGATTAATCCCAATAAAACAAGCAAAATCCATGGCAAAATGATAGGAGGCAAGATTTGATCCCCCGACCTCATCGTCCCAAGACCCATCCACAAACCAACTTGCCTAGAGGCTTGAGCGGATTATAAAATGGGTCGCTTCAACTTATACAAGGGAGACAGGTCTGTGTAAAGGAGAATGAGGCATTTTTAGAAAATGCCATTTTTGAAGGCCTTACACTCAGAATGAGAACTTGGAGTAAAAAGATGAAATGAAGAAAATTCTAAGATGATTCCAATGATTTAAGATTTGATATTTTTTGTTGAGTTTTAACCTATTTTTGGAAGCTTTGAATGAAGTTTTTGACAGGGATCTACAAGACAACTAGTTGGAAAACATGAATTTCAATGCACTTCTGGTCCGAAAAGTGACTTGGTGTAAACATGAAAAGTGTTCAGAATTCAGAGATGATCTTAGATATATGATTTTTTTTCATATAATGTTTTTAAATCTCCTTTTTAAGGTGTTTTTATAACACAATTGCAGGGAGATCACATTGTGAAAACACTGTAGGAGCCACAGATCGTTCTTGGGACAATTTCTGCTATTTTTCAGAGTTCTTGGGACATTGATCAGCTCATTTGTAGGTTGTGATTCATTATTGGTTGTTTGTAAGAGTTATTGTACTTACATTTCAATATTATTAATAGATCGGTTCAATCCAAACCTGGGGACGTAGGAATTTCCGAACCTCGTAAACAATCTTGTTTGTTATCTGAGTATTTTCAGTTCTGATTATTTATTTTCTACACAAGTTTTCTGCACTTCTATGGATGCATAATAACAATAATTTAATCAATTTGTGGAGTTTAGAATACTTAAAATTGGTTAAGAAAATCATGATCTTTGGAAACTTTTAAAAGTGAAAAAAATACAACACACGGTTTCAGATCAAGTTTGGTATCAGAGTAGTTGGATTGTCGGATTAGCTTCTAATTGTGTTTGGAAATTTGGCTTCAGTTTCAATATTGATTTCAGTTTACAATGTGTAGAAATTTTGGGGCTTGTTAATCTTCTTTTGTAGTGTGCAGTTTTGGAAGTACAGGTTGTGTTTGCAAGAACCGGGAATCATGGGCAAGTCATCCAAACAGGAGCAACTAGATGAGCTTGAAGCCATAAACTGCCAACTCCAAGAAGAAAACTCTTTCTTGAGAGATAATTTTTATTCCTTGGAAGAGGAAATAGTGTGGTTAAAATTTGAGCCACAATCCTCTATAACCAAGAAAGAGGAGTATGTTAACAAGATGCTTGAAGAGAGCAAGAAGTTGATGGGCTTTGTTAAAGAGTTGCAGGAAGAAATATGAACCAAGGATGCCCTCTTGGAAAAGATGCAACAAGGTGAACATAAGAAGGAAATGCCTTCCAAATCAGATGCAGTTACTATGACAGAATGCACTGTAAGTTGTTCACATTTTAATTCTTCCTCTCATTCAGTTTCAGATATTCCTTTGGGTCAGTTTGAAAAACACACTAAGGGAATTGGGTCTAAGCTAATGGTTAAGATGGGATTTAATGGAAAGGGCCTTGGTAAAAATGGACAAGGTGATGCTAACCCAATACAGGTAGAGGATCAGCCTCGGTTTGTAGGTTTGGGTTATTCTAGTGGGAAAATAGAAATTGGAGAAAGTTCCAAAGCAGTTGAAGGAAGTCAAGCTTCCAACAACCAAGGATCTATTCCACTAGAATTGCAGGATTCCACCATTAGGAGGAACAATGAAAGGTGTAATAAAATAGGTTTAAGAGGTAATCAGATTCCACCTCCTTTCACTTACACTAAAAATAGCACTAAGGGAAAATCAAATCCTAAAACTTCTAATACACTCTTTCAGTTGGAACGATATAGCTTTGGTAGGAAAAAATATGCTTTCCGTTGCACGTTTTGTGAAGGTACTAATCATTCTATTGCATATTGTTAGAAGAGGAAAATTTTGATTAAGAAGTTAATGCATTTTGTGAATGATAAGGTAGGTGCTAAAGACCAATCTCACCAAGGAAAGGTGAGAAATGGAAAGAATGTTACCTCTCATAAACATGGGAATCATTCTCGTAGACAGAGTTCTGAGAATGGTAAAATGGGTAAGACTCCTAAAAATAGGGAAGTTAATTTTTTTTCCCATTGTAATAGGAATGGTCATGATGGTAAGGTTTGTTGGTTTGTTTCTAAACAAAAAAATTGGAAAGTTGTTAAAAAGAACAATATTGTAAAACCAACAGTGCTAAACCTAACTAAAACTCATTTTGGTACGGAGAAGGTAAAACAAACAAAATGGAAAAACCCAACTGATTGGTTGGGAAAAACACTACTCAACTTTATATTTGCACTACAGTAAATTGTTGATGGTAGGCAAGCAAAAAAAATTTCAGAGCTATATTTTAGGGATTCCTGTTGATTGATAAGGATTTGTTCCTAAGTTGATATTTAAGCTTTGAAAATGAATGGAAATAACTGAAGAGAAGATTTGAGTGATAGGTTCATCATACTTATATTTTGGTTTCTCATATTGGTTGGTAGTTCCATTGTTGAAAACAATATACAGGGATAGGCATCAGTAGCATGTCTAAATTTGAAACTTGTAGTTGTAATTAGCATAATCACAAAGTGTCAGTTGAACACTAGCTTCCATTATAGATGGGTGTTATTATCTGACTTATTATTTGTGATGGCGATACAGTGTTTTGGCATATTCATGTTGATTCAGTTGTTGACTATAGCTATTTTTGGGCGTTGATAGTCTATTATATTATGATAGTGAATACTTACAGTTGTTACAGTTTCAGATGGGCAGTGGGCACTAGCCTAATTGTGGGTAATTTAGATGTCTTGTATACTGATCTGTGTTATGGAATTGTAATTTTTGGTAATTGGCCGTATCACAAAGTGACAGTTGAACACTAGCTTCTGTTATAATTGGGTGTTATTATCTGGTTAGTTAATTGTGATGGCATTACAGTTGGGTATGACAGATCATAGTTGTGTGTAGAGTTGACAGGGTTGCAGCGTTTTAGTTGAACACTAGCTTAATTGGGTGTTATTATCTGATCGGTTATGTAATTAGCTAATCAAGTATTTGCATTTTTTTAACCTATAATGTTATTTCAAGTTCTTGTATGTGTTTGTGCAATGCAGGAAGAGATAGCATTATTTGTGGGTTGATACACAACTTTTTGTGGACAAAAAGCCTTCTTAGTAGGGGAGGTGTGATCAGTGGATCATTTTTGAAAGTTCCCAAAACATCCCTAAATGGTTTCAGTGTAGAAGATCATCTTGAGAGCTTTCCAACGACTGTGAGAACGCACAAAACGGACATCAGGAGCTCTAGTTATGTCCGGTCAAAGTTTAGACAACGAGAAAGTCAACTCTGGTCAACTAGTTAAATTTGGACCAATGGCACTATGACACATGGAAAAAAGGCAAAAGGGAGTTATTTGTTGGTTTTCGATCAACGCTCTTCGACGAGCGTAAAAATGGTGCACGGGAACAAGAGGCTCAACTTTTATTACGGAGGGCAGCCTGGCCGCTGTGTGGACTATGGTATTATCGCCAACGTGGTGGGTCCACAAGCCACCACGTGGCTTGCCACCACTCGTCGAATTCGCTTGATTTTCCTATCAAGGGATGACATCGAGCTATTTAGTTGATTCATGCAAGGACTGAGTTAATTATTTCTACACACATTGTATGGGTCGAAATTATATTATCTTGGTAAATCCACTTTCCAAATGCCACGCATATATGCCAAACCGCTATATTATATTAATGTTTATACATTAGTATTAAACCATACAAACTTGCCAACCACCAAACATGCCAAGAATCTACGTAGTGGATAAGCGATGGAAGCTTCCATGTGGAAGGGTGAAGTGAAGTGGTGTTGGAGGGGGCGGGTTATGCCCACGTTGGTCTTTTGACCACTTCAAGCAATGCATGGAAAGGCTTAATAAAGCCTAAGGTATTGAAAACCCACAAAATGTGGGATATACATGCACCTCTTTTGGGATTTAATCCCATTTAAAGTGCAAATCTGCCAAGGTGGGGATTAATCCCACTAAAACAAGCAAAATCCACGGCAAAATGATAGGAGGCGGGATTTGATCCCCCGACATCATCGTCCCAAGACCCATCTGCCAACCAACTCACCTAGAGGCTTGGGCGGATTATAAAATGGGTCGCTTCCAATTATACAAGGGAGGCAGGTATGTGCAAAAGAGAAGGAGGAGGTAGTTTTTAGAAAACGCCATTTTTGAAGGCCTTACACTAAGAATGAGAACTCGGAGTAAAAAGATGCAATGAAGGAAATTATGAGGCGATTCCAACTATGTATGATTTGATTTTTTTTTTTGAGTTTTATCCTATTTTTGGAAGCTTTGAATGCAGTTTTTGACAGGGATCTACAAGACATCTAGTTGGAAAACATGAATTTCAATGCACTTCTGGTCCGAAAAGTGACTTTGTGTAAACATGAAAAATGTTCAAAATTTAGAGATGATCTTAGATATATGATTTGTTTTCATATAATGTTTTTAAATCTCCATTTTTAGGTGTTTTTCTAACATAGTTGCAGGAAGATCACATTGTGAAAACACTATAGGAGCCACAGATCGTTCTTGGGGACAGTTTCTGCTATTTTTCAGAGTTCTTGGGACATTGATCAACTCATTTTCAGGTTGTGATTCATTATTGGTTTTTTGTAAGAGTTATTGTACTTACATTTCAATATTATTAATGGATCGGTTCAATCCAAACCCGGGGGACGTAGGAATTTCCGAACCCCCGTAAACAATCTTGTTTTTTTATCTGAGTATTTTTAGTTCTGATTATTTATTTGCTACACAAGTTTTCTGCACTTCTATGGATGCATAATAATAAGAATTTAATCAATTTTTGGAGTTTAGAATAATTAAAATTGGTTAAGAAAATCAGGATCTTTGGAAACTTTTAAAAGTGAAAAAAATACTACACACTGTTTCAGATCAATTATCTATTGCAGCAGATTATGACCTAGAGGTTGAACAAATGGATGTGAAAACTACTTTCCTTCATGGTGATTTGGAGGAAGAAATCTATATGACACAGTAAGAGCACTACATGGTGAAAGGTAAAAGCAATATGGTTTGTAAGTTAAAGAAATCCCTATATGGCCTTAAACAAAGTCCTAGGATGTGGTACCAGAAGTTTGATTCATATGTGTTAGAGTTTGGGGTTTGTGCGGTCTAAATCTAATCACTGTGTATATTTTCAATATGATGGTGATTGTTTCCATGTAATTATTTTATATGTTGATGACATGTTGTTTATTGGGAAAGGAAAATGTTTGATTGCAGAATTGAAATCTCAGCTCTCTGCGAAATTTGAAATGAAAGATCTTGGTGCAACAAAACACATACTTGGGATGGAGATTAGAAGAGATCGTGAGAACAAAAAGCTATGGCTTGGCCAGAGTAAGTATGTTTGTTCTGTTTTGGAAAGGTTTAACATGCAGGATTGTAAACCTTTTTGTGTTCCTGTTACTTTGGGAATGAAGCTCTCCATTTCACAATGTCCATCATCCCCATCAGAGATGGAAGAAATGAGCAGAGTGCCTTACCAGAGTGCAGTTGGAAGCTTAATATATGCTATGGTCTGTACAAGACCAAACATTGCCCAAGCAGTGGGAGTTCATGTTTTGGTTGTTAGACATAGTTTGCTGAAAGTATTTCTTGTTTTATGTCTAATCCTGGAAGAGTGCATTGGGATGCAGTTAAGAGGGTCTTCAGATATTCTTGGGGTACATCAAAGTACTCTATATGTTTTCATGGAAGAGGAGATCAACATTCCCTACTTATTCATGGTTTTGTGGATTCAGATTGGGTCGGTGATGTCGATAGTAGAAGATCCACCAGTGCATATGTGTTTACTCTTAATGGTGGTGTAATTAGTTGGATGAGAAAGTGACAGGCTATGGTCACTTTGTTCACTACTGAGGTAGAGTACATGGAAGCTACTCATAGCCTGTAAAGAAGCCATTTGGGTGAAGCATTTGTGTTCAGATATTGGATTAAAATAGGGTGCCTTTACAATATACTGTTATAGTCAGAGCACAATTTGCCTTGCGAAGAACCTAAATTTTCATGCTAGGACCAAACACATTGATGTTCAGTATCACTTCATGAGAGATATGGTTGAGGATGGAAGGGTGAAGCTGGAAAAGGTAGAGAGTTGTGAATGTTGCAGATGCATTAACTAAACTTGTGAGCACAGTGAAATTTAGGTGGTGTTCCAAGTCTATGGGCCTCTCAGCCCCTAGAAGTTGATCCATGATGGTATCTTTCCCTTGGCCCCTTGCAAGGCATTCGACAAATGGGAGATTTTTGGAAATAAGGTGTCTAAACCTTGTTTGGTTTATTCATTTAAGATTTTCCTACAACTATTTCACATTTTCTATGCTCTAAAAATAGAAATAGGAGTTGTCAAAAGATTCCCATATGATAATATATCATGGAAGGGACTATTTTTAGATATTTTATGACATCTGTAAGGGTCGAAAATAGGGGAGAATATTGTGGATGTGGGAACCTAATTTTAGACCGAGAATCTTGCTCTTTAATGCTATCCACCTCATGAGAGGTTTGGCACATGGTTTTGTAAACCATAGATGGTTTCTTGTATAACCGGAGGTCTATAAATTGAAGGCTTGGAGAAGCAATTGGAGTAGTGAGTTTTAATCCTCCTAGAATTGTTTCTGGTGATACTCCTGTAAGAAACTTGATCTAAAAGTGTATGTAATATTATTATTAGATTTGAAATACATTGAGTGGGCTTTTGGAGTGTGGGGTTTTTTATCCAAAAGGATTTTCCCCACGTATATCTAGTGTTTGGTGTTTTGTTATGAATATGTTGCTAGATATTTCTGTAACTGTTTTACTATGTTGAAAGTTTTGCATAATATCTCTCCTCAAAGATTAGCGTAGGAAGTTGTTCCGCTACTCTTAATTTCCTATCAAGTTGAAATTCTAAGAAAGTATGTTTTAGGTGGTTGTTGGGACGAATAATTATTTTGACCTATTGAAGGCCGATTAGGTATAAAGATCTAAAAACAAAGTTCAAGTAGATTGATACCAATTCTTAATTTGTTCGACATTAATATCGACTTCATATGATAGTTAAGATTCTTTTGATGATAATATAAGCCAAGATACTTTAATAAACTCATAAATAAGTAGACCTATAAAAGAGTGTGTTTTTTTGGCTAGAGAATAAGAAGTGAATTGATTGAGCTCACAAGTTTGTTATCACAAACACTCAAGTTGTAATTTGTTCGAAATTAATATCGACTCTCATATGATAGTTTAGATTCTTTTTGATTATTATCTAAGCAAAAGATCCTTTAATAAACTCATAAATAAGTAGACCTATAAAAGAGTGTGTTGTGTCTGAAGAACAAGAAGTGAATTGGTTGAGCTCAAAAGTTTGTTATCACAAAAACACTCAAGTTGTAAGAGAAAGTAATACATTTAATATAAAAGAAAATTTAAAGAATTTAAAGAATAGTGTGTTGTGGATTTTTGTAATGCATTGTGAGAGTCAAACTATTTTCCACATCTACATACATGCTTTAGCATTAAGATTTATAATACACTTTTGATTTTAGTAACAAATAAATTCTTTATGCAATTAAGTTTAATTTTATATTATTTTATCTATTTAATCATAAAGTGGAATATTTATAGGTAGATGTGTTGCATTATTGAGGTAACACAGTTCTCTTATAAGGAGTGCTATGAATAGATAAAGAAATCCTTAAATATTGGACTTCCTATTTTTTAAATATTGAAATTGTTAAAATAGTATATAAATATTATATATATCTCAAATATATCTATTAAAAATATGTAGAGATATATTAATCTTGGGCTATCAATCTATATGTGATAGTTATGTATACCGATAATATTAATAATAATTATATTATAATAAATTTATCTATATAAAAATACATTAATAGATATTTATTTCAAGGTTCCTAACTTAGATTTTTGATATAAGAATTTAATCAATAATTTTAATTTATCTATAAATTTTCTAATGATTTATGATAAATTCAATCATTTAGTTGTGCCATTGTGTTAGTCTTGAAAAAATCTATTCTAAAAAGGGCTCAAAACATTATTATATGGCCAAAATATTGTTATTTTCATTGATTTCTCTAAGAAAAAACAAAAATATTTATGTGATAGTCCAACATAAATCAAATTTATAGATAAACAATGACACGATGATTAAATGAATGTCAAATTTAATATTAAGAATACAAATGAACAATACACACTCTATTACAACCATAATTATAATAATTTTCAAAATAAATACAAGAGAATAGTTATATACAAAAGTATCATAACAATAACAAAACCTCTTAAAATTATATACAAAAACTGAATGAACAACTAATTAATTATTAGTAGTAATTCAACATAAAACTATAAAACCCAAAGTTCAATGTTTTCTTTATTTTTTTAAACTTATTGAGTGTTATATGCTTTGGTTTCCTTTCGCTTTTCCCTATGTTTGATGAACATTCTTTAGCAAAGAGATGAGTAAATGATATGGATTTTTTGGACTTATACTCCATTAGTCCATTGCTTTATAAATGTGGACACGTAACTTCTATCTTATCCATGTGAGATTCCATTGGTGCCCAACACGGAAGCTTGGTTCTAAATAAAAAACAAATAGCATATGGTCTCATGTGTGCATACAATTTCAGTCCCTTATGCCCGTTGATCTGTATGCAGAATTTAGACCATGTGTATTTATCCACTTAGTTTTGATATGGATTAATTAATTGCTATGCCGTTATGGTACGTATTGATTATTAGTTTAAATGGGGTAATGCTCTAATTTAATATAGATTCTAATCAAAATATTTGATTTTTAAGTGATTTTTACGTTAGTTTTCTCTAATAAATTATGTTCATACATGTTTACTAGTTACACTTAGAGTGGTAATGTGGATTTGTAATTTTTGTGTATAACTTTTTTTTTGAGAATTTTAAGTTTGATAAAGATCATGCGGGTTATCAAGGAACGATACATAGTTTGATATCATACAAATGCAGAAATAAGTCAAAATGTAAAACTAAATTCAATTGTAATGCATGTGGAGTTCCAATGGGAAATATGCATACACTAAATGTTCAGAGTAGACATGCCTACGTAGAAAGCAATCACAACTGCAGTGCAGGTACAATGCTCCCTAGGCCATGCAACCTACTTCTTCCTTGCACATTGAAAGTGATGGGAAAATAAACTACCTCCCTTCTAGAAACGATGATAGATTGAACATCCACAATCGAACAATGATATACATATGGAGAGCAAATGTCGATTGGCAATCGGTACTTTCCCACCATGCCATTCTTAACTATATTGTAAAATATGCTTCGAAAGCCGAGCAACGCTCATAAACATATCACCAAATGCTATCAATATTTTCAAGAGACGCTGACGCAGATTCTCCAGCACATATGGCGATCCATAAAATGCTCACAGAAAGCATTGTTGAACATGACATAAGCACACAAGAAACATGCCACATGCTAAAAAAAATGCCACTTGTTATGTGCAGCCGTCCATTTGTATCATTAAATGTTGGAAAAAATATTCTTAGACATTTCGTTGAAAGTGATGCCGATGCACAACAAACAACTGCTTTCTTGGATGCATATAAAGTTCATCCAACAACCATGGAACACCTACCACTTATTCAAGCTGCTCGAGATTGGAGCTACAAAAAGAACCGTAAAGGTGATAAATGGAAAAAGTGACTGACACAAGCAATTGTTCGGGTCCACCTGAGATTTGTGGATGTCCCTGCTCAAGAATCAACGTCATATGACCTTTTATGTTGGTCAGAACTCTTATTATACAAGCCTTTAAGAAATATTACGTCTGAATTTGGCTCAATCCCACATGACATCAATGGCACTTGCGCCATGTACAAGCACAACTATAGACCATGGCATGTTCTATGCACTACTGCAGACATAGGACTTGCTACAGATGTTAGTTCTGACTCTGAGCCCGAATGCAGTATTCAACAAGAACCATTGCAAGAATGACAGGTCTTCACACAACTTTTCCCCAGAAACAACATGGGTCTAGATAGTCTTGAAATGTTGGGGAACAAGATTTTGACATACATAATAATTGGACCATACATGACATTCCCCATGATTTGTAGATAATTTGTTCATCATTTGTCGAGAGAGAGAAGGCAGACACAATTAACAACAACATACATGCCACACCACCATCTTCCACACTTCTTTTGTCTCCAAAACAACAAAGAGCTCTTGATACCATACTACACCATTCAGTAAACAAAACCCTTCTACCTCCACTAAGATTGATAATTCAAGGAACGAATGGCACAGGAAAAGCATTTCTGATAAATAAAATCTGGAACTCATTCACAACATCAACCACATCTCCCTCACCTCTACTTGTGCTCGCCCCTACCGATGTTTCAGCATTCAACATCTCTGCATCCACAATCCACGCAACCATGTGTATTCCAATCAAAGAACCGAAACCCCTTGAAGGTAGTGCATTAACGTCTTTTCAAGAGTCGCTGAAACATATAGAATATGTTCTTATTGATGAAATGAGTTTCATCAGGCCAAAGTTACTAAGAAAAATTGATAGTAGGCTATGCGAAGCTTTCCCACACTCAAGAACATTTGAATTTGGGAAAAGATCAGTCATCCTCCTCGGTGACCTCGGGCAATTACCGTTGGTTTTTGACAGTCCTCTTTACGCAAGTAGTTGCTATGGAGCAACCCTTTGGAAGGGATTTTAGTCTTCCATTACATTGCGAACAATATTTCGGCAACAAGGAATAACCAATGCATAGGTTTCATTCTGGAATTTACTGCACCACATGCGAGATTCAACCCCTCTAATTGAGGATTGAGAACTCCTAATGTCTCTCACAGACACACACCTAACTCAGCAGGAGCTCAAAATTTTTAAAGATGCACCACATTTGTTTGCAAAAAACGATCTGGTGGACTCCCACAACCTACAGATGTTGAAGGCATTGAACGTTCTGATCACCCAATCCATTGTTAAAAGTAACAGGCGGACTGGACCAGGAAATCCTGATGATGATCAGTTGGAATACAAAGTTCTATTATGTAAACAACAAAAAATTATGCTTATTGCAAATCTATGGGTCGATGCAGGCCTCGTGAATGGTGCCACAGGAATAATCACTGACATTGTCTACGACGCATAAATGCAACCACCAGGATTACCTTTATTTGTTGTTGTAAAATTTGATAGATACAACGGCCCATGTTGGGATCCCTCCAACCCGTTACATATTCCCATACCCCCTATTTCGAGAGGGAATGGAATACAATTACAGATTAAAATGGCCTCGGGATTAACTATCCACAAGTCACAAGGACTTACTTTGCATAGAGCAGCCATTGACATTGGAACCATTGAAAGGCAGGGTCTGACATTCACATCTTTCTCTAGAGTTTCCTTGCTTGCAAATCTACGCATTTCACCTACTTTTTCATTTGAGAGATACTCAAATATGGCGCACATACCAACACTTGGAGCAAGAAGAAAAGAGGAAGCAAGACTACTATCACTCAACCCATCGTAAATACTACCCTCTACTTTGATAGCAACTCCACTACTACTATACTCAACAATTCTTCTATCCAAAGTGGCACAGTCGTTCAAGGGGTATCAAATGTAATCATGTTTACTGAAACTAAAATTGCCTACTAAAGGCTACCATTCATGATATAAATACTGCAAATGTATACATGTCTTATTATGTGTACGTATACCTTCATTTATTTGATGTTTTCAAATATGATATGCAACTTTAAATGTACGAATCTGTAACATAATTAAATGTACACATACAACATTTCAATGTAATGTTTCAACTAAAGTCCTACACTACAACTATCAATCACACACATTATCAATTGTATAATAAATGTTTCTCCAACAAATCACCAACTGAACAACCAATGCACAACTAACAAAATCAACTATAAAATTAATTAACTATCGAAAACGATATCACATGTAATCATGTACGAATTTATAACAAGTTTGAAATGTAGAAACAACCTTCAAATTAAGTGGTTCAACTATATTTCTAGAATTACAACATCACTCGAACCCCTTATCAACATCAAGTACAAAAGCAATAACTATACCTCTAAATCAAATAACATATACCGTTTGGCGTTCACATCTCATGAAACACATGCGATTGCTAGTAAATTATGTTCATAAATGTTTACTAGTTACACTTATAGTGGTAATGTGGATTTGTAATTTTTGTGTATAAAAAAAATATTGAGAATTTTAAGTTTGATATTTATATATATATTATATAATAATATAGTATATATATGATAGTCATAAATATAATTTTCAATGTATACATTTTAGAGTACAAATTACTTAGGTGTATGTTTCTCGACAATATGCTACTAAGTGGTTGAAACTTAATAATTTAATAAATTATTAAATTAGTAAAATTTAATTAATGTGGAAATAGTGTGTATCAAATCATATTATAAATTTTCTAAACTAAATTTATTTTCGATATGGCATAATTACAATGGCAATTAAGGTTATATTTGAGTGTGTTCATGTTTATTGTAGAAAATACACATTAGATCTTTATATTAGAATAAAAGAAAATGTGATAGAATCATCCATCAATTTGATTTCACAATCTACTCGTCACTTAAATAATTCGTGGATTTTCTTTGTGGATAAATAGCAATCATAAATTAGTAATGCTGGTTTGGTCAATTTGTACTTTTTTTGGATAGGTTTACAACAATATTATATTTGCTCTGATGGTCCAGAAAGAGGTAACTAAATGATTACATTTACCGTATTATCAACAAGAAATTGATAGAAAAATCAATGAAAGTATTGTTTCTTTTTTTCATATAACAAATCTATAAATTGTTATCTGTTGATACAAATCCATATAAATACAATTATTCATCATTAGGGGTATCTTTTAGTAGTTACTTGATTCCCAACATGTGGATAAACTAAAGGTTAGTGGTATCATTCGAAACTAGTGTGAATCATGTCTGACACTTAACTTCTATAGTTGTAAAGAAAAATGGGAAGAGAAGAAAATATGATCACACGTTTCGGCCTCAAATTTAAGCATAATTTACATCTAACAAGGTCCTTGTCAACCCTCTTTTCGATATCAGATTTTTCAATATCTGTGAATACCTGGTTATGTAAGAAGGGTCCTTGTAAAAATGATCATTTTTGACCATAACAATGGCTACCATATCTTTATGAAGATATTCATCCATGGATGATTGAGTGTTAGAAGAAAATATGTTTACACCTCTGCCACCATGTAACTAAAATCGAATTTCCTTCCCCATCTTTTTTCATCTTCCATTTTTGAAAAGGATAGTTGACGCTTCTATAAAATGTACGTCAGTTATTACATCTGTTGTTATGATAAGGCTAGTGATCATTGAGAAAACAAAATTCACTCTTTATGAGGATATGACTGTTGATAATGGCAGACTTTATCCTCCCCCTATACATGGAGTGCATTCATAACACGTAGAGAATCTGGGTACTGAGATATAATTTGTGGAAACCCATCAATGAGTCTATCCAAAAAATTTCTTGGCAATCTTTATTGACAATCCAAAATAAATTCTCTTTGATTAGAGTCTCACCTAGATGATAAATAAATTATCTTTGCAAATAAATTCCCATCACATGTTTGATTAGAGAGATAACATATGATATCCGATAGCAGATAAGGAATGGTGAATGAACTGAGCCATTGGTAAACCACCTACATATCTAGCACACACATTAATAAACGGATAACTGTTTGATAATTTGAATAAGCCTCCAATGTTATTTAGCTTCCAAAGGTGTGTTTACCTTACCACTATCTCTAAAACCAAGTCCCCCAGTGTGTTTAGGACAACATGAAATCTCCCATTTGGCTAAATGCCATTTTTTTATCATATTATGTTCTACACCAAAGAAACCTCTGAATGATATGATCGATGTCATGTAGAATCCTAGCAAGAATACAAAGGAGAGAAAAAATATATATTGGAATGGTTTGCAGGATAGATTTGACCAAGGTCATTCATCATCTGCTAAAGAAAGCTATATGTTGACCATTAGTCAAATTTGGATATGATTTATGCCTTCACCAATGTCCAATCTGTGATATTTTGAGAAGAAAAGAATACACCAAGGTAGTTAATTGGCAAAGTTCCCTTTTGAAATCTCAACTTATGAAGGATGTGTTGCTCAAATCTTGGAGTGCAATGAAAGAAGATGATTTTGGATTTTCCTTCATTGATATCATGTCTGATAACCTGAGATAAAAGGTTTAGAATAGTATAAATATGAGATGCTTCTCTCTTAGAGGCTTCCCCCATTATAGAATAGTAATCTGAAAACTGAAAATGTGACAAACGTTGACCTTTTCGTGCAAGTTGGATACCTTTAATATTTTTTCATTTCTAACAACAGTTAACAATCTCCCTAGAGACTCCACCTCAATGTTATAAACAAAAAGGGAGAGATCGGGTCACCTTGCCTGAGTCCTCTCAAGGCTAAAATCCTAGGGGAAGGTTCCCCATTGATCAAAATAGAGAATGATACTGTAGTAATACAAATTTATATCCATTCAATCCACTGAGCAGAAAAGCCAAATATTTGTAAAAGAGTAGCAAGAAATCCCTAGTCCACTTTATCATATGATTTTGTAAGATATAATCAGATGAATATGGCAGCCATTTTTGAATTTGCATATAATGGAGAGCTTCTTGCATCAAAACTAGGTCATCTGTAATTTTTCTACTTGGAACAAAATCTCCTTGTTCCGGAAATATAATTTTATGTATGATTTTTTAAGCCTTTCAGCCATCAATTTAGTAATGATTTTATATAGAACATTACATAAAGCAATTGGCTGATATTCTATAATGGTATATGCGTCCACCATTTTGGTTATCAAAGCTATATGAGTGTAATTTGATAGTTATTAAGATATTTCTTTCCTTACGATATTCCTCAACCACCTCTAGAATATCTATATTAATCAGCTCCCAAAACTATTGATAAATTCTATTAGAAATCCATCTGGCCTAGGAGTTTTTCCTTTCTTCATAATAAACACAACCTAACGTAATTCTTGTTCAGAGATAGTGATGTGAATCCAGCTGCAAGAGGTTGAAATACCTCCAAAAACACACATAAACAGCTTTGTAAATAAAACCAGGAATTTCACAATAGCTTACTTCTCATTCTGGAATTCACACTGATCTATTACATCATTACAATTCTCCTTTTATTTCAAGACTACTCTAAAACCCTAAAATGCCAAAAACCCTAAAATGCCAAAAAACCCTAAAATGCAAAACAACTCGGATTGACCCCAAAATTTGCGTGCCAAATATGAATTCATAAATTAGGGCTCAAACAAAATTTGGACTTATTCTGACAAGCACAAAAAATGTTATTAAAGTTCTAAGACCTAGTCAAAAGCGGAAAAAAACATTCGGAGCCAATTTTAGGCCACTAGATGACGGAATCCGAGCCTGAAAACGTGCCAAAATGAGCAAAACCTTGCAGGAAAAGTTTTCCCTAGCATAGTACTAATGTATATCTACCACCCTGTAAAATTTCAGGACGATCCAACGGTCGGATCAAAAGTTATGGCCTCTGCAAGTTATGCTCCCGCATCATTCTCCCCTAGTTGAAAAGAATTCAGCTCCTGCGAATTCTGTTGATGGAACTCATCTAATTTTGCACTGTCAATTTTCCTCAACTCCCACTCAGGAATCCAAGTGTTTTCTTCTTACTGCAAACCTTCCCAGTGTACCAAATATATGTTGTAGCTCCCATGTCTAGTAGTGATTGTCTTTTGGTCCAAGACACGCATTACCCTTTCCTTTTTCTTCTTCGGCATCTATTGCTTCCAGTTTATTTCTTCCTCCTCTGCAACATTTTCATCATGACCTGGAAACTTATATAAATCAGAAACATTAAAAACTGGTGAGATAGCAAAGTTTTCAGGTAGCTCCACCTTGTAGGCATTATCACTCATTTTCTTCAGAATCCTACATGGCCCAATCTTCTTATACTTGAGTTTATTATATGTGCCCTTTGGAAACCTCTCTTTTCTAAGATGAACCATCACCATATCTCCTTCTTCAAATACACTTACTCTCCTACTAGCATCTACAGCTATTTTATATTGTGCATTACTCACTTTCAGCTTTTCCCTCACTTCATCTTGTAGTTGTAGAATGTGTTCTGCAAATGCTTCTGCATCATCACTAGTTTCATCTTCACTTGGTAGAACAATTAGATCAAAGACCCCCTTCGGATTCCTACCTTACACAATCTGGAAAGGAGACCTCCCTGTTGACCTGTTTATCGAGCTATTATATGCAAACTCAGCTTGAGGTAAAGCTAAGTCCCATTGTTTTGGCTTTTCTCCAATTATACAACGTAGGAGATTTCCCAAGCTTCTATTCACTACTTCAGTCTGCTCCATCAGCAACTGGGGGTGATATGCACTACTAAACTGTAGTTGTGTCCCCAATTTCTTCCATAGAGTCCTCCAAAAGTGACTCAAAAACTTCGTGTCCCGATCTGAAGTGATCGTTTTTGGAATTCCATGCAATCTAACCACTTCTGAAAAAAACAAATCTGCAATTCTGGAAGCATCATTAGTTTTTTTACAAGAAATAAAATGTGCCATCTTAGAGAATCTATCAACCACGACAAAGATAGAATCATTCCCTCGCTGTGTGTTAGGAAGCCCTAACACAAAATCCATACTCAGATCAACCCATGGCCATGTAGGGATAGGCAATGGCATATACAACCCAGTATTCTGTGCATGACCCTTAGCCATTTGACACACTCTACATCTTGCTACAACCCTACTGATTTCCCTCTTTATCTTTGGCCAATAATACTTTTCTACAACAAGAGAAATTGTCTTACTTATACCGAAGTTTCCAGCCAACCCTCCACTATGCAATTCTCTTATAATATTTTCTCTCATTGAACCAACAGGGATGCACAATTGTTTCCCCCTAAACAAATAACCATCCTGTATCAAATAATCAAAAGAATCACTAACTACTGTAGGCTCCTTAAGCTTGTCTGACAACATCACCAAAATCAAGAATCACCTTCATACAATTCCTTAATTGCCTCAAACCCTAGGAGCTTTATTTTCCATTGTTGTCAAAAGGGCTACACGCCTACTCAAGGCATCAACAACTTGATTCTGCTTACCAGACTTATGCTTTAAAACAAAATTATATTCTTGCAAAAATGAAACCCATTTTGCATGCCTACTATTTAGTTTCTTTTGTGTGTTTACATACCTCAAGGCTTCATGGTCAGTGAAGAGTACAAATTCCTTTGCTACCAAGTAATGTCTCCAGTTCCTTAATGCCTAAACAATAGCGTAAAATTACACATCATAAGTAGAATATTTCCTCCTGACTTCATTTAGATTTTCACTGAAGAATGCCACTGGTCGTCCTTCTTGACTCAACACAGCTCCAATCCCAACATGTGAGGCATCACAGTCAACCTCAAAGACCTTGCTAAAATCTGGCAATACCAAAATAGGTGCTTCTGATACTTTCTTCTTCAACAATTCAAAACTATCTGTTACTGCCTTGGTCCATACAAACTCCCTCCCTTTTGTACACTCTGTTATGGGTGCAACAATGCTACTGAAATTCCTGATGAACTTCCTATAAAAAGTTTCCAATCCATGAAAACTACGAACCTCTGTCACATTCCTTGGAATAGGCCATTCCAAAATTGCCTTTACTTTTTCCTCATCCATCCTCACTCCATCCTAAATGATATGACAAATCCCAAAAAAACAAGACTCTTCTGAAGGAATCTACACTTCTTTAAGTTTGCATATAGACTCTCTTTACGTAACAAGTTCTAGCACCAATTTCAGATGTAACAAGTGTTCTTCCATTGTCTTACTGAATATCAAAATATCATCAAAATAGACAACAAAAAACTTACCATTGTATTCTCGGAGTACTCTGTTCATCAACCTCATGAATGTACTGGGTGCATTAGATAGCCCAAATGGCATCACCATCCACTCGTATAATCCATCTTTTGTTTTAAAAGCAGTTTTCCATTCGTCCCCTTCACGGATTCGGATCTGGTAGTAACCGCTCCGTAGGTCAATCTTGCTAAAATGTCGAGCTCCTGCTAGCACATCCATCATATCATCCAATCGCGGAATTGGAAACCGATACTTAACTATGACATCAATGATTTACTCACTGTTGACAAACATTCTCTAGTATCCATCCTTTTGGAGAGTCAACAGTGTTGGAGTTTCACATGGACTCACTGCTTTCCCTTCAATGATAAATTTCTTTATCAAACAATATCCCATATGTTTTCATTTCATGGAAAACACATTGCAATATGAAATCAATTCAAAAAGCCGGCTAATTTTGTAGGGGCAAGCTTCTCATTCTCACCTACGGTATTTTGGGTCATATGCTCATTCTCCTCCTTTGTGGGTAACCCATTTGGTAGCTAAAGTTGATACCTGTTATTTGTGCTCAATTTTTGTCTCGCCCCCGTTTTTCCTTGAAATTCTTCAGTTTGCAGGATCTTTCATTTTTCTCTATCTCCCCGTGCTAATGCTTGAAAACTCTGTCCTTCTATTTGGTTGCCATGATCAGTCCATTCCCTTTGGTCAAGGATCACTTTAAAGTACTAGGATTTGTCTTCCGTTCTCTCTATCTGTGTGTGAAATAATCTGTAACTTGGGCGAAAATTTGGGTTTTGATCCCTTCCTTTCGTACTTCCACAATCACATTTTGTTTGTCCCCCTGTCAATTTTTGTCCTAAAATATATGTGGAAACATGGTCTTTTTCTTATTGGATGTGGCTTGAGTGGATCATTTTTGGGCCTTAAATCATTTCCAAATTCTCTGTTCCTGTGAAGAAAGATTCATTTTCTAGACACAAATGGTGGTTTTCCTGGCATTTTTTAGTTTGACTGAGTGTGTTTTTTCCCTATCAAATTTATATTTCAGCATCAGTTGAAAATGTGGCCCTTTCTAGTTGGATGTGGCTCAATGGGGAACTTTGAAAAATCTTAAGGCTCGCAATTTAGACTCAAAACTTGTCCACATGGATGGCTGGACACTCATATAAAAAAATTCACCTTTTGGTTTGGCCTTGGAGTTGCACTAGGGGAGACACGTGGAGGTTTCCGCTACCTTTTCTCCAGACTTAGATATTTTTTTTTTCATGCAGGCCGCTGACAGCTTTGTCAGATCATGGACATGTGGAGGATGGGAATCTCATTTGAGGATCCAACCTCAAGGTCTCACCTTAGACAATCACGCACCAAGGAGACACGTGGTGAGCTTGGGCTTGTTCAGGGTCTCTGCTTTTGGGGGACCATCTCAAAATTGCACCAGGTAGACACGTGGAGGCTTTCGTTAGCTCCTCTCTATACTTAAAATTTTTGAAGAAACTTTCTAAATGCCTAGGACACATGGAGGGACCACACCTATTTTGGGACCCGACCCCTAAATTTTATTTTGAAGAAGTATCAGGAAGACACTTGGAGGCTTCCACTCACTTTTCCCTTGCTTGGACATTTCAATGGCCAAGGAAAATTATCTCAAACCCTAGACACATGACACCTTCCACTGGTCCTTAAATTTTTTTAGCAAACTCTACCAGAATGAAACTCATGGTGAGCCTATGCTTGTTTGGGGTCTGTGATTTTGGGGAGCATCTCAAAGTGCGTCATTGAGACACATGGAGGCTTCTGTTGGCTCCTTTTAATACTGAGACTTTTTAAAGGCCAAAAGATAATTTTCTTGGGCCCAGGGCATGTGGAAGGCCTACGCTTGTTTGGAAACTTGCCCCATATACTTCTCCTTTGTAGTTGTGCCAAGGAAACACGTGGATGGTTATAAAATAAAGTATAGTAGGGGAAAATTCAATGAATGTTGTGCATTGCATTTGTTTTTCTGTCATTTTTGCTCCAAGACTCCTGGAGATGCGAATACACACTATTTTTCATCATTTTTTGATGAAATTACTTTTGTATCTATTTGCAAAGTGCCATTGAATGGATTCAGAACTTAATTTGTGAGTCCAAGGATTGTTAAGGTTGATATTTTGAAGTTGGAATTCCTCGAGCACTTGTAAAAATGTAAATTACCAGAGAAGATGGATGCGAGACATAGTTGCATAGGAAAGAAAGGGAAAAGGATGAAATGATGAAGGTTGCAGGTGTAAAGGATGGAAAAGGTGTTACCTTAAGAGTGAAAAGGATTACCTGTCATATCCAGCTGTGCAGAGCCTCCAGAAAATGATTAAAAAGGGGATTTCTTGCATGATAGAATCAGAATGATTAGAAGGATTGCCAAAACGTTGTGGCATGACATCCTAGTCATTATTCAAGGGTCCAAGAAACATGATTAGTTCACAATTGGTCCACCTAGTAGCTTTCAAATGCAGATTTGTTAAATATCACTTTTTGAGGTAAATTGCTAACAAAAAAGGTCCCTCGAATATTCTCCTCTTTTGGGGGGAAAATTGAGTGAGTAAAATGTATAAATGCAATGAGAATACTCTTCCAAAGGGTCAAGGATTAAATTTCATAAGAAAAATATGAGAAAATCCGTATTCTGAGAGACCAAGCCGAGACAACCTCTTATTTTCTTTTGTGCTATATTTTCTATCATGTTAAGTTGGTTGTAGATGTATAGCCATTGACGAGAGCTGAGATTTCTCTGGAAGCTTTCCACTGCTGACGAATCTAAGAAAATTTGAAATTAAATTATGTCCCATCTCTAACAATTTACGTCTTCTTTGTTTCAGACTGTTTGCAAATGGTTTCTTTTGTTCCTATTGCAATATTACATTGAAATATTTGTGAAATCACATAGGATCTCGTCCCTTTGACAATTTAGTGGTATTTGCAATTTTATTTCAAGAAGAGTCTTCATCTTGTGATGAGATAAATAAATTTAAAATCAATTCACTTTCATTTGTTAATAAAGATTGTTTGTAAGTCTTTGGGTGTACCTTAGGCATGATTGATCAAATATTTTGGTTTTTAATTGAGTCTTTTAACTCGACCCTTTTTGTTAGAGTCTCAAAGATTGTGTGAAAACGTGCTGATCTGGGCCTCCATTGAAGCACACCTTCTGGTTGAGGGAACGCCTTAACTATTTTGAAGCTTTATGTTGTTGAGTTGTCCATTATTGAGAAGTTTCTCAAAGATCCGGTATAATCAAATTTATCCTGCTTAATCTCGGACTAAAAATCATTCAAAAACCATGAATCCATCGCAAACTACCCTTGTTTTCCCTGTATATCAACAAAGGAACAAAATCTATTTACTAAAATATGCAGAATAATAAATATTTTTTAATGCCTTCAGTAACCTTAGCCTTGTGTTGATAGTATCTCCATCTTTTAGAAGTGACAACTCTTGAGAGTTAAACTATGGAGTATTGACTATAATTTCCCAAGGATTTCTTCATAAAATTTGTGCAAAATAAGGATATCTCCATCTCCTTCATCAAATAGAGGTTACACTAAGGGTTCTCTCACCTTAGTCGAAAGGCACGACCTAAAGTAGTGAGGATAGGTCAAATACTCTTAAAGGTGCTATCCATCTCTCCAAAAATATGAGTGACAAAGGGCTAATTAGATCTCATCCCCAGATACAAAATGACACACAATGTGATCTATCTATCTCTAAGTTCCATGTCCAATCTGTGTTGCTGATCATCTTGAAACAGAGAACGAATTTGTATACCAACACTCGTGATATCGTTTTCGGGGACTTGATTTGCGTTGTCAGAAAAGATTTTTTGATTTGTTGCTAGTTCATACCAATTTGGCATGTCAACAACACTAGTGGCGCCATTGCTGGGGACATGATTTACGTTGCTAAGGATGGTTTGTTGATTTGTTTCTAGTTCATATCCATTTGGCTTGTCAACAACACTCATGGCGCCATTGTCGGGGACTCTTTGAAGTATTTGAACAAAGGTGTATACATATAGACCATGGTAATGCTTCTTACAAATTTTAAAGTGCAAACACATTACTGAAACATCATTCTCTGTTCAGATCTATAAGAATTGCTCCAAGTTGTAAGTTCTGAGTGCAATATTTCCAGCTTATACAGTTATTGCACTAAAGTTTGTATCATCATTGATAAATTTGTGTAGAAGAAGAGCAGATCTTGTAAGATTTGCATGAATCTAGTATTGATAGACATTTGATAGGTTTTTCATCGTGCATTTATAGAAACTAAGGTGAAAATCCTTAGTGGTGACTTTGTGCTTTTTAAATTCTTTATAAATACCAGTGTCTTAACATATATCAAGTAATATTTTTCATTAATATCTGTAAAGTTGAAAGGAAGAAGATATTTCTTCACCAAGGACCCTAGTAGAAGGTTGTTTCAAGAGCTGGGAAAGTCTAATTCAGAAGGAAGAAGAATTTGGAAGGTTGTTGGAGATCAAGCATCAAGAAAAGAGATCTCCATTGGTGAAACTGTTCAGCATATGATTGAAGATTGCAATACTTCCTCAAGTGCTTCTGAATCAGGTGGCCTCTTTATTGAATTGAATTCATCATCTAGAGGGGGTCCTTATTTTATATTTGAAACATTTGCCTCTCAATCTGCCTCGATATTTTCCAAATCTAATAGATTTTTCCAAGAAATAGATCCTTTAGAGGGAAGTCATTCTGAAAATTGTATCCCTGTACCACATAGACCCCTCACTCCTCGTCATTTTGTTTCTCCTGTAAGATCACCTCCTCAAAATCATATGGCTTAGCCTCCACCTAGACCTCCATTTGTTGTTAATAATTTTGGTCCCATTAATTTTAGAGGTATGGATGGCTATATAAATGTTATGCCACAAGATATAAGAAATAGATTGCCTAAGTTTCAAGGAAATAATGCAACCACTGGTGATAAACACTTGAAGCTCTTTGTAAATAGGATGGAGGACTTCGAAATAGAATTTGAGGATGTATACATTAATTTTTTTATCCATACTCTAAAAAAAGATGCAAGGGACTGGTATAAATCTCTACCAAATAATTCCATTGATTCTTGGACAAAGATGAAAAATGCTTTTATAATGGAGTATGGTGATAAAACAAACCCTAGGTTTCTTTTATCACAGTTTGAAAAAATAAAATATAATCCTAATGAATCAGTGCATGATTTCAATACAAGATTTAACAGAACATTGAGAAGACTTCCTATTAATTTGAGGCCATGTGATGAATCATTTCAAATAAATTATTCAGATGCATTTGATAAGAAATTTGCTTACTATTTAAGGGATAAGAACCCTAGAATTTTAAGGCAGGCCTTTACCATGGATCTGCAAATTGAGAACAAAATTAAAGCAGTTGGAAACCTCCTATGAGAGAGGGTGTTAAAATTATCAACACAGAAAATCCTCAACCAAGTAAGGCTATGGATCTTGAGGAAGTTGTAAATACTTTGGCTGGAGTTGTCAAAGAAATCTCTTACAAGCTAGCTAGGGTAGGGAAAGGAATTGGAAAAGGTTATCATGGTTAGCATAGGCAATAAGGACAAGACAGACTTGCAAATCATCCTAGAAATGATCAGAGGTTTGATGATAGAGGTAAATGACCCATGGGAGCTAGACAACCCCAACCTAGGAAAAATAGAGTAGTGCCTGATCCTCTAAATGCCATAGTTGTTGTTGTTGAGGAGACAAATGAAATTGATTGGTGTGACAAGTGTTTCTTTCCCTGCCTGCCATGTGAAGTAGATCAGAAAGTTGAAGAAGCTGATGATGATGATAACACTGATGATGATGCATGCATGGTGGACTACTCATCAAGCTCACAACAAGGATCAACTTCAACTGAAGTAATAAGTGTAAGAACTGCTGCAAGTTTTGAGGAATGCATTCACTGGGTACCTCTTCTTCCTCCCTCCCATACTTTAGAAATAGATATGGTGCAAGCTTTTGAACTTCCTAATAATGATTTTGAGTACCTAAGAGATCTAATGATTAAGAAGTATGATGGGGGAATCCCACCAGAAGAGGATAGAAAACTGTTAATGAATGTTGTTGTTGCCCAAGAAAAAGAGTATAACACAAGAAGTAAAGTTGTCAAAGGGGCAGGACCTCAAGCCAAAAAAAAGACCCCAATTCTCACCAATGTCCCAAAAGAGGCTCAAAAGAAAGATGCATCTAGCAAAGGCCTTGTTGTCTTAAGTAGAACTGGTGCTCCCACCCATGCCCAAAATGTGAAAAATCTTGTGCCATCCGATGATTTTTTCAATCTTTCTCCAAATGCTGCTTTGCCCAAATACATTCCCTATGACATTGCCCAAGTCTTGAGTTAGATCAAGATTTATATCCCAATTGTTGAACTCCTTAGGATTCCTGAGCACAAGAAGAGTATTTTTGAGTATTTGGAATTGGAAGAACATAGGAGTGCCCAAGGTAGAAATATAAATAATGTAAACACTCCTCCTCTAACCATTGCAGACCTAGAAAAACCACCAGTATTGGAGGAGATAGGTGAACCACATGAGGTTTACTTGGGAACATCTTTGGTTGAGGCTCAATTAAATGTTGATCAATTTTTTACAACACTGATTATTAAGGACAAACTGCTGCACAATTGCATGTTTGATTCCAGAGCATAATGTAATGTTATGCCTCTAGAAGTCATGAATGAATTGAACATTAAAGTGATAGCATCTTATGGAAAGTGTACTGTAATAGATTCTAGAGAGGTGCTAGTTGTAGGGTGTGTAAAAGGTTTGGAAGTACAACTTGCATCTTATCTAGGTAAGAACTAGAAACTTGATGTTGTTATTGTTGACTTCCCTTCCAAATGGGGCATGTTGTTATCAAGAAAGTGGGCTTCAAGTGTTGTTGGAAGTGTTCAGATGGATATGGCTTTTTCCACCATTCCAATTGAAGGCAGCCTTGTAAAGCTATATGGAGAGAAGAAGATGTTTCACCTCATTGAAGATCCCAATAATGCTTCTTATGAAGTGTTGTAGGCTGATGTAGATGCAGATATTTTTTTTGGGTTTGCTGATGGCAAAGAGCATAAGATTGATCAGTGTAAATGTCTTGAACAAGTGGGTTTACCTTGGACCTTGTTATTCAATGGAGCTTGTTCCAAGTTTGGAAATGGTGCTGGCATTGTTCTTATTTCTCCAAGCCAGGAAGAGTTTGTTTTTTATTTCAAACTCATATTTGAATGCACTTACAAAATTGCTGAATATGAAGCACTATTATTAGGCTTGAGAATTGCATGGAAATATGGTATAAAGGATATCATTGTCAAAGGGGATTCAATACTGATTGTCAAGCAAATTAGAAAACTATATGCTACTAAAAATTAGATAATGAAACAATACAAGCATGTGGTATGGGATTTGATTGAAATGTTTGACTCTTTTAATATTGTGCACAAAGATAGAAAGTTTAATACTGTTGTAGGAAAGTTAGTAATGCTAGGATCCATATTTGGGAATTGTACAGTGTCTCTATTTTGTGAGTATAATGTTGAAATACTAATAAGGCCACTTGTCCCTGATAATGTTAAAAACTGGCAAGTGTTCAATGACGATGCCTAGGTGAAACATTTTTTGCAGAACCAAGGTGAGCTTGCTGACCAAAATATAGATTGGGAACCAATGGTGTGTGTTGCTAAAGGAAAATAAACTTTATTTGGAAAATATAGCATCCAACTGAAGACAAAAATGATTCCCAGAGGTTTGGTGGCACTGGAATCAAACTTTGATAATGTTGATTACATTATTAACATAAATATGTCAGTTTAAAGAGATGTGGAAGAGCACGACCTGGGTAAAAAGGAAAAAAACACGTAAAATCTGGTTAGGAAACAATCTGAGTAAGGAATAGAAGTAGTCCTATGTTTAACTGTTAAAGAAATATCAAGACTACCTAGCTTGGTCTTACTCTGTGTTGAAGGCATAAAGGGAAGATTTTTTCCAACATGAAATTCCTCTTGAATCTAATGCCAAACCTTTCAGGAAAAAATAGAGGCCCATCAATCCACTCCTTTCTTTGAAGATGCAAGAAGAACTGAAGAAGTTGAGGGATGGAGGGAACATTCAACCCACAAGGTACTCATCTTGGGCTGCAAATTTAGTACCTTTTAGAAAAAAGAATGGTAATATAAGGATCTACGTAGACTTCAAGAACCTGAATAAAGCATCATTGAATGATAATTACACTCTGCCAAACATGGATAATATGCTACAATTGGTAACTGGTTTTGAATTATTTTCCACTTTTGATGGTTTCTTTGGCTATAATCAAGTTGTCGTGAAGGATTCATAAACAATAAAGACTTCCTTTACCACTCCTTGGGGAACTTATGTCTATGTCAGGATGCCTTTTAGCTTAATGAATGTTGGAGAAACTTTCCTAAGAGAAATGGATGTAGCGTTTGCTGGTTATATCAATGATTTCATTGTTGTTTTTCAAGATGATGTAACTGTGTTTTCCAAAAAAATAAATGATCACTTGCAACACTTGGAAGAATTTTGTTAAGGTGTAAAGATTATGACATATCATTGAATCCCAAGAAGTGCCATTTTGGAGTGCAAAAGGCAAAGCTACTTGGTCACATTGTATCAAAGGAAGGGGTTATAATTGATCCACAGAGAGTGGAAGCCATCAACAAGGTTCCAATTCCAAGAACTAAGAAGGGAGTTCAATCCTTCTTTGTACAAATAAACTTTATCAGAAGATTTGTGTCTAACTTTGCTGAGATGACCATCCCCATTACTAGCATGTTGAAGAAGGACCAAGGTATCAAATGGGAAGAAGCTTCCATTCAAGATTTCAATGGGATCAAGGAAGCACTAAAGTATGCCCCTATTTTGGCAGCCCCTAATTACAAGAAGCCTTTTCAAATGTTTTCTTTTTATTCAAAAAACACCATTGCATCTTTTTTTTTAAGGAAGGATGATAAAGGGGATGAGAGAGCAATTTCCTTTTTCAGTAAGGCGTTGAAAGGAGCTGAGTTGGAGTACACCATCATGGAGAAGCAAGCATTTGCCTTGGTGAAAGCATCAAAGGTTTCTAGACCCTACATCTTGAGCTCTAAAGTTGTTGCTTATGTTCCCCACACCATGGTTAAAGACATCTTATCAGAGATGGACGTCTCAAGAAAAAGATGCAGATGGGTGAACAAGTTGCAGGAATACGACATGGATATCCAAACCATGAAATTGGTAAAAGGTTTGGGCATAGCTAAGCTTATGGCTGAAAGCAACTTGTAAACTATTAAGGTGAATGAAGTAGAAGGAGAAAGGGTGGATGTCCTTGAAAATTTGGTAAGCTCTGAATGGTACAAAGATATAATCTTTTATCTCAGACATCTATGCTTCCCTGAACATTCGAGTAAAAAGAAGAAAAAATCTCTTTAGTGAGCCTCTCAAAAATATGTCATTACTGATTTTGGGCTAGCTTGGAAGAACTAGGAAGGAGTGTTCTTAAGATGCATTGCTGAGGATGAAGCCCCAAAGGTAATTTCTGATCTCCATGGAAGAGTTTGTGTGGGAAATTTTTCTGGAAGAGTTATAGCACATAAAATCTTGAGGGCTGGTTATTGGTGGCCAAATCTCTTCAAAGATATAACTCTATTGGTTAGGAAATGTGAAAGTTGCCAGCATTTTTATGGAATAATGAAAGCTTCAGGCTCCCTTCCTTTGTAGCCTGTGTTAGTTGAAGCCCCATTTAGACAATGGGGAATGGATTTCATCAGGGAAATTTTTGATCCTTCCAGTCTTGGTCATAAATGGATTCTTGTAGCCACTAATTATTTCACTAAGTGGGTGGAAGCAATCCCCACCAAGAAGGCAACACACCAAGTTATCATGGACTTCATGCTGAATCAAATCATATGCAGATTTGGAGTGCTAGTTAAGATTGTTGCTGATAATGCCATGAGTTTTAGAGCTAAACCTTTGGTGACAATGTGTAAAGAGTATGGAATCAATTTGACATATGCTTCTAACTACAATCCCCAAGGAAATTGACAAGTTGAGTCCAACAATAAAAACTTGTTGAAGATCATTAGAAGAACCTTGGAGATGAACAAAAATAAGTGGGGTGAGCAACTAAAGTTTGTTTTTTGGGCTGACAAAATCGTTGTCAAAAGAGCTACTGGTAAAAGCCCATTTGAGTTGGTATATAGAACTCAAGATTTGTTGCCCCTTCATTTGCAATTGTCTTTATTTCAGTTTTTTCAACAAATTAAAGATCAAGAAGTTAGTCCATATGATGCTCGAATCAATTAGATTATTGAGTTGGATGAAGAAAGAAGGGTATCCCATCATCGGTATGTGAAGTTCAGAGAAAAGTTGGAGAAGTTTTTTGTCAAGAAGGTGACTCCAAGAGCTTTCAACATTGGGTATCTTGTGCTATTATGGAATAATAGGAATGATGATAAGGGCAAGCATGGTAGATTTGATGCATTGTGGATGGGCCCTTATTCAATTGATATTCGAATTGGTAAAAATACCTTCTTTCTAGAAGACTTAGATGGGGAACATGCTTGAATTTCCTTTTAATCGTAGGAATTTGAAAAATTTCCTTGATTTATTTCTTAGAATCAAGGTATACTCCATTACATAATGTATAGTTTGTTGTTTTCATTCTTCTTTTGTGTTTTTGTTCATTTTGGTCCTTGGTGACCTAGTTTTGCTAGTATCTCGGTTCATTTTTTGGAGTATGGTTATGATTTCTATGCTCTGCAAGCTTATTCTTTGAATATGTTGCCTAATGGTCTATTATTAGCACTGTGGTCTGCTATTTGTTCTTGTGTCACTTGTAGAGAGTTCCCATCCCTTGAGTCGGAGCCGATGTTGGTGCTCATTTCGGTCTCACCCCGTTTTTCCTTGAAGTTCTTCAATTTGTGGGCTCTATCATTTTCTCTATCTCCTTGTATTGATGCATAAAAATATATCCTCTACTTGGTTGCCATGATCAATCCCTTCCTTGGTCAAGGATCACTTTAAAAGTCTAGAATTTGTTTTTCGTTCCTCTATCCATGTGAAAGAGTCTGTAACTTGCGTGAAAACTCAGGTATTTTCCCTTCTTTTCATTTTCCACAATCACGTTTTGTTGTCCTTGTCATTTTTTGTCCCAAACATCTATGGAAATGTGATTGGATGCGGCTTGAAGGATCATATTTGGGCCTTATATCATTTCCAAACTCTCTGTCTGTGAAGAAAGATTCATTTCTAGGCTCAAATGGTAATTTTTCTGCATTTTACGGTTTGACAGGTGTGTTTTTCCCCGTCAAATTTACATCTTAGAATATGTTGAAACGTGACCCTTTTTGGTTGGATGTGGCTTAGCGGGATAGTTTAAAAACTCTAAGGCTTGCTTTAGACTCAAATCTTATCCACTTGGAGGGCCAGTGGTCATTTGAAAATTTACCTTTTGGTTTGGCCTTGGAGTTGTGCCAGGTAGAGACGTGGAGGTTTCTGTTGCATTTCCCAGACTTGTACAAAATTTTCATGCGGCTGGTATAGTTTTGGTTGAACATGGAAATGTGGAGCGTAGACACTCATTTGAGGATTTTCCTTAGGGTCCCACCTTAATAATTACGACATGGAGATATGTGGAGGCTTTCGCTAGCTCTACTCTATACTTAAACTTTTCAAATAAATTTTTAAAGGCTTGGGACATGTGGAGGGACCGCGCCTATTTGGGGACCGGCCCCTAAATTTTATTTTGATGAAGCACCAAGAGGAAACTTAGAGGATTCCGATCACTTCTGGCCTTGCTTGGACTTTTCAACGGCCAAGGAAAACTGTCTCGAACCCTGGAAACATGGCGCCTTCCACTAATTCTTCAAATTTTTTAAACAACTCTACTAGACTGAGACATATGGTGAGCCCGCGCTTGTTTGGGGTCTCTACTATTAGGGACCGTCTCAAAGTGTGCCATTGAGACACGCGGAGGCTTCCGCTGGATCCTTTTCATACTGAGAATTTTCAGAGGCCAAAAGGCATTTTTATTGGGCCCAGGGATGTGGAAGGATCGCACGCTTGTTTAGGAACTTGCCACTGTACTTCTCCTTTGCAATTACACCAAGGAAACACATGGACGGTTATAAAATAAAGTGGAGAAGGGGGATAATCAATGGTTGATGTGAATTGTGTCAATTTTTCCATCATGTTTTCTCCAAGACTCCTAGAGATGTGAATATGCACTGTTTTTCATTTTTTTGATGAAATTCCTTGTTGTCTCTATCTGTAAAGTGCCATTGAATGGATTTGGAACTTAATTTTTGAGTCCAAGGATTGTTAAGGTCGATATTTTGAAGTTGGAATTGCTTGGGAACTTGCAAAAATTTAAATTACCAGATAAGATGGATGTGGGACAGAGTTGTAGAGGAAAGAAAGTGAAAAGGATGAAATGATGAAGGTTGTAGGTTCAAAGGATGGAAAAGGTGTTGCCTCGAGAGCGAAAAGGATTACCTATCATATCTAGTTGTGTAGAGCCTCAAGAAAATGATTAAAAAGGGGATTTCTCGCATGACAGAATCAAAATTATTAGAAAGATTACCAAAACGTTGTGGCATGGCATCCTAGTCATTAGTCAAGGGCCCAAGAAATGTGATCAGTTCACAATTGCTCCACCTGGTAGTGAATTTGTTAAATGTCACTTTCTGAGGCAAATTGGTAACAAAAAAAGGTATGTCGAATATTTTCCTCTTTTGGGGGGAAAATTGAGTGAGGAAAATGTATAAATGAAATGAGAATACTCTTGCAAATAGTTAGGGATTAAATTTCATAAGAAAAATTTGAGAAAATCTGTATTCTGAGAGACCAAGCCGAGATAACCTCTTATTTTCTTCTGTGTTATATTTTCTATCATGTTAAGTTGGTTACAGATGTATAGCCATTGACGAGCATTGATATATCTATGGAAGCTTTCCCCTACTAATGAATCTAAGCAATTTTGAAATTAAATTGTGTCCAATCTCTAGGAATTTGTGTCTTCTTTGTTTCAGAATGTCTGTAAATGGTTTCTTTTATTCCTATTACAATATTACATTGAAACCTTTGTGAAATCACACAATATCTCACCCCCTGTGATAGTTTAGTGGTATTTTCAATTTCATTTCAAGAAGAGCCTTCATCTTGTGATGAGATAAACAAACTTAAAATCAATTCACTTTCATTTGTTGATAAATATTGTTTGTAAGTCTTTAGGTGTACCTTAGGCGTGATTGATAAGAGATTTTGGTGTTTAATTGAGTATTTTAAATTGAGCCTTTGTGTTAGAGTCTCAAATATTGTGTGAAAACGTGTTTATTTGGTCCTCCATTGAAGCACACTTTCTGGTTAAAGGAACATCTTAACTATTATGAAGCTTTATGTTGTTGAGTTATCCATTATTGAGAAGTTTCTCAAAGATCTAGTATAATCAAATTTATCCTACTTAATTTACCACCAAAAATCATTCAAAAACCATGAATCCATCCTAAAATACCCATGTTTTCCTTATATATCAACAAAGGAACAAAATCTATTTACTAAAATATCCAGAACAATCAGGATTTCTTAATGCCTTTAGTAACCTTAGCCTTGTGTTGATAGTATCTCCATATTTTAGAAGTGACAACTCTTGAGAGTTAAACTATGGAGTATTGACCATAATTTCCCAAGGATTTTTTCATAAAATTTGTGCAAAAGAAGGATATCTCCATCTCCTTCATCAAACAAAGGTTACACTACGGGTCCTCTCACCTTGGTCAAAAGGCACAACCTAAAGTAGTGAGGATAGGTAAAATCCTCTTGAAGGTGCTATCCATCTCTCCACAAATTTGAGTGATAAAGGGCCAATTAGATATCATCCCCTGCTACAAAATGACACACACTATGATCTATTTATCTCTAAGCTCCTTGTCCAATCTGTGTTGCTGCTCATCTTGAAAAGGAGAATGAATTTGTATACTAACAGTAGGACATATGCATAGCCCTTTAGTAAATCTACGGTGACATTATGTATTCTAAAAACCTCTTTGTCCATCTTATTTTCCATTAATACATAACACTAACCCACTTCTTCCATTTCTAAAACAAAATCTTTTATTGCCAACAATCCCTCACTCTTCTCTTCTTCCTTGAAAGATAACAATACAACTTTACACCATCCGTACAACAAGTATAAGTATTCCTACCTCTATCATGTGTAAGATTTCTGTCATATTGCCAAGGCCTCCCCAATAATATATGGCATGCAACCATTGGGATAACATCACACAACACCTCGTCCTTGTAGGTATTCGCAATTGAAAATTTTATTAAGCATATTTTATTAATGGTTACCTCATTCCCTTTCTTGAACCATGATATGTGATAGGGATATGGGGGTTAATTAAATTTCATACTTAATTTATCAACCATCACAGCTGAGACCATATTTTCACAATTACTAACATCAATAATAATTTTACTTACCTTCCCTCTAGAGGTGCATCTTGTTTGAAAGATATTTGTCCACATCTAAGAATCACCACTGACACCATCTTGTTATTTATCCTTCGTTGGGAAGATCATCATACTCCTTATCATGAGGGTTTCACCTAAGTCTACAGTAACCTCCATTTCTCCTTCTTCTTCACCTTAAACTAGGTTAAGTCATGGTTTTTCAGCTTACCATCTATCCTATGTAGGATATTGTAGACAGTCAAAATATTTGTGCCCTTCTTGAGCACACCGGTAACAAGTATACATCCTTTGGGGGCTATTACAACCCTATGCTCCACCATATCCTCTTCCTCTCAGAAACCCCCTACCTCATTTTTAGTTATCAAGGCCTTGACTAGTTTCTTCATGCCCTTCTGCATTAAAGGATTTTACTTTCAGGGAATCAGATCTACCTATCCTTCTCATTGGAGAAAATGATGGCTCTCTCTTAACTCCTTTAAAATTATTCCTTTTGTTATTTTCTTTTGCTTTTAATGTAAGCTGATAAGAATCATCAAGACTATGGATTGGGAGCATACTCAATTCATCTTCCAAAATATACATGTTTTTTTATTATTTGTAAAGGGTTTTGGAGGGACCTTACCCAAGTTTACAACAACAGGCTCTATAGCCAAGATAAGAAAAGTAAAACATTGTGTTTTTTTATCCTTGGGGTCCACACCCCAACCAATAGAGGAAAAAGTAGTAAAAATCAAAGGTAGGGGCCAACTGCCTATAAAGAGCCTAGAAATAGCAAATCGACAACAAAAAAACAACTATACAACAACACAAAAACTGCTACACCAAGAACAAGGTACCAACAACATTTACCAAAAGACTTGATAAAAACTTTGACAACCACCCTGAAATCTTGGTAGATTTTGAGGGAAATGGTGATCGTGGGATCTAATTTTGATGCCTTCAACTTTCTTGAAATCTATCTATTTTTCCAACCCGTATCCGGGATGCCACTAGAGTCACATATTTTTTGAATATGTACCTGTATAAGGTCCATTATATCACTGTGCATAGCCAACCAATTGGTGTATTTGTCCTCAAGAATCTTAAACTTGGTTTCCAAAGAAACAATTTCATCTTTCAGGCATGCGTTGGGGTGTGAGACTTGCTCTTTAATAGTGGAATTAAGCATGAAATATAAATTTTATTCAAGGGTTTTAACCACATTAGCCTGCATGAAAAATTTATTTTCCAAACTAGTGCCAACATCAATATTGGGGAAAACAGAGGGGGGCTATCATCTACAATAATTTCTTCACCCTTCACACCAGAGCTAATAACTTCCTTTCCTTTACTGCTGCTATGGAGAACCTGTTTTGGGGGTGGCTCTGAGATAGAGTATCTGTACATTAGATTTTTATACTGGATATGAGTTTTCTTACGGAGGGGAGAAACCACAGCAGGGAAAAGTTCATTTCCAACAACATTAGACATGTACTGACTAATGAGACATATGACACCCTAATGGAGAGGGATAGTCCTCTTATGACACTAAACTTCAAGAATGGATTTTTCCATTGACCTCATAATGTAGTAGGAGAGTCTTAGATTCCCCTCGTGCCTAGAGTGGTTGAGAAAGATCAGATGATAATGCAGAATAGTGGATAATATCCCTTTTAAAGTGACATAGTGAACCATCATTTGTGTCACCTCATCATACAATTGCGGGATAGAAAAAACCAAAATGCCCCCCTTTTCTATGTCAAAAATTTCCCCATCATCCAAAAACAACCTTTCTTCTACTTCCTTATCATTTTTTTTCCTGAAAAATTTATTCCCTTCCATGCTAAGACCAGTAATAAAAGAGATAAATTACAAAAAATACATGTTATTGTCTTTCTTTAATTTTAATTTCTATTATTCTATCATTCTACTTTATTAAATTTTTTATTTATATTGTATAATTTGGACTCAAACTAAGAACACATGTATTTTGCATCAATACTTAGTTTTGATCTATGTTATATCTCACCATTGTGTGATGTACTTTCTTATTATAGTACGTTATTTCATGACTACTTGATTTCTTATTGTATGTGTCCTATGTACCTTGACTTTTTTGTGGTTAACATGTTTGTAACTCTATGCCTCTTTAATTTTTAGGTTCTTATCTTTATATTATGTGTGTTCCTTCTATATGCTTCTTTTGAGACATTCTGGTTATCAAATGTTAACAAATCTATTACTTTCTATGAATCGATTTCATAGTATTTTTTTTCTATTGAATATAGTGACTATTTATTTGATTTTTTATTACTTTACTATCTAGCATACAATTACTATTAATACTTCTACATGTTTTGTGTTTTTATGTTGCTTTCAATTCAATAATAACTACCATGTGCAACCCCTTTTACAACAATATGATCCTACTAGTTTTCATCACTACAACCCTATATGTGATCCAATTTAGAATATCAAACTTAGTTGACATGTGTACAAATAATTTGTTTTAAGCCATGTGATCAAATAATTTACCACCCATAGATCAAAAGAGGTGGAATTCATTGGAATATATTCTAGATCTATATATAATATAGGAATATTATAAGACACATACACATGTTTTTTCACAGTACAAATCCTTAGAAACCATCATAGGTAAATTTTTTTAAAATAAACCCTAGTGGACATCCTATCCCAATGATTAATTCTTAGGCAATTGCATCAAACATATAAATATCAAGTTTTGGATTGAAGTAGGTTAGGTTCTCAATTATAGTGGGTTGTAATAGGATCCAACCTATTTAAACATCCCATGATGATTAATATGGCCATTTTGGATTTTCCCTCCAAAATGCACCATTTTAGTATTTGAATTCCTAACTTGAAATGTAGGATTATAATGTATAATTTGAAATCATATAATGAGCAAAAGGACACTAGAAACCTTAAGTGATGTAGATGAGGTCTTTTCACTCATTCAAGTAGGATTAATAATTTGAGGTCAACTTTTACCATGGTTAGGTATTAAAATTCTTATAACTACTTCTAATTTGGGCTTTGGGAGGATATATTCAAATGAGAGGAGTTAGCTTTAGGTTAGAGGACATTTTCATTACTTGTAGATAAATGTGAAAGAAACATGAAAGATTGAGGTATCTGTATGAGATCATGGAAACTCATGTAATGCAGATCATTGATTGAATAAATGTTTGAATTTTTTATAAATGTGAATAATTAATGAAAATACAAATTTTTTCTTGTGTTTTTTTTTTTTTCATATATATGCCCCTGCCAATGCTAAATTAATGAGATTTTTTTCATGGTATTATGATTTGAACGATAGGGTAGTCCTTCATGGAATGAATTTATATAGTATATAAATAAAATGGTCTTGTTGATAGGGTAAACTCTATGTGTTTGGTTGTATGACATGACTATGCAAGTTTTGTAGAGAATTCAAGGATATTCTCAGTTGGAGAAAATGAGTAAAAAAATAAGGAAGATCAATACCATTCATGCAAGAGGAGATAAGTTGTTTGAGTAAGTATCTTTATTGTTTTGAGTTCTTTAGAGTTTGAGAAAATATTATAATGAGATATAGATAATTGAAAACCTGATTAATATGTCTCTATGTATATTTCAAAGGGTTTGAAGAGGGCTTTTAGTTTATACAATCCTAGTTATAATAGTTATTTACCTGATAATGACTTTATACTAGTAAACACAATTAACAAATTCATTTAAGATTGGTAAATAAAACTTTGGAAGGGTATACCATATTTAAAGTGTTAAGTATGATGAAAGTTTTTTATATAAGTTGATGAGAAACTTAGAGCTGATGTTTGAGAAGTATTTAAATGAAAGGAAAACTTATTTTTTGATAATGTTTACAAGAAGAAGACTCTCGGTAATGAGAGATATGCATGTAGACTATAACAAAGTATGGGACATTGAAATTATGAAGGAAAATACCATTCTTCAATCTTGATTTTATTAAATATTGGAAGAAAAATGTATACATATTTTATGGACACATTTATCACGTGCCGAGAACCATGTTGATTATTGAAGAAGGAATTTCTACAAAATTTCAAATATGGATTGGTGTAAGTTGATTTATTTTTTCCTTGACTAGTAATTTCTTATTTAGGATTAATTGTATCAAGTTGCAAAGGATAAGTTCCTTCTTCAAAGTGTGTGGTGATCATAAATACTATGTGGAAATGATTAATAGCTTTGAAATTGAGATTTGTGTCAAAACCTTAAATTTTTCTCTTCTTAGCCTCTGAAAAACTCTACCTAAGGTTTTAGTCAAATTTAATGTTTTAAGAGTTTGAAGACTTTGTAAAGGCTATAGTTGAAAATATAGGATATTCTAAATGTATTATACTTGATGTATAAATTTTGGAGTTATTTTACACATATGGAATTTTTGTCTATGAAAAATCATTTTTGAGACATTGAGATACCTAATTACAAATGGTGACAAGTTAGTTAGAGAGGCCATATTAGGTTTTAGATCTTAAATTTGATGGAGAAAAGAAATTCAATAATGGGTACTAGATGTTTTTTTTATATTCTCATGGGCCATTATCAACTAGTCAAAAAAATATATTTATATATATATTTAGGACTATTAGATCCATATGGAGGTGTAGAAGACCTAATAAGCAATAAATATTCTTACATTCTAAAAGGGGCCACAATACATGGTGATGTAGGAGTGCAAGAGTTGAAGGAATGTGTAAATAAATTGGCTAGGTAGGATATGATATTGAGTTGTAGGTAGTGATTCATAGTGATAGACTTGGTGCATTTGTTTAAAGAGGAAAGAATTAAAAATAGGGAAGCACAGGAAAAGATGGCAGTTCTTCATTTTATTTTTGCTCCGTTGAAGGGATCTGTAGGGAAGTGATAACGAGCGAACATTGAATGAATGGAAATATGCAGTGAGTGAAAGGAATACTAATCAGAATTTTAAATTTGTAGATACTAAA